>CM038147.1:138634021-139234021 GCA_021437245.1 Aegilops speltoides
TTTCAGCGGAAGGTTTTGCCCTTCCTCTTGGAGATACACCTTTGAAGGACTCCGGTTGTGCTTTTCTTATAAAGTTCTCCCTCGTGGACCTTGTAGGCTTTAGATCGGCGAACTATGCAGCGGGCATCATTTTGGTCTTCGGGAAGTTCCTGCCTAATTAGGTAGGCTAGGAATGGCTCGATCCGCAGGGCAATTACTGCCATTATTTAGTGAATTGAAGGTGTTATTTCATCGGCTTGAGCCGCCGATTATGTCGAGATTGTTCGTGTTGGGTAGTGTGGCTGCTTCCGGGTTGTTATTTCCGGACTCCTCTTCCCATAGTACGGATGGCTTAAATAGCCGTTCGAGGAAGATGTTTGGAGGGACAGCGTCGCGTCTCGCGCCGTCGTGCCAATCGTTAGCTGCTTGGTTATTATCCGGGCTCGTGGTGGAATTGAGTCCTTGAACCGAGCTGACATTTTTAGGACAACGTTACGATAGGCTGCCATTTTCGGATCCTTGGCGTCAAAGTCTCCATTTACTTGGGATATTGCAAGGTTTGAATCCCCGCGCACCTCTAGGCGCTGAATGCCCATGGATATTGCCATCCGGAGGCCATGTAGGAGGGCCTCGTATTAATTTGCATTGTTGGAGTCCGTGTACATTATCTGAAGTATGTATTGGTGTATCCCGGTTGGGGGCGTCAATCTGGCCAACTCCCAAGCCGACCAACATTTTGGAGCCGTCGAAATGCATAATCAATTGGAGTATCGCCGTACTCTTTAGGGAGTTGAGCTTCACTCCATCAGCGACAAAGTCGGCCAAGACTTGCGACTTTATAGCTCGCCGTGGTTTATAAGTTATATCAAATGGTAAGAGCTCAATGGCCCATTTGCAATCCTGCCGTCGCGTCGCGATTGTTTATAATGTCGTTGAGGGCACTTGAGGCCACTATTATCGAACACTCTTGGAAGTAGTGTCGGAGTTTACGGGATGCCATGAACACCGCGTCGCTATATTTTGATAATCTTGGTCTGGGACTTGCGGGTGTTAAGGCGATGGATACATAGTACTGCGGCTTTTGAAGAAATTTGTGCCCTTACGCTTCTCATTCGACGGCGAGCAGCGCTTACAACTTGATGTGTTGCGCGATATATAACAACATTGGTTCACCGGGTTAAGGCGCGGCCAGGACGGATTGTTGCCAATATGGCTTTTATTTCTTGAGTCGGCGATGGCGCATCGATCCACTCGAAGTGTTGATGCGCTGAGGAGGCGATAGAGGGCAATGCCTTTTCTCCCCAAGCGGAGATGAAGCGGCTTAGACCGCCCGCATCGATCAATTTTTGTATTTGTTTGAGGTCTTTTGGAATATCCGGCTGTGAGCTCGGATCTTGGCTGGATTTGCTTCAATTCCTCTACTAGATACGATGAAGGCCAGGAGCTTTCCGGTGATGCGCCAGCGCATTTTTCAGTTGACTTGATGTCATATGCTCGTGGGTTGTCGAATGTGAGCCTCAAATCGTCTACTAGAGTTTCGACGTGTTTGGTTTTGGCGACTTCGTCGTCTCGTATCCTCTACTGTTTTTCCCGATCTGGGTAGCGGACATGTACGAATCATGCGCTGATATGTTGTTGCGCGGCGTTTTTGAGTCGAAAGGCATCGTATTGAAGCGAGAATGGTCCATATGGAGTAATGAGCGCCGTTCGGCTTGGTCGCCTCCGCCATCTTAATTTGATGGTAGCGGATATCGTCAAGGAAGCACAATGAATCGTGCCTGCGATAGCATCGATTATTTGGTCGATCTTGGGGAGAGGAAAGGATCCTTTAGGCGAGCCTTGTTGAGGTCTTTAAAATTGACATATAGGCGCGGATTTATCCTTCTTTGGTACCATTACCGGGTTTGCTAGCCGATTCGGATGTTTGATGTCTCGATGAATCCGACTTCCGATGGTTTGGCTAGCTCTTCTCCCATTGCCATCTTTTGGGTTGGAAAAATCGCCAAGAAACTGTTTGGTAGGCTTGAATCCTTTAGGATGTTTAGGCTGTCTTCTACCAATCTGCGTGGGATTCTGGCATATCTGAAGGATGCCGGCAAAGATATCCCAATTTTCGAAGGAATTCTCGCGATCTTGGCGTCATCGGGGTTCAAGCTGTGCCTCGATGGAGCCGTCTTTGTTGAGTCCGTTGGATGGACCTGGAATTTGACTATTTCATCCACTGGTTTAAAGGAGGTGGACTTGGGTCTCTTATCGAGTATCACATCATCCCTATTCACCGTGAGGCGCCAGCGTAGTGAGTTCCTCCACCGCTAGGGCTTTGGATAGTGCCTCCGGGGCTAATCTGGCATCTTGTTTTCGGCCGAGTGCTATGTCCGGATCACTACGAGAGTGATTATTCCGCGGGCCCGGGCATCTTAAGCTTCATGTACCCGTAGTGGGGTATGGCTTGAAAAATTGTGAATGCCTCTTGTCCTAATATAGCATGATGTCATTGCTGAGCAGGGCCACTTGGAACGTGACCTCTTGGACCTGTAATTGTCCGTGAGCGAACACCACATCAAGTGTGATTTTTCATGTGCGGCGCTTCCCGACTAGGGATTATTCCTCTAAAGGTTGTGCTGCTTTGCTCAATGCGGCTCGATCTATTTCCATTTTTGAAGAGTTTCCTCGTAGATGAGGTTTAGTCCGCTGCCGCCATCCATGAGTACCTTGGTAAGGCAGCCGTCCACAATTGGACCGAGGACCAATCTGGCTGGTGCTCGGGCTGTTGAACTTAGGTTAAATCATTGGCGTTGAAGGTGATAGTCGTGTCGCTCCATGGATTTGTTGTTGCTACTTGGTAGACTTCGGCGAGGCTGCGGATTGTTTGTTTCCGCATATTATTTGATGCGAAAGTCTCGAAGACTGTTGACACCGTACTGGTATTATTGTAGTGGCTCTCCGGGGCTAGAAGCTCTTCGCCACTTTTGGCCACCTGCCGCGGTATCCAACATGCTCGAAGGCTATGTGTTGGAGTGGCGCCTTCTGTATTGTGAATTTTACAGGGTCCGTTGAGCCAACCTTCCAGCACGGTTCCGTACCCTTTATGGGGTTTTTGCTTTTTGGTTTTTGTATCTGGTGTCCTAGTGTGATGCACCCTTTTATTTCGGACTAGGGTTGTATTCGGGGCCGGATTGTCCCAAAACTTAGTTTCGGTTTTCTGGAAACTCTCAATCGCACAGTACTTTCGTACTATGGACGCCAGATCGGTGAAGCGTGTAATTTCGCGACGACTGACGGTGTTCAAGATTCACTCGTCCGTGCAATTATTGTAGAAAATTGAAATTGCGTTTCCTCACGGCAGTCCTTTATCCTGTCCATAACCGGGAGAATCGGCGATAATGATGTCTTGTTTGGCGGGCTCTTGCGGATTTGAGATAGATCGCATATATGCGGGTGGGTGGGTGGAATTAAGTCCGAACCCTACCCATCTCAAAACTCAAGGGCGAAGAGTTCCCAATTTGGAAGCTTGGATTCTTGGGCGTTGTCCAGCGAGTCGATCCGATGCGACTTTAGGTTCCGTGCTTGATCGAAGTCCGTCCCTCCGGGAATCCGGCATGGAGGGTTGGAGTCCGGACATGACTAGTTTTCAATACTGAGAGAGAGTCGCGCGTCGTTCCTCTACCACCGCAATGTGGTGGGTAACACAGGAGAGTTAATCTCTCTCGGATCGGTTTTAAGCCCCATCGATTGTAGTGCATGGCGACTCCTAGAGCGGCGATCACGATCCAAGAAGCTCGTTCTGAGCGAGAGCTCTATTGGATCAACTGCTCGGCGAATTCGAGTTAGCGTGAGGATTGCTTTTGATGACCCGAGAGGTCGTCGTTGAAGCGGTGGCCAAACAGTGGTCATAAGAAAACCACCAAAATTGGATAGTTTGGCGGTGCCAAAGCTCCATTAGTGATGGCTCCGTCTTTAAAAGGCGGTAAGAGGCATTCTTTCTATCGGCGGCAACCTGAAGGAACTCTCAATGAAAGCACCAATGTCGGTGTCAAAACCGGCGGATCTCGGGTAAGGGGTCCCGAACTGCGTCTAGGCGGATGGTAACAGAGACAAGGGACATGATGTTTTACCCGAGTTGGGCCCTCTCGATGGAGGTAAAACCCTACTCCTGCTTGATTGATATTGATGGTATGGGTAGTACAAGAGTGGATCTACCACGAGATCAAGGAGGCTAAACCCTAGAAGGTAGCCTATGGTATGATTGTTGTAATGGTTGTTAGTCCTCTGGACTAAAACCCTCCGATTTATATAGACACCGGAGGGGCTAGGGTTACCTGAGTCGGTTACAATGGTAGGAGATCTACATATCCGTATCGCCAAGCTTGCCTTCCACGCCAAGGAAAGTCCCATCTGGACACGGGACGAAGTCTTCAATCTTGTATCTTCATAGTCTTAGAGTCCGGCCGATGATGATAGTCCGGCTATCCGGACACCCCCTAGTCCGGGACTCCCTCAGAGAGACTGAAGCTAATATGCCCTAGAGGCAATAATAAAGTTGTTATTTTATATTTCCTTATATCATGATAAATGTTTATTATTCATGCTAGAATTGTATTAACCGGAAACTTGATACATGTGTGGATACGTAGACAAAACACCGTGTCCCTAGTATGCCTCTACTAGACTAGCTCATTGATCAAAGATGGTTAAGTTTCCTAGCCATGGACATGAGTTGTCATTTGATAAATGGGATCACATTATTAGTGGAATGATGTGATGGACAAGACCCATCTGTTAGTTTAGCATAATGATCGTTCAGTTTTATTGCTACTACTTTCTTCGTGTCAAATATATTCCTCCGACTATGAGATTATGCAACTCCCAGACACCGGAGGAATGCCTTGTGTGCTATTAAACGTCACAACGTAACTGGGTGATTATGAAGATGCTCTACAGGTATCTCCGAAGGTGTTTGTTGGGTTGGCATAGATCGAGATTAGGATTTGTCACTCCGAGTATCAGAGAGGTATCTCTGGGCCCTCTCGGTAATGCACATCATATGAAGCTTGCAAGTAATGTGACTATGAGTTAGTTACGGTATGATGCACTACGGAACGATTAAAGAGACTTGCCGGTAACGAGATTGAACTAGGTATGAACATACCACGATCGATTCTCGGGCAAGTAACATACAGATGATAAAGGGAATAACGTATGTTGACATTGCGGTTTGACCGATAAAGATCTTTGTTGAATATGTGGGAACCAGTATGAGGATCCAGGTTCCGCAATTGGTTATTGACTGGAGAGGTGTCTCAGTCATGTCTACATAGTTATCGAACCTATAGGGTCCGCACGCTTAACGTTCGATGATGATATGTATTATATGAGTTATGTGTTTTGGTGACCGAAGGTTGTTCGGAGTCCCGAATGAGATCACGGACATGACCAGGAGTCTCAAAATGGTCGAGAGATAAAGATTGATATATTAGAAGGTAGTATTCGGACACGGAAGAGTTACAGAGTATCGGGTACATTTACTGAGAATCTGGGGGGTTACGGAACCCCAGTGGAAGATATGGGCCATATGGGCCATAAGAGGGAGGCTAACCAGCTCACAAGGGGCTGGTGCGCCCCCAACAAGGGAGGAGGCTGAATTGGACAAGGAAATGGGGTGGCGCCCCCCTTTCCTTCTCCCTCCCTCTCCTTCCCCCTATCGCCCTCCGGTAGAAGGAAAAAAGAGGGGGAGAGGGGGGGCCGAATCCTACTAGGAGTGGAGTCGTAGTAGGACTCCCCCCTCCTTGGCGTGCCCCTTGTGGCCGACCTCCTCCCCTCCTCCTTTATATACGGGGGCAGGGGGCACCCCAAAGCACACCA
Source organism: Aegilops speltoides (assembly GCA_021437245.1). NCBI lineage: Eukaryota > Viridiplantae > Streptophyta > Magnoliopsida > Poales > Poaceae > Aegilops > Aegilops speltoides. The sequence continues at coordinate 138,639,863 of CM038147.1, forward strand.
GTGTTTTAGCCGTGTGCGGTGCCCCCCTCCACCGTTTACTCCGGTCATATTGTCGTAGTGCTTAGGCGAAACCCTGCGCGGATCACTTCACCAGCAATGTCATCACGCCACCGTGCTGACGGAACTTATCTACTCCTTTGTACCTCTAGTAGATCAAGAGTTAGAGGGACATCATTGAGCTGAACATGTGCAGAACTCGGAAGTGCCGTACGTTCGGTACTTGATAGGTTGATTCGAGAAGACATTCCACTACATCAACCGTATTAAGTTAACGTTTCTGCTTTCGGTCTACAAGGGTACGTGGGCACACTCTTACCCTCTCATTGCTATGCATCTCCTAGATAGATCTTGCGTGAGTGTAGGACATTTTTGAAATTGCATGCTACGTTTCCCAACAGGGTTTAGTGCATTGAGGTTCATGATGATTCGTTGCCAGCCATCCAACAAGATGTTATACTTATATGCATTGACGAATCACCCAAACAATGACCGACTCAGCCAGTTGCGGATCTAGTGCGAGTTAGATGGCTGTCTAGAGGAAATTTCTCTTATCTGCAGGATCCGAGTCAGGAGACATACGTTATTTGGCGGAGGATTGATGGTGCACTTTGATCAACAATGAGTTGAGTCACCGAACAATTGATGATATTCCTTTGAGGTGCATGGTCATAATCATTCGAATGGTTCTAATATCCCCAAGGACTACCAGGACAAAGCAAGTTCAGGATTGACATGAGAGACTTACGTGGAGGCCTTAGGGACATCCAATGGTTGTTCTCAGACGACTATCATCTGAAGAGGCTCTACCCAAGCAGCAACAAGCCCGAGCATATAGATGATAATAGTTATCTTCCTTAGCATGAACAACTGAAGAAATTTTCACATCATGCTTAAATATTACCATAGCTAAACTATTGTTTGGCATGCAAGCTTTACCCAAAAACAGGGGCATGTGTTGGCACCTGATTTTGGCATGATACAAAACACGATTAAGATGCCATCAAATGGAAAGGTTTTCAACATGAATAAATTTTGCATTGCCGAATAGAAAAACTTTGATGTTTAGGTCATCGCCATCAGACCTCATCTTTCGGGGGTGAAACTCTATTCAAAGTTTTAAAAAGTCATGTTCAGATCACTGTTTGACAGATTACGCCTCCAAGACAACCTCGGATGAATAAGTTATCTATATGGATTTTCTTTGTCTCGTCAAGACAATCGATTTTGATATATAAATCATATCAATCTGTGTCAACAAAACTATGATAGAGCCCAATCTTTTTCATGATCGCCTCTAGATAAGCCCATTTGATCCTGTCATATGCCTTTTGCATATCAAGTTTCACCGCACAAAAGCCATTCTTTTTTACTTCTACTCCTCTTCATAAAATGCAAACACTCATATGCCGTAATGACATTGTTAGTGATTAGGCAGCCAGGCACGAATGCCGATTGCTATTCAAATATGATATCAGGGAGAATCTGCTTCAAACGGTTAGCGAGTACTTTGGATGTAATCTTGAAGACCACATTACACAAGCTAATGGGACGGTACCGAGACAGTAAAGTGAGGTTTAATACCTTAGGGATAATAACGATGAGCATTCTATTGTTCTCCTCGGGGGAGTCATCTCCCATCAACACACGAATCACAATATTGGTTACTTCATCACCACATAAATGCCAATACTTCTGAAAGAAGTGTGCCCGAAACCCATCTGGACCCGGTGATTTTGTTGGGCACATCCCAAAAAGAACAGTTTTCACTTTCGATTCAGAGTAAGGGCGTTGTAAAATTTCATTCATCTCTGGAGTAACACACATAAGTCCGTCCACCCAATTTTTCTTTCTTATATTTGACGCTTTTTTGCTGGAAAAAACAAGTATTACGATCTCCCTCAAGCAGCACCGAACACGTTCTCGCAAACGCCACATCACCTCTTTGCCAAACCTGAGTTTGATGATGCGTTGTTCCACTTTTATCTCCTCATATGTCGGGCCAACATGGGGCGTCACCGACCTCAAGTCCATCAATTTCTTCGGAAGGGCTCGTAGCTCGTGCCTTACTGCCCTGAAAGTGTTTGAGCCCTATACTGATAATGAAGCAGCTACAACATGTAGATTATCAGTTAATTCCTTTTCCGTGCAAGCCTTCAGACCACCAGAAGTTTCTTCAAGGAGTTTCTGAAAATCTTTGTGATGCTCCCACATGCACTGATATCTAAAGGTCGAGTATTCGCTATGCGCTGGTTGTTTGCTTCCATGGCATTCATCAGCAAGATTGGGGAATGATATGACTTAACAACCTTTAAATGTACAATAGTTGCCATAGGAAACAAAGAGCACCACTCACGTGTAGCTAGAGCCCGGTCAAGACAGAATCGACAAAACTCTCGACCATGAACTTTCCTCTGAAAGGTCCATTCTAGTCCATGATATCCCAAATCACAAAGTTGGTAAAAATCAACACACTCATGAAACAAATTGATTTGTGCCATGTCTCTTTGATTCGGACCAAACTACTCCTCTCACTGCAATACCTCGTTGAAGTCTCAAATGCAAAACCACGGCAGGTCACAATCCGCCTTTAAAAACCTCATCATGTCCCATGTTTTGTAGCACAAATTTTTGTTCACCTCACCATACCAACATGTCATCTGACATGGCTCTTTCCCCTCTTCTTTAACCGTCATGTCAATATGGTATTTGGAAAAAATTCGCAGCTCAAGATCATACGGTTTCTTCGAGAAAACTCCTCAACCGCCGCTCCTTCCAAAGCTGTCCACCGCATAAGCTTCATCACATCCCAAAGTACGAGCCAACCCTTACACACGATACTTCATGATCTATGTCTCCACTATGCAAAGAGTTGCCGCACTTTCTCGCGCAAGATCACACAACTCATGAACCACCGCGGGGTCGCCCAACCCACGATAGTCCCAGCTTAGTATCAACATTAGGCCCGGCGGTCCTTCATGAGGGAGGCCGCCACTGTTGCCAAGTCGTTTCCCTAATTAGCACATTGCTTCTCCTTATCCCTTGCAGCCCCTGCTAAACTCAAACTCGAGGCAGCCATAACGTCAAACCTCCACGAACATGCAAAAACTAGATACGATATAACCCCATAGTCTCCTCCTACACCGCCAAAACCCAAGGCCGGATTAGCCTGAGGGATTGCGCTAGAAGACCGACGTGGAGCAAACACTACAAAAAAAGACACATCCGTGACATTTTGGGCCGAACGAATTTTTTTCTGTCATACATATGACACTTCTATGACGATAATTGTGACAAAACCCGGTATCATCATAGATGTGGTGGGCTCCTACTTCTATGACAAAAAATCATGACAGAAAATGGGCTTTTCGTCTTGGGCGGGCTGGAGACGCAGCTGCATGACATTCTTTGTGCTGTCCATGACGGAAAAAACCATGGTAGAAGCAAGGGAGAGGAAAATTTTGGGGAGTTCCCGGTTATGGTGGGAGGTCGGGGGCCGAGCGATGCGCGTTTCTCTCGTACACATACGTGCGTGTGTGCGAGGCGTTGGCTCGATGCTGCCTATGGGATGAACAATGAGTGTTGCGGGGGGGGGGGGGGGGTTGATGAACAGTGAGCGGTGGCGTTGCCTTTGGATGAACATGACCCCGTGGTGTGAGGGCTGGATGAACAGTAGACGGTGGAGCGGTGCCTGTTGGTGTCAAAACCGGCGGATCTCGGGTAGGGGGTCCCGAACTGTGCGTCTAGGCGGATGGTAACAAGAGACAAGGGACACGATGTTTTTACCGTGTTGGGGCCCTCTCGATGGAGGTAAAACCCTACTCCTGCTTGATTAATATTGATGATATGGATAGTACAAGAGTAGATCTGCCACGAGATCAAAGAGGCTAAACCCTAGATGCTAGCCTATGGTATGATTGTTGTTCGTCCTATGGACTAAAACCCTCCGGTTTATATAGACACCGGAGAGGGCTAGGGTTACACAGAGTCGGTTACAATGGGAGGAGATCTACATATCCCTATCGCCAAGCTTGCCTTCCACGCTAAGGAATGTCCCATCCGGACACGGGACGAAGTCTTCAATCTTGTATCTTCATAGTCCAGGAGTCCGGCCAGAGGTCATAGTCCGGTCATCCGGACACCCATTAATCCGGGACTCCCTCATTGCCCGTGGAGGGGTGGTTGAGCAGTAGCCGGTGGAGTAGTGCACGGTGGAGGCTAGATGAACAGGAGCCCGTGGAGGCTGGAGGAGGTCGACGATAGCCTGTGGAGGCTGGAGGAGGTCGACGGTGGAGATGAACAGTATCCCGTGGAGTCCTGTTTTGCGGTACGCCACACCCCTCCCGATGAACAGGACCTCCGTTTCGACCGTAGCGCTCCAACACAAGTCTGTTTCGTCCGTTTTGCAGTACGGCACACCCCTCCCAATCAACAGGACCCCCGCTTCGACCGTAGGAGGTCTGTTTCCTCCATTTTGCGGTACGCCACACCCCTCCTGATCAACAGGACCCCCGTTTCGACCGTACGAGGTCTGTTTCCTCCGTTTTGCGGTACGCCAGACCCCTCCCGATGAACAGGATCCCATTTCGAATGTGGCCGGTCGAACACAAAGCTGTTTCCTCCGTTCTGCGGTACGCCAGGCCTCGTTTCCATCGCCTGTTCCGTCCAAGCCCTCCCAATGAACACGACGACACATTCCGTTCCAACCTAGCCGGTTGGCTCCCACGCGTTCCGTTGGCTCCCGATGAACACGATGCATTCCGCTGCCTCCCCATGAACACGACACATTCTGTTGCCTCCCCATGAACACGACGATGACATTGTTTCTCCATTCCGACCCAGCCATGTACACGAGCCCTGGCCGTACGTATGCGCGAGTAGGCGTTCGAGACCCTGCCCGTATGTACGTATGTGGCCATATTTTCTTTCTTGCACCCTGGCCACTGTACGTACGTTTACATGCTACGTGCGCGCCTCTACTACGACACTTGCGCGCCTCTACAATGACCAGTATGTATGTACATGTTCGCGACCAGAATGACAACGCTACGTACGTTCGACCAAGTGGGTCCCGACTGTCAGGCACATCCTTGCCTGTGAAGATGTAGCTGGTGGGTCCCAATAGTCAGGGGGGCGAAAATCGTTTTTTTTTTGCCCGGACGCACTTCCTTGCGTGCGAAGATGTAGCTGGTGGGTCCCAACAGTCAGGGGGAAACATTTTTTCACGAAATATGGTGGCCTGTCCAGTGGGTCTGAGGGAGTCCTGGATTAGGGGGTGTCCGGATGGCTGAACTATCATCGTTGGTCGGACTCCAAGACTATGAAGATACAAGATTGAAGACTTCGTCCTGTGTCCGGATGGGACTTTTCTTGGCGTGGAAGGCAAGCTTGACAATACGGATATGTAGATCTCCTACCATTGTAACCGACTCTATGTAACCCTAGCCCTCTCCGTTGTCTATATAAACCGGAGGGTTTTAGTCCATAGGACGGACAACAATCATACCATAGGCTAGCTTCTAGGGTTTAGCTTCCTTGATCTCATGGTAGATCCACTCTTGTACTACCCATATCATCAATATCAATCAAGCAGGAGTAGGGTTTTACCTCCATCGAGAGGGCCCAAACCTGGGTAAAAACATCGTGTCCCTCGTCTCCTATTACCATCCGCCTAGACGCACGATTCGGGACCCCTACCGAGATCCGCCGGTTTGACACCGACATTGGTGCTTTCATTGAGAGTTCCTCGTGTCGTCACCTATAGGCCCGATGGCTCCTTCGATCATCAACAACACGGTCGGGTGAGACTTTTCTCCCGGACAGATCTTCAATATTCGGCGGTTTTGCCTTTGGGGCCAATTAAGCTTGGCCATCCGAGCAGATCCAAAGTTCGCCCACAGCCATCGTGTCGATCTGGAAGTTTGAACTTCACGGCCGACATCCGCGGAGACTTGATCTTGACAGATTCAAGCCATGGCCGCGCGCTGCTGCTTGTCTCGATGGGCATGATTTAGCTGTTGCGTGACGGTGCCACGAGGCCGCACAAGAGTCCGCTCGACCCTTAATTCGAGCCGATCGCGCGGTCGAGGATGGGTGGCTGGAGACACCGCTCGGGGCTGCTACCTCACGGTGATGGAGCGAATACCGACCACATCCCTTGTGAAGCTCGTGACTCCGAGTGTCGGGCTCCTCGCGGACTCAACCTCCCGCGCCCCTACCAATCGAATCCAATTGGGCGCCGATCATGCAGTTCACCGCTGCGGACATCTTTCAGCACTCTCCTTTTGGCGACATCCTGAATTCACTAAAGTATCTCTCGTTATCAGGAAAGCCCTGGCCGGACTACGGTCAGGACGGTTGGGATGCGGACGATGAAGAAATTCAAAGCCCACCCACTACCCACTTTGTAGCCACTGTCGACGATCTAACCGACATGCTAGACTTCGACTATGAAGACATCGACGGTATGCACGACGATGCCGGAGACGACCAAGAACCAGCGCCGACAGGGCACTGGAAAGCCACCTCAACTCACGATGTATACATGGCGGATACATTAAAAGGAAGCGACAACGAGGAACAACGGGACGCGGCGAAGGAGAAATCGCCCGCAAAACAGCCAAAACGGTGACGCAAGCGCCGCCCGAAGTCCCGCCTCGACAGCAACGGCACCCATACAGACCCAGCCATAGAGCAGGGCGAACCAGTGGACGACAAACATGCCACTAAGCAACAGCCCGAACAGGATGAATTGGACAGGCAACCCATCCACGACGAAAACAACAGTCCGGATGATCTCACGCCGGACACATCACTGGAGCATAAGAACATCCACAAAAGGCTCGTCGCCACTGCAAGAAGTTTGAAGAAGCAGAAGCGAAAGCTCAAAACAGCGGAAGACGTACTCAGATTGAGATGGAGCAAAGTACTCAAGACCGCAGATAAATACGGCGATAGTCACCAAGCAAAGAGCTACCCGAAGCGCAAGCTGTTACCCGAATTCAACGAGGAGGCCGTAGAGCTCCCACAGTCAAAGAACAAAGAGGCCGCCTGGTCGGATAGACGACCACATGACAAGCAAAGAGTGGCAAGCAGCACCGCACACAAGCCGGCACACGATCCACATAAGGATCCTAGTAAAAAGGATGGCCCGGTCAGATCCATCTACGGGCCAAGAAAGAAGGCTCCAGGGAGCAGCACAACACATAGAGTGTTCGAAAACAATGGTACACCCAAATACAGGGCCGCCACACACCCCCTATGTTTCACCGATGAGGTACTTGATCATGAAATTCTAGCGGGATTCAAACCCGTAAACATAGAGGCATACGATGGAACAACAGACCCCGGAGTCTGGATTGAGGATTATATATTACACATACATATGGCTAGAGAAGATGATCTCCACGCCATAAAATACCTACCCCTCAAGCTCAAAGGGCCAGCCCGGCATTGGCTCAAAAGCCTCCCATAAAATACCATTCGAAGTTGGGAGGAGCTCGAGGACACGTTTCGGGCAAATTTTCAAGGGACCTATGTCCGCCCTCCGGATGCAGACGATTTAAGTCACATAACTCAACAGCCCGGAGAGTCAGCCCGCAAATTCTGGAACAGATTCCTCACCAAAAAGAACCAAATAGTTGACTGTCCGGACGCCGAAGCCTTAGCAGCATTCAAACATAACGTCCGAGACGAATGGCTCGCCAGACACCTCGGCCAGGAAAAGCCAAGGACAATGGCTGCACTAACAAGCCTCATGACGCGCTTTTGCGCGGAAGAGGATAGCTGGCTGGCAAGATGCAGCACCAGCAACCCAAGTACATCCGAGGTCAGGGATGGAAATGGGAAGCAACGACGCAGAAAGGACCAACGCCGGACTAAGGAAAATGGCCAAAAAAACACGGCGGTCAACGCCGGGTTCAAAAGCTCTCGGCCAAACAACAAAACACTGCCTCTTAAGGACAACAGTGACGAGCTATCCAACCTAACGAAAATCTTGGATAGGATATGTCAAATTCACAGTACCCCCGGGAAGCCTACAAACCATACCCACAAAGATTGTTGGGTCTTCAAGCAGTCCGGACGACTTAACGCCAAACACAAGGGGCTCGACACACCAAGCAAAGACGATGACGAACCCCACAAGCAGAGCACCGGAAAACAAAAGAACTTCCCACAAGAAGTCAAAACAGTGAATTCACTTCAAGTGATAACAAGGAAAAATAGGGCGGCACCTACTAAAGAACGCGCCGCACGGTCCACCCCAGCGGAGTCCCGAAATTGGATGTTGAAACCAATTACTTTCGACCATCAGGATTACTCCAGAAGTATTCGAATGCAGGACGGACTGCTCTGATATTGGATCCTATAATCGACCGACTACAATTTACACAAGTCCTAATGGACGGCGGCAGTGATATAAACCTGCTATACCACGACACCATCCGCAGAATGGGGATAGACCCTACCAAAATTCGCCATAGCAACACTTCCTTTAAAGGACTAACGCCATGGCCTTATGCCAATTGTACGGGCTACTTACTACTAGAAGTCGTGTTCGGTTCATCCGACAACTTCCGGCGAAAAGCTAACCTTCCATATCGCCCCATTTAAAAGTAGCCATCAAGCACTATTGGGACGTGAAGCTTTCGCCCGCTTTAATGCAATAACGCATTACGCGTCTCTCACACTTAAAATGCCCGGACCATGCGGTACCATCTCATTAAAAGGAAACTTCGAGTGTTCCTTGACCGCGGAAGAACGTGAAACTGCCTTGACAGCCACACACTACTCCGGCCTTGCTGATCAAAGCCCCTAAAACAGGTCATTCAGACCCCGAACACGTTTAGGCGAGTTCGGCATAAATAAACAAGGGGCTTCCTAGCCGCGCACCCCTTTACAAGGGACTGCACAAACAAAGAATGAGAGCCAATAAGGCTCAATTTTGTTCATTTCTTAAATCATACTCTGTTTTAAATACTTTTTCCGCATGATCCTTTTTCCAACTAAGTACTTCTCTTTTACAGATGAACAACGTGCTACACCCATCCAGGATACAGCACAACGGAGACACAGGCGCAGACGTGCAGCAGGGACCCATTGCAAGGATTCTTTTCAGATTAAGACCCTGCGTAAACCTTTTTTACTGTCTCTTGTTGATATACATCCCCCGGTTTCTTACCATAACCGAGGAGGAGGCTGCCGTTTTGGCATCGGCCGCGTCAGAAGATTTTGCGCGTACTCAGACACTAGGGGCTTAGGGCATCGTTCTGCCTGTTTTCATAAAGACCGAATACCTTAGGGAGTGTTCGGCGTCTCGAGTTAGGCCTTATATGCATCAGCTCCGAATCATGTCTTTGGTCAAATGTTGGGTTTGCTCGGCTCCTGTGTTTTGCTGCCTTACGTTCAGATCATCGGCTAACGCGGCACCGGAGAACTATCGCGACAGTGCCTGGTTCGCCTGGCGAGCACCTCGAGAGAAAGCCAAAACGATGTCATGATATAGCGAGAGACTGGTCAACCACTCAATCGACTACCGAAATGTCTAGAATTCCTCCGCTTTGACGAAGGACCGCTTCCCGGTCAGGCACATACGCGCCCCGAATTCAGAGAGCGTGGTGCCCCTAGGGGCTATATCGTAGCCCCTCCTTCGAACTCCTATGGCTAAAGTGAAAGTGATAAAGCATTATAGTCCGGTTACCTAGTTTGCTACGCTACCACCTCCTTCACAGGACCAAGACGTTGGATTAAGTGTGAATATGCGCCTTTTTGCAAACACCCCCGCACCATGTGCGTGGGGGCTGAAGCTGAAGACTGCCATCTTTCAGGTTAAAGATATATATATACATTAACGGCCGCACATGAGAAGTTTCAATACTTGAATGCACAAGTATAAAAAGCCCTTATATTATAAATATGGTTTTACAAATCATACATGTCATTTGAACATAACGTTTTTTGAGCACTGCGACTCTATTAAACAAGCGCCCTGCAGGACTTCCTCAAAATAGTGCTCGGCGGGTAATCGGCTTCTGTCCGAATCCCGGGATGCAACATCGGTGGCGTCCATCTCTGCCCAGCGTGTTTTGACACGGGAGAGAGCCATACGTGCACCCTCTATGCATGCCAACCGCTTCATCGCCTTGATATGCGACACCGCATCAAGGAATTGCTGCACTAAGCCAAAATAAGTCTTCGGCTTGGGCCTTTCCGGCCATAGATGAGCCACGACATCCTTCATGGCAAGTCCGGACAACCTATTCAGCTTAGCCCACTCAGCCAACCGATCGGTTAACGGAAGTGGACGCTCCGGACTATGGAATTGAGACCAAAAAAGCTCTTCCATTTAAGTGATCCTTTGGCTTTGGAAGTGCACGATGCGTCTGCCGCTTTTCGCCGCCAAATTCAGATAAGGATCCTCCGCACCCCACAACTGGCCCAGCTGAGCATACTTCTGATCCGTGAACTTCCTACGCAGTAAAAAGGGCTTTCGGCCGCAATATCTCGACCGACGCAGCTCCTCCTTTATAGCCCTCATTGCGTAACAGGCATCCTTGGCCGGCGGTGGCCTTCTTCAGTCCTCTTGCCCTTCGGCGTTCTCTTTCAGGAACCTCATAGCGGTCGGTAGCATCCTTCAGCTTCATGGCCATTCCGGCCATCTCCTCCCTGCTTCGGAAGTGAGTAGCCTTTTCGGCTTTTAGCTCTTCGGCTGCCTTCGAGGCAGCCGCATCACTCCTTCTGGCTTGCTCCTTGGCTCGAGCAAGCTTTGCCCGAAGGCCCTCCATAGCAGCGGCGCCATCTGCATCAAGCATACATGTTGTAAGGCGTGGGCGTAAGCTCCCTTACCAGGTACCCGCGGAGAAAACACCCACCTTGTGACTCATCAAGTCGCTTATTGACCAGCGCGATGTCCGCATCTATACAGGCCGCACTCTATGTGCAAAACTGTCAAAAGGTATGTCATTTTTACGTACCTCAAACCCCGTCGGCAAACTTCTGACGGCCTCATGCAACCTGCTCTCATCGGATGAAATCCTTTCAATCACCGTACTCATTAATGTATGGTGATCTTCTGAGATAGACGCCCTCTCGAGCAGATTCTTCAACTCCTCTGGCCGTACACCAGCTGGTGCTGAACTCTCCGGCCCCGCTGGACTCGGGGAGACCCTCCGCGACGACACCTCAGGGTCGTCCGCCCCGCCTGACGGCACGGTAGAGGAAGGCGTCTCGCTCTCCATCATCTCCAGACGAAGATCTCCCGAAGATGAGCTCAGCTGAGAAGGGCTGAGATCCGAACTACAAGGTAAAAACTTCGGTTATCCTCAGAAATAAAAATTGGGATGTCCCTTATTAGAAAACTCCCCTTTTTCTACTTACAGATCGCTGGAGGGCTGATTCCCTTGGGGAGACAGTGCGGCCGGGACTTCTCCTGGCACAGGACCTTCCGGTGCGGATTTCTTCCCCCGCTTTAAGGCCTTAGCCTCCGGGTCTTCGGAAGCGGTCCTCTTCTCCCCCTGGAGGGAGGGATTCTCGATCCCCCCCTTCTTGAGAGGCTCCCTAGAAGAGGCGGTAGTTTTCCTGTTCTCCCCTTTGCCCTCTTCCGAAGGTGCAACCTCCAACATCTTGACTAACACGGGATCCGGCGTGGTCTTAGGGAGGGGGCCGGACACCGTATCAGTTTTGCTTTCGTTGTCCACTCCTGATCAAGGGATAGCTGGTTAAAAGGCAAATGTATGATAAATAAATGGACGGTATGTCCCGACACAAGACTACTTACTTGAGTATCCGGGCGATTGCAGCTTAGGCCGGCGCCTTCGGTCAAGTCCGGACACATCCCTTGTGATCCGAAGAACAGTTTATACATCTCCACGGGTGTCGTACCCATGAAGTGTTGAAGAGCTCGCGGTCCCTCCGAATTAAATTCCCACAGGAGGAGGGGCGACATTTGCAGGGCAGAAGGCGCCGAATCAGCCTGCGCCACTACGATCAGATTGATCTCCCTTTCTTGGAGGTCTCGAATGCGGCCCTGCAAAAGTGGCACGTCCTTGGACGGCCCCCAGTCAAGCCCCTTGTTGACCCACGACGCCAGCCGTTGGGGAGGGCCCGAGCGAAAGGCGGGTGGCGCCACCTGCCTGGTGCACCTAGGAGCGGTGATGTAGAACCACTCCTGCTGCCACAAACCAAGCTCCTCTGGAAAGGAGCCCTCGGGCCATGGAGCATCGGCCCTCTTGCTTATAACTTCCCCTCCGCACTCTGCCAGTCGCCCCTCGATCATCTTCGGCTCCACGTCAAAGGTCTTGAGCCACAATCCGAAGTGAGGGGTAGTGCGGAGGAAGGCTTCGCAGACAACAATGAACGGTGAGATATGGAGGATGGACTCTGGAGCCAAGTCATGGAATTCCAACCCATAGTAAAACATGAGCCCTCTCACGAAGGGATCCATCGGGAAGCCTAAACCCCGACGGAGGTGAGATACGAACACGACGCTCTCGCCAGGCTCGGGAGTGGGAATGACTTGCCCTTGGGCGGGCAACCTATGCGAAATCTTGTAGGTTAGGTACCTGGCATCTCTCAGCTTTAGCACGTCCTCTTCCGTGATGGAAGAAGGCATCCACCGGCCCCAAAGGTCGGAGCCGGACATTATCGAAGGTCTGAAGCGCCTGAATCTGGAGCCTTGGGTGTTGGAACTCGGGGCGAGGGGCGGATTCGATTGAGGATTGAAGAAAAGGAACAGGCCTTGGTCTCATTGTAAAGGGGTAGAATACCAAGAGCCGTCCCCGTGACCGTTTGGAAATCGCCCTCGATGGAGGAGGCGTGGTAACGGGCGCGGTTGGGTTACCCACGTCCGTATTGATGGGAGTCCCGGAATAAGGGGAACACGATCTCTGCTTCGACAAGACGTGCCAACAAAACCGCTTCGCTAAACGCGCTGAGGTGGTATGACAAAAACGATTCGAGTAAAGGCTTGGCCGTAGGTGACGTCACACCACAAAATACGTTAGCAGATTGAACTTGTGTATATATTATTCTCTCTATGGAGATATGTGGAATTTATTTTACAGAGCCGGACACTATCCTGGTGTTTACAATCTTCTATGAAATTATTCGGAAGAGGAACCCGCCTTGCAATGCCGAAGACAATATGCGCGCCGGACTCGTCGTCATTGAAGCCTAGTTCAGGGGCTACTGAGGGAGTCCTGGATTAGGGGGTGTCCGGATGGCCGAACTATCATTGTTGGCCGGACTCCAAGACTATGAAGATACAAGATTGAAGACTTTGTCCCGTGTCCGGATGGGACTTTCCTTGGCGTGGAAGGCAAGCTTGACAATACGGATATGTTGATCTCCTACCATTGTAACCGACTACTGTAACCCTAGCCCTCTCCTGTCTATATAAACCGGAGGGTTTTAGTCCATAGGACTAACAACAATCATACCATAGGCTAGCTTCTAGGGTTTAGCCTCCTTGATCTCATGGTAGATCCACTCTTGTACTACCCATATCATCAATATCAATCAAGCAGGAGTAGGGTTTTACCTCCATCGAGAGGGCCCGAACCTGGGTAAAAACATCGTGTCCCTCGTCTCCTGTTACCATCCGCCTAGACGCACAGTTCGGGACCCCCTACCTGAGATCCACCGGTTTTGACACCGACAGGGTCCCCGCTGTCAGGTGGAGGAATAATTATTTTGCGCTTAATAAGGAGGCACTTGCTTTGCTGCGGCCGTGGACCCAGCTGTCAGCCTCTCCACGTACAGTCCTTGTCCGATGGAAGCCGTTCCTTGACCATGTTGACCACACTGCGCCAAGAGCACCAGGCGGTGGATGACGGCGAGGCCTAGGAAGGGAATGACACGGAGGCAGGGAAGACTCGGTAGTTGTTTCCCATGCGGAGGGGGGTATGACTGTACGAGGGTTTACTGGTTCGTCTGCCGTCGCCGGAGAATAACAGCAGGTGTGGGTGAGTAGAGGGATGGCTAGGCTAGCAATGGGAGTACGGTGGGGCGGTGGGGCCTGCGCGGTAGCATAGCCGGCCACGGGGAGGAGGGAGCAGGCAGTCCCGCCGGCGCTTGTTTGAGCGGCTGGAGCAGGAAGAGCAGAGATTGAAGAAGCACGACGGTCGTTGGATGGACATCCAACAGTCACTGCTTGTGCGTCAAACTTTTTTTTAGGAAAGCCTCAAATCTATGGAAAACAACATATAACCCATCTGCCATTATTTCTAATAATTTACATCCCATTTGCTAATTCTTAAGGTTTTTTAGCCCATATTCTTGTTGTTAGCATCACAGCCCATATTGTGGCCACAGTTAAAAAATTATACAAAATTTTGCATATTTCGGTGCGGTCCGAACTGTTTTTAATCCCGAAATTTCGACTCACATTCAAACTGATTTTAAAAATAAATGTATATCAATATAAAATCCAACAATTTCTCCACACATAAAAATTAATGTAATTTAAAATCTCGAAATGAAAAAAAAGATATTTGAAACTAATTGCCGATTTGATGTGTTTCAAAAATGCACAACCCATTTCTCATTACTGATGGGCCATTTTCTCGGCCAGCCGAATGAAAGTTCTCCTCGTCTTGAAAGATTCGCAGCCCAACAGGCCTGACAAAGTGACTTACTTGGCAAATCACAAAAAAACTGGGCTGTGGCTGTGGACCTAGCTGTCAGCCTCTCCACGTACAGTACTCTTCTGATGTAAGTCGTTCCTTGACCACGTTGACCACGCCGCGCGGATTGCACCACGGCGGAGGACGTCGGCAAGGCCTAGGAAGGGGACGACACGGAGCCGGGGAAGATGCGGCAGTGGAAGCCCGTGCGGACAGGTGTACAAGGGTTCACTGGTTCGGCAGCGGTGTGAGGCTGCCGTCGCCGCAGGGCCTGGCCAACGGTGGGAATAGTAGGGGGCTGTGAGGCCTCCACGGCAGCACAGCCGGCCACAGGAGGGAGGAGCATGCGGCACGATCGGCGCTGCTTTTGTTGGCTAGAGCAAGAAGACTAGAGGTTGAAGAAGCACTACGACCGTTGGATGGACATTGCACAGTCACTGGAGCTAGAAACGTTCATATTGACTAAGTTGACAAAGCCCTTCATCCCCGTCAACTTAGTACGCCCACAAGTCAGCCTCCCACCAAGGTGGGTCCCAGCTAGCCGGGGGAGTATTCATTTTTTTGTGCGTAATAAGGAGGCACTTCCGGTGGGTCCGAGCTGACAGCGGGGGAATGTTTTTTTGTGAAATATGATGGCCGGTCCGGTGGGTCCCAGCAATCAGGGGGAAATGTTTTTTCGCAAAATACTGGTGGCCCGTCCGGTGGGTCCCTGATGTCAGGTGGAGGAATAATTATTTTCCGTGTAATAAGGCGGCACTTCCTTGCGGCTGTCGTGGACCCAGCTGTCAGCCTCTCCACGTACAATACTCTTCTGATGGAATTCGGTCGTTGACCACATTGACCACGACGCGCCAAGAGCACCACGGCGGTGGACGATGGTGAGGCCTAGGAAGGGGATGACGCGGAGCCGGGGAAGACACAACAGTGGGCCCACGCGTAGAGGAGTATGAGGGTTCTCTCGTTCGGCTGCGGTGTGAGGCTGCTGTCGCCGCAGAATAATAGGGGGTGTGGGTGAGTGGAGGGATGGCCTGGCCAGCGGCGGGAGTAGTAGGGGGCGGTGAGTCCTCCGCGGCATCACAGCCGTCCACGGGAGGCAGGAGCAGGCGGCACGATCGGCGCTGCTTTGGGCGGCTGGAGCAAGAAGACCAGAGGTTGAAGAAGCACGATGGTCGTTGGATGGACATCGTACGGTCACTGCAACTAGAATCGTTCATATTGATAAAATTGACAAAGCCCTTCGTCCCAGTCAACTTAGTGGGCCCACAAATCAGCCTCCCACCGAGGTGGGTCCCAGCTAGCAGGGGGAATATTCATTTTTTCAGCTTAATAAGGAGGCACTTCCGGTGGGTCCGAGCTAAGAGCGCGGGGAACATTTTTTTGTGAAATACGGTGGCCCGTCAGGTGGGTCCCAGCAGTCAGGGGGCAAACGTTTTTTCGCAAAATACGGTGGCACGTCCAGTGGGTCCCTGTTGTCAGTTGGAGGAATCATTATTTTCCGCGTAACAAGGAGGCACTTACTTGCTGCGGCCGTGGACCCAACTGAGACTCTCCACGTACAGTATACTTCTAATGGAAGTCGTTCCTTGACCACGTTGACCACGCCGCGTTCCGTTGCATGCATGTGTCCATGGGCGTGGTGCATCCCCACTGTCAGCCTCTCATGTACAGTCATCTTCCGATGACTCTCTGTTGTTGACCACGTTGACCACACCGTGCCGAACGCACCCAGAATGGAACGACCCGGAGATGGGGAAGACGGGGCAGTGGAGTCGCAGATGGAGAGGAGTGGGAAACTTCACTGGTTCGGGTGTTCGGCAGCACAGCCGCGGTGTCGCCCACAGGAGACAGGAGCAAGAACAGAAGTTGAAGAAGGAGCACGGCTGTTGGATTAACATCCAACGGTCCAGCTGCTATAATCATTTGTTGATTAAGTTGACAAAGTCGTGCGTACACGTCTGCTTAGTAGGCCCACAAGTCAGTCACCAAATCTGACGGGTCCCAGCTGTCAACGGGATGAATTTTTTTTTTTGCAAAACAAGGAGGCACTTCCTTCCGTGCGAAGATACAGCCGGTGGGTCCCAGCTGTCAGGTGGAGGAAACATTTTTTTCATCTTAATAAGGAGGAACTTTCCTTGCATGCGACCATGGACCTCGTGGGTCCCAGCCGTAAGGCTCTCCACGTACAGTCCTCTTCCGATGACTCTCGTTTGTTGACCATGCCGCACCGAGCGCAGCGAGGCGGTGGAAGATGGCGAGGCCCCGGACGGGAACAACTCGGAGATGGGAAGACACGGCAATGGAATCGTAGATTGAGAGGAGGAGAAGGGTTATAACTGGTTTTGTTGCGGCGTGGGGCTGTAGTCTGTGGAGAATAACAGGAGGCGTCGAGGGGTGGAGGGATAGCCTGGCCGATGGTGGGGTAGCGCTTCGCAGCGATGCGTGCTAAGCAGAGCCGCTAGCCACCGGAGGCCGGACCAGGCAGTCCTGGCGACGCTAGAGGAAGAAGACGAGAGATTGAAGGTGCATGTCGGCCGTTGGATATAAATCCAACGGTTGTGGATGACACAATCATTTGTTGACCAAGTTGACAACGCCATGCGTAGGCTTCAATCTATTGGCCCACATGTCAGCCTGCAAAAATGTGGCATATATTTAACCCATGTTTTCTAGAATGAACAGTCCATTTGTTGGGCTGGGTGAACAAATAATTTCGCGTCAATCAGGCCCATTTATATTTTCTAAGAAATCCCAGCCCATTTGCACTTCCTTGAAATACACGTATTAGGTGTGCTCGTTATATATAAAATGTTATGTTAGAAGGACCAATTAATATCAAAGAATAAACCGGAGAGGCACATTATATATATATATATATAATTAACAAATTAGCGAGTTATTTCTCAAAATAAAAATGAGCGCGTTATTATTAAATTGGTCCTTAAAATCTTTGCAAGCTTTTGTACGCAATCACCAGGATTTTCCTTGCCTGTGAGTCAAAAACAACCAGGATTTTCCTTGCCAACTTCCGTTAAACATTTACTTTTATAAGTTAATAACACATGGGATGTTTTATAATGTATATATAAGTCTCTATAAAATTAAAGATAATAGTAATAATATAAATATATATAATGTGGTTAGAAGGGAAAACATAAATTGGACACAGCATTACTTTTATAAGAGACCTGCGTTTTATACCCCACAGTAGGCATACTAACAAGTTCACACACAAATACAACAAAAAAGGTAAACGTTCGTATCAAACTCAGGTTCACAGGACACGTTCATATTCATAGCCAACATTCACTATCAACAACTCAAAAGATTCATATATACACAAGCTCAGCATATCTATCCTTCCAAATGATTGATAGATCACACGACAATATTCATACATAATTCACAAAAAGATTCAGATATACACATGTTCAGTATGTTTATGCATCCAAATGATTGAGATCACAGCCAATATGATCCATGGACGAACTTTAATTACCTAGGGTACAGACTGGTAAATGGTGTTCAATCGGAGGTACTTCTTGCTAAAATTAGTTCTTGTACGAGTAAACTTTCGAGTACATAAGAGGCAGCATAATCTGAACTTTGCTTGTAGGTTTATCCTCAAATAGTGGCCTCGTGCCGAGGGAGGTTTGAGCAACTTGGCCACTACTTTCATCCAACTAGTTTACTGGCTCATCTTGGTCCTGTATCTCGCCAAAATTCTACATTGCAGACGAGAAAGGAGGCGGTTGAGTAAATAAACCACCCAAATTTTTTGTGCAGTTCAACTGAAATGGAGCATCCTTGGCGTGCAGACTGATTAAGTGCCAGATGAATATACGCGTCAACCAACTTGTCTGGAATCTTTAGACTCAATGCCATATAGTTCGCTACCATATGTGTCGATAACCAAAAGGCACAAGTTGGGACCAAAGATCGGATCTGCGTTTTTCGGGCTATGCACCAAGCAATATTTTTGGCGTTCACTCTCCTAATACTTGGAGTTTGACAATTGGTTGACGCCGGTTGATACTCGAATGAATATAGGCACTTCTTCTTGTCAACATTGATGCTTGTTTGATGAACTTTGGAGTACATAGCAGCAGCATAAGTACATGTCCATCTGATCATTTTGTGCAGTTCTACTGAAATCACCCGATGTAATGATTTGCCTGCGAGTTCAGGCTCCGAATTACTCCTTTATGAAATCGGCAAACAGCAGCACAATACCAAATTACTAATACATATGACAGGCACAATAATCAGGATAAAGACCAGTACCAACCAGTGTGAGGTAGCATATCAATTACTATTTCCTTTGATTGGAAGCCGAGATAAGCCAAGCGACAGACAACAAAGGAAGAAAGCAAGCCAAGATTAGCGACTGACGGGAAAGGACGGAAGCTGTCGAGGCAATGAAGCACCCAAAGTTTTTGTGCAGTTCCACCAAAATCGAGCATCCTTGTTGGCACATATATTGAGAGAGTGAGATTACTGTAATAGTGGGACTAGTTGATGAAACATACACTAACAAATAGAAGAACCCTCATTATCTTAATGGATAAAGTTAGCAACATAGTAGTCTTGCTTAAAGAGAGGTATTAGTTTATTTAATCAGTGCTAATTAGCTCAACACTCAAAGCATTGCCATTTAACATAAGTTGCAAAACTTTAACGTGCAAAGATAAAGGAGTTTCTCATGACAGTAGCACGATACAAATAGAGATGACAACAAACTAATATGGATGAAGGCCTTAGGCCCGTACCAACCTGAGAAAAAAAGCTTATTCATGTAGTCCGATATGAAATGATAAAGCACTCACTGGAATCACACAATAGTATATATTTTTGTGCACTTCAAATGTATGGTTGAAATCACTCTTGTTTACCAGTGCTGAGATTATATCGAAGATTATCAAGAACTTCCAAAGCAGAGTTAAAGCAATCGGCTGGGATCAGAGTTCATTGTATTGTCTTGTGTAGTTCCACTAAAATGTATGATTGGCACAACATGATCCCTGTTTGCACAAGTAGGAACAAGGTGAAACCTTCATTAGCTTAGTGAGAAAGGATAGGAAGACATTAGCATATTACTCAAACAGTAGCATCAAATTCATGATGGACAATACACAAAACATTGCCTCATTGAACCAATGGAAATAAATTGACATGCAAAACAATAGCACTATTATGTCATGACACTAATAATATTCCCTCCCTGCTCCACCACATGATTCACCTCCATAGACAAACATACACACATACATGATTCAGCATAGGGTCCTACTAAAGACTTGTTTAACTCCAACAGGAAAATTAGGCAGTAATAAATTAGTGGTACTTAAGTACTCCTAATTAATTAAGTGAGACAGCAGAAGTGGAAGGGCTCCCTGGAGGATCGTCTCACATGTAAGGTAGTCATTGCCGGAGCCCTTGAATGGCCTCGACTGAGGCCTCTGGCTTCAGCAAGATTGCCTTGGCACTGTTTATTCTTCTTTGTCTTCCTCTTCATGCTCTGTTTCTCTTTCTCCTCATCAGTTGGTGAAACCAAGTACATGATTGGCCTTCTAATTCAGAATTGGTTTTGTCAGTGAGGGAGTACAAGTGTACTAGTAAAAAATAGCATTTTTTTCTCATGGCAGTCAGAAAATAGAGATGAACACATGCATTAAATATCATTCTTACCTAAAGGAAGGTTATGGCGCCAATATGGATGATGAGGATTGGAACACAGATCTCCCTTTGTGCAGTTCCACCGAAATGAACCAACTGTTCCATTCTGACATTCCAGTTAAACAGCACAAAAGTCACTTCTTTTAAGAAGAGTTTTGTGCAGTGCACCAAAAGGTCACAACAGCAACCAGGTGAATTGGATATCCCTGTTTGCACAAAAATGTGCAGAGGAAATAGTCAGAGTCTCAAACAATTACATGCAAAAACATTTGGCTAAACTTGTCATGGCTTATAATAGTGGCATGGCTTCATTTTTACCAGGGACATTAGATTAAGAATAGCTAAGGCTGCATTTGGTTCACAGGTTTGGTGCAGGATTTTCGTATTAACATAATTCCTATGGTATTCTTTCCCTTACGACCGTTCGGAACACGGGAAAGGTGAATAGTGTTTCATAGGAAAGTTGGTCTGGTAGTACTGATTCCATAGGATTAGCAACATCCATATGCTGCTCATTTTTTGGGCGGAAGCCCGAGGAAGGCACTCGCTGCCATGCATTAGACAGGTTGATGTGCTGTGTTTGCCAGAATAAAAAACTCAACCTATGTGTGGTACGTGAGGTGAGGACAAGAGTAGTCATTGTGCAGCTAAATAAACAAATAGCATCTCATACTGCCAAGCATGGTACTCAAAAAAACAAATTTGTACGTTTCGTAGTCCATCCGAACACATTCTCTTGAGAGTTTCCTCCGGTTCGCTGTTCCATAGTTTTATACCTACATTCCTTTCCTATTCCTCTATTTTCATCAAGACCTATGTTTTCTTCCCCTTTATTCCGAACGGAGCCTAAATATTTGGTATAAGGGCATGCGACAGTGGGTAAACCAGCAGTCCAGCACCATATACGTAAACAGGGGCATAAGGTGGTGATTCATAGTTTGTTGCCCCGAGAAACAAACATCCAAGAAACATATCTGGGTTGGTCCCATTTTTGTTCACTTTAGCCACCTATTCCTATGTGTGGATAGCAAATCTAGTCCTGGTCATACCACTGTGTACAGCGTTACCCCTATATTTCCCTTTTCAACCAAGAGACTGGTTGGATGACCAGTTTGTACTACTTTCACCCCCTTTCCTTCCTATTTGTACCAAGTCCGATGTACATACTAAATTCCCTCACCCCCACTTTATTTCTTGTTTGAACCAAGTAATCCCTCCATCCGGAATTACTTGTCATCAAAATGGATGTGTCTAGAACTAAAATACATCTAGATACATCCATTTCAATGACAAGTATTTTTGGACGAAGGGAGTACAAGATTCGATTCCATGAAGTAGCTTTACCTCTAACAATAGACGAAAAAAATAGGTGGCGTTGGACCATCCGATCGAGAGGGGCTGAGAGGTAGAAAATGATGCACATGCAGCGACATAGTGAGTTGGGGAAGTAGAGCTAAGGTGGTTTCGAACGAAGATATACCTAAAGGTCGTCGGGATGTGGATAGGTGGGCGGCGGGAGGCCGGATCCGCCTACAGGCAACGACGAAGGGATCGGAGGACCTCCCGCGCCGGCGCTCGGCTAGAGATAACGGTGCATCCGGCAGTGGGTCTCCTCCCTCGCTGTCGACGACGGCCTAAACGCTGCCCCTCCTCCCCTTCACCGGCGGAGGGGGATACGTCCGGATCTGCAACCAGCGGTGAGGATAGAAAGCCAGTGTTTTTTGAAGGGAGAAAGACAGTGTTACTACCCCTATCTTGTTTAGATCTGGAGAGGATGAGAGTGTGTGAATAGAGCAGCCCTAGCAAGCAAGCCCGGAGGCTCCGGCCTATATATACGTAGTGGGGTAGTTTTCCTTTTTACACCATCAAAACAATCGCTTAAAATTGTGTAATACTACATGCCAGGTCGTAGTTTTTTTAGTTGTTGATTGTTTTTTGAGATAGCTACCCGCTTGTTCCAAGTGGTGTTACGGTGTGCCAGGTCGCACTTTGTATCATTCAAGTCTGGTACCACAAGTCCCTCCATTAAATGAACAACCACCCCCTCGTAAAAATTGTGAACAAGCCCACGGCTAAAATTAGTGAAAACGTGGGTTGCCCCCAACATGCATTATTATTTATATTTTCTACTCCCTCCGTTCCTAAATATAAGTCTTTTTTATTAGCCACACCTAAGACACGAATTTTTTTATTACCAGTGAACCCCACATGTCATTGACAAAAAAATTGTGGCAAGATTCCCTTAGGCAAGCCAAAGTGTGTCTAACAATTTGAGCAACTCAGGTTAGGCAAGTGTGGCAAGTGTGGGAAAAATAATGTGGCAACATAAGACAAACAAGTCACAATCCAAACAGCCCCGTAACTTTTTGTGACATGCATGAAAATTTGGTTAGTTAAATTTATAGTCAAAATTTGGCAAGGTGCATCAAATCAACACATGACAGTATCAAAAGGAAAGTCACGGCATGCATGCATGCATTGTACTCCCTCCGTTTCCAAATATAAGTCTTTTTAGAGATTGCAACAAGTGACTACATACGAAGCAGAATATGTCTACATACGAAGTAGTCCATTTGAAATGTGTAAAAATACTTGTATCAAATGCAGTGCTTTGATGTGTCGCATCAACTCGCACAAGACCAAGAAATTTGATTACTACAATGCCCTCTCCCTCGCGGACTGAGCTCCGGTGCCTTAACTGCACCTGCCTTTGGCTGCATGACAGGAGGGCCAACCACCTGTTGGACCCACCTGTCATAGATGCAAAGGCAAGAGCAGTAAGTAGAACCTTTCGCTACACGCTATCCCTCCCGCACGAGGTGGACGGACATGCAGTAGTGGATTCGATACTGTAGAAGTAGGAGTAACATCATTGTTCGTCATCTCGAAGAGGCGAAGAGCCAAGCGCAGCCCGAACATGGCAGTTGCGAATGCCCGCGTGGTGCGGTGCCTTGGAGCACGCATATACTAGCCAGTCTTGCATGAGACAAAATCTCAAATCTCAAATCTCATGAACCAAGGCATTTTGCGATTGGAGGAATGTATCTCGTACTTTACAAAACTACTAATTAAACTCATGCATTAATTACGTAGTTCTCTTGTTTTCCTCTCCACCTTGGTCGCGGTGCACAATATTGAGCACTCCTATATGACTAGCCACTCTATCTACATGCGGGACATTTCAAAGCATCCGGGCCCGCGTGCCATCGAGCAAATCGCAGCGAGGTGCTACAGTTGAGACTCACCTGTCACCCCGGTGTGGCCGTCATGACCCGTCATATCACAAAACCCACACCTTTACTAGCAGTGGTAAAGGTGGCCTCCTAGTTGGACTGGACGAAGCAACCATCATTTCACTGGAACGCTCGTTCAAGCCCTTTCTTCCCTTTCTTGAAGAAAACCTCACTCCAGGCTACTCACTTCTGCCATTTTTCTTTTGTACCGACGAAGGAAAGGTGGGCGAATCAGTTATGCTGCTATATTTTCATTCCAAGAATCTTCTTTTTGCGAAGCACTGACCGATTCTCACATCCTATTCTTTTCCGTTTTCATTGCGATTGTGGTTTCCTTTCGATTGCTTTTTGTTTGTCAGTTCATTGATGGATCCTAGAGCACTAGGCAAAGAGTTGCTGGCGGACAACCCACTGGAGACAGCGATCTCCAGGAAGCGAGCATCGACCAACGAGTTGACCATGTTGGTGGGCCAACCAATGGAGATGAAGAACTCCAAGAAAGAAGCATTGGCCAAAGAGTTGAGGACGTTGGCGGACGAACTCCTCAAGGAAAGTTGGAAGAACAGCAAGGGCCTCACCGTGCCTACCCCAGGAACTCTGATTGCCACCTATGTGAGGCTCAAGACCGAGTTTGAGGAGATAGTCGCCGTTGAGAAGCAGCATTCCACTGGCAAGGTGATGGCCCCCTTCGAGGACGAGGAGATGGCCCCCGGAGGGATGAGATCCCCCGGTGAGCTGCACAAGGTAAAAAATAATGGCTTATTACCATAGTTGTGGTTTCTGATTATTTGCAATGTACTTGCTAATATGTTAGGGTTGTGCAGGTGCCAGTGGACGTCCTTGATTATTCTGATGTCGTGGCCCGTCCTGTTGGCATCGCCCCGGAGATCGATTCCGATGCCGCTGTCCATCCTATGGACATCGCCCCAGAGATCAATTCCAATGTCGCGATCAGGCTTGGGGACATCGCCCCAGAAATCGATTCCCATGTCGGTGTCCGTGCTGTGGTCATTGCCCGAGAGATCGATGACAAGAAATAGTTAGCGCTAATCCTTCAGGGTAGTTTGCATTGCCTTGTGTTTAATTACCAGAACGATGCGTGTTATCAAACCATCTTAGGGCTAGTGCACTGTCTTGTGTGGGCGGATCTTGCTACTTTTGTTTGATAGTGAATCATGTGATCAATCAGGCAAACCCTCTCCGAGTTATGGAAACAGATGTATCCTCACCAGCTTTTGATGTAATATATGGTATGCTTAGATGTAAGTTTGAACTGTTTATCATATCAGCAGGGCTTGTTTGATGATTCTTGGTGTTAGTAGGCTAGTTACTGTGCGAGCTATAGTACTTGCAAAACACTCACCAAAGAGAAACGTTGGGGCTGATGAGCTCGTGGTACTCTTATACTTATCCCTCGTCGATCGACCGATAGCCCTAGCTCCTAAAATTGTAGGCTTAGCGATTGATCAGACAATAGTCGACACGGGCCCTGTTTGGATCCCTAAGTTAGAGTTAGTTTTAGTTAGTTGAGGCTCAAATAACCCAAAAGTATCTGCCGGTGTCAAAACCGGCGGATCTCGGGTAGGGGGTCACGAACTGTGCATCTAGGCGGATGGTAACAGGAGACAAGGGACACGATGTTTTTACCTGTGTTCGGCCCTCTCGATGGAGGTAAAACCCTACTCTGCTTGATTGATATTGATGATATGGGTAGTACAAGAGTGGATCTACCACGAGATCAAGGAGGCTAAACCTAGAAGCTAGCCTATGGTATGATTGTTGTTCGTCCTATGGACTAAAACCCTCCGGTTTATATAGACACCGGAGAGGGCTAGGGTTACAGTCGGTTACAATGGTAGGAGATCTACATATCCGTATTGCCAAGCTTGCCTTCCACGCCAAGGAAAGTCCCATCCGCACATCGGACGAAGTCTTCAATCTTGTATCTTCATAGTCTTGGAGTCCGGCCGATGATGATAGTTCGCTATCCGGACACCCCTAGTCCAGACTCCTCAAGAGCTCCCGAACCAGGCTTCAATGATGACGAGTCCGGCGCGCATATTGTCTTCGGCATTGCAAGGCGGGTTCCTCCTCCGAATACTTCATACAAGATTATGAACACCAGGATAGTGTCCGGCTTTGCAAAATAAATTCCACATACCACCGTAGAGAGAATAATATTACACAAGTTCAATCTGCTGACGCATTTCGTAGCGTGACATCATGCCACGGCCAAGCCTTTACTCGAATTGTTTTTATCATACCACCTCAGCACGTTTAGCGAAGCGGTTTCCTTGGCACGTCTTGTCGAAGCAGAGATCGTGTCCCCTTATTCCGGGATTCTCATCAATACGGACGTGGGTAACACAACCGCGCCATTGATTGCGGCACTCGGGAGATAAGCGAGTTTTACCAGGCTGGTGGGGACGCATAGTTTCGTCCGCCCATATATGAGGGGATAAGGATCCACCTTTTCACCTACGCCTTCTTCCTTCTTTGCTTATCCATCTCTGCGCACTCGAGCTCCAGCGCCCAAGTCCGCACATCTCACCTCAACCTTCTCCAACCATGTCCGGAGCGGGAGGCAAGTGGATGGCCTC
Organism: Aegilops speltoides; assembly: GCA_021437245.1. Lineage (NCBI taxonomy): Eukaryota > Viridiplantae > Streptophyta > Magnoliopsida > Poales > Poaceae > Aegilops > Aegilops speltoides. The sequence goes on from CM038147.1 coordinate 138,665,987, forward strand.
CTCCGTTAAGGAGGGGCACATCAAGAAGCTGCACAGCGCCGGATATTTGTCCAGCGATATCGCACACCGGCTCCCCAACAAGGGGCAGCTCATCCCCACCCCCGGCCCCCATGAGAGGGTGGTATTCCTTCCCCATTTCCTCCGCGGACTGGGCTTCCCACTTCACCCCTTTGTCCGGGGGCTCATGTTCTATTACGGCCTGGATTTCCATGATCTGGCCCCGAATTTCATCCTCAACATCTCGGCGTTTATCTTCGTGTGCGAGGCCTTCCTCTGCATCCAGCCCCACTTCGGCTTGTGGCTCAAGACCTTCAATGTCAAGCCGAAGGTTGTGAAGGGCAGCCAAGCGGAGTGCGGAGGCGCTATGGTGGGAAAGATGCCCAACGTCACTTGGCTCGAGGGCGCCTTTGTGGAAACCATCAAAGGGTGGCAATCGGGGTGGTTCTACATCACCGAGCCGCGTGACCCTGAATGGGCAGCGGTCCCCGAATTCAGATCTGGCATCCCCATGCGGCTTACTTCCTGGAAAGAGAAGGGCCTGTTGTGGGGAAGTTCAAAAGAGCTGACTGGACTCCAATCATGTCTCCAAACCCTGTGAACAAGAAGCTCAAGCTTGTCAATGTAATCCAGGTCATGCTCATCTGCCGGATTCTCCCCTGCCAACAGCGGGACTTCAATTTGTGGGAGTTTGATCCGGCACAGCACCGGACCTTGAGCGGGCTCTTCGACACTACGTACGGAGAGGCCTGGAAGGTGCTGTTCAAGGGCGCCGAGGTTCCCGTGATCCGCCATCAAGATCGCGATTCAGCTCGCAGCGTCCAGCTGACGAGGTAAGCCATGTTATCCTTTATGGGACACTTGCTTTTCATAGTTTGACTATATGTGGGATCTGAACTCCCAATACCTTTAACAGGCCTGGCAGGAGACATCCGAACAGGTTAACTGTCTGGCTCCTCTTCCAAAAGACCTAGCGGACGCCTGTTTGACAGGGCTGCTGGTCCCGGCACCTTATGTAGTGCCGGAGAAGAAGGCCAAGAAGAAGGCCGCGGGAACCCGGAGGAGTTCCCGGCGTCAGGTGTTATCGGATTCATCGTCCGATGACTCCAAGGAGGACTCCTCCCACGAGGACGAGGAGGAAAAGAGAGAGGCCTCTCCCCCAGCGGGAGGAGAGAAGAAAAGGAAGGCCTCTCCTATGAGGGAGGCCGAGGGGTCCAAGAAGGGAAGGACCCTTCCCCCGGACTGTTCCGCCGACACCGGCGCCGGCGACGAGGATTGGCCCTCAAGGGCCAAGCCCCTGGCGAGATCGTAAGTATCCAGACTCCCGAATAACTCATAACTTTTCTTTTTGTCGCATGGTGTCTTTCTAACGCTGCATACAACCCTGTAGCCCGCCCAAGGATAATCTTCCCGCTTCGTCGAGCGGGTCCTTGGGTACGTCTGATGTGGATAGTACTTCACCTCCGACCGCCTCCTCCCCCCGTGACGACGCCGAGGTGGGATCCCGGAAAGGGACCCACCAAGAGGAGGAGGCCCCGGAGGTGCCGCAAGGCAACCTCCCGGACTTTGGACCGGACTCCGCGTCAGAACCTGCAGTGGTTCCGGAGTCCGGCGGGTGGCCCCTTCGTAAGAAGGGCAAGACTGTGACGCCGGCGGCTTCCGTCCAACCGGAGGCGCCGGATAACTTGCTGGAGGTGCTTAACGGCGCTTCCATCAAAGAGGAGCACCGCACTGTCATGAGTGCAAAGGATTCGAAGGTTCACCGCCAAGAGCAGCCGACTGAAGCCTGCAGCAGCCTTCTAACAGGCTTTGAGGTAAGAATTTTAAGATATGTAAAATAGTACCGCATAGACAGTAGCCCCTGATGCTCGGTTTGGTGTTCGGAAAGAAAAGCCGGACAATTCTTCGTGACGCGTGTTTCTTCCCGGAGGCAATAAATGCCTTTAATGCGGGAGACGCACACCTCCGTGCCGCTCGAGATGGTCTAACCAGATCCACGGAGCAGTATGTGAAAGACATACGGGTGAGGAATTTTAATAGTTATATATGCCAGTAGCCCTGGGACTTAAAATAGTTAGAATAACTGTTTTAAGGATCATTTGTTATGCAGGATCTTACGGAGAAGAATACCCACATGTCCCAGGAGCTTCAAGAGTGCAAGGCCCAACTTGAGGCCGCACTAGCCGCCGCGGGGGGAGCCGCAGAGACCCCCTCTGGTAATGCATACTTTCGAAAAGATAAGCCGTTTATGAAGTGCGGCGTATGTATAAGTCTGACAATAATATTGCAGATGGTGTCAGTCTAGATCCGGACAAGCAACATCTACTGCGCCAGCTGAAGGCCGGCGATAAGGTGCTTATGAGGGTGCAGCAGGAGAGGAACAAATTCTAAGATGCCAACACCCAGTTGGGCGAAGAACTAAAAGATGTTCGGGTCCAGCTGTCTGACTCCGTGAAGGAGAATCGGCGGCTTCGTCGTGGCATTTACAGTAAGTGCTTGAGCAAACTCTTTTGAAAAGAAGAGTTCGGCGAGGAAGTCGATTGATAGAAATGTGTCTGTAGGTGTGCTCACAGGTCGTCCTGCAGAGGAAATGCCCGGTTCAACGAGTGACCTACTTCCCGAGCTGCTACAACCGCATTTAACGTGTTCGGCAAAGCGGCGAGCGGCGCCGCCTGTGCCTTATGGCCATCCGCCTCCCTACCCGAGGGTCTTGGAGGGCTTGCGGAGAAGCTTCAGGGAGCACGGTAGCGCTTCCGTTTATGGAAGATATCGGCCTGCCGTCAAGGCGCCAGGGAGGCCCGGGCCATGGTGAAGACGCGGTACACGAAGGCTGATCCGAACCACATGGCCGAGGTTGGACCTGTGGGGCCTGATGGGAGGGAGATCCCTGTGAGCTTAATGTACGGCCAAGTAGAGTTGGCCGCTAAGTATTCCCAACGGGACTGTAAACTAGACAGCCTGTTAGACGGGATTGAAGAGGAGTACAATCAGTCAATTTGACGATGTAATTTAAAATGACATGTAAAATGCCTTCTAGCCGGATTGTAGATTGTTTGTCTTTGTGGACCTGTTCGCTTCAACCTTTGGACCCAACAGTCCGGAGTGTGTCCGAATACCCTCACGGTTATGAAAAAACCGGGGCATGCATGGAGACCAGGCGTAGGGGTCATTAGTGCTTTATCAGACAAGTGCCCAACTAGTTATGTTATATTACATGGTTAGTAAGAAACATCTTCCAGGGAGAATTGTTCCGTTAAGGGTTCCTTTCCCTGGGAGGCATGCCCTAAAGTGCATGTCCGGACTGCGAAAAGAGCAGAAAAAAGACGTCTGGGGGCAGATAAATAAATAAGTAAGAAATCATCTTTCAAGTCACCGACCGAATATTCCCTTAAGAACGCTAGCTTTCGGCTTCACCCAGTCTGAGGTACACATCCGTCGACCCGCAAGAATAATCGCAAGTGTTCCTTTACCTCCTAGCCGAACAATCGGCAACGTAGGGGTAAGCACAGGAGCCAGGCGACCCAGCTTGGCCAAAACTTAAGTCATATCGATGCATATAATGGTGAATAAAACGTACATGCGGATGTGTGACACATGTTTTGGGCATGAAGCCCTCATAAATAAGCTTCTGTTAAAGAAGCCCCCGGGTATAATGAGTGCGAGCCGCACGTCAAGTGTGTGCGAACAATGCGCAGATCATCCCTCAAAGGCTTTACGAAAAAAGAAGTAAGAGAGAGAAAAACAAAAGATAGCTAAAGTATAAAATGTGGACGGAGGAAGGAGACGAACTCTGAGTCCGGCGCTAGGCGTAGAATCTTTGGAGACGGGCTACGTTCCATGGGTTCGGCTTGAGTCGGTTGTCCGATGCGTTTCGTAGACGGTATGCTCCGCCGGTCAGGACTTGGTCAATGATGAAGGGACCTTCCCATTTGGGCTTGAGTTTGTCCTTTTTCTTGTCCGGCAGGCGTAGAACTAATTCGCCAACATTGTAAGTTTTGGCCCGTACTTCTCGGCTTTGATATCTTCGAGCCTCTTTGTTGATAGAATGCGAATCGAGCTTTTGCCACGTCGCGCCCTCCTCTAAGGCGTCCAAACTGTCCCCGCCGATCCAACTCGGCTTCTCTTTCTTCATACATGCGCACGAGGTGAGTCATGAATTATATTGCAGGCAAAACTGCCTCAAGGCCGTACACCATAAAAATGGTGTGAATCCGTAGTGCGAGTTTGGCGTGGTCCGCAGCCCCAGTCGGAGTCGAGCTCCTCCACCAAGGCGTGTTAGATTCCGTGAGGGAGCGCACTAACCTGGGTTTGATGCCGCTCATGATTAGACCATTTGCTCGTTTGACTTGACCGTTAGTTTGAGGGTGATAGACTGAAGCGTAGTCGAGCTTGATGCCCATAGTTTTGCACCAGAGTTTAACCTCGTCGACCGTGAAGTTCGTGCCGTTATCAGTGATGATGTTATGGGGGACGCCATAACGGTGTACTACCCCGGATATGAAGTCTATCACAGGACCGGATTCGGGCGTTTTAACTGGTTTGGCCTCTATTCATTTGGTGAATTTGTCCACCATGACCAATAGGTATTTTTGCTTGTGGGTTCCCCTTTTAAGGGGGCCAACCATGTCAATCGCCCAGACCGTGAACGGCCAGGTGATGGGTATAGTTTTGAGGGCGGTGGGTGGCATGTGGCTTTGATTAGCAAAGAGCTGGCAACCGACGCATTATTGGACTAAGTCCTGAGCATCTGCCCGGGCCGTCGGCAATTAAAATCATGTACGGAAGGCCTTGCCTACAAGGGCCCGGGCTACGGTGTGGTGCCGCCGAGTCCGGCATGAATTTCAGCCAGAAGATTTCGCCCTTCCTCTTCGGAGATGCACCTTTGAAGGACTCCGGTTGTGCTTTTCTTATAAAGCTCTCCCTCATGGACCTTGTAGGCTTTAGATCGCCGTACTATGCAGCGGGCCTCGTTTTAGATTTCCGATCATGGAGTTAATACAGTGGATATGTAGTACACTGGTTTTTGAAGAGGGAATTTGTGTCCTTCTGTTTCTCGTTCAACGACGAGCACCGCGCTTACAACCTGATGTGTTGCCGCAATGTATAATAACATTGGTTCGCCCAAATTGGGCGCGGCCAGGACCTGATTTGTTGCCAATATGGCCTTTATTTCTTTGAGTCCGGCCGTGGCAGCATCCATCCATTCAAAGTGTTCGGTGCGCCGGAGGATGCGATAAAGGGGCAATGCCTTTTCTCCTAAGCGGGAGATGAAGCGGCTTAGAGCCGCCACGCATCCAGTCAATTTTTGTATTTGTTTGAGGTCTTTTGGGATATCCAACTGTGACAGAGCTCGGATCTTGGCTGGGTTTGCTTCAATTCCTCTACCGGATACAATGAAGCCCAAGAGCTTTCCGTCTGGTACGCCGAACACGCATTTTTCCGGGTTGAGCTTAATATCATATGCTCAGAGGTTGTCAAATGTGAGCCTCAAATTGTCTACTAGAGTTTCGACGGGTTTGGTCTCGACGACCACATCGTCTGCGTATGCCTCCACTGTTTTGCCGATCTGGGTGGAAGACATGTCTGAATCATGCGCTGATATGTTGCGCCGGCGTTTTTCAGCCCGAAGAGCATTGTGTTGAAGCAGAATGGTCCGTATGGAGTAATGAATGCCGTTATGCTTGGTCTGTCCGCCATCTTGATTTGATGGTAGCCGAGTATGCATCGAGGAAGCACAATGAATCGTGCCTCGCGGTAGCATCGATGATTTGATTGATGCGGGAAGGGGAAAGGATCCGCTGGACAAGCCTTGTTAAGGTCTTTAAAATCGACACACAGCGCCAGATTTGTCCTTTTTGGTACCATTACCAGTGTTTGCTAGCCATCCGGATGTTTTATGTCTCGATGAATCCGGCTTCTAATAGTTTGGCTAGCTCCTCCCATTGCCTGTCTTTTGGGTTTGGAAAATCGCCAAGAGCCTGTTTGATCGGCTTGAATCCTTTTAGGATGTTTAGGCTGTGTTCTACCAACTCGTGGGATTCTGGCATATCTCAAGGGTGCCAGCAAAGATGTCCCAATTTTCCCGGCGAATTCTCGTAGTCTGCGCGCCTACATCGTGGTTTAATTATGCCCCAATGGAGGCCGTCTTTGTGGGGTCCGTTGGATGGACTTGGAATTTGACTATTTTGTCCGCTGGCTTAAAAGAGGTGGACTTGGATCTCTTATCGAGTATCACATCGTCCCTGTTCACCGTGGAGCGCATCACAGTGAGTTCCTCTGCCGCTAGTGCTTCGGATAGTGCCTCTAGGGCTAGTGCGGCTGTCTTATTCTCGGTGCGGAGTGCTATGTCCGGATCACTGGCAAGAGTGATGATTCCATTGGGCTCGGGCATTTTAAGCTTCATGTACCCGTAATGGGGTATAGCTTGAAAAATTGTGAATGCCTCTCGCCCTAATAAAGCGTGATATCCGCTGCTGAACAGGGCCACTTGGAATGTGACCTCCTCGACTCAGAATTGTCCGCGAAATAACACCACATCCAGCAGATTTTTCCTGCAGCGCGTGCTACCCTACTAGGGATTATTCCTCTAAAGATTGTGCTGCTTCGCTCAATGCGGCTCCAGTCTATTTCCATTTTTCGAAGGGTTTCTTCGTAGATGAGGTTTAATCCGTTGCCGCCATCCATGAGTACCTTAGTAAGGCGAAAGCCGTCCACTATTGGACTGAGGACCAATGCAGCTGGTGCTCGGGCTGTTCGGAATTTAGGTTCGTCGCTGGCGTTGAAGGTGATAGCCGTGTTGCTCCATGGATTTATTGTTGCTACTTGGTAGACTTCGGGCGAGGCTGCGGAGTGTTCGTTTCCGCATATTATTCGATGTGAAAGTCTCGAAGACTGTTAATACCGTACTGGTATTGTTGGGGTGTGAAAGTGCAACTAATCCCCGGGTGGTTTTGGTAATTAATAACAACATATATATCATTGAACTAATAGTTACTTGAGAATCATTTCGAAAAGTTCAAGGATATGGGTATGGCAGGACTCAAGAAGTGGACCCCTCAAAATGCTAAGGCAAGCATTGGCAAAAGCTCAAGACTCCATTTTTGGTTTAGTGATCCAAGATCACATTGAGTCCATAGGAAAGCCAATACTATTAAAAGGGATGAGGTTATGTTGATGATCCGTTGCTCAAAGTGCTTAGTGATACATCTCCTAAACTATCGCAACTTTCACCGCCATATACACTCATAAGTAATCTCGGTCCCACCGATTTTCCAAACCAGTCACACCGAGATGAACCACCTCAGCCACAAAGCCAAACCCTAGAAATTTCGGATTTTCCGATTCTCAACTCGGTCTCACCGAAACTTGAGTTGCTAAGCTTCAGAACCTTCATCATCAAATCGGTGTCACCGAGATGATGAAGTCGGTCCCACCGAGATTGGCAAGCTCTTGTCTTTGCAAGAATCGGACAAACCGAGATTGTATTTTCGGTCCCACTGAAAATCCCAACGCTCACATGATTTGAACTTTCGGTCTCACCGAGTTGTCAACTTCGTCCCACCGAGATTGCTCAAATGTGTGTAACGGTTGGATTTTGTGTGGAGGCTATAAATACCCTCCACCCCTCTTCATTCGTGGAGAGAGCCATCGAAAGAACTACCACTCCTACCTTACATTTACGAGAAGAGAACTACCTACCCTTGTGTTGAGATCAAGTTGCTCCACTCCCACCATATGAAGCTTGATCTCTAGCCTTCCCAAGTTGCTTTCCACTCAATCCTTTCTTCCACCACAGCCAAATCAGTGAGGAGAGTTGAGTGTTGGGGAGATTATCATTTGAAGCACAAGAGCAAGGAGTTCATCATCATCAACACCATCTATTACCTTTTGGAGGGTGGTGCCTCCTAGATTGGTTAGGTGTCGCTGGGAGCCTCCGTCGAGATGTGGAGTTGAACCAAGAAGTTTGTAAGGGCAAGGAGATCGCCTTACTTGAAGATCTACCCCGAGTAAGGCTAGCCTCCGTGGGCGAGGCCATGATGGCATAGACAAGGTTGCTTCTTCGTGGACCCTTCATGGGTGGAGCCCTCCATGGACTCTCGCAGCCGTTACCCTCCGTGGGTTGAAGTCTCCATCAACGTGGAAGTACGATAGCACCACCTATCAGAACCATGAGAAAAATCTCCGCGTCTCCAAAATTGCGTTTGCTCTTCTCCACCTCTCTTTACTACATGTGCAATTTACTTTCCGCTGCCTATGCTCTAGAATTGCATGTGTAGGGTGATGCTTGACTTGATCATAATTGTAAATCTGTCAAAAACTGTTCTTTGTCAAAAGGCAGAATTTTTATATTGTCAAGTAGTCTAATCACCCCCCCTCTAGACATACTTTCGATCCTACAAGTGGTATCAGTGCTTTGGTCTCCATTGTATTGGTTTCCATTGCATTGGACTCCATAAGCTTGGTTTCACAACCTAGGAGAGTATGGCGTCTAGTGAGGGTAATTTTCGTAGAGGTCCTTACTTTGATGGTACAAATTTTGCTAGTTGGAAGCATAAAATGAAAATGCATATTCTTGGTCATAACCCAGCCGCATGGGGCATTATTTGTGTTGGTATGCAAGGTGAATTCTTCGAGGAAGGAAAAGTTCCAGATCGCGAAGCCACAACCGAAGAATTGCGGATGTTGCAAAACAATGCTCAAGCTTGTGACATTCTCTTCAATGCCTTGTGTCCCGAGGAGTTCAACAAAATCAGCCATCTTGAGAATGCAAAAGAGATTTGGGATACTTTGGTTGAAATGCACGAAGGTACCGAGTCCGTGAAGGAATCAAAGCTAGATGTTCTTCAAGGTCAACTTGACAAGTTCAAGATGAAGGAAGGTGAAGGAGTCGCTGAAATGTACTCTAGGCTTGCTCTCATCACAAATGAGATTGCCGGCTTAGGAAGCGAAGAAATGACCGACCGATTCATCATCAAGAAGATTCTCAGAGCTTTGGATGGAAAGTATGACACCGTGTGCACTTTGATCCAAATGATGCCAAACTACAAGAATCTCAAGCCAACCAAGTCATTGGAAGAATTGTTGCTCATGAGATGACACTTAAGGATAAGGAAGAGCTTCACAACAAGTCAAGTGGTGCTTACAAAGCTACAAGTGATGCTCCCACAACCTCAAGTGACAAGCTAGTTTCCAATGAAGAGATAAGCCTAATGGTCAAGAACTTCAACAAATTCTACAAGAGTAGAAGCAAAGAGAGAAGCTCAAAGTCTAGATCATATGATGAAAAGAGATCTTCTAGTCGTGATCGAAACTGCTACAATTGTGGAAGACCCGACACTACTCAAATGAGTGCTCGGCTCCCCACAAGAGAAGAGAAGAATCTCCAAGAAGAAGAAGCTCAAGAGATGAGTCACCTCGGAAGAGAGAAGGAGTAGAGATGATCGTTATGAACGAAGACCCTCTCGAGAAGCAAGGATTCGGAGAAGAAAGACAAGTCATCAAGGAGCTACACAAGGAGAAAACATCAAGCTCATGTAGGTGAATGGGTCTCCGCCCGACTCCGACAATCAATCCGAAAGAAGTTATCACTCCAACTCCGACTACAGTCCAAGATGAAGGTGTTGCTGGTCTTGCTCTCGATCCTCCAACTCCAACTCCTATGACTTATTTGATTCACCAAATGAGGGAATTGGAAGATGCTTCATGGCTAAAGGCCCCAAGGTATCACACCCTGAATTCATTGACTTTGATAGTGATGAGGATGACTTGCTTGGTGAAGATGAGCTCTTACATGATAAATCTAGTGAGCCTAGTAATGATGAACATGCTAGTAGTCTTTATAGTCAAGAAGAGTCGAATGACAATGCTATGAAGGAGATTGAGCGCCTAACTAAAGAACTAAACACTCTTAAGTTAGCTCATGAAACAACTCAAGAAGATCATAGAGAGCTCCTAAGATCTCATGAGAAGCTACGCTCGAGAAGCTCACTCTAGAGCAAGAACATGAGTTTCTAAAAGCAATCAATGACGATCTTCAAAGAAGAGTTCTTCATATCTTGCCAAACGACTTCTCTTGTCTAATTTCTTGCCACCCATTAAAACTAAGCATGACAAGCATAAGAAAAATTCTTCATCTAGTAGTAACAATAACCATGCTAAATCCAATATTGTTGCTTCTAGTAGTTCTTTTGATTCCACTAACAATGTTTCAAGCCAAGTTACACTTGAGCAAGAAAATAGTTTATTGAAAGGGATTATAGAGAAAGGTGTCTACAAGAGCCTTGCCGGAAGCAAGAACTTTGAGGAAATTGTCCGCAAGCAAGGAAGGCACCGAAAGAATCAAGGAATTGGTTTTGAGCGAAAGTTCAACGCCGAGGGTGTTGAATGGGAAGAAGGTCAATATCCCACTCCACAGTTTGTTTCTCAAAAGGAGAAGTATGATCCTACTTCTTCCAATGTGGAACAAGCCCAAGGTGACCTTCCACCACAAGACCACAAGCTAAAAGGCAAGGACAAGCTTCAAGAGGAGATTGATGCATTTGTTGAAGCACCTCAAGCCATGGTCAAGTGGGTTCCCAAGGAAACGTCAAGTTCTACTTCGTCAAGCTCAACTACAACCCCAAGGATTCCCATCAAGATGATGTGGATCCCGAAGAAGAAGAACTAGAGAGTTCTTGAGGGTGACTCCGCCAACATACTTCACTCACATTCATTTTGGCAAAAACTTGTGCAACCAACTTCCACATTATGCACTAGTTCATGGAGTCACAAACCCTCTTGTTGGTAAGTCAAGGGACAAGGTAATCATTGCTTTCATGGACATCATCTATTGTGAACTTCTATAACGCCCTCGATGCGGCTATATCTCCCACGTGTCGAAGCACGACTTAGAGGCATAACCGCATTGAAAGCAATGTCGCAAGTGAGGTAATCTTCACACAACCCAAGTAATACATAAGGGGAAAAGATACATAGATGGCTTACAATCGCCACTTCACACAATTACATGAATAAAGCATTACATCATACAGATACAATCAAGGTCCGGCTACGGAACCAAAATAAAAGAAGAACCCCAAATGCGACAAAAGGTCCACGATCGACCCCAACTGGGCTCCACTACTGATCAACTAGAACGAAACAACACAAAGGGCAAGATCTTCATCGAGCTCCTCCTTGAGCTTGATTGCGCCACCGCCGATAACATAGGCACCGCAAACTGGTTTTGAAGTATCCGTGAGCCACGAGGACTCAAAGAATCCCATTACCATGGGTATCAAGACTAGCAAAGCTTAATGGGAAAGGAAGGGGTAAAGTGGTGAGGTTGCAGCAGCGACTAAGCAAGTATGGTGGCTAAAACATACGCAAATGAGAGCGAGAAGAGAAACAAGCGGAACGGTCGTGAAGCTAGCAATGATCAAGAGGTGATCCCGAACACCTACTTACGCCAAACATAACACGTAAACCGTGTTCACTTCCCGGACTCCGAGAAGAGACCATCACGGCTACACACTCGGTTGATGCGTTTTAATTCGGATCAAGTGTCAAGTTGTCTACAACCGACATTAACAAATTCCCATCTGCCACATAACCGCGGGCACGGCTCTCGAAAGTTTATACCTGCAGGGTGTCCCAACTTAGCCCATGACAAGCTCTCGCGATCATCGAAGCGAATAGACCTTCACCCGAGACACTCCGATCGACTCGTTATCTCGGTACATCAAGACATTTCGACAATGGTAAAACAAGACTAGCAAAGCCTCCGGCGCGCCGACATCCCGATAGTAGCCGCGCAGATCTCGCCTCGTGCCACGATCGATGAGCACTACGCATAACTAGAACCAGCCCTCAAGTTTCCCGAGGTGGCGCTGCAAGTGGTTCTAGTTTGGACCAACACTTAGACAAGCATTGGCCCGGGGCTAAAATAAAGATGACCCTCGAGAGAGCGACTCCCAAGGGAAAAAGTAGGTGGTGGTGAGGCAAATGGTAAAAGGCAATGTTGGGCCTTCTTTGGACAAGTTTTATTCAAAGCGAACTGTCAAGGGGTCCCATAAATCACCCGACCGCGTAAGGGACGCAAAATCCGGGAACATAACACCGGTATGACGGAAACTAGGGCGGCAAGAGTGGAACAAAACACCAGGCATAAGGCCGAGCCTTCCACCCTTTACCAAGTATATAGATGCATTAATAATATAAGAGATATTGTGATATCCCAACATAAACCCTGTCCACCATGGAGAAATCTTCAACTTCACCTGCAACTAGCAACGCTATAAGAGGGGCTGAGCAAAAGCGGTATCATAGCCAAACAACGGTTTGCATAGGAAAGGTGTCAAAGGTTAGGGGTTCATGGCAATATGGGATGGCTGGACAAACAGTTAATAGGAAGCGCAGCATAGCGAAAGAACGAGGCAACTAGCATAGCAATGATAGTAGTGAGATCCAGGGTAGCGGTCATCTTGCCTGAAATCCCGCAAGGAAGAAGAACGAGTCCATGAAGAAGACGAACGGACGAAGCCGAACCAAACGTAGACGAACGAATCCTCACGGACGCAACGAAACAGGAACTAACAAGAAGAAGCACACAACAAAGGTAAACACACCACACATGACAAGACATGATGCACAACGAGCATGATGCATGACAAAGCTACATGAAGCTACTCATGGCAAGAGATGATGCAAACAAGAACAACTCAACAAGGCAAGTTTAAATGAGGCCGGAAACAACATATAACAATTCCGGTAAGTCATCATATGCAAATTTCGAAATTGGTCCAGAACTGAATAAACCTTATGTTGAAGTTGTTAAACAGCAAGTTAAGATGCACCAAGATGATCTACACGAAATTCTAGTCAAGTTACATATAAAGTTCATTAGATTCGGAGCTACGGTCTAGAAGATATGAGCAAAACAAGGTACACATGGCATTGATGCAAAATGCACCCAAACATCAAGCAAACACCTCAAAACATGGATGCAACATGATAATATGAAGCTACATGCAAAACCAAGCAAGTTTCATATAGAGCACACTCAAAACGGAGCAACGGTTCAACACCCACACACTATGCAAGTCATAGAAACAATCTGTCCAAAACAGCAACTAGGCATCTTACAAGCATCAAAACAACAAGCTACAGCACCCCAACATAATAACAAAAGGCATGGGCATGAAGTACACGTGAGAGCATAACAAAACATGAACACTGAGCTATCTCCGTAAAAGACTAGAACATGCTCAAAATGACATGAAGATATTGCAAGTAATAACACTTTCAGACTTTAGTAGAAATAACATCAGGTTGCAATGTTTAGAGCTATCAAACAACATGTTACAGGAACTTATCATGGCAAACAAAGGCATGGCATGAAACTACTAATTGCATATATCAAAAGACCCTTACTGACCATGAGCCAAAAAGGCACGGAAAATATGATGGCACCCATGTAAACATGGCAAGTTTTATTACAGATTTATACATGGCAGGAAAACTGGGCATGGCAACAACAGTTAACGAGTAGGCATGTTCGTGAGCTCGATGCACTCACTACAGAGCAATACATGGCATGGCAAGGCAACCAACAGATAGAAGGCATGATTATGAAGCTAAGCATGGCAAGAGCAAGGTCATAGCATACACGGATCAACTACAACGACCTCGTGAAAATTGAATCTCATGCAAACAATCTGCCAGGAAACATTTTCAAGCAACTTTGGAGCAAGAAATGAACATGTTCCAGCAGGCTATAATTGCAAACAAGGGCATGAATGGTTAGAGCAAGACATGTATGTCAAAACATGTTTATAGAGCATCTCCAGATTATGCATAGAATGATTACTAGAAGCATGTTAACATGGCATCAAATTATAACAGAATCTGCCTAGCAAAACAGTAACAGCAACTACTCTACTTTACAAGCTCAATGCACTCAGCACACAACTCAAAAAAATACAAGGTCAACACCCCTGGAAAGATGGCATGGCCTAGTCCAACATTCATGTAGAGCTCATACTCATAGGATGCACATAAAAATCATGGCAAAAATGACAAAAGAGCTCGAGCTGATAAGATTCTGAAACTAACGATCTGAAGCCTACTTCCAACAGCATTTCGGGCATCAAGATGAGCTCAAATGCAAATGATGCAATGGAATGAGATGATGTACTCTTCGAGACGAACAATTTGACATATTATACGCGCGAAATGGAGCTACGGATGCGGAGATGTGATGCGATGAAAATGCATGAAAATGTAAAAATCTCAGGGACTTAGTGGATTTTCGGGGGCAACCTCAGATGTGCACGGTTTACGAGGTCCGCCGGGGAGTTCGCCGGAGATGAAGAAGATGCGGCCGAGTTGTCGGGAGGACGCCGGAGGAGGGGCCGAGCGCTGGAAGCCGATCAGCACCGCCTCGCGGATCCGGCAGACGCGAGGCGGCATGGCGGAGGAGGCGCGCGCGGCAGCTCAGCAATGCTAAGCCGGGGCGACGGAGCGAGGGGCGCGGCGGCGCGCGACTGGCGGGCGGCGGCGCGAGGAGGCGGCGATCATGGGAAGGGCGGCGGAGCTGCGGATCTGGCGTAGGGCGCCGCGGCGGGCTGCGGCGGAGCGGCGAGGCCGGCCGGGCGGCGGCGGGCGCGAGCACCGGCGGTCGGCTCACGGGCGGAGGCGGCTCAGCGCTGGGCGCGCGGGCGAAGCGGCGGCGGCGCGGCCGGGCGGGTTCGCTGGTTCGGGCGGGCTGCGCGACGGCGGGCGGCGGACGAACCCGCGGGCGACACGGCGGCGGCGGGCAGGCGGACGTGTCCGGCCATGGGACGTGTCCGGTGTGCGCTGAAGGAAAATTTTAGGGTTTTGGGGGAAATGATCCGAAAATGGAGAGGGGGAGACGTTTTTATAGGCATAGGGAGCTAGGAGAGTCCAAATGAGGAGCGGTTTTCGGCCACGCGATCGTGATCGAACGACCAAGAGCATGGAGGGGAGTTTAGTGGGTTTTGGGCCACATTGGAAGAGGTGTTGGGCTGCAACTCAAAGGGGCTTTGCGGTTACCCGGTTAACCGTTGGAGTACCAAACGACCTCCAAATGGCACGAAACTTGACAGGCGGTCTACCGGTGCTATACCAAGGCCGCTGGCAAACCTCGGCCATTCCGAGAAAGTTTAATACCCGCCACAACAGAGAGAAGAAGGGGGACGCCGGGGACATAGGAGCGCCGGATTGCAAAACGGACAACGGGGAAAATGCTCGGATGCATGAGACGAACATGTATGCAAAATGAAATGCACATGATGACATGATAAAATGCAAATGATGACATGGCAAAGTGCAACACACATGCAAATGACATGGCAACAACGGCGAATAACTGGCAGACACCTGGCGCATCGGATCCGGGGTGTTACAACACTCCACCACTATGAGAGGATCTCGTCCCGAGATCTAGAATGGCACCGGAGGGAAAAACGGAAGAGGAAGATGAAGAGGTAAACTAAGTTGCTTCTTTGACCAACGAGTGAAACCATGAACCTTGAGAGGTTGAGCAATTTAAAAGAAAGAGTACAACAGAGATGAACGAGATTACAAATAATCCGGTAGAAAAGAGGAACAAGGAGTATTACGAGAATTTGAAGGTTGCAAGGACATGAATCAAAAGTTTCACGAACGAAAAGAATATGACCACCTCGGTATAATGAGATAGCCAAGGAACAAGAATGACAGAATTTGGACAGCACTCCGGTAGAAAAGAGAAGCAAAACTTGATGAGATGAAAAGATATGGAAGAGATGACACAACACTCCGGTTAAATGGATAAACAAGAAAAGAACACGATGATCACAAAACGAGGTGATGGGTGAAGCGCACAACATCACAATGCCTCCGTAATGAGAGAATAGAAAATAGATCATTCAGATAAAGGGACGGAGAAGAAAATGACAACTTGTGCCACAGATGAGCTTGGAATGCATCCTTGCAAAGAAGAATCGAACGGAGTTGTTGGAAAATCAACAACGAGAAGCACAAGCTTGTTGTGGGCTTATGTAAACATCTCAAAACTATGAGGTGACAACCGGCCACAAATGGTAACCATTGATTTGATTGAGAGCACCAAAGAGATGAAAACTTCTTTCACCAAGAGGACAGGAGATAACTTGGATCATTGACAAGCAATATGTAGATCCTCCATGAAGAACTCCGGTAAACAAAAGGATGAAAGAAAGAAAGAGAAGTTGAAAACACAAGGTGTACCTTGCAATGATTAGAATGAGCTTCACGACGAGACATCCAAGAAAAACTTGGAACTCCGGAAAAAAGAATAGATGAAAACGCTTGGAACTAGAATTTATTCATCAAGAACAAACTCTGAAGGAATGGATTAAACACTTGGATGAAACAAGAACAAGAATTATGTTATGCTTATCCTTCACCAATTTAAATTGATGACAAGCAATGGATTTGGCATACTACTTATTCTCGTAGAAAGGATTAAAAGAGATATATCAAAACTTGAGAAGGTCTTCAACGAACCACCGGTAGGATTGAAACCACAAATGAAT
This sequence comes from Aegilops speltoides, assembly GCA_021437245.1. Taxonomy (NCBI): domain Eukaryota; kingdom Viridiplantae; phylum Streptophyta; class Magnoliopsida; order Poales; family Poaceae; genus Aegilops; species Aegilops speltoides. The sequence goes on from CM038147.1 coordinate 138,682,540, forward strand.
TGATATGATGAACAAGGAAGAGAGATCTTGAAAGAACCACCGTAAGAATTGAAAAGATCGAAGTAGGGGTGCATCACCGGTAAGAATTAGCAAATGAACGAAGGTGCTTGAGGCAAACTAGATACATGAGAACAAAGAGATCAAGAACTGATTAGAGGCCCACCGGCAAAATAGGAGAATGATAACTGACAGCTGAGAATGAAAAAAAAACCTGAGATGATGGGCTTCAAAGAATGAAACTGAAAAGACTCCTAAAATGCTCGGGTGAAAAAGATTCTCACAATCGAAAACAATTTTGAGAGGATGGCAACAAGCTAGCACCATGAATCTTGAAGAGAATAGAGCAAGATTAAAGAGAAACTCTTCTTCGGTCTTCAAATGTTGAGAATGACAACGAGAAACACCACCAAGAATTATTGAGGCACACCGGAAGAATCAAAAGCGAAGAGGTTGAGCCAACTATGAAAAGAATTTGAAAGATCTTGGAGAAGAATTTAGGATAGCTCTGGGAAAATAGAAGAGTCAGGTAAGATCCTGGGAAAAGACCTGTGGGTTAGGGCCCACTCAAAAGAAACACCACTGGAAAAGATTTTAAAGAGAGATTGCACCGGTTTAATTAAATGGCTTGAATGAGATAACAATCACGAAATATCTTGAAGGGATTGAGAATGGAAACACAAGTCTTGTGGGATATCTAGAGCACTCCGGAATAACAAATAGCGAGAAGTGAAAGATTAAGAGGTGCACCGGTATGAAAAAGCATTTGAAACGAGGAAAGGGATATGATGAATATCAAAAGCTTGAATTGGATCCACCGGAGAAAAATACGAGAATGAAGAATGATGAACTTGATACTGTTGAGCATCTTCATGGGAAATCACCGGATAAGAACATTGATTGAAAAGAATGAAGAGACTTCACAAGAATAAATGGATACTTGATTAAGAGATCTGAATCCTTGGAGAAAACAAAGGGAGGGAGGGTGGGGAAAAACAAAGACAACTTGGGATGAACGAAACAAACACCGTTGAGAAAACTTAGAATTGATCTTGCGGATGGGAAAAATGATGGGATCCACTTGAAGAGAAGCACACCGGTTGATAAGGATTGACATGACAATCTCGATTGTCGAGAAGGATTGGTATTCACATCGGAGTATGAGAACACCATTTCGGAAAGGTATGGAATCAACACTTGACATTGAAGCAACTCAAATACCACAACTCAAAACGAAAACAAAGGACTGGCTTGCAGAATAAGCCGGAACAAACATATGATAGAGATTTTGTCCGAAGTTTTCGTGGTGGGGCCTACACGGGCTCAATCAGACAAAGACCATCATGTACAAGGCAAGGCACATGACATACGAAGCGTCCCGAGTCGGCATAGCCAAGGACTCTTTAAGACACAACGAGACCATCAGAAACCAACCGTGAATAGGCGGACCACTAGACGTCGAACCCCAATTTCATATCATACATCCGTCGGAAAGATATCCTAAGAGCTACTTGAATTCCCACCTATGAAACTCCCAAACTTTCTCGTTATGCAATCTGGTGTTGGGGATACAGGGAGCAATAATATCTCACACAAACTAACAATCCCTACATCCAAATTGTATCCATCCATCAACACATAACCAAGAAACCTTCGAAATCGCCTACCTCAACCTTCAAAAGCATCCGTTATACGAAGTCATGGCAATACTCCCGCACTCACCTCAAGATCGGGTTAGCGGGTTATCTCACCAACAACCGCATAAAAGAGATTTTCGATGTCGGCGTATTAAACTCGGTATTCCGAATCTGCAACGATAAAATTATGACGACAACACCTCGGAGCTCAACTCCCCGGACACCGCCACAACCCCTAAATGTCGAGGCAACCAAGACAATGTTGTCATCATAAAACCATCGAACGATTCTAAGATACCAAGTGATCCTAAAAAAATTTAGTGAAATTTGAGAGGAGAAGAGTCAAAACTCTACGTCAGATACCTCACCGTAAGGTCAAGGACCGGGAGTAAAAAGAATTCCTAAACTCTCCGATATATATAATCCTAAATGACTCAAAACATTTTTCTAGACACAACTCGCCACTAAAAACGATCAAGCGTTGGGGGCTCCTAAGGTCGGGAAGGCTCGACACCCAACTTATATCGCCTCGATGCGGCTATATCTCCCACGTGTCGAAGCACGACTTAGAGGCATAACCGCATTGAAAGCAATGTCGCAAGTGAGGTAATCTTCACACAACCCAAGTAATACATAAGGGAAAAGATACATAGATGGCTTACAATCGCCACTTCACACAATTACATGAATAAAGCATTACATCATACAGATACAATCAAGGTCCGCCACGGAACCAAAATAAAAGAAGAACCCCAAATGCATAAAAGGTCCACGATCGACCCCAACTGGGCTCCACTATCGATCAACTAGAACGAAACAACACAAAGGGCAAGATCTTCATCGAGCTCCTCCTTGAGCTTGATTGCGCCACCGCCGATAACATAGGCACCGCAAACTGGTTTTGAAGTATCCGTGAGCCACGAGGACTCAAAGAATCCCATTACCATGGGTATCAAGACTAGCAAAGCTTAATGGGAAAGGAAGGGGTAAAGTGGTGAGGTTGCAGCAGCGACTAAGCAAGTATGGTGGCTAACATACGCAAATGAGAGCGAGAAGAGAAACAAGCGGAACGGTCGTGAAGCTAGCAATGATCAAGAGGTGATCCTGAACACCTACTTACGCCAAACATAACACGTAAACCGTGTTCACTTCCGGACTCGCCGAGAAGAGACCATCACGGCTACACACTCGGTTGATGTGTTTTAATTCGATCAAGTGTCAAGTTGTCTACAACCGACATTAACAAATTCCCATCTGCCACATAACCGCGGCACGGCTCTCGAAAGTTTATACCTGCAGGGTGTCCCAACTTAGCCCATGACAAGCTCTCGCGATCATCGAAGTAATAGACCTTCACCCGAGACACTCCGATCAGACTCGGTATCCCGGTACATCAAGACATTTCGACAATGGTAAAACAAGACTAGCAAAGCCTCCCGGCGCGCCGACATCCCGATAGTAGCCGCAGATCTCGCCTCGTGCCACGACCGATGAGCACTACGCATAACTAGAACCAGCCCTCAAGTTTCCCGAGGTGGCGCCGCAAGTGGTTTCTAGTTTGGACCAACACTTAGACAAGCATTGGCCCGGGGGCTAAATAAAGATGACCTCGAGAGAGCGACTCCCAAGGGAAAAGTAGGTGGTGGTGAGGCAAATGGTAAAAGGCAATGTTGGGCCTTGCTTTGGACAAGTTTTATTCAAAGCGAACTCGTCAAGGGGGTCCCATAAATCACCCGACCGCGTAAGGGACGCAAAATCCGGAACATAACACCGGTATGACGGAAACTAGGGCGGCAAGAGTGGAACAAAACACTGTGCATAAGGCCGAGCCTTCCACCCTTTACCAAGTATATAGATGCATTAATAATATAAGAGATATTGTGATATCCCAACATAAACCCCGCCCACCATGGAGAAATCTTCAACTTCACCGCAACTAGCAACGCTATAAGAGGGCTGAGCAAAAGCGGTATCATAGCCAAACAACGGTTTGCATAGGAAAGGTGTCAAAGGTTAGGGGTTCATGGCAATATGGGATGGCCGGACAAACAAGCTAATAGGAGCGCAAAGATAGCGAAAGAACGAGGCAACTAGCATAGCAATGATAGTAGTGAGATCCGTAGTAGCGGTCATCTTGCCTGAAATCCCGCAAGGAAGAAGAACGAGTCCATGAAGAAGACGAACGGACGAAGCCGAACCAAACGTAGACGAACGAATCCTCACGGACGCAACGAAACAGGAACTAACTAGAAGAAGCACACAACAAAGGTAAACACACCACACATGACAAGACATGATGCACAACGAGCATGATGCATGACAAAGCTACATGAAGCTACTCATGGCAAGAGATGATGCAAACAAGAACAACTCAACAAGGCAAGTTTAAATGAGGCCTAAACAACATATAACAATTCCTAGAAGTCCTCATATGCAAATTTCGAAATTGGTCCAGAACTGAATAAACCTTATGTTGAAGTTGTTAAACAGCAAGTTAAGATGCACCAAGATGATCTACACGAAATTCTAGTCAAGTTACATATAAAGTTCATTAGATTCGGAGCTACGGTCTAGAAGATATGAGCAAAACAAGGTACACATGGCATTGATGCAAAATGCACCCAAACATCAAGCAAACACCTCAAAACATGGATGCAACATGATAATATGAAGCTACATGCAAAACCAAGCAAGTTTCATATAGAGCACACTCAAAACGGAGCAACGGTTCAACACCCACACACTATGCAAGTCATAGAAACAATCTGTCCAAAACAGCAACTAGGCATCTTACAAGCATCAAAACAACAAGCTACAGCACCCCAACATAATAACAAAAGGCATGGGCATGAAGTACACGTAGAGCATAACAAAACATGAACACTGAGCTATCTCCAGAAAAGACTAGAACATGCTCAAAATGACATGAAGATATTGCAAGTAATAACACTTTCAGACTTTAGTAGAAATAACATCAGGTTGCAATGTTTAGAGCTATCAAACAACATGTTACAGGAACTTATCATGGCAAACAAAGGCATGGCATGAAACTACTAATTGCATATATCAAAAGACCCTTACTGACCATGAGCCAAAAAGGCACGGAAAATATGATGGCACCCATGTAAACATGGCAAGTTTTATTACAGATTTATACATGGCAGGAAAACTGGCATGGCAACAACAAGCTAACGAGTAGGCATGTTCGTGAGCTCGATGCACTCACTACAGAGCAATACATGGCATGGCAAGGCAACCAACAGATAGAAGGCATGATTATGAAGCTAAGCATGGCAAGAGCAAGGTCATAGCATACACGGATCAACTACAACGACCTCGTGAAAATTGAATCTCATGCAAACAATCTGCCAGGAAACATTTTCAAGCAACTTTGGAGCAAGAAATGAACATGTTCCAGCAGGCTATAATTGCAAACAAGGGCATGAATGGATAGAGCAAGACATGTATGTCAAAACATGTTTATAGAGCATCTCCAGATTATGCATAGAATGATTACTAGAAGCATGTTAACATGGCATCAAATTATAACAGAATCTGCCTAGCAAAACAAGAATAAAGAACTACTCTACTTTACAAGCTCAATGCACTCAGCACACAACTCAAAAAATACAAGGTCAACACCCCTGGAAAGATGGCATGGCCTAGTCCAACATTCATGTAGAGCTCATACTCATAGGATGCACATAAAAATCATGGCAAAAATGACAAAAGAGCTCGAGCTGATAAGATTCTGAAACTAACGATCTGAAGCCTACTTCCAACAGCATTTCGGGCATCAAGATGAGCTCAAAGGCAAATGATGCAATGGAATGAGATGATGTACTCTTCGAGACGAACAATTTGACATATTATACGCTAAAATGGAGCTACGGATGCGGAGATGTGATGCGATGAAAATGCATGAAAATGTAAAAATCTCAGGGACTTAGTGGATTTTCGGGGGCAACCTCAGATGTGCACGGTTTACGAGGTCCGCCGGGGAGTTCGCCGGAGATGAAGAAGATGCGGCCGGAGTTGTCGGGGAGGACGCCGGAGGAGGGGCCGGAGCGCGGGGAAGCCGGATCCACCGCCTCGCCGGATCCCAAGACGGGGCGAGGCCGCATGGCGGAGGAGGGCGGGCTGGCTGGCGGCAGCCAGGGCCAAGCACGATCGAGCGAGGGGGCGGCGGCGCAGACTGCGGGCGGCGCGCGAGAGGCGGCGGCAAGGGAAGGGCGGCGAGCTGCGGATTCTGGCGTGGCGCGCTGGCGCGCCGGCTGGAGGCCGGCGAGGCGGCCGGGCGGCGGCGCGAGCACCGGCGGTTTGAGCTCGGCGGAGGCGGCTCAGCGCTGGGCGCTGGGCGAAGCGGCGGCGGCGCGCGGGTCGGGCGGGCCTCGCTGGGTTCGGCGGGCTGCGCGACGGCGGCGGCGGACGAACCCGGCGGCGACACGGGCGGCGGCGGCAAAACGGACGTGTCCGGCTGCGGCGGACGTGTCCGGTGGCGCGAAGGAAAATTTTAGGGTTTCGGGGAAATGATCCAAAATGGAGAGGGGAGACGCTTTTATAGGCATAGGGAGCTAGGAGAGTCCAAATGAGGAGCGGTTTTCGGCCACGCGATCGTGATCGAACGACCAAGAGCATGGAGGGGAGTTTGGTGGGTTTTGGGCCACTTTGGAAGAGATGTTGGGCTGCAATCGAAAGGGGCTTTATGGTTACCCTTGCTAACTGCTGAGTACCAAACGACCTCCAAATGGCACGAAACTTGACAGCGGTTCACGGTGCTATACCAAGGTCATGGCAAACCTCGGCCATTCCGAGAAAGTTTAATACCCGCCACAACAGAGAGAAGAAGGGGACGCCGGGGACATAGGAGCGCCGGATTGGAAAAACGGACAACGGGAAAATGCTCGGATGCATGAGACGAACATGTATGCAAAATGAAATGCACATGATGACATGATAAAATGCAAATGATGACATGGCAAAGTGCAACACGCATGCAAATGACATGGCAACAACGGCGAATAACTGGCAGACACCTGGCGCATCAGATCCGGGGTGTTACAACTTCAATCTATGTCCATGGATATCCTTGTTTGTTCCTTGTGGGACTAACCCATGTAGGTATTGAAAGTGCCCGAATCCAAAGGATTGCTCCCAACTCTTGATGATCTTCATCAACATTGAGCATCCACATCTTCAACATCTACATGAAGTCTTCTACGACAACCCAAGGTTAGTTTGACCCTTTAAAAGGGGTTCTCACATCTAGGGGGAGCTTTGCTCTAAAGAATTGAGCTAAAGCATCTTCAAATGATGTGAACACATCAATGCTTTATGTAAAAGTGGCAACCCCACTTGTGCTTAAACGATGAGTATGACCTATGATCAAATGTTCTCATTTGGCTCCTAAGTCAATATACTCATATAAAGATGACCTAGTCATCGACAAATTGTGTGATAGTAGCTAGAGTTTTGATTGTGCATGTTTGACACATATTTCATTTGCTATCTTATTGTGTGAGCATGTTGGATGCATGATTTTATCCATTCAAGGACATCCATTTGTTGTTTTGGTTGTTTTGATTTTTCTGACCAAATGGATGGACAAGAATGCCTAAGTACCTCCCCTAGCTATCTATGCTTTCCTGTCTCAAATTCTATTCATGCTTACATCACAAACTTTGAACAAGTCATTTTTCGGACCCTCCGAGTGAGGAGCACTTGAGCCACCGATCCGTCAAAGGCTAACTTCCAAAACCTTCTAAGTGATTTCGGTCGACCAACTCACTCAAACTCGGTCGAACCGAAAGCATTTAGATCGATCTAGGTTTTCACCTCGGTGAAACCGAAGTTGTGATTTTCGGCGTGATCAAGTGCATAATCGTCATAGTTATCCATCTTGGTGCCACCGAAGTTTTACAACTCGGTCCCACCAACAAAGAAGGGGTATATATATCCGAGGGCGCGCTGATTTCTACTTCAAACGCTTTCGCCCCACACCCCTTTGCCGCCGCCGCCTCGGTCTCCGGATCGCCTCCGTTGCCGCTCAGGCGCCGCCGCAGTCTCCGCCGCCAACGGACATGTTCTCCGCGCCATTGCCGCCAGAGAGAAACTCCACCAAGTTAGGGTGAGTTTCGATCCCACTCGTGCTCCCATCTCCGATTCAATGCACGCTTGGTTTGCCTAGAATCTTGCCACGATTGCAATCTTCCCAGTACACCGATTAGTTCTTTTGGACTAGATTCGAGTAAAAGTTTTAGGGTTAGGTTTCCGCCGAACACATCTTGGTGAGACCGATTTTACATTCTCGGTATGACCGATTTGGCCTATGGCCATTGCACTACACCCTTCGGTCCAACCGAGTTGTGCAAATCGGTGTCATCGAAATGAGGATTCTGTGAAACCCTAGTGTTTTCGGCAGGACCGAAACCCACTTCAGTCCAACCGAAAGTGGTGTGAAAGCTTCTGTTTAAACACTTCGGATTCACCGAATTTTAGACTCGGTCCGACCAAATGTCTTCGTGAAAACCTAATACTAGAATTTGAACTCATTTTTTGCAAAACTTCTGCAGTTTGTGATGACTCTTCTTCTCCGCCTATACCTTATCTATTAACAAAGTTGTCACCATGTCGATGCCAAAGGATGACAGTCGTAACAGTCGAGACACCCATTGCAGATATTCCAGAGGCGTGCACTAGTCCCGATCCTAGCAGCTCATCAGATGATGGTGAGAGGAGTACACCAAGTGGTTTGCCTCCTGAAGCCACCAGAGCCAGAAAGAAGAGGAACTCAGATGATGAAGACTCAGATTTTGTTGTTGAGGAAGAAGTAACCTCAAAGCCCAAGAGGAAGGTTGTTGCCAAAGAGCCACAAGGTCAGCAAACCAAGAAGGGCAACAGAAAAGTCAAGCAGTCCACTGTTGCCAAGAAGCTGAGTTTGGAAGAGGAAACTTCAAGCAAAGTTAAGAAAACTTCCAAGAGAAAGAGGTTAGTACATGATGATGCAGCAGAAGAGGATGAGGATGAGGAAGCACCCCAGCCTCCTCCTCAGAAGTCTAAGTTCATGGGTGATGCCATCAAGGCTGGAGCCACTTCAAAGCCCAAGCAATCTGCTCCAGCTAAGGCAGCTCCAAAGAAAGCCTACCGCCAAGCCCAAGAAGACAACAGAACATTCCAAAGATCTGAAAAGAACAAAGATGATGTGCCACCAACAGTGTCGATGATGAAGCACCGCTTTTCTTTAAACTTCGCGTAAACTGCCACTACACAATGATGCTCATCCTCAAGCCGAGGATATGAAAGCAAGGAAGGATAGAGGTCTCGTGCTATGGAGACAATCTGACCCATATGCCGTGAGGAGAAGAACTGCTGTTGATCCCAGATTTCACACCGAGAGCAGCAAGACTTCTATGAGACCGGCTGATGGACAAGAAGCCCATAGTTGCGCATACACGATATGTTGACTGGAAGTACATTGACAAAGGAAGAGCACAGAGACTTCTTTCCACATGTGCATGAAAGCTTCACCGCATGTGGTGTTGCGACTTTGTAGGTCGAAGTTGACAAATTGGAATGATGAGATGATTATGCAATTCTATGCCACACTCACTTCTACCCAGATGGAAGGATTGTATGGATGATCAAGGCCAAAGATTTTCTTCAACTGTTGAAGAATGGGCAGAACTTCAATGCTCCAAAGGCAAAGAGAGGATGACATTGATGTTTATGGTATTCCAAAGAAGAACCATGAATCCATGAAGAACATGTACAAAGAGGTTCCAATAAGGATTTGGGAATCTGAAGCTCGGCTCGTTGTACTATCTCCAGTGCAGGTCTACCTACCACTAACACTATTTTGAGGCATACCTTGATGCCCAAGTCTCGAGATCATCGCATGATCGAGGATACTCTATCAACATGATGCATATACTTGATGAGAAAGCACCTTTCAAGGTGATGGACTTGATGGTTGAGACCATTAAGAGGACCGCAATGACCGTAAAAGGTCGTGTGGATTTGCCCATGATTCAGATGCTTATCAATGCCAAGTTTGGCACGGGCACATACTTGTTGGATAGAGCACACTTACCACGCAGCCAGAGCATGAGGATAATGTTGTTGTGATGGATGAGGAGGATCCAACATCGGTTGAAGGTCAAGCCAAGATTGAAGCTGCCAAGAAAGCCAAAGTCGACAAGGAAGCGGCAGCAGCAGCTAAACCAAAGAGTGTCTGAGAGCAGCTCCTTGAAGCTACCCAAAGGATTGAACAACGCCTGCCAAGATTGTACAGCCTCGGAGAGCCTAGAGAGGATTGTTGAGGACAAGATCCACGCCCGGATGTGAAGTCGATCAAGTGCAAGTGATCACAACAAGCTTGAGGCGCATATTGAGGAAGCAAAGAGGGAGAAGGAAGAGCTTATGCGTGAGATGCAGGATGACTTAGTCCAGATGATTATCAACAGATCGCTCCGGTTCCCACAAGACCCCGATCACCTGCTATTCCAAAGGATCGACACCAGACTAAAGCTTCAAAGACCTCCCACAGCTCCATCGGTTGCTTACAGCCCAGCTCCAAAGGACCACTCCTCCAAAGACAGACATCACCAAGTCTTCGCCGATGTCGTCATATCAACTCCAACATCAACCTGCATAGAGCCACCAAAGCAGAGTCCCCAAAGGACGCTTAGCTCTATGCCTTTTCGAACTTTTGGTAACTTGTTGCCAAAGGGGAGAAATTGTATAGATCATAGGACTTCGAGAGAGAGTGTTGTTGTCTTTGCGCTTTTGCTCTTTCGCTCATTTGCGGTTTCTTTGAGATACTTTTGGTTTTCGAGACATTCAAGGTGTTTGATACTACGCTTGATCCTACTTTGATGAGTGCTTGGTCGCATTATGCCTTAATGTGTGCTTAATGCTTATCATATGCTATTCCTATCTTGTATGACCATTTACTCATGTCTTGGTGATTGGGTGCATGCTGTTCATTCTTATCATTTTGTGCGCTCCACCAAGATGTATGTGACATGGAAGAGTGACCCATGATCCTAATCGATTGTGCATTTGCATTCAAACGCAAATCTTAAATAATGCACAAATTTAGGGGAGCTCTTACTTATCACATACTTCTCAAAGCGATTTATATTATTCATTGATTATATCCTTTCTCGAAGTTTGATCTATATGTTGTCATCAATTACCAAAAGGGGAGATTGAAAGTGCAACTAATCCCCGGTGGTTTTGGTAATTAATAACAACATATATATCATTGAACTAATAGTTACTTGAGAATCATTTCGAAAGTTCAAGGATATGGGTATGGCAAGGATCAAGAAGTGGACCCTCAAAATGCTAAGGCAAGCATTGGCAAAAGCTCAAGACTCCATTTTTGGTTTAGTGATCCAAGATCACATTGAGTCCATAGGAAAGCCAATACTATTAAAAGGGATGAGGCTATGTTGATGATCCGTTGCTCAAAGTGCTTAGTGATACATCTCCTAAACTATCAAGAACTTTCACCGCCATATACACTCATAAGTAATCTCGGTCCCACCGATTTTCCAAACCCACCACACCGAGATGAACCACCTCACCACAAAGCCAAACCCTAGAAATTTCGGATTTTCCGATTCAACTCGGTCTCACCAAACTTGAGTTGCCAAGCTTCAGAACCTTCACATCAAATCGGTGTCACCGAGATGATGAAGTCGGTCCCACCGAGATTGGCAAGCTCTTGTCTTTGCAAGAATCGGACAAACCGAGATTGTATTTTCGGTCCCACCGAAAATCCCAACGTTCACATGATTTGAACTTTCGGTCTCACCGAGTTGTCAACTTCGGTCCCACCGAGATTGCTCAAATGTGTGTAACGGTTGGATTTTGTGTGGAGGCTATAAATACCCCTCCACCCCCTCTTCATTCGTGGAGAGAGCCATCAGAAAGAACTACCACTCCTACCTTACATTTCTGAGAAGAGAACTACCTACCCTTGTGTTGAGATCAAGTTGCTCCACTCCCACCATATGAAGCTTGATCTCTAGCCTTCCCAAGTTGCTTTCCACTCAATCCTTTCTTCCATCACAGCCAAATCAGTGAGGAGAGTTGAGTGTTGGGGAGATTATCATTTGAAGCACAAGAGCAAGGAGTTCATCATCATCAACACCATCTATTACCTTTTGGAGGGTGGTGCCTCCTAGATTGGTTAGGTGTCGCTGGGAGCCTCCGTCGAGATGTGGAGTTGAACCAAGAAGTTTGTAAGGGCAAGGAGATCGCCTACTTTGTGAAGATCTACCCCGAGTAAGGCTAGCCCTCCGTGGGCGAGGGCCATGATGGCATAGACAAGGTTGCTTCTTCGTGGACCCTTCGTGGGTGGAGCCTCCGTGGACTCTCGCAGCTGCTACCCTCCGTGGGTTGAAGTCTCCATCAACGTGGAAGTACGATAGCACCACCTATCGGAACCACGAGAAAAATCTCCGCGTCTCCAAAATTGCGCTTGCTCTTCTCCACCTCTCTTTACTACATGTGCAATTTACTTTCCGCTGCCTATACTCTAGAATTGCATGTGTAGGGTGATGCTTGACTTGATCATAATTGTAAATCTGTCAAAAACTGTTCTTTGTCAAAAGGCAGAATTTTTATATTGTCAAGTAGTCTAATCACCCCCCCCCCCTCTAGACATACTTTCGATCCTACAGGGTGGTTCTCTGGGGCTAGAAGCTCTTCGCCACTTTTGGCCACCTGCCGTAGTATCCAACATGCTCGAAGGCTATGTGTTGGAGTGGCGCCCTCTGTACTATGGATTTTACAGGTCCACGAGCCATCCCTCCAAAGACGGTTTCGCGCCCTTTAGGGATTTTTGCTTTTGGTTTTTGTCCTGTGTGCTTGATCATGATGCACCCTCTTATTTCGGACTAGGGTTGTGTTCGTAATGGATTGTCCCAAAACTTGGTTTCGGTTTTCAGCACTTCCATCGCACAAGATTTTGTACTATGGATGCCAGATCGGCTAAGCGTGTAATTTCACGACGACTTATGGCGTTCATGATTCCCTTGTCCGTGCAATTGTTGCAAAAAATTGAGATTGCCCTTTCCTCACGGCGGTCCTTTATCCTGTCCATAACCATGAGGAATCTGGCCCAGTAATGATGTACTGTTTCATTGGGCTCTTGCCGTATTTGAGATAGATCGCTTGTGTTTGGGTGGGCGGTGGAATTAAATTCGGAACCCGCCTAACTGAGGCTCAAAGGCCGAGGAGTTTCGGATTTGGAAGCTTGATTGCTGGATGTCGTCCAACGAATCTGGTCCGCCGCCTCGACTTTAGGTTCAAGATTGATCGACGCCCATCCCACCGTGGAATCCGCAAGAAGGGATCAGAATCCGACATAACTGGTCTTTAATATAGAAGAAGAGTCACCGCTACTGTTCCTCTACCACGCAACATGGTGGGTAGCCTGGGGAGAGTTGATCTCTCTCAGATCGGTTTTAAGCCCAATCTGATCGTAGTCTGTAGCAACTCCCAGGGCGGCGATGCGATCCAAGAGCTCATTTACGGAGGAGAGCTCCATCGGATCTAACCGCCAATGAAGTTCCGAGTTGACGGAAGATCGCTTTTGATGACCCGAGAGGTCATTGTCGAGCGGGCGGTGAACAGCGGTCATAAGAAAACCACCTAGCCGGATAGTTTGGCCGGTGGCCAAAGCTCCTTTGGCAATGGTACCGTCATTAAAGACGGGAAGAGGCATCCTTCCTGATTGCGACGGCACAGAGGAACTCTCAATGAAAGCATCAATGTCAGTGTCAAAACCGGCGGATCTCGGTAGGGGGTCCCGAACTGTGCGCCTAGGCGGATGGTAACAGGAGACAAGGGACACGATGTTTTTACCTGTGTTCGGCCCTCTCGATGGAGGTAAAACCCTACTCCCGCTTGATTGATATTGATGATATGGGTAGTACAAGAGTGGGTCTACCACGAGATCAAGGAGGCTAAACCCTAGAAGCTAGCCTATGGTATGATTGTTGTTCGTCCCTATGGACTAAAACCCTCCAGCTTTATATAGACACCGGAGAGGGCTAGGGTTACACAGTAGTCGGTTACAATGGTAGGAGATCTACATATCCAGATTGCAAGCTTGCCTTCCACGCCAAGGAAAGTCCCATCCGGACACGGGACGAAGTCTTCAATCTTGTATCTTCATAGTCTTGGAGTCCAGCCAATGATGATAGTTCGCCTATCCGGACACCCCCTAGTCCAGGACTCCCTCAGTGTCCAAACATGATGGGTTAGTTTGGGTTAGTTGGATCTAACCCACCCCAAAAAACTATCCCACACTAGAGGAGCTTATTTGGGTTAGTTCTCCTAGGCCCACTAGAAAAATTAGTAAAAAAGTTACCCCTCCCATCCAAACAGGATCCAAAGTAGTCAAATGATTGAGAAAGAATTTTTGTTCTCAATCTAACCCTACCATCCAAACAGCTCTTTGGTTAGAGTTAGTTTAAGGTTTGTTCAAGGTTAGAATCTAATTCTAACCTCTAACTGAGTTAGAGTATCCAAACAGGGCCACGGATACATTCAAGCCTCATTCGGTTCATAGGGTAGGAAAATCGTAGCAAAAGTACAGAGAACGTGCAACACAAAATCATAGCAAGGCAGTAGACGCATCCTCCGCTCCAAAATAGATGACCTAGGCGGCTAGTTTGGCCTAGTGGGTTTCAAAGGATATGACGTGGTACAAGGCCGCCCAGCTTTCGGTGGTAGCAGATTATGGTACAAGAAGTTTTCTTGAAGAAGCGGAATTCAACGAAGTCATGATGGTTCCTTCGTCCAACAACTTACAAGGGGAAAGGTTGGGCTCATGATACGACCTGTGGTAGACCAGGATAATTTTGTGCATGGCAGGTGGACCAGATGGTCGACGTCCCACATGTCGGCGAATGAAAGTATTCTTTCCGATATAGAGGACGAGCAACGAGTATTCATTGTTTATTTTTGATGAAAGCTATTGTCTCCATCATTATTTACGGAGGAGTGTGAAACACGGCAGCCCAGCTGAACTTGGCATGTGCACCACTCCCTCCTTCCTCATGTAATGCCCAGGTTACAGCTTTTTCTCACTTTCTCTCTATCTATTTCCTCTCAAATGTTTTTTACCTTTCTTTTTTTAAGACACAATTGTTTTTTATGCCTTTTTTTGAATTATTTTTTTTATACCTAGGAGCACGTGTAGAGACGGGTTCTTGCAGAGCCCAGTCCATGACTTTGTCAATGCCTCTCTCTCCTCCACATAAGGAGTACTACTTGCTATGCATGCATGCGGTGGGCAGTCAAGCGCCTTGAGGGCTAGGGCGGTGAGAGCGAGCTCGAAGCGGTCCTGACTCAAAGATGGCCCACCTCACATTATCACCATATATTTCTTGAGTCCGTGCGCCGGCGGCGGCGATCTCTTCTCCTCCCCGCTTTCTCTCTTCTCACCGACGCTCACGAGCGATTAGATTTCGGCTATCGACAGTTTATTCAATTACGGTCCCACATGTCAGTGAAATTGCAAGACAATGTGTGTCCCCTCTAGTGAGTGGCGTGCGAGCCAGACTGTCGGGGGTGCGACGCGTGCGAGTCGTAAGTGTGCCGCCTTTTCCTTTAGAACTTGTGAAGCGTAACATTTTCGCGCGATCGATCGATAGAAATCCAGAACAAAATGACGAGGGCGGTGCTTTCCCGCTCATTAGGCGGGCTAGTTCGAGTGATATTACATGCTACAGTGTCGTCCACTTGCTCCATTTTTATGTAAGCAAGAGTTTACACTCTTACGCGGGAGGAGTGCGAAACACCGCAGATCTGAGTTTGATCGAGGGATAACTGTTCCCTGCCAAATAATGGAGGACTGTTAGCGATTATAGCATGGTAGATATGGCATCTCCAGCGCTGACCCACAAATTTACACCGGCATATGTCCGAGGACACTGATGGATACCATCCGATGCTGCCCGCAAACCTTTCGACAACTATATGAACTAACCGGACAAAATTTGTGCAAACAAAGCAAATTTCAAATTAACCGGATGAAATTCATTACATTTCGAAAACTTTACCTACAAACTGGACGAAATTCATTACATATTTCACACAAACCGTACTAAAACCTACTGTAAACCTAATCTAAACGATCGCCGGTGCCCGACCACCATGTCCGGCCATGAACCCGAGAAAGCCGGCCATTGCCTTTGCCTCCTCCTCATCCGCCGATAACCTCCTCCTCCGAGCACAAGGTTCAAGATTTCCGCCCACGCCGCCGTCAGCGGCTAATCGCCACCGATGTTTACCCCACCAAGCTTGGCGTCGACTGAGTGGAGTAGCGGTGGCCTTCTCGGGACCAGAGCGGCGGTGACCTACCGTGTACTACTCTTCCTTGCTGCCGGTTGTACCCGCGCATGCGCGCTGGCTTTGTGGTTGTGGCGGCAGAGGGCGGCCGGGGGGGTGCCAGTGATCTCCTTCATTTGCTCCTGCGGCAGTACGTCGAAGAGAGCTTTGGAGCACGCCCGGAGCGGAGCCACCGATGTCCCTCATCTGCTCCTACAACAGTACGTCCAAGAGAGCTTTGGAGCACCAGGAGGCCATGGTTGGAGTGGTGCCGACAGAAGGAAGGGACCGGAGGAGAATAAGTGTGGGTCTTTGGCTATGGCTGGGAGCTGGGGCTCAAGTTAATATAGCGGGCGAACGGCAATGAGCCACGGTAGACGGATGGAAAACTAGCGCCAGAGTAGGTTCGTCGGGCGTTAATGCGGACCCTACTTCAGTGAATTAACTGCAGATGCATTGGGTTACTGACATGTGGGCCCAACGGGCATCTGGCCCGCATGTCAGTGACACACCAATTGCACCTGCAGTTAAGTCCGGTGAATGCGGCATTGACATTCTGGAGAGACGGTGACCGCTTTCAGCGGGAAGCGCGCAAAGGACGGAAGGGTTTTCGTGTGCAAAGGGCACTAAGATCGGTCGCTCACGATAGTACATACACCGTACCATACTACCATAGTACCCTCTCTAGCTAGGCTGTTTTATAGATTGTCGTTGTGATGGACGATATACATGAGCAAGGCGGTCTGAGTATGACCGTTGGTTTTGAGCCAGGTGAATACATGCTCGACGTTCGTAGGCCTCCATCAAACGCCTAAACAAGAATGTCGCACCGCCGGGCGCCGCAGTGATGGGCTCGCCGTTTGCGTTGGCCATGAGCAGGACTTTGATTTAGAGGGCGACGTGCACACATTAGCATGCTTTGATAGCGTGAGCGTGTGTCTGATGCGAAGTATTTCATTTTCATTTGGCTGACGAGGGTGCATTGCAGTGACGAGTCCGTGGTTTGATTCCCCACATACGCATAATTTTGGTTTTTACAGTATTTCTTTCTCCATTGACAGGTAGGCCCGTGTAGATAGATAAAGAACATGAGCTGTTGAGGTGCATGCGAACTGTTTGACTGGTAAACTAGACAAATACGGAGCTATACGTTGAGCCAGTGACCGTATAATCACCATATCTCGTATACAATGATCAAAGTGAGCTATCAAGACAAGTTCGATGACCGCCAATGCATTTTACTCGGTAATAAATGACCGGGATTGAAGGGGAATCCAAATTTGCTTCGTCTTCTGTCCTTGAGCTCTTGACAAACCAATGCACTATACGGTTGTCTGGCCACTCCACCCCAGAGCTCTCACCAAGCATCGTTCATGCCACCATGCCGCACACTAACCGGTAAGGTAGCGATGGCGTCCCGCCGCGCCGAGTTCCTCGCCGCCCACGACCGCACACAAAATGGTAGGGAAGCAATGGCATCCCGTCGTGCCGAGTTCATCGCCGCTCGCAACCTCACAACTATGTGGGAGGAATTTGAAGATGCCAAGGCCGAATGGGCGGCAGAGCAAGAGGCGGCCAAAGACGCACAGAGGGAGCGGAAAAGTCAGAAAGCACTCAAGAAAAGAGAGGCCCGCCGCCGCAAGAAAGAAAAGGACGCACGCGCTGCTGCGGAGAGGTTGGCGGATATCCAAGCACGGTGGGGTGTCGCCGACAAAGCCGGGAAGGAGAACGATGACGTCTGGCCATCATGTGAGAAGTAGTAGTACTAGTAGTTAGTGTGTTTGTCTGTGTCTGAGTATGAGCATGTACCAGTACTACTAGTTACTACCGTAGTTTTAAGAGCAAATTACCAGTACATTAGCCTAGACTAAATGGAAAATTCCTATCATATGCATCAAATGGCATCTCTTTATCTATAGGAATTGAGATGCATGTCATCTCACTTCCTATGATTTTCATATTCCTATAAAATTCCTATCCTATGAACGAAAGGAGGCCTCTGTTGGAGTAACTCATCAGAGCTAGCAAGATCGCTCGACAAGAGTTTTCTTCAAGAAGCGGAATTCAACGAAGTCATGATGGTTCCTTCGTCCGAGCAACTTCAAAGTGGGAAGTGGGCCTATGATTTGACGGCTCATTAGTCATTGTTATCGCGGCGACGACGACCGGTGACTCTCCCTTGAGTTCTCGTGATGCATGGCAAGTGGACCAGATGGTCGACGCCCCACATGTTGGCGAACGGAAGTATTCTTTCCGATATCGAGGAGCAAGGAAGCTGCATGGTATAGTATCACTGCTGATTGGTTCGCAAAAAATAGTATCACTACTGATTTATAATTATTTTTTATTTCTGATGAATGCTAGCGTTTCAACTCTTACGATGAAGGGTGCCAAACACGGCACGTGCTGGATGTCCCACGCGTCAGTGAAAGGAGTGGGATATGAACAGCGTGGTAGAGCCCAGCGTAAAAAAGCAGCGTGGTAGAGCGTCTCCACTTCTTCCACTTCTGGGTCGGAGACCACACGTAGTAGTACTTGTGGTATGAACGATGCAAAGTGCGACCTGGAGAAAAAGACACGTCTAGTTGGAAGGTCTCGGGGCATACATGTAAACAAATATAAAAGTTAATATGTGCCTCCAACTAATATGGTAGTAGTAGAGTACTTAGGCACGCATCTATAACATCATCAGGCATTGCACGCACAACATTTAGTGGTAGTACGTAGTAAGAGACAAATGCCACCCAAGAGTTCCCTTCTCGACCTACTTTTGGGTGTTTGGTAGAGTGTATGGAGGGTGCATGAGTCCACACTAGTTTAGCACAAATACACTAGAAGCATGCATGAAGAGAGCATGCATGAAGAGGGTGTTGAGTTGAGCATTCATGAAGAGGGAACAACTATGCTGAGACGAGAACGCAAACAAACACACCCTATATGCCACGCATCACTAAAAAAATACACTTCCGTGATGATACGTGTTTGTCACAGTAGGTCGCGTTTTTTGTCATGCATGTACATCCATGACGATTTTATGACAGAATCAAGATAGTCATACTTGTGTCGTCATAGAAGTGTTCCATGACATTACCAAAATTATCATCATGGAAGTGTCCACTTCCATGATGATAAATCGCGCGTCACAGAAGTGCTTTCGTCAAGGGTGACCGACACGTGGCATCCACCGTAACGAAACGTTGTTAAGCTATCAGGTCGGGTTTTGGCTCCGATAACCCGTTAATAGCCCCGACCATTGGGGATTTTCCACGTGTAAAATCATCATTGGCTGGAGGAAACACGTGTCTGCTCACCGTTGTGACAGATATCATCCGTTCATTGGACCGAAGTCGCCTATGATACGGCGACACGTGGCACGGCCCAACAGAGGCCCATTCCTGTGAAAAGGTTGGCCCGTTTGACTTGGTCAAAAGGTGGCGGCCCGGCCCACAGAAAGCCTGTTAACGGCCTGTTCGCATATAGCCCATTTACAGCCCGCTAACCTGTGGCACGTTACGCCTTATAATGAATTAGGCCCAAGAGCGCCAATCGGGCCGCCCAATATGATTCAGCCCATTTTAACTTCCGGTCCATGTGGCCCCATGACTTCTTTCGCCCATATGGGGACCTTTGTAACTCTTGGCCCATTAACGCCCGTGGTCAAACCGCCCGTAATGAACAAAGGTATCACTTTATAGCCATTAACGACCCGTTATTCCATTGGGCCGCTTCAGCCCAAGTTATCTTTCGCCTTCTCGGGCCCATTAATTCTTAGGCTCATTTGCAAGATTCGTTACATACGCCCGTTATTATCATTTTTCGCTAGGGCCAAATCAGCCCGTCGTTATAGTCGGCCCGCTTCGCACCGCTAATACGCTAATGCTTTTCATGTCAAAAACCGCTGGGCTGTTTCCATAGAGTTATCAACACGGCCTATTAACGGCCCGTTATGGTCCATGAATAGTACGGCCCATGATTGGCGAAATGATGATACGCCCCGTAGAAGGACCATGGATCCTACGGCCCGTATGAGGCCCATGGATAGTACGGCCCATAGAAGGCCCATGGAACGTACGGCCCGTAGAAGACCCATGGACCCTATGGCCCATAGAAGGCCCATGGACCCTAAGGCCCGTATATAAGGCCGATAGATCCTACGGCCCGTATAGAAGGCCAATGGATCCTACGGCCGGATGAAGGCCCATGGATCATACGGCCTACAGGAGGCCCATGGTTACAACAGTCCGTGTGTTGCCATGATTATTTTGGCCTAGTTACCAAAAATAGGCTATTGTGGCCACTAGAAAAACACAGAAAAAGAACTGCAGTGACTACAAGCAAACAACTAAACAAGACAATAAGGAAATAAATAAGCAAGCAATTAAAGCTAGCCTATTACCGCTATTACACATATTACATCCACTGGCATCAAAGTTTGCCACCAAAGGCAAATATAGGGAACAAAGCAAGATATTACATACATCGCCGCCAAAATTGGCCACCAAAGGTAAATAAACGCTGCAAAGAAAACAAGAGCATAACTGAAACAACTTCAGAAGAGCTCAAGAAACGTTTTTTTATAGAAAGACTGTAAGGGAACCCCCTACAGTATAATTGATGCAACAAACCCAAATTGCAAGTATCGTGCCTTGAACCTAGGTGGGTGGGAAGGCATCAGCCCCTTCCCACCACTAGGCTATGGCCTTAGTCTGCCAGCTCAAGAAACGTTATCCTGGGTATCCACCATGCTGCCAATAAGCTTAGCAAGCTGATTAGCTTTGTCCTATTTGGCGCTAAAATCCTCCAACGCTTGTTGTTGCACCAGAAAGTATGCATCTGAATGCTCCAGGGACTTCCATAATCCTTCCGCTTCTTGTCGCAGCACAGCTGATCGATGTATTCCAGCTTGTAGTTGAGACTCAAGAAACCGAACTGATTTAGACAGCTAGTTTGAATAGCTTGTGCATGCGGTAGTGGCCAGTAACTCGAACACTAAAGCAAGACAGGACTTTGGGGTTGTCTTATCGTCTTCAAGATAGTCTTCCTTAGCTGTTTTATCAGCTTTGTGGAGACCAACAAGGATGTGTCACTATCCCGAACCTTATCTCGCATTACTTCCTTTACCATTGCTTAATAAGGCACTCTTCCCCAATATTCTCGTTAGCATTCTAAAAGAAGAAACAAGCATACATAACAAGTTTAGCATGTACTAGTATATGAAACTCATTTCGTGAACCGTTCATTAGTAAGGTGGACAGGGGTTAAACTACAAAGTCTTCTATTGCCAAGTACTAGTACATAATAAAAGCATCAAATAAACATATATCTATGTCCTATGGTCACCGCATTGTCTTGCCAAATCAAAATAGAGACACGGTTCAAATCATATCAGCTTCAAGACAAAGCAAAGAAAGGAAAGAATACAAAGCGTGGGAAACTACACTAAGACAACAAGATTTCAGATGGGTACCACGGGTCTACATGTACAACAACACTATTGGCTCACAGATGCTAGTAATGTGCATGGTATGAAAGTCAACTATATACACAATTGAAATTGAAATCAACGAGCTATTGATAAGAGCAAACCTGTTAGAGAAACATGCGTGAACATACCTGCTGTGCCATTGGAGTTTCGATTGATCCTTCAATTTAAAAATAAGTTTGTATGAGTAAATACAAGGATACAAGAGCAAAGGAATCATAGTTTAAAAAGGCGCCTTAAGCGAAGCGCTTCAAATACTTAGGCTCTAGGCGTTATAAAACGATTATGCGCATAACTACGCATAATATGTGCATAATCACAAGATAAGCATGCGCTTTGGTCAGTAAAGCGCAAGGCGGTGGCAAAACACGCAATTAATGCCTAGCGCTTTTTTGAACTATGATAGCAATGGAATCTTAAATTAGAACAGTTGTTCTTCAGGTTTAGGCACTTGTTCTACATGAACAGAGTACAATAAGACGCAAGAATAAAATACTTTAAAATAGAAAATGAGCTCATAGACCTTACCACATTCTTGGTTCGGGACCAAGATGTGAACAAGGCGCCCGACCATCATCCAAAGAATGTGTCTCAGAGAACGTAAGGGAATTTGATGAGTTTCTTTGCCGGTGAAGGACGCTTTTCTTCAGTAATTCGACATCGCCACCAAGCATTCTTGAAGATAGCAGAGGTATTAGCACAAAGTTACCTCATCCCGAAGTTTCCAAATTGGTCCTTCTCTATAGAGAAAAATGGGAAAATTTGTTGTATTATAACCATCATGGAGGTAGGATGTATGGGACGAAGCAAAGTAGTTGCCATGAATAACATTACTTACACATAACTCCCGGACAAACACCGTGAATCGCATTTTCCTTCATCTTCAAGATAATATTTCCAAGATGGGAAGATACGCACATACGATTTAACAACATCAAATGCGATAGATGCAAAACTACGACCGGCTTGGTTGTGCTTCCTCCACAGAATAGGTGTACTAACCGGTGGAGTTGGGGTTCGCCGTGATAGTACTAGCCCTTTGGGCACCGGAGCTGCCTTACTAACTGCTTCTTGTTTGGGAGCTCTGTGGTGGAGATGGTGCTGTGTCAACAGAACTGGGTTACTATCGGCCGGGGTTGGGGTTAGATTGGGTGAAGCTGGTTCTCTGTCCATCGCAGTAGGGGTACAATCTGCGAGAGTTTGGGTTATGTGTGGTAGGGCTGGTTCTTGTGCATGTACAACCGGTGCTATCTCCACCAAGAGGTAGCACTGCTTTATTTGAAGACCGTGTTTTATTCCGCTAGATATCGGCATCACCCGCTCCAATTCAAATGGCTGATAAACAGAAACATAGTTGAATGTACGTACATTGTATGAGAGATGATGCAATAGATAGTGTGGAAAAAGAGGGCATGAAATAGTTGACATGTATATTGTTTAACTAAAACGGATAGCATGACATAATTTCACATATATGATGTCTATCTAAACCGGATAGCATAGCATAACATAATTCAAAGATATGATGAATAACTAAACAGATCGCATGACATAATTCACCTACATGTTATCTAAGTAATCAGGATCGCATCATTTAATTCACATATGTGATTTATATGCTAAACAGAGGGCATTCGATATGATGTCCGAACTAAGAACATGGTGTTGAATATTGTGTATATGATGTCTAAACTATGCAATGCAAGACACCGTATGCATGATATAAGCAAGATAACCGCCAAGTTAGAGCATACACCTCGGGGGGAATAGGACTGGTCATCTGTCTCTCAATCCATCTCGAGGAGCTATCGGACCCAACAAGAGATCTGCTTCAACAGTAGCACTGCTCGCTCAAGGCCTTGTTTTCACTCCAGATTTTTCCATCACCCACCCAAATGGCTGATTCACAGAAGAGTAGTTTAATGTACAAACATTGTCGACAAATGGAAATGTAATGAAGAAAATGATGGGCAAGATATCATTCAAATATATGATGCCTGGTTAAACAGATGGCATTGCACATTTCACATATATTATGGCTGGCTAAAAGACATGAGACGCATAATTCCCATATATGATATAGAAACTAAACAGTGGCATAATGTAACATGTCTAAACTAAGCAGATGACATATATGATGTCAAAAGTAGGCACTGCAAGGCAACATATGCATGATATGACTAACATCATCATACCAAGGTAGAGCAAACATCTTGGGGGTAAATAGGAGTGGTCAGCGGCGTCTGAATACACCTCAGAATAGATATCTTCCTCTGGATTACAATGGAGAGGGGTGGGGAGGGTTTGCCATTGAACCCACCATGGAGCGATGTCTGCATGACATTGTATTGCTGCGCAAAACTCTTCTCTTTTTCTCTACATGTTTAGCATGACTGTGTACAATATCTGACATGCATACGAAAAAAATATGGTGAGATTATGTAAGGAGAGCATGCAGAAATTTAGAGTGATGGTAACAACCAGTGGATCGATGTTTTTCCGTTGAACCAAAATAGCCCTAATGGATTGACGTGAATGTATAGTAATAAGTGATGCAACAAGTGTACAACCTCTTTGCCGTAGCCGTGTCGACCTCAAATCATTGGGTTGGTCAAGCAAGCGATGAGGCAGAGGTGGCTGTCGGAGGTGTGGAGGAAGATCTGAGGAATCTGTAGACGGCGTCTAGGGCACTGCTCTCTTGTGATGGATCGTTATGTCGTTGGAGCAGCTCCAATGAGCCGTAAGACATCAAGGCTAAAGGAGCACAAGACAGACATTGTCAATCTCAAGTGTGATTCTAATAGCATCTCCAATAGATGATGTAAAATGGATGTAAAATTAACATCACCAAAACCCACCTGACTACAACAGATGAGGTCAAAACTGTTGACTCTAAACTTAACTGTCAAACTGAAATTTCTCAGGAATCTGAATGCTACTCTTGAAACCGAACGCAATTGTAGCAGAGAGGCACTTGACATGTAGTTTAGGAGGGCCTGCAGCTCATCTTCAACTCACACCCTCGAGCCGCCACCACCATCGGCCGAACCGCCGCCCTGCCGGCCGCTACTCCCAAACAACTCGCCACCGCCGCCTGCCAGCCCTCTAGGCCCCCGCCCCCACCTCAACCCTAAGATAGATAGTGGGTACCTCTCCGTGAGCCCCGCCCCCGCCAAGGTGGTTCTTCCTTAACTCTCAAGCGCCCCCCCAACCCCGAAAATCGATCGACCCAAAAGTCGATTCTGTCGACTGAAGTGTGGCTTAATCGGAGCAGAGCAGCAGCATGAGCGAGGGGGAGAGCAGCAGCAGCAGCAGCTAGGCGAGCGAGCGATCGAGCGAGAGCCGGAGCAGCAGCAGCAGAGTCGGCTGGTATGGACGTCGCTGCCGAAGGGGCCTCACACTGGGGGAGAGCCGCCATGGAGATGTCGCCCATGGCGCCGTCTTCAAGGTAGCCGCTCCATGGGGGTGCGGGATGGAGCACCGTCGGCGCCAGGAGGTCGAGTTAAGGAGAAGGTGCGATGCGATGAGTGAACCTCTTTGGTGGCGCCAAGTAGGCCTCGGCTTCGTCCGAGGAGTCGGTGAGGATGTTGCGGTTCCGGTGGAGCAGGTTAAGGCGGCGCTGTGGGGATGGAGCAGCCGCAATAGACGAGGCGATCGTCGGAGCAGCTCCTTAGAGGTGGAGGACAGGGCGGCTGAACCGGCTGGACGGCGAGATGGACGATGGATCCTCATCCGGGGAGGTGGACGAGGGACGTCGAGCTGTTGCGGTGGACGACGTCGTCGGGGAAGAGGCTCCGGCTGGTCAGTGGTGACATGGCGGACGGAGGAGGGTGGGGTTTCGCACCTGGAGCGGAGAGGTTATGGCGGCCTGGGATTTCGAATGGCGAAATGGGGGCGATGGGAGGGGGTGAAGCATGACTTAGGGACGCGCTTGTCCAAAATGTAGGGTGTGTTACAAAAGTACCCCCCACCAATTTGAACTAGCGGCCCTTTCGGCTCAGGGTTAGAAGGGGGATTTCGCGTGTCGGGATTTGGCAGCTGGAGGGAGTTTTCGCGCGCGTTGTAATTTTGGGATAGCAAGGCGCGGGTTGTGAAGGCGCCAGTTTTGGGAGCACGATATCTGAATTTTCGGGATATAACAAGACGTGGGTTGAATTTTAGGACAAGCCTAACGTAGTAATATTGTACTTGTAATGCACTCAAATCAATTCGCACTTCCTCAACCAAAAAGAAAACAAAAAAATAAAACTATTCACACCACACAAAGAGAGAGTCTTGCCCGCTTTTACTATACAAATGTTATTCAAAGTTACTCCCTCCTTCCATCTATATAGGGCCTAATGCTTTTTGATGCTAACTTTGACCAAATATTAGAGCAATGGTATATGACATGCAACTTAAACAAAGCACACCGTTAACTTCGTCTGTGAAAGGTTCTTTCAATGATATAATTTTCACATTGTGCATGTCACGTACTATTAATCTTGTCAATAGTCAAAGGCGGTCTTAAAACTCTCATTACACCCTATATAGATGGAAGGAGGGAGTATGAATCCATGTTATGTCCGATTAAATTTTTTCGCTTGCTGTATCATGCATGTAACCTACTCATACCAACATTTTAGTGCATTCCAAATGTCTATACTACCACTGCAATTCGAACTAAATTTGAATTTGTTTCTCTATTTCAATAAGAATCTACAATCATGATTGTTGCCAACTTCAACCATCATAGTTTCCTTGCTATCCGCCAGATATAAATCGGACGGCCTATAATGCAGGATGGCAGGCACACCATCATCAACAACTCCGTTTTTTATAAGAGTAGAGATAAAATATATTAAATGTAGTATAACATGTTGATAAACACACCATGTGTATCACCGTTATATATTTCACACATGCGTCGGTTTAAAACAGTATGATAAATTCTTCAAATATCCGAATTCGCTTTTTATAATGATGTATATATGATCTCTATTCGTCTTTTACACCCACACAACCCTCTTATCTTTGTAGCTAGCGCTAACTTTATCTTGTACATGCACACGCCCGCATCCCTCTCACCCTCCCTTAGCATTCTCTAGCTCCATCGCACAAATTTGTCTTTTCACTTTAGGTCGTTCACCCACAGTGTGTGTAGGCCCCCCAGCTCCTTCTTTACAGCACACATCGATCGATATGCCTCTCTAGCCAGGTGTTCCTAGCACAAACACAAGCTTCCCCTCTTCTCTTGTCATCGTCCATGCCTCCTCCCACCACTCTTTTCATCGTTCTCGTACTCGCACACTCCTCCCCGCTCGATATAGTATGCCTCTCGTACCACCTCTTACATGCATCCCGCTATCTCTATCCTTCTCCTCGTGCCTCGTTTGCTTCTAACACACACATGCATGTATACCGATCGATCTCCCAACATATACCTGGATCGACTTTAACTACCCCACCCCCCATCGATCGACGTAACTCACAAGTTATGTCTCTCCTTTCTCTAACAAAGGGTGATTGATCTTCCTATGTAGTTATGTCTGCTTACCATAGCCACATCGTCCCCCCCTCATCATTCGTGCATGCCTCCCGACCCGCCTCTCACACGCACGCACACGCACAACAAGCAGCCATCTCCTCTCTTATTGATATTATGGGCGTGTTCTCCGCTTGTCTAGCAAGCCTATCCCACCATTTGTTAGAAGCAACTCCACTACCACCCCCTCCAACACTCTAGCTCTGTCTCTCTCCCAACCTTATTCCTCTCCTACACATATGCATGGATGCCGATCGATCTCCCTTAATACATGAGGCAGATCGATCTCCTTAATACATGAGGTAGGCCTCTCTCCTCCTCCACACATATACCAGCCATTGTACCTCTATAGTTAATTGGGCCTCCCTTTTCCCCCACCACACACCGATAGTCGAGCGCTGCAGGTAGGTATCCATGCCACAGAGACAAACTGCACATGTCCCCTCTCACATTCCAGTAGGCCAGCCACTCTATATCTTTGACATGGGCACACACAAATTCGATGGCACTCTTTATCATTCGCGCGCGCACACACACACACACATCATCCCTCTTTTTGATTCTATGGACACCTCAAGCCGGTGATACCTCCACTCTCTTCTCGTGGATCACCCCCTCTATATATATGTTATATCCAGGACTCTATTTCACACACATTGCATATGTTACATTTTTTTATTGAACCCCTCCCCCCCCCCCAAAAAAACTCTCAAGAACCCACACACTCTATCTCTCTAGGTTTGTATCTCTCTCACACACAATCCCACGTAGGTGGTGTACGTATACAAGAAGAGAATAGGTGCACCGTGCACGCACTCATGCTTCGTGCCTAGCCACACCAGCTGGTACACGGTGGAGCTCATTTCTTTCTGAAATGGCAGCCCACGTGCTAATTTGAACGCTCAGAAGCGGTTGTTTACCTAGGAGGTCGTGTACCACGCCTACACAAAAAGTTCGACTTGACACGCTACGCTGCTATTTTTAAATAAAGCTATAGCGCCAATGGCACGCATACGTAATATAAAACATTTTTATGGAGAAAAGGTAGTCCGCTCACTATATACAATGGAGCCTTGCATGCCTAGTTTGTCGCTCTTCAGAGTATCTCACACAAGGCTGCGGTGGCCTCTCTCTCTCTCACCGTTGGTCACTGATCCGGTGGCATCCCGTCCGCCGGGGGAAAGGGAGTGTGGTGGCCTCTCTCTCTCACCGTTGGTCACTGATCCGGCCGCATCCCCTCCGCCGGGGGAAAGGGAGAAAGTGCATCATTTCTCCGTTCGACGGCGCCGAGGCAGCACGTCCCGATCTGCGGTACACGTCGTTCTCTCTGACCAAGCTCCGGCGCGGCAGGGCCTACGCCACCTGCTCGCAAATTCCGCCCGCCGCCGCTCACCTAGTTACATCCCGACGACCTCCGTGTATCCTCCGCCTTGCTCCACCGCCTGCCTTCCCACTTCGCTGCATGTGGATCTTCCATAGTTCTTTGCCCAAAACGTAGCTCGTCCAAATACTTTTCCATATTGCATTCTCGCCCTCACACCGCTTTTAGACAAACACAACTGTGTTGTTATCTTCCCTTAGGGCAAGGAATATGCTTTTTTTGTCGTCGCATGTGTCATCAACTGTTATTGGCCAAGAATTGTTTCCTTTCTACCTCTTTTTTGCAAACAGGGCTATCCATTTCACCTCGCTGCTATTATGACCTTTTGGTGAACTGCACAAATCACTTTTTTCTTAAGAGTGTTCTGTGCGGTTGTACTAAAATGTCACATGGGCAACGCCTCTACATTTCAAAGGCGATCGCACAAAGGGAGATTGGTTTTGCTCTATCCTCCTCATCCAACTCCGAGCCTAATCTTCTCCAACTAGTTAGTCTTAAGAGAGACTGCAAAGGTGACCGGCTTCTATTTATGTGTTTATTGTTTCATCAGCAGTCCTCTATTATCATAATCACACTTATTATATCTTTGGAACAGGGATGCTCAGCTCTATTTTAGTGGAACTGCACAAAATGATCGGAATGTTGCATGCTCCAGACAGCTACTTTTTTCCCAACATGCCTTGTTGATTTAGACAGAGCTTGGGGGACGTTGCTGCCAATGAAAGCATGGATCAATTTTAATTTAACACCTTCTCACAACTCGTTTTCGCCAGATGTAATTATTAGCTCGATCCGCTAATAATTGACATGCATTAGCAAGGAAGTTAGTTTTTTATTGTTTCCGAAAGAGCATCGATGGCAAGACACGCGAAACAGAAGCTGAAAGCTCACACCATTGTACAATTTCATGTCTCACTGGAAAATTATTTGTATAGTACGTCAATTATGTAAACAAATGATGGAAGCTTGATAGCATTTCCGTAAGCCTCTTCATCATCCGGGTCCATGTGCCATGCACAAAATTATACTCCTTCGCTCCTAAATATTTGTCTTTTACAAATTTCAAACGGGCATATTTTAGAGTGTAGATTCACTCATTTTGCTTCAGATGTGAACTCCTCCGCTCCTAAATATTCTATTCGTTTTCTAGAGATTTCAACAAGTGACTACATATGGAGCAAAATGAGAGAATCTGCACTCTAAAATATGTATATACATCCAGTATGTGCCACCATTTGAAATCTCTAAAAGACAAATATTTGAGTAGTCACTGTTGAAATTCTAGAAAGACAAATATACTCCGGAGTATATTTAAGAACCGAGGGGTAGTGCACAACCGCATGGGAGACTCATCCCGGTCGTTACCGCATTAATAGTAAGTAATGAGTAGTCAAATCGTAAGCCCCACCTTTCCCTAATCGTAAGTTGCTCAAGAAGCAACCATCAATACGCTCTTCTTTGAATCCGCCATACTACTCCATCCGCCACTTGTTATACAACGCGCTCGTAAAAAGAAAAAAAGATCTGTGGGACCAAGGCAACTAGCGATCGGCCAGAAAAATAGCATTGGTAGTTAT
This sequence comes from Aegilops speltoides, assembly GCA_021437245.1. NCBI lineage: Eukaryota > Viridiplantae > Streptophyta > Magnoliopsida > Poales > Poaceae > Aegilops > Aegilops speltoides. The sequence continues at coordinate 138,712,487 of CM038147.1, forward strand.
AGCACGGCGTCTATTACTAGAGAGAATAATGCGTACACACATGCATGCAGTGCTTCCACCCCAGGTACACACATGCATGCACTTACTCCACTCCGTAGGAGTAGTACAGAGTACATGGAGAGAAAATTGTGGACTTGATTACAGTTACCATGCCCTAATTAATTGAGCATTAAACCAAACGCGTCTAAAGTCTCTCTGGTGGTGGAAATGCATTGAGAGAAATGCATCATAATGAAGCGCTACCAGAACTGTGGACGGAGGGAGGAGGAGTATGGAGGTTCAAAACCAAGTACACGTATGGCCAGTCGGTCAACGCACCTCCTCTTGGCATATAACTGACATGTGGGACAGGAGTGTGAGCAAACCGATCTCAATTGACAGCAAAGAGCCAACCCGCCGTTCCTTGAGAGAGACGAGGAGGAGAACACATAGACGGGTTCGCATGGAGGCCAAGATATATTCGAGCAGTGGCGGAGCCAGGATTGGGGCAAAACCTGGGCCTAATTTTTTTTTTCAGCGGAGGGAAAACCTCCCTACACACCATTAACATGCACATGCATACACTGATACACCCCAAGACAGCAAACTATTACAATGAAAGGTGAACTGTGCCCCCTAATGTAACTGAAATAGCTTTCCCTTTTTTTCTATATATCATATACATGTTTCGGTACCCACACAAACAACATATTCAGTAAAACACCACATTGCTGAACATAGGCAGTAAGAAGAAATTTCCACCGCAAAATCATAAGCTCCACAAGCATTCCCCCAAAATAAACAACCAACCCCTTAAAGAAAAAGGATACATACCTGATTTGCAATCTGGGAAGGGGGAGAAAGGCTGCTTCATGTAGTTGCCCATTTCACATCCAGTTTCCTGAATCACACACACAAAAGCACGCTAGAATTCTCACATCAGAAGACATACCAGACGACACATGACCCAAAATCGAACACAAACGAAAGGAGCTCTCCTTCAAATACCTGTGTCATGGTAAGAGACTTGGTCGAGGGGTGCTGCCGTGCTGGGGATTGAGGAGGCCCAGGGAGGGCGGCCGGCGACATACTATGGACGGAGACTGCAGCCAACGGTCGTGGACGGAGACTGCAGCCAACAGTCGTGGGCTGGGTCAACGGGACTAGACAGAGATCGGGGAACCAATCAACCAGGGGTGCTCAAAAGTGGGAAGGCTGGGATGACGGCTGGTAGAGGATGGCGGCGGAACGGAAACAGCCGCACAGGGAGGTGGCGGCGCGGAGCAACCGCAGGAGCGTTGGAGGTTGCGAGCTAGGTCGTGCATCGTGCCCGTGCATGCAGTGGCGGAGAGCTGCGTGGATCGGTCATCGGTGTGAGCCAGTAGGCATGGGCCTTTGTTTGTGCTGAGTTGCAGATGAGCCGTACCCCGGGCCTATACGAAAATCTCTATAGGTAATAGCTAGGAAAAAAGGCCACGCCCCAGGCTTGGGCCCTAGGTGCCCGGGGCCTGGCTCCGCCCCTGTATTCGAGCATGGTTGGTTGATCGATATCATTCATTACATGTTGGGCTGCCGTTTTCCGCCCTTCTCCGGAATAAATGTGTACTTTATCAGAGAAAAAAAAAGTACAGACGCTCCACCATGCGGTTCTAGTAGTAGTACTACTCGTACTACTGCGCTTGGCTCTTCGCCTCTTTGTGAAGTCGAACAATGATGGTACTCCGCATGTTGGGTACTACAGTGTATGCCTCTGACAATCTGACACTGAATGGACTGATGCATGTCCACCGAGGGTAGGTTGCATGTGTCAAAAGGCGTAAGCGAGCTTCACCTTGTCCTGCAAGCTTCTCCTCATTCTGCGAGTTGACGGGACACTCCAAAAAGTAGTGCTAGTCCATACTCCCTCCTTTCCGGTTAATATGGCTTAATCTTTTTTGCGGGTAAATGAGAGAGCTTTATTCATATATAAGCATTCTTAGGACGATCAGCCAAGACATTGGTCACTAGGAAGCGAGGTACCCCGCAAAAAAAGAAGTAGGAAGCGAGGTGTTTCATCAAGCCAGCTCTCGGCCACATTCAAAGTGCAGCAAGCACGGTTCGCACGAAGATGCGCCGCAAGGTTTGCTGACCTGTTTACATGCTAAATAACAAAAAAAAGAGGAAATATTACCGAGCGCTACTATTTGTAACAGGATATGAGCCAGAATTAAGCAAGAATTGTGGCGAGTATTCCATGCAATCAACTTCCATTATCACATGCGAGAACCCTCAAAGAGAATCAAATGTGTTGAACATTGCTTTATCACATTTTAAAATTATAATAAGAGTGCAGACGCTCCTCCATCCGGTTCCTAGTACTAGTATAGTACGTACCTTTATAGACTATATTAGTAGTACTAGTACTAGTAAACTTTGCGCTTGGCTATTCGCCTATACGGGAAGTCGAACCATAGTAGCACTAGTAGTATAGTGTATGCTTCGCAACTCGACACAATTAATCATTGCCGCCCACCGCCTCGAGCGAGGGAGAGCTTTCATTAGTCAAAAGTTTCTCCTTGTCCTGCGAGCCACCGCGCGCAAGTAATGCTAGTCCATACTGCCTCCTCTCCGGTTAATATGGATTATTTCAAACGAGATAAATACACTATTTGTCACTGTATATTTGTAAAAATACGGTCAGTGGACTTCATAATACGCTCATTGCGCTCAATATATATATTTTTCGGTGTTTATACGGTCACTAGCTCACCCTGACTGAGTATGCGTGTGCATGCATGTGTAGGTTGAGCACTTCGCGTGACCGTGTGTGTTCCGTCGTGTGCTTGGACATGCATGCATTAGGGTGTCGCACGCATTTTTGCGTCCATGTGTACGTGTGACTATTGCATACACGTAGGGGGAGTATGTGTAGGGGCCACTAAGGAGCAGTCAAATCACATAGTAAGTTAGTCGGAAGAAGCAACCATCATTTCACTCTTGAATGACACGTACGCAATATAAAATGGTTGATATGGAGAGAAAAAGGAAACCACTATATATACACTAGCAGAGCCTGCTACAAGCCCGCTTGCTAAGGTTGCTCTCTTCACAAGCATAGAACGTCGGGCCTGATCCCGCAGCTGGGGGAAGGGAACAATGTTCTGCGTAGACGCGGTCGAAATCGGTGAGGGAGAAAACCCACAGTCGGTGCGTCCCAATCAGGGGTCACCGTGGTATGGGCCGATGCCGCGTCCCAACCGCCCTTCTAGGTATAGCCCGACGTCCCAGGTAGTCCATCTTCCTTTTGGAGCCGGCTTGCTCCACTGCCGTAGCTCCATCTCCATGTCGATCTTTCTCTACTTCTACCGGCTTCTACTTGTGATGAGTTTATGTCTCATGAACTAGTGCCAGTACTATTATTCTAATCACACTTCTTCAATATATTTGCCATCAGGGATGCTCAGGTCGATATTAGTGGAACTGCACAAAAGCATCGTATGATCCGAGGGTGCCAGCTGTTTTTCCTTTGACAGGTTCTACCTGGCCAGGGAATTAAATCATGTTTAGGGTTTAGGGTTTAAGTCATAGTGACCCCATTAGTAGTTTTTCTTTCGTACACGCTCTCACAACTTCTTTCTCTAGTTGTGAAGTAAATATTGGCTATGATCTGTGAATCATTGAGATGCATCAGCATGCGTGTTAGTTTTCCTTTGTATTTGATGGAATGTTGTAACGAGGCAACCTTGGAATAGGAATGAAAATGGAGTGGAAAGTTTCCGTTTTTCCGGAGAAAAATTGGAAACGGAGAGAAACCAACGTTTCATTTCATTGGATCGCACCATCGAGCAAAACCAATGTTTAAATCACGTCTGTCGTGTTCGTGTCTCACCCTCCTCCACGGCTCGACCCCACACGGTCGCTCGGCATGCCACTCACCGCAAACTGAGCATACGATAAATTTCCCGCCTGCTTGTCGATGGATCGCGCCATGGAGTACTACTAGCACTACTGGAAGAGATTGACGAGTTGGGGGAGGACAGCTAGCTGTAGCACGGACTCCCAAGAACTTTTTACATGCATGTTGTAGCCGGCTATTGCGATCTTTGAACACGGAGCAGCCGCGTGCACCCGGAAGCGGCGCGGGCGACGCTCTCTCGGCCGGCGTGCCGCTTCAATGCCGGCGCCAGTGAGAGGTCGCGTCCGCTCTAGCCGGGCATGAATGCGGCATCGACCGCTTTCAAGCGGAAGCACGTCGCGGTGATGAAGAGGGTTCGGTTGGTCAGACCGCCGTGGCAGCGGTCCCGACGCGCGCAAACAAGAGATGATGTACGTTAATATTGCTGCGTATATAATTAACAACGTAAATAATGTGCCAGTTGGACAAATATGATTGGAGATGGAGATGGAGATGGAAATGGAATTTTACGTAAACACGGATATGCATGTCTATGTCTATGTCTATGTGTGTGTGCGCGACGACTCTCGCGACCTGGAAGCAGGGGCATGTTTTTGATCGAGTTTTCTTTCTTGGTACGTTACAAAATCAATTTGTCTAATTCACATCTAGATGTTATTTAAGGATATCACATCTAAGCTCCCACAAGTATATAATATAAGCGGGAGCCTCAGTGCTTATTCGCTAGGGTTTGCACTCTCCACACGCTCGCCGCAATACATATATGTTACACGCTAGAGGCTCAGTGTTCATTTGCTAGGGTTTGCTATATTCACAGTCTCTCACCCTCTCTTCACCGGATCTAAACAAGACTGCGTTGGCCTCTTGTCTCTCTCTCCCCTCACACCGGTGAAGGAGGCGCTCAGATCCCGTCGACCGGAAGGGAGGAGGTGCAGTGTTAACTCTATCGCCTTCGGCGAGGAAGGCAATCCACAGCCGGCTGTGTTGTTCTCTTTCACCCAGCGCCTATGCGGGAGGGGCGCCAACCCCTCCTTCCTCGCTGTCGTACGTAGTGTGGGCAGATCCGGCCTCCCGCCGCACGCCTTGCCACATACCGACGACCCTAAGGTATAAGTTTCTCTGAAACCGTTGTTGCTCTAGCTGCATGTGGATCTTTTTCGATCTGTAGTCGAATCTAGGTCTTGGTTCAAAGAGGAAAGTAAGGTGCGGTGGGGTGGAGCATGAATCTAGGACATGGTTCAATGAGGAAAGGAGGGAGGAAAAGTAATATAGACTGGCTATCCAGCCGCTTTGTTGGTCGAAAAGGGAAAAGGGGGGTAACCCGGTACACACATCTATAAGGAACTGATCTCTTTGTTGAAAAGGGAAAGAAACTGGGGGGGGGGGGTCGGGTAGTTTGTGCAGGACTAGATTTGCTGCTCTCACATAGGAAAAAAGTTCAAAGAGAACAAATATGGGACCAACACAGATATGCTGCTTGGCTACATACTCTGCATCACCCATTTATACGTGTGGATGCACATGGTGCTAGCATGTCCCATACAGCTATTTTGCTGTTGTTAATCTAAGAATACCGCCGGAAAATTGAAGTAATGGCACTATTAAAAGTAAATTACATTTTTTAACGAATGTTATTTCAAGAGAGTGTCTCTATTAATATGAATCAATGAAACCGTTTTAGAAATGCTACTATCCTACTTTGTTTTCCATCCAAGATAAGTTAGATACTTCTTTCTGTCACCGTTTGTTTCATCCTCCTTTATCGGCAAGTAATTGTTTTCTTTTTGCCTCTGTTAAAATAGGGGTATCTATTCAACTTGTTGCTATTGCGACATTTTGCTTCGTACTCGAAACACTTATGTTTTATGAGTGTTTTGTGCAGTTCAACTTGAATGTCACACCGGCGACTTTGCGTAATTTTGGTGGAACTGCACAAAAGGAGATCCGAGATTTGTTTCCAGTGTTCCTGTCGAGTTGTTTCAAATCTTGGTCTCAACCACATGATGTCTATTCAACTTGTTGCTATTGCGACATTTTGCTTCGCTACGCGAAACACTTTGCTTGATTTCAGTGCAACTGCACAAAAGGAGATTGGATTTCCTATTTGTGTTAGCTGATTCATATTTTATCCTGGTGTTCTCATGAAATGTCAGTACAGGCCTTCATCCACATGATTGTGCAGTGTGCTTTGAGATGTTGTGCTACCTGTATTGGTACTGTTTTAAATAAATGTTGAATTTAAGCTATTGTATTGCAGTCTTTTCCCATTAAGTAGTGAACAAAATGGGACCAACCTGCATATGATGCTTGTTGCTTTGTTAGAACAAACTCTGCATCACCCCCTTTATAAGTAGATGGAAGCATATATTGTTGTTGCGCCCACTCTCCCCTGGAACTGTTTATGCTTTTCGTTAATCTAATGCCGCTGGTAAAATTAAGCAATGCCACTCTCAGAATTAAATAACTACTGAATCTTAGTTCAAACTGCAACACTTGTTAGGAAGGGTACTATCCTGCTTTGTAGTTCTTTCTACATGTTTAACCAAGGTATTGTTAAGATAATGTCTCTTTAAAAATGAATCAGTGGCATTGTTTTAGGAATGGTACTTTTCTGCTATGTCGTTCTTTATACATGTTGAAACAAGGCATTGTTAAGATAATGTTTTAGTCAATATGAATGAATCACACTAATGGAGAATTGCTACTCTCCTGCTTTGTTTCCCATTAAGACAGGTCATCAACCGTTATTTCTCAATAATTGTTTCCCTTATACCTATTGTTGCTTACAGGGATATCAAAATTAAAGCTCGGTTTTATTCCGACTTCGATTTTAGTTGAACTGCACAAAAGGAGCCAATGTGTCCAAGGCAAACTGCTGCATTCTCGGGTCCAGCTTGGTCGCTCCACTTTGCGTAAAGAAGCGATCATTGGTTGTGGTACATTACGTATGAATGACCGAGAAGCTTTACAGAGTATTATTAGACACAGGTGACATGACTAGTCTGTAGAGACCATTGGCAATTTAACAACATGTGGAGTGCCCTGGGCAAAAAGTACCCAAACAAGTACAAGAAGCTATGACAGGACACGATCATAGGCATTACATATTTTGAAAGGGAAAAGCTTGTCAAAGTTTAATCATTGATGTTAGCAAGAAGACGTTAGTTTAATATATTGGAATTGGAAAACCTTGTCAAAATTTTCTCATTGATGTTAGCCAGAAGACATGCATTTGATATTTTTGAGTGGGACGCCCTTGCTGGGAGCAGCGTCGAGTGTTTTTTCCTATTCCAGTGTTCGGTTTAGAAGTAAATAGTTGCTCTGCTGAGATATTCCTGTGTTAAGAGTTTGTTCTGAATATTGTCTATGTAATGCCAGGCCTTGTGTTTGATTGCAAAGTTGAGCTTGGAATGTTGTGGCATGCGGCATCACGAGCTGTTCACCGTGCCTCCGAGAATAATGCTTCGTATTGTTTTGCATGTCGATCTAATGCCGTTGATTTGCTTGTTAAGAAGATCATCCTCTTCGTTGTTTCCGCATAAGAAGTTCATCATCTGATGTTTCATTCATAGCCTATACGACATGTCGGGTAGGTTAGACGTGAAACCATATGATCTTCCGACCAACTCATGATATTAGGTCGTGATTGGATCGTCATTTTCCAACCAAAACCGCTTGTAAAACTGACGCTTGTAAATTAAAGCAGATGGTCTCGGGCGAAGGCGCTTGGTTGGTCGATTTCGACTAGTAAAATATCGGAAGTACTTCACACACGATAAAAACGCTGAACGACACTCGGACGATTGCTAATCCAGCCATTAGCTGCTGTTTTAGCCTTGCCCATGGATGGCATGATACGCACGTCGTGCATGTATCATCTGGTAATGTCGTCCATATAGCAGTGCTCGTAAAATATACACTGGTCTCTCAAATTACACGCGTAACCCGCCGGTTTTACTTACAGACCTCGGGCCTTCCGATGATGAGTAAATTACACTTGTATGTTAATACATGTTTGAAATAAACTAGAGCTCCCAAGCGCGGCCTTACCGTTTCATGCCGTCTCAGTTTCTCAAAGGTGCTCATAGGTGTCCGATGATCCTGCTTCTGAATGAGCAATATTTATGCCGAGACCTCCGTAGGGCCCGGGAGGCCCTCTCCGTTGTCCTTCGAGTTGTTGCGCTCCCCGTGGTGCCAAGCATTGTTAACATGGTCAACGAACATGAGGATTCAGGAGATGACTTTATTTTGACTGGATGACACTAGGGACCCACTAGGGCCATAGTCGTACGTACGCAAGTGCCTCCTTATTATGTACAACTATATTTTTTTGCTTTCTCCTGGTTTCCTGACATCACGGTCCCACACCATTGTCAACCTATGTAGTCAATATAAACGAGAGAATTGCACAAGGTGCGGCCGACAACTGGGACCAAGCAGCTCGAGCAGTATTTGTGTTTTTGAGGCATGAGCACTGCAGAGTTTTTCTTGGTGATGATTTCGTTGTTGTTCAGAGGAGAGCAGGGTATTAACTGGGCAGGTTGTGGCCCGTCTAGCCCAGGCTAGATATCCATCCCAGATACTACTTTTTTCAAGATGAAAATGGCTAGCCCAGCTATACGTCTTTTTGAGGAACACCCACGCAAGGTCAACTTGTTATTCTCCGCCCCGCTGGGCTGCAAATCTTTCCTAGGAGGGATGCATTAGGCTTAACAGGAAAATGGGCTTTAAAAATAATAAATGGGATGTAATTATAAAACTGGCAAGAATTATAAAAAATGCACCAAACACGAAATTAGTTTATAAAATATTATTTATGGATTTTGAAAATCTTAAATTTTCATTGTTGCGCGTGCAATGTTTCGTTGGATTTTTACGTAATACAAATTTATATTTAATCTGACTAGAAATTTCGGGATAAAAATATTTTGGATCCCATCAAAATGTGGGAAATTTTATGGAATTCTGTCTTCAACGGTTGGTTGAAATTATTAATTGTTGTCCTAGCTAGAAAATGGGTTGTACTTTTAACAAACAGTAAATGGGTTATTGTAAATTCCATTAGAATTCAAAAATGGGTTGTACATTCTTACAAAACGCAAATGGGCTATAAGTTCTCTGCCACACACTTGTGGGCCTACTAAGTGACGCCTCCCCTAAAAAAATAAGTTGACGTGTATGCAAGGCTTTGTCAACTTATTATAGTCCACACACGGTTCTAGCAGCAGTGGCCGTTGGATATCTATCCAACGGATGTCCTGCTTCTTCTTCAATCTCGGATATTCTTAGCTTCGGCCGCCCAAAAAGTGATTCTTCCCCGACATCCGGGCGCACCGCTTTGAGGTCGACTGTGGCCTACTAAGTTGGAGCGCACCAAGGGCTTTGTCAACTTAGTCAACATAAACGATTCTAGCTTCAAAGGACCGTGACGATGTCCATCCAACGGCCGTAGTGCTTCTTCAACCTCTGGTCTTCTTGGTCCAGCCGCCCAAGCAACACGGTCGTGTCACCGCTTCCCTGCCTCCTATGGTCGGTCAGGTCTTTGTGAAGGCCTCACCGCCCCATACTACTCCCACCGCTGGCCGTGCCATCCCTCCACTCACCCACACCCCCGTTATTCTCAATGCGGCGACGGCTGCCTCACACCGCAGTGAACCAAGAACCTCGTATTCTCTCCGCTGGCTTCCACTTTGTTGTGTCTTCCCCGGCTCCGCGTCATCCCCTTCCTAGGCGTCGCCATCATCCACTGCCCTGGTGCTCTCGGTGTGGTGTGGTCAACGTGGTCAACGACCGACTTCCATCAAAAGAGTATTGTACGTGGAGAGGCTAACAGCTGGGTCCATGGCGGCCGCAAGGAAGTGCCTCCTTATTACGCGCAAAATAATTATTCCTCCACCTGACAGCAGGGACCCACCGGAAGGGCCACCTTATTTCGTGAAAAAAACGTTTCCCCCCTGACTGCTGGGACCCACCCGACGGGCCACCGTATTTCGCAAAAAATATGTTCCCCCCGCTGTCAGCTCGGACCCACCGGAAGTGCCTCTTTATTACGCACAAAAAAATGAATACTCCCCGCTAGCCGGGACTCACCTTGGTGGGAAGTCGACTTAGGGCCTACTAAGTTGACGGGGACGGAGGGCTTTGTCAACTTAGTCAATATGAACGATTCTATCTCCAGTGACCGTACGATGTCCATCCAACGGCTGTAGTGCTTCTTCAACCTCTGGTCTTCTTACTCCAGCCGCCCAAAGCAGCGCCGATCGTGCCGCCTGCTCCTGCCTCCCGTGGCCGGTTGTGCTGCCACGGAGGCCTCACCGCCCCCTACTATTCCCACCTTAGGCCAGGCGCCCCCTACTATTCCCACCTTAGGCCAGGTCCTGCGGCGATGGCAGCCTCACATCGCAGCCGAACAAGTGAATACTCATACTCCTCTCCACGTGGGCATCCACTATCGCGTCTTCACCGGCTCCGCGTCGTCCCCTTCCTAGGCCTCGCCGTCGTCCACCGCCCTGGTGCTCTTGGCACGGCGTGGTCAACATGGTCAAGGAACGACTTCCATCGGACGTGTACTGTATGTCGAGAGGCTGACAGCTGGGTCCACGGCCGCAGCAAGGAAGTGCCTCCTTATTATGCAGAAAATAATGATTCCTCCACCTGATAGCAGGGACCCACCGGACGGGCCACCATATTTTGCAAAAAAAATGTTTCCCTCCAGACTAGTGGGACCAACCAGCTACACCTCCGCACGCAAGGAAGTGCGTCCGGGCAAAAAAAAACAAAACGATTCGCCCCCCTGACTGCTGGGACCCACCAGCTACATCTTCGCAGGCGAGGAAGTGCCTGACAGTCGGGACCCACCTGGTCGAAGCGTACTTAGCATTGTCATTCTGGTCGCGAAAGTGTACGTACATACTAGTCGATGTAGAGGCACGCACGTGTCGTAGTAGAGGCACGCACGTGTCGTAGTAGAGGCGCACATGTAGCATGTACACGTACATACAGCAGCGAGGGTGCAAGAAAGAAAATATGGCCACGTACATACATACGGGCAGGGTCTCAAACACCTACTCGTGCATACGTACATGGCTGGGTCGGAACGGAGAAACAATGTCGTCGTCGTGTTCATGGGGAGCCAACCGATTGGGTCGGAACGGAATGTGTGGTCGTGTTCATCGGGAGGTCTTGGACGGAACAGGCGATGGAAATGAGGCCTGGCGTACCGCACAACGGAGGAAACGGCCTTGTGTTCGACCGGCCACGTTTGAAACGGGATCCTGTTGATCGAGAGGGGCCTGGCGTACCGCAAAACGGAGGAAACGGACCTCCTACGGTCGAATTGGGGGTCCTGTTGATCGAGAGGGGTGTAGCGTACCGCAATACGGAGGAAATGGACCTCCTGCGGTCGAAACGGGGGTCCTGTTCATCGGAAGGGGTGTGGTGTACCGCAAAACGGACGAAATGGACCTCCTACGGTCGAAACGGGGGTCCTGTTCATTGGGAGGGGTGTGGCGTACCGCAAAACGGGACTCCACGGGATACTTTTCATCTTTTCATCTCCATCATCGACCTCCTCCAGCCTTCACGGGCTACCGTCGACCTCCTCCAACCTCCACGGGCTCCTGTTCATCCAGCCTCCACCGCCTACTCCATCGGCTACTTGCTCAACCACCCTCCACCGCTCACTGCTCATCCAGCCCTCCTCCGCTCATCGCTCATCCAGCCCTCCACACCACGGGTCCTGTTCAACCACCCTCCACGGCCACCCTCCACCGCTCATCGCTCATCCAGCCCTCCACACTACGGGTCCTGTTCATCCAGAGGCAACGCCACCGCCATTGTTCATCCACCCCCGCAACGCCATCGCTCATCCAATCGATCGGCTTCGCTTAGCGCAGTAGCAAAGGAATCGCCCATCGGGTTCGCCAACACCATCAATCGATCGCTCGGGTTCGAATGCGTAGCTGCAGCAGTAATCGCTAGGGTTCAATTAGAGCCCAATGCCTTGCTCGGTTCGATTAGAACTAACGCCTCGACGCACGCCAAGATACGCAGTCGAGAGAACGCAGATCGCCGCCCCGACCTCCCCGAACCGAACAACTCCCGAAATTTTCCTCCCGTCGCTTCTACCACGGTTTTTCCATCATGGACGGCGAAAAGAATGTCATGCAGCTGCGTCTCCGCCCGCCAGACGACTTAAAAGCCCATTTTCTCATCATGATTTTTGTCATAGAAGTAGGAGCCAACCACATTTATGATGATACCGGGTTTTGTCACAATTATCGTCATAGAAGTGTCATATGTATGACAGAAAAAAAATCGTTCAGCCCAAAGTGTCACGGATGTGTCTTTTTTTTGTAGTGCATGTTCATACCATTTGTGCCTTTCTACTTCACTTACTGCGCTACATTACTCAGGTTCGTACGTCCACTCCTGGGTACATGTCCGTCTTGTAGTTCCAGTCCCACATGTTCTTCATATAGATGGAACGATCCTTGCATAACACGTGCACCTTGATGATAGATGTCTCGCGTGTTGGCAAAAGGATGAACAAAGCTCACGTACAAAAAATAGAGTGGAAGAACATAGATTCTGGACGACCGAGAAGGAGCAAGGAACCTCGTAGGAGCATCCGCACTCATAATATTTAATATTATTCAGCGATATAAAATTAACCAATCATCTCCATAGTGGATCGGAAGAGTATGAAACACGGCAGCCCAAAGGTAGTTACATCATACTAGTACATGGCTAACCCACGCTATCACCATATTTCTTGGCTTCGTATGCGACACCTATCTCTAGTAATCCAAAGAACAGACGCTTCTCCTCCTCGTCTCTATCAAAGTGCGGCGGGCTGGCATTTTTGCTGTCTATTGAGGTCGGTTAACTCATCACATGTTAGTGACATGCCAAGATCATTCTAAAAAAATTCCTTTCACGTTCCGTTTTCAAAAAGAAAAAAAATCCTTTCACGTACGAATTTGCCTCTATGCTTTGAGCAACTTGCATGCCCTATACTGCTCCTGTTTGATACTCTAACTTAGCTAGAGGTTAGACTAACTCATGACTAACCCTGAACTAACTGTAGCCAAAGAGGTGTTTGGGTGACAAGGTTAGATTGACAATAAATGCACTTGATGGAGAGAGAAAAGTGATTTTTCAGTGGTCCCAATGAGAACTATCTCCAGTTAGCACCTCTTAGGTGGGATAGTTTTTTTTGGTGGGTTCGGTGCAACTTGCTCCAATTTAAACCCTCATGCTTGGATACTTTAGGGCTATTTGAGCCCCAACTAGCTCAAACTAACTCTAACACATGGATCCAAACAAGGCCTATGGCCAGTCTCGATGCGGAGCAGTCGTGTGCACCGGGAAGCGGCGCTCTCTCGGCCTTCGCACCACTTCAAAGCCGGTGCCAGTGAGAGGTCGCCTCCGCTCTGGCCGGGCATTAATGCGTGACCGACGCCTCGTATGACGCCGACTGCTTTCACGCGAGAAGCGCTACCGGCAAGGGAGTATAGGTTTTGAACCGCTTGTGTAGTAATCTTGTAGTTTGCAAAACTACTCAATTATTGCACTCAGTTTCCTAAGAAATTATGGTAAAAAACGTTACTCCACAGCCCGCTTCCCTTCTCCTTCCTCTTCCACCGCCCACGCACGTCCGCGAGAAGCGACCGGTCAACCCTTATATAGGAGTGCTAGCACAAAAAGATGCATGCATGACCACTAAAGTTTCCATATTAAAGTGTCGCTCCGACGGGAGTATGGCGTATGTTGTTACCTTCGGCCGGCCCATGGCTACCGGACGACGGCGACCAGAGAAGAGGTAGTGGGAGGGGAATGAATGCATCTACTGTTTGGGTTCTCCTTCCGGCTTAAATAAATGCGCAGCATCACGTGTACTGCTTAAGTGGGCGTCACGTAACTGGTGTGTGTGAGAGAGATTCTAAGAGATAGAGTGCGTGTGTGCGACTCTACTCTTCGGACATGTACTCAACCTTTTGCATCGGGATATAAGTATAATGGTATTTACTTTAGCTTGTGATTTACGTGGCCATGTTAACGTGGTTGTGTCAAAAAAATGTCACTTCCTGCTCGTGATTTGCGTTATATAATTACAAGCAAGATTCTCGTGCATTGCACAGAACATCAATACGCATTTTTTACAAAACACTGTGATTGACCCATGCAGGAGTAATCCCATGTGTAAAAACTAATGATATCTTGAGAATTTTTATAGGAAAACTGGTATCTCGAGAATGTCATCAAAAAAATGAAAGATGGGAGATAAGGCGAGGAGTGGAGCATGGTGGTGACTGGTGGTCAGAATGGGCGGAGGCATGGGGATGGACGACACCGGCAGGCAGCAGCGGCCACCATGCATGCTAGATTGTTCCAGAGACTTATTCCTTTTTTAATTGCTGAGCAATGAGGTTGCGGGAGATAATGATGTGGAGAGAGGTGCGGGTATCTTTTGTAAAATTATCATAGTTTGCTTTCTATCCGCGGATATAGATCATACATCAGACATAAGATGGCGAGCACACCATCATCGCCAACTCGTTTTTTTATAAGGGTACAAATGATAAGTTTGCTGACTACTAAAGTAAAGTGGAATTTGTCCATGTTATGCAAGTAAATAAAGGTGATTGTTTATCATACGGGTAAGGTTGGATGAAGGGTGTTAGGAACAAATGCTCCGCCTAGAGCATGTGTGTGTGAGATGGAGTCTTAATGTGTGTGTGGGGTGTGTGTGTGTGTGTGTGTGTGCGTGTGTGTGTGTGTGTGTGTGAGAGAGAGAGAGAGAGAGATGGAGTCTTAGTTTGTGTGTGTGTGTGAGAGAGAGATGGAATCTTAGTGTGTGGGGGGGTGTGCGTGTGTGTGTGTGTGTTTGTGTATGTGTGTGTGTGAGAGAGAGAGAGATGGAGTCCTGGTTTGTGTGGGGGCGTGCGTGTGTGTGTGTGTGTCGCGGGGTCCTTTGTGGCGGATGTAATTTAAGTGTGCATGGCTTCATCATAGAGAGGTGATGTGTATGGCAGAGGCCACCAGCGATGGGGTGCGAGAGAGAAAATGCATGTAGAGAGGGAAGAGAAGGTGTGTGTGCGTGAGAGGAGTCGACATCGAGAGAACGTGTTTGTTCGAGAGACACCGAGGAAGACTACTATATATCGATGGTGCATGTAGGCGGGAATTAAACAAATGGATGGTCTTATTGGTTTCAGGGATATAGGGGAAGAGTGAGAGGCGGGGGGTAGCTAGAAGGAGATTGTTAAGTGTGAGTGTGTGTTTTACCCATCCAAGCAGAAGTTATGTGCACAAAAGAGGAGAACGATTCGATGTGGCGTTAGGATTGAGGGTAATTAACTACGTATGGAGACATAGAGACCTTGAATGTGCATGTGTGAGAGGTATACATGTATACGTGGGATGTGTGTGTGTGCGCGCGTGCATGATCGAGATAAAAGAAAGAAGACATAAGTCATAAGATCAACGACATGGGAGAGACGGATCGGTCTGACAATATGCATGCATGTGAGAATGCAGGGAAGAAGACCCGACAATTGAGCATGTGTTTTTGTCTTTAAGAGATAGTGGCGTGGGTTGGAGCATGCATCTATGGAGAGCAGAGGGAGTGAGGCGCAACGATTGTGCAAAAGAGATCAACCTATAAATGCATATGTATGGAGAGACATATATAGTGTGGGTGATAGGAAGCAAGACTCTGTGCAGGAAAGAAATGTTGACACAGAAACTATAGATAGATACAGAGATGGAGATGCTAGCTAGAGGGACATCCGCTAGTTTGGGTGTTGGAGATGACCGTCGGGTGGTTCAGAGGGTGAAGTTTTACATGTGTGTGAGAGGGCACTTGACTGCATGTAGAGAGAAACATATGTAGTGTGCATGATAGGAATCAAGAGTGAGGGCGAGAAAGAAGGTTGATGGAGAAACAAATAAATAGAAAGATAAAGATGCTAGCTAGTGTGCGTTAGAGATAGGAGTCAAGTGGATCAGAAGGCTGAGTTATGCGTGTGGGTGTGAGAGAGATAGAGAGAGGGTGCATGTGAGTCACATACAAACAAATATCAGAGAGAAATGAGATCCCGAGAGACAGAGTTTTGTGTTTGTGAGAGAGAAAGATATTTCACAACGAGAGTGATAGCTAGAGAGACATATGAGGGAACGCAAGATATCTCTAGGGAGAGAGAGTGTGTGTGAGCGACATACAAGAGAACAATGGAGAAATATGAGACCCTGGGAGACAGAGTTTGTGTTTGTGTGTGAGAAAGAGATATTTAAGAGGAAGAGTCGTAGGTTCTCATATCTAAGGAGCGAAAGACATCTCTCAGATGAGGGGTCTGAGTGGCACACATGGGAATAGTAGAGAGAAATGAGACCCCGGGAGACAAAGTTTTGTGTTTGCGTGAGAGAAAGAGATTCCACATGGAGAATCATAGTTAGAGACACATAGCAGGGAGCGAGATATACTTAGAGAGAGAGAGAGCGATGAAGGTCGAGGGAGATAGTACCATCAGTGTGCTACAATGATAAAAGATCATTGTCGACATACAGGTAGCACGAGAGATACCTGAGAGACGATGAACGCGTATAGGTCCAGAGAGATAGTCCTATATAAGCATGAGTGATAGCTATATGAGACGAATATCTAGATTAAAGGGGATTCAAATATTTAAAGTGGAGATCACAACATTGATAATATCAAAACGCAAATTGGTGTATCAAACATGCATATTCATTTGAATTTGGGCACACGTGTAATGTTATATAGTTTATCAATATTGGTGATCCATAGATTCTTTAATTACAAACAATGCATGGTTTATATGCAATTAATGTCTAAACGGGATTACACTATATGTTGCGTGTGTGAAACACATTATACATGTTTGAGAAGTAAAAAAACCCGCATGAAACACACATTAATAGGAGAAAGTTAGCGAGGAATGCATACATTGGATTTCAACATAAAGTGGTTTCAAATATTTGAAAATCCAAATTGATGGATACAACCTTATGAATCTGAGATCATGCCATTTGTAAACCATATTTATGTATAAATGGTGTTGTGCTTTTTAAAGTATATATAAAAAATGATGTATATAGAATGTAATTCCAATTGAAAATGGATCCCGCCCGAAAAAAATAGAATACAAACGGGATTCGAATTGAGTTGGCACGGTAAATGTGCACTCTGCAAAATTTGAACGAAGCGGGGAAAGTCGTAGTAACCGCCCGAAACCAAAATCTATGACATGGAAATTACTGCTGCCTATCCCTGCCACGCAAAGCCTATCTGCTGGATTTCTATAGGTTTCAATAGGGGTAGGTTTGTAATTTCACCCAAACGTGACATAACCGCCTCTCACCCGGATTAATACATGGTGGGCGCCAAAACACATTGTGTCCTCGGCTGAAATCGACTCCCTCCCTGATTCATATTCATACACGGTGGGCGCCAAAAACAAACTCTCGTCGGGAAATATTCGGTGTATGCGAGATTACCGTCCTATCCCCAACCGACTAATATTGCTGTGATGTAGTAGAAATTTGAAACGGGGGCAAAGTTTGTAAATTTCCTCACATTTGAGACAAGCGCCCCCTGAATACATGGTTCCCCCCTTCCTCTCTATCTCCCTTTTCCCCATTTGTACTCCGTGGGCGCCAAAACACCCTCTCCACCCCACCCTCCTCCGTCCGCCGCCGTCCACCACCCCATCCACCGCCGTCCTCCTCCACCATGCCGGAGTTGATACCCCAATGCCGCCGTCCATTACAAGAGATCGACCTCTCTCATCAGCGGCTTCGGACCGGGATCCTTGCATCTCGTCCTCTCGCTTCATCCCCGCCGTCGTCCACCTTGTCGGTGCCGCTCCTACGACCATCTCGTCCACCGCACCCCGCCGCCACTGTCTACCCTCCTAGATCTGCTTCCATGCTGCCGACAAGCATCGCTACCGCAGCACCGTCAAATTCTCAGCAGATGCATACACGGCACCGCACCAGAGGTGGTACTCTTTCGTATCTGCTCAACTTATTTATCGCAGCAAGAAAATAGATCGCCACTGCTTTACTCCGATTTCTTGTCTTGGTTGCGAAGTTGTCTTTGTCCGGTTTGCACCTTCAGATCCGCCATGGCACGCTCAACACTATACTCCCAATGCTTATGGTTTTCCCTTTATATTCCACACTAGTTAAATCACAGAGACTAAATTTCAAAATTGATCACCGATTTTTCAAAGCTCGCGGACTTCGCCAAGCGATCAAGGCCTCGGATGGTTGTGGGGCCTCACGAACTAAGAAAACTCGACGGGGTGGGGTTGGGGCGGTGTCGGTGTCAAACCGGCGGATCTCGGATAGGGGGTCCCGAATGCAAGCGCCTAGGCGGATGGTAATAGGAGACAAGGACACGATGTTTTTACCTGTGTTCGCCCTCTCGATGGAGATAAAACCCTACTCCTGCTTGATTAATATTGATGATATGGGTAGTACAAGAGTAGATCTACCATGAGATCAAAGAGGCTAAACCCTAGAAGCTAGCCTATGGTATGATTGTTGTTCGTCCTACGGACTAAAACCCTTCGGTTTATATAGACACCGGAGAGTGTTAGGGTTACACAGAGTCGGTTACAATGGTAGGAGATCTACATATCCGTATCGCCAAGCTTGCCTTCCACGCCAAGGAAAGTCCCATCCGGACACGGGACGAAGTCTTCAATCTTGTATCTTCATAAAAATAGTAGCCACGGCTTATGTTACGCCCGGTTATGCCAGGGGCTCCACAGTACGGCAATAAAGTCCGACCACCTTCCCGGTCGCTCGGCACCCCGAACTTATAGCACTATATGCATCAGCTCCGAATCATGTCTTGGGTCACTGGTTGGGTTTGCCCGGCTCCCATGTTTTGGTACCTTATGTTCCGTTCCGTCGGCTAAGGTAGCGCTGGGAGAACTACTGCGATTGTGTCCCGGATCTGCCGGACGAGCACCACAATAGAGAAAGCCGAAAACCGACTGTCATGATGCGGCGAGAGCTGGTCAGCTGTTCGAGAGGTTACAAAATCCTCAAAGATTTATTCCGCATAACGCCACTATAAAATGCAGATTGTGACGGATCGGTCTACCGATCAGGCGCCAATAGAGTCCTTACTCCGGCCTTCTGGACACTAGGGGCTGCGCCGACCATACTCAAGTTCCTATGGCTAAGTGAGAGCAGTAAAGCCCTATAGTCTGATTGCCTGGTTCGTGGTGAGAAACGCCTCGTCATAAGGACCAAACCATGGGATAAAGAGTGTTCACAAATACCCCCGAACACCCCCGTACTCCTGACGTGGGGGCTGAAGCCGACGACTGACCAACTCTCAGAATATATATACAATAAACAGCCGCAAAGGAAGAACATATGTTCAAAACCAAACAGGCAACATATAACAAAAGTGCCATTATCCCATATTACAAACGTTGGCAAAAATGCCCTCAGGGAAATATAATGTCTTTGGTGCACTTATCCGCCGCCAGGCGGGCACCCTTCATTACACCTTCATAATACAGTTCAAGCTTGCGATGCTCCTTACCCTCTGGTGGCCCCTCGGTTAGCAGCTTCTCCGCGTCAAGCTTCCCCCAATGCACTTTTGCATAGGCAAGAGCCATTCGCGCACCTTCTATACAGACTGATCGCTTGATAATATCAAGCCGAGGACAGGCGCCCACAATCCGCTTGACGAGTCCGAAGAAACTGCTGGGAATTGGCTCTGCAGGCCACAGCCGGATGATTAAATCCTTCATGGCTAGTTCGGCCGACTGGTGCAGTTCGACCAACTGCTTCAGCTGATCGATAAAAGGCACCGGATAGTTCGGCGCTAGATATTGCGACTAGAAGTTCCTCCCCACAGACCCACCCTCCTCGGACCGGTAAAATTGGGCAGCATCTGATATACTACAAGGCAGATCTGCAAACGCCCCTGTAAAATCAAGAATTCAGCTTGCCGCTTAGAGTTCTCCGCATTATAACATAATAACGGCCATAAATACAACAGGCCTTACCAACCGCAACTTTTCGGGCCTCCTGCATGTCCCGCACAGCACCTCGGGCTTCTTCTCGAGCATCTTCCACGGCTTGGAGAGCTTGGGCGAGTTCGGATTCTTTCCCTACTAGACTCTGCTCCAAGCTCGCCATTACAAAGATCCTCGAAGCTCCCGCTCAGCTATGATGACCCTGGCCTCGTGCTTTTCACGCAGAGCCTGTTTGGCGGCAGCCTTCTCTCGGGCATCATCCACTGCCTTCTTCAATGCCTCATATTCGGCGTATAACACAAATACTTTTCAATAGGCACACTTATTGATTTGTGCCCCACGCAAGACAATGGTCAAACATACCTTGCCTCTCATCCAATTGCTTCTTCACACGGCCAAGTTCTTCTTCGGCCCGTTCCAGGCTCTCTCTCAGTTCGGAGACTTCCGCATTATGAGCGGCCGTCCTCTCCGCAGACGCCTGTTTTCAAAAATATGGGTATACATCATTAAAAGTTCCCATTATAGTTGAGGATTTGATCCCCTGCCCGGCTCTCTTATTCCGGACAATGTATCAGGGGCTACTACTCATATCATACTAATTCTTTAAAGGTTCCTTAGAAACCATACCTCAAAGGCCTTTATAAGGCCAAGACAGGACTCATTCAGCCCGCTTTCGGCAGCCTGAATCTTTCCAACCACCGCACCCATAAGGGTCCGATGTTCATCAATGATGGATGTGTTCTTTAACGCTGACAACAGACCGCCCGACAGATCGGCGTATGCTAAGGTGACCGGCGGAGTAGGAAAACCTCCCTCTATGGAGGATGGTTGTTTCCCCGATCCCGGAGCCTTAGAGGCCTCCAGAACTTTATCCGGCCCTGGATCTCTTTGAGACGACACCTCGGTGTAGCGCCCAGACTTCGGACAAGCAGTCCCTGGCGGCGTCTCGCTCGCCACCGCATTCGAGCTCAACGAATCCTCTAACGAGGATCGTCCGGCAGGAGACCTTGCCGGGTTGTATGAGGTATGGCGACAGTTAAAATTACTATACCCAAACAACCCTGGATACATAGGCGTATTCGGATTTCGGTTACTTACGATTTTCCCAGGGGCTGGGCCTCGGGATCCCACTCCGGGCTGTTATCGGTGGCCGGGGTGGATGCCTCTAGAGGGGAACCTCACCCTCTCTTCGGTGACTCAGCCTCCAGGGACGGGGAAGCCGCACGCTTCTTTCCACCTGCAGAGCGAGGCTCGTCCTCCTCTGCCTCCTCCTCTTCGTCTTCGGAAGAAGGAGCATCGCTGGAGCCGTCGGATTGGGCATGTAAGGCGCAGGGACCAACATCTTCGTAAGAAGAGGTCCGGCCGGTTCCTCCGGCAGCGGGGCCGGACATTGTATCCGCTCCACCCTTCTTATCCATCCCTAAAGCCACAATGGAGCACGGTCAAAATATCCCCCTCATGATATTCCAGTTGAAGTTTGGAGGGACAGGGCGTGGTTATAACTTACCGGGCTTGCAGAATGGGATGATTGATACCCCGGTCCTCGGAAGAGTCCGGCCATGATTTGCTGGACTTGAAGAGCACCTTCCAGATATCCTCGTGGCAGGAATCGTAGAGCTCCTAGAGGGTTTGGTGCTCGGTTGGGTCGAATTCCCATAAAGTACAGGCTCGACGCTGGCAAGGGAGAACCAGGCGGACTAGCATCACCTGGACCACGTCAACGAGCTTGACGTCCTTGTCGACCATATTCCGAACACGTGTCAGGAGCAGTGACAGCTCATCAGACGAGCACCAGTTTGGGCCCTTCTTGGGCCAGGATGTCAGCCGTAGTGGAGCTCCGGTCCTGAACTCGGGAGCTGCTATCCTTTTTTCGCCGCGTGGTTCGGTGATATAAAACCACTGCTGCTACCACTCCTTGACGGAGTCGTTAAAAGTGCCCTTCGGCTAAACAACCTTGGGCATCTTGCTCACCATGGCGCTGCTCCACTCGGCGTGCTCGCCACTCACCACCTTGGGCTTCACATTGAAAATCTTCAGCCATAGGCCGAAGTGAGGCAGAATCCGGAGGAAGGCCTCGCACACGACGATGAACGTCGAGATATTGAGAAAAGAGTTGGGGGAAAGATCGTGGAAATCGATCCCGTAGTAATACATGACTCCCTGAATGAATGGGTGGAGGGGAAACCCGAGCCCGCAGACAAAATGGGGAAGGAACACAACTCTCTCGTGAGGCTCCAGAGTAGGGACGACCTGTCCCGCCGATGGGAGACGGTGGCCAATCTTCTTGGCCAAATACCCGGCTTCTCGAAGACTCTTGATATCCCTCTCTCGGACGGTAGAGGCCATCCATTTGCCTCTTGCTCCAGATCCGGACATCTTGGAAAAACCTCTCTTTGGTGGAGAAGAAGGCGTGGGGCGTTGGGGCTCGAGCAGAGGGGAGCGAGTTAGCGGAAGGAGAAGGCGTGGGTAAAAGAGGAAGATGCCCTATCTCTTTATAAGAGAAGGTAAAGAGCTTTTTGCGCCTCCCCACTCACCTGATAGAACCCGCTAGTCTCCCACTCGCCGTGATTAGTAGTATGGTTGGATTACCCATACCCATATTAATGAGAATCCTGTGGTGAAGGGACATGATCTCTGCTTCGGCAGGACGTGCCAATAAAACCGCCTCGCGACGTGAGGAGACGCCAGTTCGAGTTGGACTAGGCCACGATACAAGGGCACAACGTGCAAAAATTGCCAGTAGAATGGACTTATGCAAGGGTATGTGAAGATCATCTTGCAGAGTTGGACACGGTCTACGTGTTCGATAATCATCTTGGAGTATTCAGAGGAGGAACCCGCCTTGCAATGCCGAAGACAAGACTACGCGCCGGACTCATCGTCATTGAAGCCTGGTTCAGGGGCTACTGAGGGAGTCCTGGATAAGGGGGTATCCGGACGGCCGGACTATATTCATCATCTGGACTATAGAAGCATCAAGATACAAGACTCAAGATTCGGCTCGTGTCCGGATGGGACTCTCCTTTGCGTGGAAGACAAGCTTGGTGATCCGGATATTATATTTCCTTCTTTGTAACCGACTCCATGTAAACCCTAGCTCTCCGGTGTCTATATAAACCGGAGAGGATGGTCCTTAGAAGGCCGATCACATTTACAATCATACCATCATAGGCTAGCTCTTAGGGTTTAGCCTCTACGATCTCGTGGTAGAATCTACTCTTGTATTCCACATATCTTCAATATTAATCAAGCAGGAAGTAGGGTTTTACCTCCATCGAGAGGGCCCGAACCTGGGTAAACATTATGTCCCTTGCTTCCTGTTACCATCAGCCTAAGACGCACAGATCGGGACCCCCTACCCGAGATCCGCCAGTTTTGACACCGACAGATGGCCCCTCCGAGATCCTTCTCCATGGCCTCCGGTGATGATGGCCCCCTCCCGCAGGGTGCCAGTGTAACGCCCGGATAATTTTGCTACAGTGAAACTCTGCTAATGATGCCACGTCACCTTCATTACTGTTTCTAATCTTTCGTTGGTTCCAAACCGGTCAAAATTCAAATTCAAAATATGACAAACAAGGAAAGTTTTCAAAAATTGAAACAAAAATGTTCGGGTTGTGCCAATTATTGCATAAGTAATTATGGTGAAGTAAACACAATTTTAGAAAATGTCTAAATACTTAAAATGAATTAAAACAGAAAAGAAAAATAAAGAAAAGAAATAAAACAAAGCAAAAGAAAAAAAGAGAAAAGAACCCCCCCCCCAAACCCCCCTGGGCCAACTGGCCCAGCTAGCCAGCCGGCCAACCCAACCAGCCCATCCGGGCCATCCCACTCCCGTCCCCCTTCCTGTTCCCCGATCCGGGTCGGGAACAGGCATGTCCTCGGCTCAACCACCTCGCCGGCAGCGACACCGGGAGGGGATAAGGCCGCCACGCCCCTGCCTCCTTGGTTCCTCAAACCACTCACCCCGCTCTCCCCCTCGGCCCCTGCGCCTCTCCCTCTCCCCTCAGATCCACTGCTCGCGCTCCTCGCTCCGCCATGGCAGCGCCTTCCTCGCCGCCGCTTCGCGACGCGACCGGCCAATGCCGCCTGCTCACCTCACCAACGTGTCCGACGTCTCCGTCGTCCTACTCGTCGACGGGTGGCTGCAGCTGGAGCTCGGAGGCGCTGCTGCAACGGTTCCCTTCTTCCTCATCTCCGGTCGTTTCCATTCTTCTCCGACGTAATCGTGTTGTTGTAACTGTTGCCTGCCTTCAATAAAGTTTTGAATTGCTGTGGGGGTTTTACCCCACAGTCCACGGTCAAAAAACTCCGGCGACGCCCCTGCAGCTACTAAACCACCAAGGGCCATCTTGCGTGTTGCACGGTGAGCTCCTCCGCCTCCTAATCCTCCTTGTTAAGCCCCTCGCGCACCGTAGCTACCTCGTCGCCGTTGCCGTGAGCCCGTCACCGCGGATTGCCTCGCCGCCATGGCCATGCTCTCCGTCGTGCTCGCTTGAGCACGGCATCGTGTTCCTAGTGCTTCCAGGAACCCAGCGCACCCGCGCACGTGCTTCCCGATGGGCCCTAGCCCCTAGCTCGTTGGGTGCCCGAACACGTTGCCGCACGTGCTCGTCGCCAGCGTGGCCACGACAACCATTTGGTCCCGTGCGTGTCACCGTTCCGCTTTTCGCATCGAGTAGGCACCGTAGGAACCTCACGCAGCTCACTTTGCACCCTGTAGCCCCGTTTCCGTACCTCGCCCGGAGAACCTCGCCACCGATGAGCTTGATGTGCCCTTCTCTGGCCACCGCAGCCCGCAATACTACCACCAACCGACGCGTCGTTGTCTTGTCGTTCTACTTGGCGCCGTCGGTCGTTTCAAATGGTGCCACAATAGGCGTTTTAAACGATGCCGGGGATCTCTGACGCCTTGAGCAGCTCGGGCCGGCGCCATTACGATAGTCGCCGTTCGTTGCTGAGCTGGCTCGCATATGCTCCCCTTGTATGTCGTTTACGGGTCGGCCCTGTTGAACCATTGACTCGGTCGGCGCTTGACGTGGCTCCCCTGTGTCTATGGTATCGGGCGTCTCTCGTGGCTTCGAGCACCTATAGGGCACTTTGGGGCCCCCACCGGTTCGGCAAGGAGGCGGGATCATCACCTGAAGCGGATCGAGGTTAGGCGCGACGGAAGATGACGATCTTTACCCAGCGCTTCGGGGCTCTCAGGAGATAACCTCCTCTTTGCTGCCGTGTTTGTTATTTGATCTTGCTTTCGGCGTCGGAAAGTATAGTGGTCTTGTGGGTGTCGAATGGACCAAACCCTTCTACGTCGCATGGGCCTCCCTTTATAGTCTGAAGGGGTACCCATGTGGCGGCATAGGAAGAGGGGTAGAAAAGGTAAAATCGCGGGTTGGTGCAGCGATGCCTTAGCCGTGCCCCTACCTAACTCGATGGCGGGGACAAGGGCATTAAATGCCGTCCGATAAGCCCCAGCAATGCTGCAGGAGGAGCCGTTAAGTGAGCCTCCGGTTGCCACGATGGCGCCTCTGTCGACTCCGTTTGCCACCTCGCTCCGTATGGCTGCGTAGTGCCTCGCCACGTGCCCTTGGGATGGCACGGTGATGGCCAGCGTCCTTTGGAGTCTTGCTGGAGTTGGGTGGTAGCCTTGCGTGGCAAGTGCTTTCAGCAGACCTCTTGTTGTCTTAAACAAGCTTAGCGACCGGCTGAACTTTCGGGAACGCAGGCGCCAGCGGCAGTCTTCTGGTGATGCTACTGATTTGGCCTTCGGCAAGCTCCTCTTCTTGGGGCCTTCGTTCTTAGCTAGTACTTTGTTCTTGAATGGCAGTAATAAGGAGTGGTGGAGAGCCTTGCTTGGAGCGTCCAGCAAGCCTTGCAAGCCTGGGCGAGTCTTGTTGCCGATGCACAAGTTCGAGGTACTAAGGTACCCCCTACTTTAATACACCGGCAGGGCCTCCCCGGAACTGAGCCGCCATACACGGTCTTGCGGCGTTGTTGGGCTGGGCCCAAAACAAGCAGTGTCACCGAACGTCGCGTGGCACAGGTCCGCCACTACCATCCGCGCCCCCTCCCCATAGCAGCGCTTGGCGTCGATTCTTGGGCGTGGTGAAGGCGATGGGTGGCGCATAATCCCGGAAGAATCGTAGCGTTCGCATCCTCTGTTTATAAGCGGAGGAGGCAGGGCGTTCCCCACTCGCCACTTGCGGTTTCTTCCCAAAGTCCGCAACGCTCTGCTCCGTCTCTGGATCGAGAAAAAATAGCGCTCACCCGCCCATCGCCGCCGCCGCCGCCGCCTTATGCTTCTCCTCGCTTCGCCATCGCCCTCAAGGCGAAGATCGGGAAGCTGCGAAGGCGCGAGCAGAAATCGGCCAAAGGGCACAAGAGCTCGGCGTTCTGCGCAAGCGGGTGCTTTTCCTCTCGAAGCTCACCGGATGCGCTTGCGATCGGGGTTTTACCTTTTTTGTCGATGGAGACGGGCGCATCGCGCAAGCGCCGGTCTTTCTGCGGAGGCTTCCGTCGAAGAAGTGCCCCGTGAGTACTACTGCTTTTCTGTGTTCTTCTATTGCGGGCTCTGCCCACCTTTCTCTGACTTCTTTTGCGACATTATGAATACCTATGGGTTCCATCGCTCGATTTCACCCCCAGCGCCGTTCTCGACAATGGCGGTTTCAAGACCTTTGCGAAACCGTTGGTATCCTTCGATGTCGCTCTTTTTTCGCCATTATTTTTCCCTCGGGCTGAAAAGGGAGCCTGGTGGCGGAATCGCATGGACCTCCGGATGGGCATGAAGGCGGCGACTTACGGTGAGCTTCGCAAAGAAATGGGGCGGAAGTGGAGGCGGAGTGGTGTTGGATCTGTGATGCCGATCCGCCGTCATTTACTAAGCTGCGCCCGCAGACTTGGGTGGTGCGTCGCAATGCTGGGCGCTCTGTCGCCGGATGATGCCAGCCGACGATCGCCACCACCGAATCCTCGGCTTAGGGCGCGCCGGACTCACACAGAAGGCGGTCGTGCGATTTCCTTGCCCGTCGCGCCGCCCTTGCGAGCAAGGGGAAGCCCGCTTTGGCTGTTCAGCGTGCCCGGCGATTTCATGAGGTTCGCCCGGGCCTCCTTCAACTTCCGCGATCTGGGCTGGATCTGCGATCTTTGAGGAGACGTTCAAACCGACCCCAACCACCGAGTGGTTCCGGTTGCAGCGAGCGGCGTCCCTTTGTGCAACAACTCCCGGTAGCGATCGCATCGTGCTATGATGCGAAATGTTACTCGCCGCGGGGTAAGTGCTAAGGCTGGATAGAGCCCACCGCAAGAGTGCGTCAACAATTCTTTGATGATGACACAGTCGGGCAGCGTGTCCGTCGGCGGCGAAGCTCCTCGCGCACCGCGCGGTGGTGGCATACGCCGCTAGCGAAATTTGAGAGTATGGCGGCTGATCTTTGTCGTAAAGCGAAGTTTAGCTTCCGTTGGCGGAGGCGAAGCTGGTGGTAGCAAGCCACCGCCCATAGAAGGTCTGTGCGAGCAGGCGGCAGTGGAAGGAGGCTGCGGCGGGGCGAAACCAGCCGGCGAGTCGAACGGCGGTTTCGAGCAACTTCGCGGCCGCGAGCCCTAAAGCGCAGCCTTGATTTCACGAGCGTCTTCGTCGAGTTGGAAGCTGGAAAGTACAGCCCGTTCGGCAGCGCGGCGGAAACGCGCGCTCTGCAGCAAACCCGTTGCTGCAGGAGGGTCTCAAGCAGCAAAGCTTAGCCCAGGCGGGTCTTTCTGAGGCGCCACGCTGACCATTCTTTGTGGCTCTCGGCAAAGCGCGCTTGACCTACCCTTCCGCGCGCGCGAAGCGAGCACCGGAGGTTGACCTCTCCGTCTTGAGCTCACGATGTGACGAAGAGGATGAGGGCGAAGAGAATGAGAGTCTTCTTTTATCTTGTACTACGCTTTTCCCTCGACCCTTGGCATTGTTTGCCTTGTATCTAATCTGTTTTCTCTCAAATTCCTGTTACGTCCCGGGACTTTGCGGAGAGCGGGCGTGAAGGCCAAGGTCCGGTGGTGCGAGGGCGATCCCGCTAAGGTGGTGGAAGATACGTCTGAGACCACTTTGGCCGGATCCGATCCCTTCCCTCGCGGCCAGCTCCCAGCTGACCCCAGCGTGAGTGCCTCAATCGACTCCCTATCGCGGTAGCGCATGGTAACTACTCCTTTTGCCAATACCTTGATCATCGGCTCTTTTGTATCTGAGAGAGCGGGCCCACCGAGGCAGCGGTGGAGGTGTCGATGATGAGTGTCATCGACCTCGACCTACGCCATAGGGCGACTCCCGGTGTAGAGCCGTCTCCGACAGGAAAGGGTCCCCGGCAAGGGAGTGGGACCATGAGCCCAGGTGGTGGAGCCCGTGACCCACGAGAGACCCAGCCGCCGGTGAGCCTCCTTGCGGAAGCATTCCCTTGGATCTCGATCTCCTTTTCCCTTCTTACGGGCATTTGCTTGACCATCTCTTTTCATACTGCTTTCATATCCTTCCCTTGGGGACCCGGATGGAGGCTGGGCAGCGGCGGGAATGGCGGCCAGCAATCTTGGCGATGCCGCATTTGGCGAGAAGAAGCGGCGCGGATGATCTGCGGCGAAGGCCGCCATAAGGCCGTTGGAGCAATTTGGCGAGGTCCAGCTGACCGTCTTAGTGACCCGGAGGGCCGAGAGCCTGGCCAGCTAGCTGCAGCAACGCCGACCCCTCCATGCACGGGCCTGGCTCCGAGCCCGGGCCACCAGCATACTGGCCGCGGCGTGTATATCAAACTCCACAGGCGTCGAGCTCGAGGCGCCGGATGAAGGAGAATCGATGGGGAGGTACTTGCCTCCGTTGAGCTGTCGATGGTTGTGCAGGCCAAGCAGCAATGGCCGAGTCCGAGGAGGAGCTACTCCTAAAGCTGGTGTCACTCTACCTCGGCGGCGAGCTCGAGTCCCGAAGGCACTTGTCAGCCTTGGCCGACATCGACATACGCGCACTGAGAACTCCGAAGTCATAACCAGAGGCCCTCAGATCCGCCAGCGGAGAGAGGCCCGACTTAGCGAGCAAAAGGCGTTCATCTGGAGAAGGCGAAGCCGAGGAAGCGACAAAAAGGCTCGCCGCGAGAGATGTCGAGGCGGGAAGGTGGTGACCCGGCCAGGGCCGGTCATGAAGAGCTCGAGCCGAGACAAGCGCTGAGCGGAGTCGCTCAAGAAGCAAAAGAGGGGCCATGACGCGGCTGCGAAAGCAAGAAAATTGGAGGAGAGGTGGCCAGTGGGGCCCGGACATGACAAGGAAGAGCGGCAGAACTTGCCGCACTCCGGTGGCGTGAAAAGATGTCGCGTGCCTATGGTGATCTGCGAGGCCCAACTCGCTCGAGAAGATAAAGAGTTGAACACCGCCAAGGACTCGGCGCCGACACGGGTGAAGCTATCCACCTTGGCGGGGAGGCGGCTGAGCGCCGCCAAGCGGGAGGGCGACTTGAGGGAAGAGCTCAAGGACAATGTGGAGCTCTTGCGGCGAGCCGCCCGAAGCTCAGAACACCTTCAAGGCCACGGTGGAGCTCACGGGCGGAGGGCCTGTCGACATTGCAGCTCATCGGCGAGGAGCTGGCGGAGCTGAACAGCGACCCCGGGTACCCGGGGAGATCTCCAGCCAGCGCTAAGCTCACGCTCTTCTTCAAGGGCGTGGTGGCGGCTCTCCGGCAGCTCGGGAGAGGATCGAAGCGGTGGCCTTGCAGTCGCGTGTGATGCATCTGCGGCATTTTTGAGAAGGTGTTGGTGAAGATCCTCTTCCGCCCAGCGGCATCGATCTCTCCGTGCCAGAAGCTGCCGGGCGCCGACCTCGAGGACCTCAAGGCCATCGTCGCGCCCATCGTGGACAAGGTGAGCGAGGTAAAAAGGCTCGGCGACGGCGGCGTGGATTAGCCGCCCTTCTCTTTCTTTCTTCTTGTTTAGGTTATGAGAACAATTCGATCGATTGCCACTAAGTCATTCTTGTAATATAACTTAATTACAGGCCTTTGCTTGCAGCGTTATTCCCTTTATCTGTTGCATCCTTGTATGCTTTTTACCCTAGCGTTGAGGAACCTTCGGCATAAACACGCTTATTTAGTGCGGAATATCAGCGATGCTGTGGCGATCTTTGCTTCGGCAAGAAATCTTATCGGGACTAGTTGCGATCCACTACGCATTGTTGGCGGGCTCGAAACAACATAGGCGCAGCAATCATGAGTCGATTCCTCAGCGCACTGAGTTTTCCATACAAAGCACGAGCGTTCAAGGGACATAACACGAAAAATTTAAAATTGAGTGGCTCAAACTTTAGCTATAGCTTTTACTACGTCTTACGCGTCCGGCAAAGCTAGATTCCTTGAATGGCGCTGGTCCATACTCTTACCCTTCCCTCCCCGGTGAACTTGTGGGTGGAGAATCTTACATCTATGAGAAGAAAGAAGAAAATAATCGTATGGAACCTTAGGTTCGCTATTATTACGAAGTGCGCTGCCGAGTGTCGAATCTGAGATGCAAAAAAAGATAATGCATTAAATTTGACAAGATGTGCGAAACCTGTGAACTGTTACGCTGCGAGGCTGCGCTGACTTTGTACAAAAGGGTTACATCGGCAGTAACAATGCTTATACAAAAGAAAGTAGTTGCGGAATGGGTCGACAACTTGGCCTTATAAATAAAACTTGCGAAGATGTTCTATGTTCGAGGAGTTGCTCACGGAGCGCCATCTTGATCTCCAAAGCGGACAGCGCCGGGCCTAGTATTTCGTTTCACCCGATAAGGGCCTTCCCACTTAGGCGTCAACTTGTTTGAATTCTTGGCGGATTGAACAGCCGAAGAACAAGGTCGCCTTCCTCAAAACCGGCGTTAACCTTGCGGCTATGATAGCGGCGCAAAGCTTCTGGTGTGGCGGCAGCTCGCCTGCATGACTGAAAGGGCGATCCTCCTCGAGGAGTAGCGTCATCTTGCATGCCGCTCTTGCTCAAGCTCATCATAGCGAGCACTTTCGGTGGCGACCAGTATCTGAGTTTAGTGGGGAGAAGCTGCCTCTGCTCCGTGAACAAGAGCAAAGGGTGTCGGCGGTGGCTCGATTTGGCGTCGTCTGATCGACCAAGAACCAGCGGCGGCTGCTCGATCCAATTTCTTCCGCACTTGTGCAACTTTGTCGAAAGTTACGGTCTTGAGCCGCGCGGCACTTGGCGTTCGCCCTCTCCGCTTGACCGTTGCTTCTCGGGTGAGCAGCGAGCGAAGCAAATCTTAGTGCCAAGATCTTGGGCGTCTTGCATGAAGGCGTGGCTTATGGCTGTGTGCCATTATCGGTAATGATCTGTTAGGGATCGAAGCAACAAACAATCGACCTAAAGAACTTATTGCTGATTGTCTTTGTCACCTTCCTTCTGGTTCCACTTCCGGCCACTTTGTGAACTTATCGATTGCAACATACAAGTACTCAAAGCCCCAGATAACTTCGGGGAAGGGGCGAGATGTAAAACCCCAGACGAAAATGGCGAGGACAAAGGGATTGTTTGGAGAGCTTGAGCTGGTTGGTGAATCTGTTTGGAATGGGCGGCATGCTTCACACTTGGTTACTTGCAGTTGCATCACGGAGGCTGTCGGCGGAAGAAACCTTCTTGGAAAGCTTTCTTAGGCAAGTGCTCTCAGCGCCAATGTGGTGGCCACATATGCCTCCATGTATCTCTGCTAACTTTGCTGTCCATCTTCCGTGAAATGCACTTCAATTTCACCTGTTGAATCTCATACATGCATATGTCATCGACAAAAGCTGGTACATACTTGATTGTCGGAGCTACTTTCTCCGCTTCTTCTTGTTCCTCGGGAAGTTCCCTGTTTGCGAGAAGCAGACGATCTCTTTGTGCCCATCTTGGAACTGAGGCTCGGCGACAAGTTAGGGCGCAAATGCTGCTGCGGGAACATCCGCTTCCGGCAAGGATCGGGATCTCTGGGAACATATGCTCTCGGCAAGCGTGTCGGGACACGGCTTGTCGGGAGTGTCTTCAATGAAACAAACCACAGGGCTTGTGGAACGAACCGCCCTCGGCGCTACGTGTTGATTACAGGGACTTTCTTGGCGGCGGCCGAGGCTCTTCCGGGAAGTAGTCGCGATAACCAACTTCCTTTTCTTGCTTTGTCCGGTCGATAGTGTCACGGATGGTGGTCGGCTTGAGCACAAAATCCACAGGTTCCACAGTAACTTGAGTCTGGCGCACTTTGTGAGCCATCTGCAATGTCATTCTGAGCTCTTGGAACATGTTCCATTTGCAGGCCGTCAAAATGCTCTTCTAGCTTTCTCACTTCATCAATATATGTTTCCATCAACGGACTTTGATAATCTTTGTTAACTTGGCGGACGACAAGCTGTGAGTCACCCCTGACAATAAGCTTCCTGATCCCAAGTTTTGCCGCTATCCTGAATCCGGCAAGCAAGCCCTCATACTCTGCAGTATTGTTTGTTGCTTGCTCCTTGGGAAAGAGCATCTGGATCACGTACTTGAGGTGCTCTCCGGTGGGTGTGACAAGTAATGCGCCCGCACGGCGCCTTGCGGCGAAGAGCACCATCAAAGTACATGATCCATTCTCTGCTGCTTCCTTGTGAGGATGCTCTTCTCTGGAGTTTCTTAAATCGGTGTTGGCGTCCGATACTGCTATAAATTCTGCCAATGCCGGCTCTGAATGGTAGAAGTACTTTCAAACTTGAGGCCAAAGCTTGACAATTCCGATGCCCACTCGACAATCACTGTTGTTTGCGGATTACGCAATATCCTCTTCAGCGAAGCGAGTGACCACTTTGTGATCTCATGTGCTTGAAAGTAGTGGCGCGGCTTCCTTGAGGCCATGAGGAGGCAAAACTTCTTCACGGAGTACCTTGATCTAGCCCCTGTAGAAGGGCCCGACAAAATGGCTGAAGTATTTGCACCATCTTCTTGTTTCCCTTCTTGTGGCTCTGTGAGACCCATCCTTGCGGAACAGAACTTGCGGATCGGGGCTTGTCGGGCCAGAGCTTGTCGGAAGCCCCACTTGTCATTGGACTCGCATGCATGATCGATGGCTCATCATCTGCCTCTCTCTCTGCCACTAACGCGGCACTAACCACTTGATTGGTTCTTGCCCGGATATGCGACAACTTCTCTTGTGGCTTAGGTGCGACAAGTGTCAGTGGAGGATAAATATTTCTTCAAGTCCTGCGGCGCAGCCTCCGCTCAGGTCCACTTTATTGGACCCGCCTTTTAAGATTTTGAAAAAGCGGCGTTCAGTTGAGACTTGGAAATAATTTCTTGAGGCAGACCCGCGTGGCCGGCAAGCCTTCGTCGTCCTTGACTCGCTTGGTGCTTGATTTGCTCGATGGCCTTGATCTTGTCGGGATTGGCTTCAATCCCCTCTGTGACTGAAGAATCCGAGAAGCTTGCGGAAGGAACTCGAACCGCGCACTTCTCGGGATTCAACTTGAGGTTGATCTTGCGCAGATTTGTGAAGGTCTCGTCCAAATCTTGGATCAAAGTCTCTTTGTCCTTGCTCTTGACCACTATGTCATCCATGTAGCTTCCACATTTACGTGCGATTCTTGGCTCAAAAGCATGGTGACTACTCTCGCAAATGTTGAGCCAGCATTTTTAGTCCGAAAGGCATTAAATGCAAGCGATCGTGCCACATGGAGTAATGAATGCGGTCTTCTCTTCATCCTCTTGACCATGAAGATTTGATGATATCTGAATATGCATCAAGGAATGGCGCAGTTGCATCCCCCGTGGAGTCGACAATCTGGTGTCTGGCGGCAAGAAATGGATCCTTGGGACAAGCTTTATTAACATCGGTGAAGTCGATACAAAGCCTCCACTTCCGTTAAGCCTTGCGCCCACGACCCTTTGGATTAGCTAGCCCGCGTCGGTGGAGTACTCCACGGACCAAACTGCTGCTTCAACTTCACGATCTCTTCTGCTATGAACTCTTGCCGCTCTACGCTTGCTTTCGACTTTTTTGTTGCGGGCAGCGCGTGAGGCGAGGCGGCGAAGGTGGTGCTCGATTACTTCCACAGGAACAGGGGGATGTCGGAAGGTTGCCATGCAAACACGCCGACGATACGCCCAGAGGAAAGCAACGGCGCTTTCCTATTTAGGATCAAGCGTGTAGCGATGGTGAAGAGTACCACCGGTGCCGTCCTCATAATGACCACCTTTTGGTCTACGGTGAAGCTACCTTCGCCTTTTGCTCTTCTTGGTGGAGCTCGATGGCGGCGTCCTCGGCGGCGCGTGCTCGGGGAATCGCTTGCGGAGTAAGCACGAGCTGTCCTTGCGGACTTGGCCTTCTTCTTCCCGGGGAAAGCTTGGCGGCAAGTGGCTCGCGCTCTCTGCAGCGGCGCTTCCGGTAGATCTTGTCGGCGTTGAATGGCGCATCCTTCTTATCGCCTTGGGCGAAATGACACTCATCGGGCCAGGCATCTTGAGCACATTGTATGCGTGGTGAGAGCCGCCATGAACTTGGCAGTCTTGAATCGACCGAGTATCGTTGTGAGGTAAGGGGATATCAGCCCGTCGAATGTGACCCTCTCGATCCTGAAGTTCAGCTTTCGCTGCGAGCGTCGCGGCAATGTGATCTTCCCTTGGAGCTTGCTCCTTCCCAGTTTATTCCTTGAAAGGCACGGTTTCTTGAGCTCCGGCTCGGGGATCACGGAGCTTCTTGAAACCTTCGCGGAGGAAATCAAGTTCGAGGCGGCCCGCCGTCAGCGACATCTTCGTGACCTTGAGGTTGCGGATTGTTGAGTGAAACCAACATCGGCAAGCACCGACCGCATGATGACACGATCGAGGTGGTCCTCGCGTCGAAGATGATGGGTGTGCGGACCACTTGAGGCTGCGTGCCTCGGCCAGACGGCTCTGCCGCATTCACTTCTCGCACCAAGCTGTTTGAGTTGGCGGTGTGAGAGTGTCTTGAGGGGCTGCTGCCGTCGATGCCTGACCGCTGTCATATACGAAACTCTTGATCGCCGGTCTCATATTCCTCCATCTCTTCATCCTCATCTTCATCTTAGTCCTTATCGGCGGCGGGGGAGGCTGTCTCCTTGCAGCGGCTTAGCCTTCTGTGAAGTCCTCCCGGGCGGGAAGCTTCTTGCAGATCCTCCGCCACCTCCTGGGCTCTCTCCTTATCATGGCGGTCATACTCAGCTTTGCAGCTCCGCCATCTGCTCTACTTTTGCAGGTTTGGAGGTCATGGCCTTTAGTGCGGTGAATCTTGCAATACGCTTGCGGAGCCATCACCTTGTCGTGGTACTACAGCCTCGCTTGGTCGTCGATTTTAGCCTTGTCGGAGCCGCCTCCGTTCTTAGGAATGCTCAACCAGCTAGCACATCCTTAGATTTCCTCTTCCTATTGTTCCGCCTCCGGTTCTTCCTTGGCGAAGCATCCTCAACTGTCGAGATCATACGCTCCGGCAATCTCTTGAGATTTTCCTTCCCTCCTCGGCCCGTGCACACTTGTCGGCGGGCGTAAAGACCGGCGACATCTCTAATCTTGCACGCCATCTCCTCCCTCATCCTGCGATTCGCCGTTCGATGAAACAGCGCTAATAAGCTGCGGCGGGGTGGGCGTCAGGATGTTGCGTTACTGGCTGAATCTTTGTATATACTTGTGCGAGGCTCCCCTCATACGGGCGAGCAAATGGAGTCACTCTCACTGGCCATGAGGCTTGTGGCCACCCGTGAAGCGCCGAACAAGCGATAGCGCGGTCCGCCCATGAGGAGATGGAGCCGTCCGGCAAGTGCATGAGCCAGATCGGCGTTAGGCTTGAGTACGGTGAGGAAGTAGTTGGCGAGATCTTCTCGTCGCGCCCTCGGCAGCTTTGCACGCGATGGTGTAGATCTTTGAGGAACTCCGGCGGGTGTATCCTGCCGTCGTACTTCTCGGGCATGTCCGACTTGAAGTTCTTGGTTTTGGGCCCTTTGGACTTGCCCGCGGCTTCGCGGGTGAGCAGGGCAACCCGCCCAGCGTCTGACAAGTCGCTGGTTCTCAGAGTCGCGTCTTGGCGTCGACAGCGGGCCCAGCCCCGCTGGTCCAGATTGACGTCGCTTCTCTCCGGCGCTTCGTCTGGTCTGGCGTCTTCGTGTTGCCGCTCTTGGAGGGCGTGGCGTTGATCGTGGCGAGTTAGCGGGTCCGGCGACCGGTGGAGTCGCCGTCGGGGTTGGTCGGCGGTGGCGATCTTAGCCTTCGGGTGAGGAGTGCCTGAAGGTGGCACCCCGGTCTTGTCGGCGTCGGCTTGCGCTGGAGCGCCTTGCCGGAGCCTCGGCAGCTTCGGTCGCGGGGGTTTGTCGCTGTTAAGCGAAGCGATGAAATTGTAAATGGTCATCCTCGATCGTCGATCTTATGCGGCACGGAGGTAGTCTAAAGCAAGCGGGCTCGGGCCAGCGCTTCCTCTCTATCTTAGCGCGGTGGTGATGAGCAGCGTGAGGCGGGATGTGCTTGGGCTCCCAAGCTGGATTGGGAGGTGCAGCACCTCGTCCGGCGACCGTATCTCTTCTTCACCCGGCATGCGGCGTGCATCTTGACCTCGGCGTCCGCGACCCACCAGCTGGCCTTGTTCCAGCGAGCACGGTGCTAGGAGCACCCGCGTTATTGACCTGCACCTCTGGGAAGGAGTGCGGTGTGCCTTTCGATGCGCCCGGCAGCTTGCGGGGCCTTGTTCTTGGATCTAGTGGCGACCACAGAGACCCACGGCGGCGCCCGCTCCTCCGCCAGCGTCCACTCCACCGCCCGTTTGCACCAGCGGTGGTGGAGGACCCGATGTAAGCGGGCGGCCACCTCGAGCAGCTTCTTCTTGGGTGGCATCTGATGAAGATCTTGAAGTAAGCGCGTGGGGCGGATCGGATGCTCACGACCTCGGCCCCCTACAGCGCGCCAAAGATGTCGGGCGTGTCTCTGTGGCCTCGAGCACCTATGGGGCCTTTGGGGCCCCATACGGTTCAACAAGGGGCGGGGATCGTCTTGTGAGGCGGTCGAGGTCGAGGCGGCCTTGAGGAAGCAGAGCGATCTTTACCCGCAGGGGCTCTCGGGAGATAACACTCCTCTGCTGCCCGTGATTGTTATTTGATCTTGCTCGGCGTCGGCGTATGAGTGGTCTTTGTGGGTGTCGAATGGACCGAACCCCTTCTCGTGCGCATGGGCCTCCTTTTATAGTCTGAAGGGGTACCCACGGTGGCAGCGTAGGAAGAGGGGTAGAAAGGTAAAATCGCGGGTTGGTGCAGCGATTGCTGCGATGCCCCTACCTAACTCGGCGGCGGGGACAAGGGCATTAAATGCCCGTCAAGTACATATGATCTTGAGGAGGTGGTGACCGTTAAGTGAGCCTCCGGTTGCCATGATGGCGCCTCTGTCGACTCCGTTTGCCACCTCGCTCCGTATGGCTGCGTAGTGCCTGCACGTGCCCTTGGGATGGCACGGTGATGGCGGCGTCCTTTGGGTGTTATTTGAGTTTGGTGGCAGCCTTGCATGGCAAGTGCTTTGCAGCAGACCTCTTGTTGTTCGGCAAGCTTGCGGCCATTTGAAACTTCTTAGGAGACGCAGCGAGGCGCAGCAACAAGTCTTCAATGATACTGGTTGGCCTTCGGCAAGCTCCTCTTCTTAGAGACCATCGTGTTCTTAGCTAGTACTTTGTTCTTGAATGGCGGTAATAAGGAGTGGTGGAGAGCCTTGCGGGCGTCAAGCAAGCCTTAAGCCGAGTCTTCTGTTGCCCGTGCACAAGTTCGGGGTACTAAGGTACCCCCTACTTTAGTACACTGACAATGACATGCGGGCCCCATGCCATAAACGGATAAAAATAAAATAGATAATTTGCTAATTAATTAAATTAATTAATTAAAACATTAATCTCTCACTGACTACGGGGCCCCACCTGCTAATTAAACCATTTAGTTAGTATAAACCCCCCTGTTAGTGCCCACGACAATGACATGTGGGTCCCCTTTGGACCCACATGCAGATTTGACTAGTCGGCCAGACGATTGACTTCTTTGACATCACTCTGATGTCATGCTTGCGTCATCTTTCACTGTTCTGGATAATGTTGGATTTAAATAAATAATAAAAATCAGAAAATGATTAAAACTTTAGAAAATCATATAAATTAAACCGTAGCTCAGATGAAAATGTTTTCTATATGAAAGTTGCTCAAAATGACGAGACGAATCCGGATACGCAGCCCGTTCCTCATACATATCCTAGCATAGAGAACCGCAACTTTTCCCCTCGGATCACTTGTTGAAAGCGAAACAGGGATACTTTCCGGATGTTTCTAACCATGGTATCACCTACAACGCGATTGAGCTCCTACTAGCGCTCATTGTCATGTCATGCATCATCATGTATATGTTTGCATTATATTTATTGTTTATTTCCCCTCTTCTCTCGCTGAACAGAGGCAAGCGCCCGGCTGCTACCCGATGCGACTACGGTGTTGTGACCCCTCCTTCTCGGTGAGCTACCGGGCATGCCCCCCGATCACGGATATCGCCTATTCTTCTCTATCTTTGCTTGCATAAGAGTAGTGTAGCATGTTAATGTTAGGTTACTCCTATTACATTGCATAACTTTGTCATTGTTACTCTCTGATCATTGATACCTTACCGCAATCCTAAATGCTTAGTATAGGATGGTAGTTTATCATCATTGGCCCGTCAATCGCCTTGCTATACTATTGGGCGTGATCACTCGGGAGGTGATCACGGTATATACTATACATATATATATATATATATATATATATATATATATATATACAGATGGTGACTAAAATTCGAATTATTCGTTGAGTGCTGCAGTGATTCACAGTTGAAATTTGAAAGGACCTTTGTCTGTGGCCCTCTTTGTGGATCTTGGTGGCGGGCGACAGGCGAGTTGAGACCACCTAGGCGAGAGGTGGGCTGGCCAGTGGTGTTCGCGATTGCTTCATAATAACACGCTTAACAAGATCTTGGTATTTGATCTGAGTCTGGCCACTGGCCAATATGCACTAACCAACTACGTGGGAAAGATATGGTGTCACATCCCTAGTTCTATCAATGCCTAGTGCTAGCATCTGGTGTTGCATCATGTTCAAATTCCAGTTAAACCTGAAATGGGGATTGCCTAAACCCTAGCATCAAAGGAATTCACTAGGTTCAACTAAAATATTTTCAGTGAATCCAAATGGCTTTCAAAAATGTCCATCATTTTTGGAAAATCTTTGAAACATTAACGGAGGTGTTGCACCTTTTTCCATGTCATATTTGGGCTCTGAATTAAATCATATGGTATTTTCATTTGGGCATTTAAATACTATAAAATATTTTAAATGCTCAAATAATCATAAACTAAAATGTTTCTTGTTGGATATATTCTAAGCAGTTGCCATGATTAGTTTCATGATTTTTGGATCGGTTTAAGTATTTTAAATAAAGCACTAAAGACAGGAGAATAATAGAAAAACAGAAACAGAAAACAATTTAGAAGAGAGAGAGAGAGACATCTACAGGGCCACTTACAGCGGCCCAGTGGCAGCCCACTGGCCCCTCCTGTCGTCTTCCTCTGCCGGGAGGGCAGGCAGTCGTGTGCTTAGCGCCGGCGGCGCCTTGCCACCTCCTGCTTCAGTCGCGCAGCCTCGACCCCCCCAGGCGTGCCACGGAGACGCCACGAACCCCCTCTCGCCTCTTCCTCGCTCCCTAGCCTCTCTCCTCCTCCCTGCCCCTCTCTCGAACTTCTTGGCGCTTGTTGTCACCCCGCTTCGGCGTTCACCGTCTCCCGCCTCCCCTCGCTTCCCCGGCAGGTCCGGGGAGCTCCGCGCGTCTTCTCGACCTTCTCCACCAGGCTACCACGATGCGGAGCCCTACTTCACCGTCAAGTAAATGCGTCTTCAACCTTGGCCGCCCGGATCTCCGCGATCTGCGCTGCCTCCGGCGCTCCCGGCCTCGTCTCGCCTCGGATGGATCCGCTGTGAGCCCTGCTGCTTCTCCTGTGCTCGCCCCCTCGTTCCGTCCCTATCTCCATTTTCCATCAGCGGCCAGCTTCTGCCGCCCGGCCATAGCATAGCCGTGACCATAGCGCGCGCCCACAGCAGTGCTTCACGTGCTCGAAGCCCCGAGGCCAACACACCATCTCCCCTCGCGCGCCCTAGCGCCAAACCCGTGGGTGCCGAACTCCGGCCACCGCGCAAGTCTCCGCCGCCGTCGTTTTAGGCCACTAGAGCTGCCTTGTGAGCACCAATGGGCGGCAGACGAGTCTCCTCGTCACGTGAAACCTCTCCATCGGCGCAAATGGTTGCTGTGGCGAAACCCGAACCACCTAGTGCGTCCTCGCGCGTTTTTGGTAAATCGCCGGCGACACTCCGGCGGTGGCGTGGCAAATCATTAGTCACTAATGACACCACTAATTAATCCTGACCCACTTACATGGGCCCCACGTTTATTTAACCAGCTAACGAAATTAGTTAGAACTAATCCAGCAAAGCCCCGGACCCAGCGTCGGCATTGACTTTCTTGGCGTGGCGTTGACCAGTCCCACTGTCGATGAGCTAAAAAGCCTGTGTCAGCGGCGTGTGGCCCCACGTCGAGTTTGACCTGGGCTGGCGCCTTTGACATCTTGGCGTCACCACGGACGCTTGCTTGCGCGCATAATAACTCATTTTCTGGATTTATTCTTTTTCAGGAAATTCCAGAAAATAATGCAAACTTCTAAAATTCATAGTAATTCAACCGTAACTCCAAATGAAATAAATTATGTATGAAAAATGATCAGAAAAATCCAATCTATCCATCTGTACTGGTTTCATGCATGTTAGACCACTTTAGCCTTGCTGTTTAGGTGAAACAAGTTAATGCACCTTTATGACTTCCTATAATGGGTTTGCATTTGAATCTTTGGTTCAAATGGACTCGTCTCAACCTGTTCTAGCTTGCATTAGCCCAAACACATTCATATTGCCATGTCATAGCATGCATCATATTGTGCATTGCATTGATCGTGTTTCTTTTGTGTTTGCCGGTGTTGTTCCCCCTCGGTGAGCGTTGTGCAAGCGTTGTGATCGTTGACAGCGATGAAGACTCAATGCTATCTTGAAGTGCCGGGCAAGCAAAACCCCTTGTTCATTCGATACAATCCCACTCTCTCGCTCCTGCTCTCTTTTCTGCATTAGGACAACAACGATTCAACTGTTACTTGCTGCGGTAGCTGAACCCCTTATCCTTTGCATGACTGTCATTCCCACGGTAAATAGATGAAACCCACTAGCATGAGTAGGAGTTGTTTGAGCCTGTTGTGCCAACTCATTCATGCGTGTTTGTCATGCACTGCTACTGCTTAGAGTTGAGTGGGTCGATTCATCGAGGATGAATCGGAGGTGTGTGAACATGTCCTCTTGTGTGTGAGCTAAGTGTGTGAACACGATTTGGTAAAGGTAGCGGTGAGAGGCCATGTAGGAGTACATGGTGGGTTGTCTCATTACGGCCGTCCTCGGGGCTGAGTTCTATGTTTGTGATCCATGAAGCAGATACTACCACGCATTGGGCCCGAAACCAATGGACCCTCTCGGCTTCTTAATCACCCTTGTCCTCTGTCCGGGGAGTTGCAAGTAGTTTACGGTGTTTGTAGTATCTTTGGAGGCCGTGGCAGCCGGCCAGGAGGGTGGGCTATGATCACGGTAGGCACGTGTACGGTGTACCGGCGCCGTTTGGTGTCAGGAACCCTGCACACATCGTTTGGGGCTGTGGCGAAACTCGGCGGATCTCCTCGCGGATGACCGAATAGGCAATAAACACGGACTAGAGACTTGAGTGTTTAGGTAGGTCGTGGCCGACACCCTCGTGGGCTTCCAGCTTGAAGGTTGTCAGTACATGTCATGTAGGCGGCGGTAAGTGGTGAGCGTGTGTGAAGAAGTACACCCTGCAGGGTTAACATCATCTATTCGAATAGCCGTGTCATGCGGAAAAGGACTTACGGGTTGCCTATAGCAGTTCATAGACAAGTGAAAGTGGATACTCTAAAATCGCAAGATAAGCATGAGTGCTATGGATGGCGTTCTCGTAGGGAGACGGGAGCGGATCCGCAGTGGTGTATTGATATGGTGAATATGTGGACTCATGTGCGCCACCTCAAAAGAGTTGCTTGCAGTCATAGTTTAGGATAGCCACCGAGTCAAAGCTAGCTTGCTGCAGTTAAACCCCACCATCCCCTTTGTTGATAATGATGCATATGTAGTTAGTTC
This sequence comes from Aegilops speltoides, assembly GCA_021437245.1. NCBI lineage: Eukaryota > Viridiplantae > Streptophyta > Magnoliopsida > Poales > Poaceae > Aegilops > Aegilops speltoides. Next base: position 138,754,631 of record CM038147.1, read on the forward strand.
TGACATAAGTCTTGTTGGGTACATTTGTACTCACGTTTGCCTATTTTATGTTTTGCAGAGAGACTTCGGTCTCGTTAGTAGTTCCGCGTGGACTTCGACGTTTAGCTTGATACCTCAGCTACGATCTTGTGCCCTCGGTAGGATCTGGTAGATAGTCAGGCTTTTCAGCCTTTTTCATTTGTAGATGTCTGTACTCAGACATGATAAGCTTTCGCATGTGCTTGATCTATATGCTCTGAATGTTGGGTCATGAGACCCATGTTTGTAATATCTCGCTCCTCGGAGCCTAATGAATACATACTTGAGTCGTAGAGTCATGTTGTGATGCCATGTTGTATTTGCACATATCGAGCATATTGTGTGTATGTTATTGAAATGCTTGGTATGTGTGGGATCGACTATCTAGTTGTTTATCCTTAGTATCCTCTCTTAGGAAATGTCTCCTAGTGTTTCCACCGAGCCATGGTAGCTTACTCTTGCTCAGGAACACTTAGGCTGGCCGCATGTGTCCTTCTTCGTTCTGTGTGCATCGCTTGAAATGTCACGCGATGAATACTGGAGTCTGTTAGCCCTTCTGGCCGGTTCACGAGTCTGCTAGCCCGTTGCTGACTGGATTCACTTGCGATGACCGACCGTTCGATCTTTGGGTCATGGATGCTGTCCTGTAAGTTTGTGCCAATTTGGGTTTCGACTAGCCATGTCAGCCCGGGCTCCTTATCATATGGATGCTAACGACACTATCATATCGTGTGCCAAAAGCGCCAAGCGGTCCCGGGAAAAATAAGGCGACACCCGTGGGGGATACCGTGCGTGAGGCATAAAGTGATATGAGTGTTACATGCTAGATCGATGTGGCATTGAGTCGGGGTCGACATATGGGCACTTGCGTCATGGTATCGGCCGAAGCCTTCTAGGCGTCGGCGGCGGCGTGTGCACGATTGGTGGATCGCTTTGCTCTTGTATTAGGCGAGCTAGGTCTCCTTCGGCCGCCCACGCAACATGCGGTGTGCAATAGGCGATGGGCGGAACCCTGCACCATAGGAGTTAGACCGGCGTCTTGACCTCTGTTAGGCCTAGGTGGGGTTGCGGCGTGTTGATCTTCGAGGCGGGCATGACCGAGAAAGTGTGTTCGGCCAAAGGGGATCGGCGTGTTGGGTTATGTGGTGCACCCTGCAGAAGTTTATCTATTGAATAGTCATGTCCCTCGATAAAAGGGCGACCGGAGTTGTACCTTGACCTTATGATAACTAGAACCGGATACTTAATAAAACACACCGGACAAGTTCCTGAGACAATGATGATCACTTTTCCATAGGGTGTGGCGAGGATCCCGGGTAGGATTATGCTATGCGATGCTACTTGGAGGACTTCAATCTACTCTCTTCTACATCTTTGCAAGGCGGAGGCTGCGAAGCATAGTCTTCGATAGGACTAGCTATCCCCCGATTATTCTGGCATTCTGCAGTTCAGTCCATCGATATTGCCTCTTTACACATATACCCATGCATATGTAGTGTAGATCCTTGCTTACGAGTACTTTGGATGAGTACTCATGGTTGCTTTGCTCCCCCTTTTCCCCCGTTTTCCTCTTCTCGGATGCCGCAACCAGACGTTGGATCCTAGGAGCCAGACGCCACCATCGACGACGAATACTACACTGGAGGTGCCTACTACTACGTGCAAGCTGTCACGCGGCGACCGGGGAGTAGTTAGGGGATCCGGGTAGGAGGCTGCGCCTCTTCGTCTGTATCGGTTTGTGCTAGCCATTTTATGGCAACTTGTTTAACTTATGTCCGTACTCGAGATATTGTTGCTTCCGACTGACTTCGTCTATGATCGAGCACTTGTATTCGAGCCCTCGAGGCCCCGGCTTGTATTATGATGCTTGTATGACTTATTTTACTTTTAGAGTTGTGTTGTGATATCTTCCGTGAGTCCACGATCTTGATCGTACACGCGTTTGCGTGCATGATTGGTGTCTGATTAAATCGGGGCGTCCTGAAGTTGGTATCGAGCCATTGCTGTAGGAATCCCCTTCCACACTCCTTGGCCGAAGTCGAGTCTAGTCACTACAAAACTTTTACTAACTTGGTTGTGTGCCTTACGGGCCCACGTCGCCATTGGGTGGTATTAGGATCTTTTACTTCTCGACCTTTACTCTGGGCTCTGAACTCTCTCCTACTCGGGTTAAACAAATTTGCTAACTCTAACATTAGGATCCCGTTACCACGTTCACCCCAAAGTTGGATAAGCCATAGTTATTTTGTAGGATAGTATTTTGAATAGTACCCACATTGTCATTTGACTCCATTGAAACATCTTTGTTTTCAGATGGAACCCACGAGGCAGGTCGTGCGCCACACGGCGGCCATTGGTGCCTCAGGATCACCTGCTATGAGAGCTGAGATGATGACCTATCTGGGTTATTGCTGGCACCCTGAGTACACCGTGTACGAGGAGTTCCAGGACTTTAACCAGGAGCAATATCATGCCATCGTCCACCTCTACTCTCGGGAGTAAGACTCCAGTACTGTGCTGCACACCGCTCATGGTGTTGGAGTGACCATCGAGATGGCAGTTCACGATGTTGCCTATGCTGCTCTGACACGTCTTCGTCGAGAGTATCGGGCATTGGACACTTCCCCTTTCAGGCACATTGCTATCGCATCCGATGTTGGTGCGGAGGGATACTACACTGCTGCCTACTCCACCATCACCTAAGAGCCCTTCCACCATCAGAGCCTGGTTCTGGATGCTGATGGGCTGGACCGAGCTAACCGAGCTCTTCGCCATGAGTTGTACACCACTCATCAGCACCTTTATAGGGCTCTGACGCTGTTGCACCCCTTTGTTCTATCTAGACAGATGCCGCTTTCTGCGATCTACCCGGCTAGGACCGTGACGCCCCACGGTGTCAGTTGGCCAGAGGTGGGAGGCTACTCTCCCGCACTTGGTCCTCTTCTACCACCTGAGTGTCGGGTTCTACACCAGAGTATCCGCGGCCCCAGAGCTCTTGGCGTGGACTATCGTTGCCTCACTACGGTTGTCGCCACTCGACTACCTTCACAGTACCTCCTGGGACTGATGTAGTCTTGCTTATTAGTATTAGATGCATTTGCCTTGAGCCTGCATGTCGCCTATGATGACTTAGTCTATGTACTGAACTCTATGTCCAAACCCTTTTGTAAGTTATGCCGACTACTATGTAGTATATGTCGTGCTCCTTTCATTATGCATGTTTCATCATGAATGATTCTTGTCTATGCAAATTTCTCAATGCTGAACTACCCCTGTTATATATTAACAGGATGGTTAGACCAGGTGGTCATGGTCGTGGCGGCAACGCCCCACCACTGCCTGAGTACATGGCTGGTATGGTCCAACAGCTCGAGATGAATCGCCAGTTCATGGAGAATATGATGGCTCAGTTCCCTCGCCCTAATATGAACGAGCAGCCAGCCCAAGTGACTCTGCAGGATTTCATGCGCCTCAACCCAAGCTGTACCGCAGCTCAACTCAGCCTTCGGATGTCGATGGTCGGCTCCGTGACATCACCTATGAGATGGAGTCTGCTGATGTAGCCCACCCGCTATGTCACCTTTGCTTCCTTCTTTACAAGGGACCCGCTCAATGGTGGGATAGCCACAGCGTCTCACTGTTGGGACAATCATCACTGGCGGACTTTCAAGTTGCCTTCCGTGCCGCTTCATTCCTCAGGGGATCATGGACAGGAAGAAGCGTGAGTTCCGCAACCTCACCCAGGGCAACAAAACTGTGGAAGCTTATCAGCGGGAGTTTCTAGACTTATCCCGCTATGCTGAAGAAGACATTGCAACTGATGCACGCAGACAGGAGAAGTTCCGTGATGGGCTACAAGCTGACATCAAGCTCGCATTGCTAGTGCATGACTTTGCCGATTTTGCCACATTGGTGAACAAGGCCATCAGTGTAGAAACTGGTCTGTAGGAACACCAGAGCTCTCACAGGCGCAACCGTGACACGGGCTCATCTTCAGGCCCGTCCTCGCAGAAGCGTAGGATCTAGATTCCCAACAGCATGTACCAACCAACTGCACCTGCTCCAAGGCAGTCCTATGCTGCACCGCGTCTGCCTCCTCCACCAACTAGGCAGCCAAGACTTCCAGCTCCACCACCCCGAGCTCATGCTCCCACTCCCAATAATGGTATGTGCTTCAGGTGTGGTCAGCCAGGACACTGTGCTAGGGAATGCAATCAGAATCAGAATCAACTGGCCCTTCCAGCAGCTGGTCGTGGTAACAGCCAGCCCCGCAACAACAATGCCAAGTCTTATGGTCGTGTTCATGCCAACAACGTTGATCTGAATGAAGCTCAAGACCAGTCTGCTACTGTGATGGGTACACTCCTCGTAAATTCAGTACCAGCATCCGTTTTATTTGATACAGGTGCATCGCATTCATTCATGTCAGAAGATTTTGCATGCTTGCACGACATTAAATGTGAGGACATGAACGCTTCTCTATTAGTGCACACCCCTACGGGCCAATGTCGGACCTCTATGATTTGCAATGACGTCCCCGTTGAAATCGAAGGACTAGAATTCCCTGTCTCTCCCATCGTACTGAAGTCCTGTAGCATTGATCTCATTCTGGGAATGAATTGGTTAAAAGTGCATACTGCTTCTATAGTTTGCGCCACTAAGACCGTCCATCTGTACACCCTTCTGATGAAATAATTAGCTACAATGCTTGTCTCTTTCAGAATGCCGAGGCAAGGCTTTATGCCTTGAACGCATTGAATGTTGCACCCCTCGAGGGCATTGAAAACATTCCTGTCGTTCGTGAATTCCAAGATGTCTTTCCTGAAGAACTTCCAGGGATTCCCCCTGCTAGAGCTGTCGAATTCATCATTGACTTAAAACCAGGCACCACTCCTATAGCCAAATGACCTTACAAGATGCCGCTGCATGAACACATTGAGCTTAAGGAGGAAATCGACAAATCTCTTCGAAGTGGTTTCATTCGCCCAAGTTGCTCTCCTTGGGGAGCACCTTCTCTCTTTGTCAAGAAGAAGGATGGGACAAACCGATTAGTGCAAGACAACCATCCTATTAACCAAGCTACCATTCAGAACAAATATCCTCTTCTTCGGATCAATGATCTATATGATCAACTGGCTAGTTCGTCAGTGTTCTCTAAACTCGACTTGAGGTTGGGTTACCACCAGATCCGTGTTCGTGAAGAAGATATCCCGAAGACCGCATTTGTGACTCGCTATGGTTCATACGAGTACACCGTCATGTCTTTTGGATTAACCAATGCTCCAGCCACCTTCTCTCGTCTGATGAACTATATCTTTATGGAATACCTCGACAAGTTTGTCGTGGTTTATCTGGATGATATCCTTGTATATTCCAAGAATGAAGAAGAACATGATGAACATCTTCGTCTTGTTCTGGAAAAGCTTAGAGAGCATCAACTCTATGCCAAGTTCTCCAAGTGTGAATTTTGGCTTCCCGAAGTAACCTATCTTGGGCATGTCATCTCCAAGGATGGTATTGCTATCAACCCCGAGCGAGTTCAGGCTATTCTCGATTGGACTCCTCCGAAGAATGTCAAGCAAGTCAGAGGTTTTCTCGGACTTGCCAGCTATTGCCGTCGATTCATCGAGAACTTCTCCAAGATTGCTAGACCTCTAACTAACCTGCTTCATAAGGGCGTCAAGTTTGAGTGGACAGAAAAGTGTCAGGAAAGTTTCCAGGGGCTCAAAGACAAGTTGACTTCTGTCCCAGTGCTTGCTCCTCCAGACACTAAGAAGGACTTCGTCATCTATTGTGATGCTTCACGTCAAGGCATAGGCGATGTCCTAATGCAGGAGCGTAAAGTGATTCCTTATGCCTCTCGGCAATTGCGCCCTCACGAAGGGAACTACCCAGTTCACGACCTTGAGCTTCTCATATGTTATACCGCCTTTCAAAGCAATGGCGACATTACCTTCTCGGTAATCGTTGCGAGATCTTCACCGACCACCAAAGTCTGAAGTATCTGTTTACTCAACCAGATCTGAACCTCCGTCAGCAGAGATGGATGGAGATTGTTGCAGATTCTAACCTGGGTATTTCGTATACCCCAGGCAAGGCTAATGTAATGGCTGATGCCTTGAGCCGCAAGTCTTACTGCAACCACCTCCAGGTTCACAAAGTTTAGCCCTCGCTTGTTGAAGAATTCAGAAAGATGAACCTCCATATTGTTCCTCCTGGTGCACTCGCTCCCCCTCCTCTGGAGTGTCGGAAGATGAACCTCCACGTTGTTTCCTGGGGTTCTCTCAATGCCATAGTTGCTAGACCAGATCTTGTGGACACCATCAAATGGATACAGAAATGTGACGATGAAGTCGAGAGGATTAAATGTTATCTCGTAGAAGGAAAGCCCTCATTCTTCACGGTTGATGACATAGGCACCTTATTCTTCAAAGGTCGCCTAGTGGTACCGAGTAAGAGGGAAAACCTGAATCTGACTCCAAGGGTTATGAAAGAAGCTCATAATACGCCTTTGTCTATTCATCCCGGTAGCACCAAGATGTACCAAGACATTCGTCAGAGATTTGGTGGTCTAATATGAAGCAAGACATTGCTCGTTATGTTGCTGAATGTGACGTTTGTCGTCGTATCAAAGCAGAGCATCAAAGGCCTGCTGGAACTCTGCAACCTATCTCTATTCCTGAATGGAAATGGGACCATATTGAAATGGACTTCGTCACTGGATTCCCCAAATCGCAGAAAGGTAATGATGCTATTCTTGTCGTCATTGACCGGCTTTCTAAAGTTGCACATTTTCTGACTGTCAAAGAAACGATCACTGCTAGTCAGCTGGCAAACCTCTACATGTCCAAAATTGTCTCGCTTCATGGTATTCCATTGGTAATCAGTTCAGATTGTGGCAGCTTATTCACTTCAAGATTCTGAGCAAGTTTCCAAGAAGCTATGGGGACTCTCGTGTCTTTCAGCACTGCTTTTCATCCTCAGTCGCAAGGGCAAGTTGAACATGTCAACCAAGTTCTCGAAGACATGCTTCGAGCTTGTGTTATTTCCTTCGGCAAGAAATGGGAGGAATCTCTCCCGTATGCCGAGTTCTCTTATAATAATAGTTATCAAGCTAGTCTGAAGATGGCCCCCTTCGAAGTGCTATATGGACAAAAGTGTCGAACCCCTCTGAACTGGTCAGAAACTGGGGAACGTCCACTCTTCGGTCCGGATATTATCCAACATGCCGAAGAACAAGTCTACATTATTCGCGAGAATCTCAAGACTGCTCAGTCGCGTCAGAGGAGTCAGTATGACCATCATCATAAGGACATGGTCTATCAACCTGGCGAAAAGGCTTATCTTCGAGTCACACCAATGAAGGGTGCTCACCCCTTCGGGATCAAGGGCAAGCTAGCTCCTCGCTATATTGGTCCTTTCACTATTCTGGAAAGGCGTGGAAAAGTGTCATACCAACTGGAGCTTCCGCCGAACCTTTCTCAGGTTCATGATGTGTTCCACGTGTCACAGATCCGCCATTGCTTCAAGGACCCAATCCGAGGAGTGGATCATGAAGTGCTCAAATTGCAACAGGACCTCTCCTATAAAGAGCAACCGGTTCGCATTCTCGACCAAACTGAAGGCCGCACACGTCAGAAGGCGATCAAGTTCCTCAAAGTTTAGTGGCCACACCATTCTGAAGATGAAGCCACTTGGGAACGTGAGGATCGTCTACGCGAAGAATACCCCGCAATGTTTCCTTCTACCTCCTAAATCCCGGGACGAGATTTCTTGTAGTGGAGGAGATTTGTAATGCCCAATTATGCTACAGTGAAACTCTACTAATGATGCCACGTCAGCTTCGTTACTGTTGCTAATCTTTCGTTAGTTCAAAACCGGTCCAAAATTCAAATTCAAAATATGACAAACAAGGAAAGTTTTCAAAAATTGAAACAAAAATGTTCGGGCTGTGCCAATTATTGCATAAGCAATTATGGTGAAGTAAACAACAATTTTAAAAAATGTCTAAATACTTAAAATGAATTAAAACAGAAAAGAAAAATAAAGAAAAGAAATAAAACAAAGCAAAAGAAAAAAAAGAAAGAGAAAAGACCCCCCCAAACCCTCATTAATCGCCCAGTGGCCTAGCTAGCCGGCCAACCCAACTAGCCCATCCGGGCCAACCCACACCCCCGTCCCCCCTTCCCTGTTCCCCCAACGAGGGTCGGAACAGGGGCATGTCCCCGCCCAACCACCTCGTCGGTAACGACGCCGGGAGGGGATAAGGCCGCCACGCCCCCGCCTCCTCGGTTCCTCCTCCCACTCACCCCACTCTCCCCCTCAACCCCTCCGCCTCTCCCTCTCCTCTCAGATCCACTCGCCGCTCCTCGCTCTTCGCCATGGTCGAGCGCCTTCCTCATCGCCGCTCGCAGTAGACGTGACCGCCGTCGCCCGTTCACCTTGCCAACGTGTCCGATGTCTCCTCCGTCCTCCTCGTTGACCGGTGGCCGCAACTGGAGCTCGGAGGCGCTGCTGCAACGGTTTCCTTCTTCCTCATCTCCGGTCGTCGCCGTTCTTCACCAACTCCGGTGACACCCCTGCAGCTACTAAACCACCACGTGCCATATTGCGTGCCACACAGTGAGCTCCTCTGCCTCCTAATCCTCCTTGTTAAGCCCCGCACGCACCGTAGCTACCTCATCGCCATTGCCGTGAGCCCGTCGCCGTGGATCGCCTCGCCGCTGTGGCCATGCTCTCCGTCGTGCTCGCCTGAGCACGACATCGTGTTCCTGGTGCTTCCAGGAACCCAGCGCACCCGCGCACGTGCTTCCCTGTGGCCCCTAGCCCCTAGCTCGTTGGGTGCCTGAACGCGTCGCCGCACGCGCTCGTCGCCGGCGTGGCCACAGCGACCATTTGGTCCCGTGCGTGTCACCGTTCCGCTTTTCGCGTCGAGTAGGCACCATAGGAACCTCGCGCAGCTTACTTTGCGCCCCGTAGCCCCGTTCCCGTACCTTGCCCGGAGAACCTCGTCGCCGATGAGCTTGATGCGCCCTTCTCCGGCCACCATAGCCCGCAAGACCACCACCAACCGACACGTCGTCGTCTTGCCGTTCTAACGCGCCCGGCCGCGTTCGAAATGGTGCCCTGTGTGCATTTTCCGATGATGCCCGGGGACACGCCGCCGCGAATGAGCTCGCCGGCGTGATTCCGACGAGTCGCCGGCCGTTGCTGAGATGGCCTGACGCGTGGGCCCCCTTGTGTCGCTGACGGGTGGGCCCCATTGAACCATTGACTCGGTCAGCGCCGACGTGGCTCCCCTGTGTCTATGACATGCGGGCCCCATGCCATAAACGGATAAAAATAAAGTAGATAATTTGCTAATTAATTAAATTAATTAATTAAAACCTTAATCTCTCACTGACTACTGGGCCCCACCCGCTAATTAAACAATTTAGTTAGTACAAACCCCCCCTGTTAGTGCCTCGACACGACATGTGGGTCCCATCGACCCACTCATGCGTTTGATCGTCAACCGATCGGTTGACTGCCGACATCACTCTGCTGTCATGCTTGCGTCATCCTTCACTGTTCTGGATAATGTTGGATTTAAATAAATAATTAAAATCAGAAAATGATTAAAACTTTAGAAAATCATATAAATTAAACTGTAGCTCAGATGAAAATGTTTTCTATATGAAAGTTGCTCAAAACGACGAGACGAATCCGGATACGCAGCCCGTTTGTCCGCCACATATCCCTAGCATAGAGAACACTTAACTTTCCCCCTCTGGATCACTTGTCCAAAAACGCGAAACACCGGGGATACTTTCTTAGATGTTTCCCCCTTCGCCGGTATCACCTACTATCGCGATTGGGCACCACTAGCAACGCTCATTGTCATACCATGCATCGTCATGCATATGTTTGCATTATATTTATTGTTTCTTTCCCCCTCTTCTCTCGCTAGACACCGAGACCGATGCCGCTACTACCTAGTACGACTACGGTGTTGACGACCCCTCCTTCTCGGCTGAGCTACCTGGCAAGAACCCCTCCCCCCTAATCACCAGATATCGCCTATTCTTCTCTATACTGCTTGCATTAGAGTAGTGTAGCATGTTACTGTTCGGTTACTCCTATTCTGTTGCATAGCCTGTCATTGTTGCTACAGTCATTGATACCTTACCCACAATCCTAAATGCTTAGTATAGGATGGTAGTTTACCATCATTGGCCCTACATTCTTGTCAGTCTGCCTTGCTATACTATTGTGCCGTGATCACTCGGGAGGTGATCACGGGTATATACTATACATATATACATATTATACAGACGGTGACTAAATTCGGGTCGGCTCGTTGAGTGCCCGCGAGTGATTCACGGATTGGGGGCTGAAAGGACCTTTGTCCCGACGGCCCTCTATGTGGATCTTTGTGGCGAAGCGATAGGGCAGGTTGAGACCACCTAGGCGAGAGGTGGGCCTGGCCCTGGTTGGCGTTGGCGGTTGCTTCATAATAACACGCTTAACGAGATCTTGGTATTTGATCTGAGGGTGGCCACTGGCCTATACGCACTAACCAACTATGCGGGAAAGATATGGGCACTCGACGTCGTGGTATCAGCCGAAGCCTTCTAGACGTCACGCCCATCGAAGCGGCGCTACCGATTGGACCGAACACCGCTCTTGTATTAGGGAGGCTAGGTCTGCTTCCGGACGCCCACGCAACGTGCAGGTGTGCAATGGGCGATGGGCCCAGACCCCTGTGCCATAGGAGTTAGACCGGCGTGCTGACCTCTCTATTAGCCCTAGGTGGGGCTGCGACATGTTGATCTTCCGAGGCCGGGCATGACCCAGGGAAAGTGTGTCCGGCCAAAGGGGATTGAGCATGTTGGGTTATTTGGTGCACCCCTACAGGGAAGTTTATCTATTCGAATAGTCGTGTTCGTCGGTAAAAGGACGACCCAGAGTTGTACCTTGACCTTATGACAACTAGAACCGGATACTTAATAAAACACACCCAGACAAGTTCCACAGACAACCCGGTGATCTCTTTTTCACAGGGCGACGAGGGGAGGATCGCCGGGTAGGATTATGCTATGCGATGCTACTCGGAGGACTTCAATCTACTCTCTTCTACATGCTACAAGACGGAGGCTGCCAGAAGCATAGTCTTTGACAGGACTAGCTATCCCCCTATTATTCTGGCATTCTTGCAGTTCAGTCCATCGATATTGCCTCTTTACACATATACCCATGCATATGTAGTGTAGATCCTTGCTTGCGAGTACTTTGGATGAGTACTCACGGTTGCGTTGCTCCCTCTTTCCCCCTATTTTCCTCTTCTTCTCGGATGCCGCAACTAGACGTTGGATCCTAGGAGCCAGACGCCACCGTCGGCGATGACTACTACACTGGAGGTGCCTACTACTACGTGCAGGCTGCTAATGATGACCAGGAGTAGTTTGGAGGATCCCAGGCAGGAGGCCTGCGCCTCTTTCGATCTGTATCCCAGTTTGTGCTAGCCATTTTATGGCAACTTGTTTAACTTATGTCTGTACTCAGATATTGTTGCTTCCGACTTCGCCTATGATCGAGCACTTGTATTCGAGCCCTCGAGGCCCCTGGCTTGTATTATGATGCTTGTAAGACTTATTTTACTTTTAGAGTTGTGTTGTGATATCTTCCCGAGAGTCCCTGATCTTGATCGTACACGTTTGCGTGCATGATTGGTGTACGATTGAATCGGGGGCGTCACAGCCAGAGAGGGCCTAGATTGATTCTCATGGCTGCAGAGGCTTGCGGCAGTGGAACTTCCGATTTAGGTTATTTTCTGGAGGTTTGGGCATTTATAGGAGAGGTTGGCATCGATAACATGTCAGGGGGGCCCATGGAGAGTCCACGAGGCAGGGGCGTTCCCCAGGGGGGTGGGCGCTGTCGGTATCAAAACCGACGGATCTCGTGTAGGGGGTCCCGAATTGTGCGTCTAAGGCTAATGGTAATAGGAGGCAGGGGACACGATGTTTACCCAGGTTCGGGTCCTCTCGATGGAGGTAATACCCTACTTCCTGCTTGATTGATCTTGATGATATGTGTATTACAAGAGTTGATCTACCATGAGATCGTAGAGGCTAAACCCTATAAGCTAGCCTATGATTATGATTGTTGTTTTTCTTCGGACTAAACCCTCCGGTTTATATAGACACCGGAGGAGGCTAGGGTTACACCAAGTTGGTTACAAAGAAGGAGATCGACATATCCAAATTGCCAAGCTTGCCTTCCATGCAAAGGAGAGTCCCACCCAGACACGGGACGAAGTCTTCAATCTTGTGTCTTCATAGTCCAATAGTCCGGCCAAAGTATATAGTCCGGCTGTCCGAGGACCCCCTAATCCAGGACTCCCTTAGTAGCCCCTGAACCAGGCTTCAATGATGGTGAGTCCAGCGCGTAGATGGTCTTTGGCATTGCAAGGCGGGTTCTTCTCCAAATTCTCTAGAGTACCTATTGTAACGAGTAGTGTCCGGCTCCCATTAATGTTGCACTCCTCGGCTTATGTGCTTTAATAATGGCTATCTCCACGTGTCGAGCGAATGCGAGAAGTCGGGGCATTTTTACATTTGCCATCCTGACCATGTAAGTAAATCATCTATTTAAAGAGACGGGGATCCTCAGATCCAAATCATACCATCTGCTCCCAGCGAGTATTCATCAGAGCGCGCCCGAAAAAATCCATCCCATCATGGCCGGCCGTTGCGGCTCCTCCTCTCGCTCCCGTAGCACTAAGCCAGGCGATTGGGAGAAGTGTTCCATTCCCCATAGCCGATTGGTAGAGTTGCAGACCCAGGGGTTTCTCCCGCCTGCATACATGGTCCCCATCCGAGCCAGACTAGCCACTTATAATGGCAGGGAGCAAGCGGAGAGTTTGCCCAACCCATCCAAGGGGGAGCGGGTATGCCTTGTCCCTTACTTGCTGAGGGGACTTGGATTTCCAATCCATCCGTTCCTCCGCGGGCTTCTGGAGTTCTATGGCCTCCAGCTACATAACTTCAACCCCGCCTCCATTTTACATATCGCAGGCTACGTTGCCTTCTGCGAGCTATTTCTGGGTTGCGAAGCTCATTTCGAGCTATGGAAGAGGCTATTCTGCCTCGTACCCCACACTCAGGAGGGGCCGGTATATCAAGTGGGCGGAGCCGAAATATGGCGCATCGCTGGGACCGGATACCTGTCCGGTACTCCGAAGAAGACATCCGAAGACTGGCCTTCGGAGTGGTTTTATATAGAGGATGTCCCCCTTCCGGGCCCTATTCGGTTGGGCCTTCCTAAATTTGCAAATGCCCTGTTGAAGAAACGCCACAGCTGGCGCCCTCGGAGCCCCCAGGAGGAAGGTAACAGAGAGGTCCTTTTCCTGATGGACATGATAAAGATGCTAGCCAAATCAGGACTGACAATATTGAGGTTATGTCAATATGTATAATGCAGGGAGTGCAGCCACTTCAATTTCGGGGGAAACCCATGTGGCACTTCAATGGAGAAGACGACGCCACCCGCTGTGGCCGTAATGGTCCGGACTCCGCCGCCGCTCTGGCGAAAATATTGTCTGATTTGTACAAAGGAGAAGAAGAGGAGTTCATCCGTATCAAGCCACGGGATGGATTCTCCATGTACAACCCCCAAGCTGGGTGAGCTGCTAACTTTTATTCCAGTCTTTCCTGCATTCTTTAGCACAAATATTTACCTTGCCAATTCATAGCAGGAACTGCGAAAAGCTATGAGGGAGGTTCACAGCCCGTCTCCACAGCCAGAAGACCCCGACCGGGCCCTCGACCCCGGACTTAAAGAAGATTCGGACATATTTGTGGAGCTCGTCGACAGGACATTTTATTAGTTAAGCTGTGATGGTGCCTTGGTGGCCATCATAGCTGATTATCCTGGCCAACTCCCTGAATCACATGTATGTAAAACCGGATCCCAACTTCCAATAAGGATCCCCTCTTTGCGCCTTACCCACCGCACATGTATTGCGTTTTACAGGGAAGGCCATCAGGACGCCGCGCCGAACCCGCGCTGACTCATCAACAAGGGGCATCGAAGCCGGGTAGGCTTAAAAGGAAGGCGGTCAAGACCGAGACACCGTTGCAGAGGTATGATTAAAAACTTGCTACGTAATTATCGTCTTTAAAATATAACAATGTCCATGGTTTCCCGGCAGAAAAAGTGCTCGCCGAACTATATCCGGAGAGCCTGCGGGCCACTCCTCCACCAGACGGACTCCGAGGCCTGACTCAAGGGCGGAGGTCAACGCGGGGACAACACCGGACGATCATCCTACAGAGGATGCGAATAGATTATCCGCTACAAACTCCGAAGTGGAGAGCGCCATGAATCATAGGCGCCGACGGGCCACACAACGCGACCCTAATTTCTCTGAAGAGGCGTTCAATGCCTTCAACTCAGGGGATGTGTGCATCTGAGCTACTCAAGATGGCCTCGCCGGAGCCACGGACCAGTATGTAAAGGATATACGGGTAAGAAAATTTGATAAGTATGTATATCAGTAGCCCCTGAGACTTGAAACAGTTGGCACAACTGATTTAAGGATCATTGTATGCATAGGTTCTTACAGAGAAGAACCCAGCTGTCTAAAGAGCTAGAGGAGTGTAAAGCCCAGCTACGGGCCGCAGTCGCCGGAATGGAGGAGTCCAAGAAGGCCTCGTCTGGTAATACTTGTCTTGATCGAAAAGAATGTACTGACATATACCAGTTAGTATTCGGCATGCATGCAGATCTAACAATAGATTCTGCAGACAATCCCGGAGGTAATCCGAAAATCATATCGGAGGATGAACAACATGCTCAACGACAGCTAAAGGCTTCCGACCGCGTGCTTACAAAGGTTATACGGGAGAAGAATGATCTCCAAGACGCGAAGACCCGGCTGGACGTTGAATCAAAAGATGTTTGGGCCCAGTTTGCTGACTCCGTGAAGGAGAATAAGAGGCTTTGACACGGCATTTTTAGTAAGTACTCGAACAAACCTTTATAAAGTTTGGCGAAGAAGCAGGCTAACAGAATTATGTTTGTAGGTATGCTGACAGGTCGCCCCGAAGAGGAGATGCCCGGATCTTCAGGCGATCTTCTGCAAGAACTTGCACAACTGCACGGACGAATTCGGTAGGTGATGCAGGGTATTGCCCAGGCCTTGTGGTCGCCCGCATCCCTGCCCGAAGGCATGGGAGAGCTTGTCGAGATGCTCAAGGGAGCACGATGGCGCAAGGGAAGCCTGGGCTATGGTGAAGACGCGATACACCAAGGCTGACCCGAACCACATGGCCGAGGTCGGACCTGTAGGGTCAGATGGGAAAGAGATCCCAGTTAGTCTGGTATATGACCAGGTAGCATTAGCCGCAAAGTATTCCCAACAGGATTGTAGGCTAGACAGCCTGTTGGATGGTATAGAAGAAGAATTTAGTCAGTCTAAGTGACTGTGTACTTCAAATGACATATTTTGTCCCTAGCCGGATTGTAAATCATTTGTCATGGCGGACCTTTTAGCTTCAACCTTGGACCCGACAGTCAAAGTGTATCCAATACCCGCCGCTTATGCAAAACCGGGTATGCGTGGAAACCAGCGTAGGGGCCATAAGTGCTTGAACAGACAAGTACCCAACTAGCTATGTTATATTACATGGATAGTAAGAAACATCTTCCAGGGAGAATAGTTCAGTTAAGGGTTCCTTTCCCTGGGTACGCATGCATTAATGTGCATGTCCGAGCTGCGAAAAGCGATGCGAGATATAAACATCTGGGGGGCATGTATTGCAATAAGTGAGAAACATCTTTTGTTCACCGATCGGATATTCCCTTAAGAACGCTAGCTTTTGGCTTTACCCACTCTGAGGTACACATCCGGCTGACCCGGCAGTAACAATCACAAAGGTGCTCCCCTTATGCCCTAGCCGAATTAACGGGAACGTAGGGCATAAACACAAGAGCCAGGCAACCCAGCTTGGCCAAAACTTAAGTCATATCGATGCATATAATGGTGAAAAAAGGTACATATGAAGGAATAACGCATATGTCGTGGGCATAAAGCCCAGAAGATAATTATATTAAGCTTTTGTATAAGAAGCCCCCAGGTATATTGAACGCGCATAGCGTGGCAGTAGTGTGCGTTCGAAGCATACTTGAAGTTGTTAAGGCTATATATAGAAAGAAAGAGAGGAGAGAGGATATAACTTAAAAAGAAGGGCGGAGGTAAGGAGGAGAACACAGAGTTCGGCACTAGGCGTAGAATTTTTGGAGTCTGGCCTCGTTCCATGGGTTCGGCTCGAGTCCGTTATCTGATGCATCACATAGACGGTATGCTCCTCCGGTGAGAACTTTATCAATGGTGAAGGGACCCTCCCACTTGGGCTTGAGCTTGTCCTTTTTCTTCTATGGTAGGCGTAGAATGAGTTCGCTAACATTATAAGTTTTTGCCCGTACTTCTCTGCTTTGATACCTTCAAGCCTGCTGCTGATAGAATGCACAACGGGCCTTTATGATGTCATGCTCCTCCTCCAGGGCATCTAAATTGTCCTGCCGATCTAGCTCGGCTTATCTCTCTTTGTACATGCGCACTCGAAGTGAGTCATGAATGATATCGCAGGGTAGCACTGCCTCTGCGCCGTACACCATAAAAAATGGTGTGTATCCGGTGGTGCGATTTGGCGTGGTCCGCAGCCCCCATAGTACGGAGTCGAGCTCCTCGACCTAGTGGGTATCTGATTCCTTCAAGGATCACACTATTTCTTCTTATGGCTTCCTCCTTTAAGGGGTCCAACCATATCGAGCCCCCAGACCGCAAAGGGCCAAGTTATGGGGATTGTTTGGAGAGTGGTAGGTGGCATATGGCTTTGATCTGCAAAAACTGGAAATCGATGCAATGTTGGACAAGGTCCTGTGCGTCTGCCCCGGCTGTCAGCCAGTAGAAACATGTACGGAAGGCCTTGCTTATGAGTGCCCGAGCTGCGGCGTGGTGGCCATCGAGTCTGGCATGAATTTCGGCCAAGAGCTGTCGACCTTCCTCTTCGGAGATGCACCTTTGGAGCACTCTAGTTGTGCTTTTCTTATAAAGCTCTCCCTCGTGTACCTTGTAGGCTTTAGAGCACCGCACAATGCAACATGCCTCATTTTGGTCCTCGGGGAGTTCTTACCTATTTAAGTAGGCGAAGGAGGGTTCAGTCCACGGGGCGATGACAGCCATGATCACATGGGCAGAAGGTGTTATTTCGGTGGCGGAGCCTCCGATTATGTCAGAGTGGTTCGGGATCTGGGGTTGTGTTCGGATCCTGACTGGTATTGCCGGTCTCCCCTTCCCACACCACGGATGGCTTGAACAGCCTTTCCAAGAAGATATTAGGTGGGACGAGGTCGCGCTTTGCGCCGATGCGGGTGAGGATATCCGCCGCTTGATTATTTTCCTGGACCACATGGTGGAATTCGAGCCCCTCGAACCAAGCTGACATTTTGAGGACGACATTACAGTAAGCCGCCATTTTTGGGTCCTTGGCGTCGAAGTCTCCATTTATTTGAGATATTGCAAGGTTCGAATCCCCACGCACTTCTAGGCATTGAATGCCCATGGAGACTGCCATCCGAAGACCGTGCAACAGAGCCTCATATTCGGCTGCATTGTTGGAATCTGTGTATAAAATTTGGAGTATGCATTGGACTGTATCTCCGGTGGGGATGTCGGACAATGCTCGCTTCTGCACCAGCCAAAGATCTTAGAGCCGTCAAAGTGCATGATCCAATTGGAGTACGCGCCGTACTCTTTAGGGAGTTCGGCTTCTGTCCATTCGGTGATGAAGTCAGCCAGTACTTGCGACTTAATGGCTCGCCGTGGTTTGTATGTTATGTCGAACGGGAGGAGCTCGATAGCCCATTTAGCAATCTAGCCCGTGGCATCGCGGTTATTTATTATATCATTGAGTGGTACTTCGGAGGCCACCGTGATTGAACACTCTTGAAAGTAGTGTCATAGTTTTCGGGATGCCATGAAGACCGCGTATGCTATCTTTTGATAATGTGGGTACCGCGACTTGCATGGAGTGAGGACAGTGGATACGTAGTATACCGGCTTTTGAAGCGGGAACTTATGTCCGTCCGTCTCTCGTTCGACGACGAGCATTGCGCTTACAACCTGGTGTGTTGCAGCTATATATAACAGCACGGGTTCGTCGATATTTGGCGCGGCCAGGATTGGATTGCTGGCCAAGAGGGCCTTTATTTCTTCCAGTCCGGCCGTAGCCGCATCCGTCCACTCGAAGTGTTCGGTGCGTCGAAGAAGGCGATAGAGAGGTAGTGCCTTTTCTCCTAATCGGAGATAAAGCGGCTTAGGGCAGCCACACATCCGAGCAATTTCCAGATTTGCTTGAGGTCTGTTGGGGTAGCCAACTGTGACAGAGCTCGGATTTTAGCCGGATTTGCTTCAATTCCTCTATTGGAAACGATGAAGCCTAAGAGCTTTCCGGCAGGTACGCCGAAGACGCATTTTTCGGATTGAGCTTGATGCCATATGTTCGGAGATTGTCGAACGCAAGCCTCAAGTTGTCTATTAAGGATTCGACATGTCTGGTTTTGATGACCACGTCGTCTATGTATGCCTCCACTGTTTTGCCGATTTGTGTTTCCAAGCATGTCTGAATCATGTGTTGATAGGTTGCACCGCCGTTTTTGAACCCGAAAGGCATGGTGTTAAAACAGAAGGGGCCGTATGGAGTGATGAATGTCGTTGCGGCTTGATAGGACTCCGCCATCTTGATTTGATGGTATCCGGAGTATGCGTCGAGGAAACACAGTGAGTCGTGTCCTGCGGTAGCGTCGATGATTTGATCGACACGGGGGAGTGGGAAGGGATCCTTAGGGCAAGCTTTATTGAGGTCCTTGAAATCGACACATAGGCGTTAGGATTTGTCCTTCTTTGGTACCATCACCAGGTTTGATAGCCAGTCCGGATGTTTTATTTCTCTGATGAATCCGGCCTCGAGTAATTTGGCTAGCTCTTCTCCCATGGCTTGTCGCTTAGGTTCTGAAAAGCGCCGAAGAGTCTGCTTGACCGGCTTGTATCCCTTCAGTATATTTAGGCTATGCTCGGCCAGTCTGTGTGGGATACCTGGCATGTCTGATGGATGCCAGGCAAAGATGTCCCAATTCTCGAGCAAGAATTCTCGCAGTGCGGCGTCTATTGTGGGGATCAACTGTGCCCCGATGGATGCTGTTTTTGTAGGGTCCATTGGGTGGACCTGGAATTTGACTATTTCGTCCGCTGGTTTGAAAGAGGTGGACTTGGGTCGTTTCTCGAGTATCACGTCATCCCTGTCCACCGTGGAGCACAGCGCAGTTAGTTCTTCAGCCGCGAGGGCTTCGGATAATGCCTCAAGGGCTAGAGCGGCGGTTTATTTTCGGCGCGGAGTGCTACGTCCGGATCACTAGCTAGAGTGATTATTCCATTGGGCCCGGGCATCTTGAGCTTCATGTACCCGTAATGGGGTATAGCTTGGAAGCTCGTGAATGTGTCCCGCCCTAAAAGGGCGTGGTATCCGCTACTGAACGGGGCCACTTGGAATGTGATCTCTTCAGACCTATAATTCTCCGGCGTGCCGAATACCACATCGAGTGTGATTTTTCCCGCGCATCGTGCCTCCCGACTAGGGATAATACCTCTGAAGGTCGTGCTGCTTTGCTCAATGTGGCTCTTGTCTATTTCCATTTTGTTAAGAGTTTCCTCGTAGATGAGGTTTAATCCGCTGCCACCATCCATGAGCACTTTAGTAAGCCGGAAGCCATCCACAATTGGACTAAGGACCAAAGCGGCTGGTGCTCGGACTATACGGAATTGAGGTTCATCACTGGCATTGAAGGTTATGGCCGTGTCATTCCATGAATTTATTGTTGCAACATGGCAGACTTCGGCGAGGCTGTGGAGTGCTCGCTTACGCCTATTATTTGAGGCGAAAGTCTCAAAGACTGTCAGTACTGTATTGTTATTTTCTGCGGGATGGTGCTCTGCAGTATTGTTGAAGAGGAGATCCTCGCCGCTCTTGGCCACCTACCAGAGTATCCAACATGCTCTCAGGTTGTGTGTTGGTATGATATCCGGCGTACTATGAATTTTGCATGGCCCATTGAGCCATCCCTCCAATACGGTTCCATGCCCTGTAGTGGGCTTTGGTTTCTTTGTAATTTGATCGGGTGACTTGCGAGAGTGCACCCTTTTTGTTCGGACAAGGAGTTTAGTGAGAGCCGGAGGATCCCAGAATTTTGTTCGGGTTTTCCATGTGCTTTCCATCGCACAGTACTTCTGTACTATGGCCACCAAGTCAGCGAAGTGTGCTATGTCACGGTGACTTATGGCGTTGAGAATTCCCTTGTCCGTGCAATTTTTGCAAAAGAATGAGATTGCGTGCTCCTCGCGATAGTCCTTAACCTTGCTCATTACAAGGAGGGATCTGGCCCAGAAGTGATGTACTGTCTCTTGGGGCTCTTGTCTAATGTGGGAAAGATCACTTGTGTCTAGGTGGGTGGGTTGATTTAAGTCCAAACCCTGACCAGATCTGAGACCCAGGGGCAGAGGAGCTTCCGAGCTTGGCGGCTCAGACTCCCGGATGCTGCCTAATTCTTGGCCCATCGTTTGATTCTAGGTTCGGAGCCTGGGCCATGTCCTCCCATAGACGGGTATCCGGCTCGGAGAGCTCGGGAATCTGGACATAGTTCGTCCTCAAAATAGAGGAAGAATCGCTACATTGTTCCTCCACCACCGCTATGTGATGGGTGACCGGCGGAGAGTTAATCTTCCTTTGGTCGGGTTTATTCCCGATCCGATCATAGTACGTAGCGACTCCCAGGGTGGCGATGCGATCCAAGACCTCGTTCAGGAAGGAGAGCTCCATTGGATCCATCTGCTTGGTGAATTCCGAGATGACGTGGAGGCGGTTCTTGATGACCTGAGAAGTCATCGTCGGCGCGGCGGCCGAACGGGCGGTCATGACGAAGCCGCCCAGCTGGAGAGTCTGGCCTACATCTAGGGCTCCCCTAGAGGTTATGTTGTCCTTGACAACCAGGCGAGCCATCAATCCTTATCGTGACGGCACAGTGGAACTCTCAATGAAAGCACCAATGTCGGTGTCAAAACCGGTGGATCTCGGGTAGGGGGTCCCAAATTGTGCGTCTAAGGCTAATGGTAAGAGGAGGTGGGGGACACGATGTTTACCCAGGTTTGGGCCCCTCGATGGAGGTAATACCCTACTTCCTGCTTGATTGATCTTGATGATATGAGTATTATAAGAGTTGATCTACCATGAGATCGTAGAGGCTAAACCCTAGAAGCTAGTCTATGATTATGATTGTTGTTTTTCTACGGACTAAACCCTCCAGTTTATATAGACAGCAGAGGGGGCTAGGGATACACCGAGTCGGTTACAAAGAAGGAGATCTATATATCCAAATTGCCAAGTATGCCTTCCACGCAAAGGAGAGTCCCACTCGGACACGGGACGAAGTCTTCAATCTTGTCTCTTCATAGTCCAATAGTCCGGCCAAAGTATATAGTCCGGCTGTCCGAGGAACCCCTAATCCAGGACTCCCTCAGGCGCGCCCTCCACCCTCGTGGGTCCCACGGTCCCTCTAGTAACTCTTTGTTCCAGTATTTTTAATATTTTCCAGAAAAACTCTCCTTTGATTTTCAGCGCATTCCGAGAACTTTTATTTCTGCACAAAAACAACACCACGGTAGTGAAGGAAATATGCCCTAGAGTCAATAATAAAGTTATTATTTATTTCCTTAATTCATGATAAATGTTTATTATTCATGCTAGAATTGTATTAACCGAAAACTTAGTACATGTGTGAATACATAGACAAAACATATAGTCCCTAGTATGCCTCTACTTGACTAGCTCGTTAATCAAAGATGGTTATGTTTCCTAACAATAGACATGTGTTGTCATTTGATGAACTGGATCACATCATTAGGAGAATGATGTGATGGACATGACCCATCCGTTAGCTTAGCATTATGATCATGTTAGTTTCATTAATACCGCTTTCTTCATGACTTATACAAGTTCCTCAGACTATGAGATTATGCAACTCCCAAATACCAGAGGAACACTTTGTGTGCTACCAAATGTCACAACAGGAAAGGGTGATTATAAAGGTGCTCTACAGGTGACTCTGAAGGTGTTTGTTGGGTTGCCACAGATCGAGATTAGGATTTGTCACTCCGTGTTTCTGAGAGGTATCTCTGGGCCCTCTCGGTAATACTCATCACTATAAGCCTTGTAAGCATTGTGACTAATGAGTTAGTTGCGGGATGAAGTATTACGAACGAGTAAAGAGACTTGCAAATAACGAGATTGAACTAGGTATTGAGATACCGACGATAGAATCTCGGGCAAGTAACATACCGATGACAAAGGGAACAATGTATGTTGTTATGCAGTTTGACCGATAAAGATCTTCGTAGAATATGTAGGAACCAATATGAGCATCTGGTTCTGCTATTGGTTATTGACCGGAGACATGTCTCGGTCATGTCTACATAGTTCTCAAACTCGTAGGGTCTGCATGCTTAACGTTCGATGACGATTTGTATTATGAGTTTTGTGATATGTTGTGCCGAAGATTGTTCGGAGTCCCGGATGTGATCACGGACATGACGAGGAGTCTCTAAATGGTCGAGACATAAAGATTGATATATTGGACGACTATATTCCGGAGAAGTTTCAGATAAAACCGGAGTGCCAGAGGGTTACCGGAACCCCCCGGGGAACTAATGGGCCTCGATGGACCCTAGTGGAGAGAGAGGGGCCGGCCAGGGCAGGCCGCGTTCCCCTCCCCCTGAGTCCAAATAGGACAAGGGAAGGGGGGCGGCGCCCGCCATGCCTTCCCTCTCTCCCACTCCTTCCTTCCCCCTCCCTTCCCCAAGTTGGAAACCTACTAGGAATAGGATTCCTAGTAGGAATCCTACTTGGGGCGTGCCCTACAGGGGGCAGCCGGCCTCCCCCCTTTCTCCTTTATATATGGGGGCAGGGGGCATCCTAGAACACACAGTTTGACAATTGTTTTAGCCGTGTGCGGTGCCCCCCTCCACAGTTACACACCTCGGTCATATCATCATAGTGCTTAGGCGAAGCCCTGTGCCGGTAACTGCATCATCACCGTCACCACACCATCGTGCTGACGAAACTCTCCCTCGGCCTCAACTGGATCAAGCGTATGAGGGAGGTCCTCGAGCTGAACGTGTGCTGAACGCAGAGGTGTTGTACGTTCGGTGCTTGGATCAGTTGGATCGTGAAGACGTTCGACTACATCAACCGCGTTAACTAAACGCTTCTGTTTTTTGTCTACGAGGGTACGTGGACACACTCTCCCCTCTCGTTGCTATGCATCACATAGATAGATCTTTCGTGATCGTAGGAAATTTTTTAAATTACCGCGTTCCCCAACAGTTGTATCAGAGCCAGGTTTATGCGTAGATGTTATCTGCACGAGTAGAACACAAAGAGTTGTGGGCGATAATAGTCATACTGCTTACCAGTATGTCATACTTTGATTCAACGGTATTGTTGGATGAAGCGGCTCAGACCGACATTACGCGTACGCTAACGCGAGACTGGTTCTACCGACGTGCTTTGCACATAGGTGGCTGGTGAGTGTCTGTTTCTCCAACTTTAGTTGAATCGAGTGTGGCTATGCCCAGTCCTTGTTGAAGGTTAAAACAGCACACTTGATGAAAAATCATTGTGGTTTTGATGTGTAGGTAAGAACGATTCTTGCTAGAAGCCTGTAGCAGCCACGTAAAACTTGCAACAACAAAGTAGAGCACGTCTAACTTGTTTTTGCAGGGCTTGATGTGATGTGATATGGTCAAGCATGATGTGATATAAATTGTTGCATGAGATAATCATGTTTTGTAACAAAGTTATAGGCAACTGGCAGGAGCCATATGGTTGTCGCTTTATTGTATGCAATGCAACCGCCATGTAACTGTTTTACTTTATCACTAAGCGGTAGCGATAGTCGTAGTAACAATGGGTGGCAAAATGACAACGATTCTACGATGGAGATCAAGGTGTCGCGCGAGTGACGTTGGAGATCATAACGATGCTTGATACGTCTCCAACGTATCTATATTTTTTGATTGCTCCATGCTACTTTATCTACTGTTTTAGGCAATATTGGGCTTTATTATCCCCTTTTATATTATTTTTGGGACTAACCTATTAACCGGAGGCCCAGCCCAGATTTGTTGTTTTATGCCTATTTCAAAGTTTGAGGAAAAGGAATATCGACGGAGTCAAAACGGAACGAAATCGACTGGAGAAGTTATTTTTGGAAGGAAACCCACCTGATGGACTTGGACCCCACGTTAGAAGATACGGGAAGTGCTCACGAGGGTGGGGGCACACCCTCCCCCCTAGGCGCGCCCCCTGCCTCGTGGGGCCCCGTAGCTCCACCGACGCTCTCCTGCACCCATATATACCTCGTGCCCTAAAACTTCCGAGCGAGAAGATAGATCGGGAGTTCCGCCGCAAGCCTCTGAGCCACCAAAACCAATTGGGACCCGTTCAAGCACCTGGGAGGGATCCCATCACCGGAGGCCATCTTCATCATCCGGCGCTATCCATGACGAGGAGGGAGTAGTTCACCCTCGGGCCGAGGGTATGTACCAAGAGCTATGTGTTTGATCTCTCTCTCTCTCGTGTTCTCTCTCGTGTTCCATCTATGGCACGATCTTGATGTATCCCGAGCTTTGCTATTGTAGTTGGATCTTATGATGTTTCTCCCCCTCTACTCTCTTGTGATGAATTGAGTTTCCCCTTTGAAGTTTTCTTATCGGATTGAGTCTTTATGAGAACACTTGATGTATGTCTTGCCGTGATTATCTGTGGTGACAATGGGATATCATGTGCCACTTGATGTATGTTTTGGTGATCAACTTGCGGGTTTTGTGACACTTGGGAACCTATGCATAGGGGTTGGCACACGTTCTTGACTCTCCGGTAGAAACTTTGGGGCTCTCTTTGAAGTACTATTATGTTGGTTGGATGAATCTAAGATTGTGTGATGCATATCGTATAATCATGCCCACGGATACTTGAGGTGACAATGGAGTATCTTGGTGACATTAGGGTTTTGGTTGATTTGTATCTTAAGGTGTTATTCTAGTACGAACTCTTTTACAGATCGATCCGAAAGGATAGCTTTGTGGTGGTTTCGTACCCGACCATAATCTCTACGTTTGTTCTCCGCTATTAGTGGCTTCGGAGTGACTCTTTGTCGCATGTTGAGGGCTTGTCATATTATCTATCTATGTTATTATTGTTGAGAGAACTTACACTAGTGAAAGTATGAACCCTAGGCCTTGTTTCCTATCATTGCAATACCGTCTACGCTCACGTTTATCACTTGCTACCTTGCTGTTTTTATTATTTCAGATTACAAAAACCTATATCTACTATCTATTTTGCACTTGTATCACCATCTCTTCGCCGAACTAGTGCACCTATACAATTTACCATTGTATTGGGTGTGTTGGGGACACAAGAGACTTTTTTATTTGGTTGTAGGGTTGTTTGAGAGAGACCATCTTCATCCTAGGCCTCCTACGGATTGATAAACCTTAGGTCATCCACTTGAGGGAAATTTGCTACTGTCCTACAAACCTGTGCACTTGCAGGCCCAACAACGTCTACAAGAAGAAGGTTGTGTAGTAGACATCAATGCTTCGGCGATGGAGATCATGAGCACAAGATGATGATGGCCATATCATGTCACATATTTTGATTGCATGTGATATTATCCTTTATGCATCTTATTTTGCTTAGAATGCCAGTAGCATTATAAGATGATCCCTTACTAAATTTCAAGGTACAAGTGTTCTCCCTGAGTATGCACCGTTGCTACAGTTCGTCGTGCCGAGATACCACGTGATGATCGGGTGTGATAAGCTCTACGTTCACATACAACAGGTGCAAGCCAGTTTTGCACACGCAGAATACTCGGGTTAAACTTGAAGAGCCTAGCATATGCAGATATGGCCTCGGAACCGAGGCCGAAGGTCGGCGTGAATCATATAGTAGATATGATCAACATAGTGATGCTCACCATTGAAAACTACTCCATCTCATGTGATGATCAGACATGGTTTAGTTGATTTGGATGATGTGATCACTTAGAGGATTAGAGGGATGTCTATTTAAGTGGGAGTTCTTGAGTAATATGATTAATTGAACTTTAATTTATCATGAACTTAGTACCTGATAGTATTTTGCATGTCTATGTTGTAGATCAATGGCATGTGCCACTGTTCCTCTGAATTTTAATGCGTTCCTAGAGAAAGCTAAGTTGAGAGATGATGGCAGCAACTACACATACTGGGTCCGTAACTTGAGGATTATCCTCATTGCTGCATAGAAGAATTACATCCTGGAAGCACCGTTGGGTGTCAGGCCTATTGTAGATGCTACTAATGACGTTAAGAACGTCTGGCAGAGCAAAGCTTATGACTACTCGATAGTTCAGTGTGCCATGCTTTACGGCTTAGAATCGGGACTTCAAAGACTTTTTGAACGTCATGGAGCATATGAGATGTTCCAAGAGTTGAAGTTAATATTTCAAGCAAATGCCCGAGTTGAGAGATATGAAGTCTCCAACAGTTCTACAGCTGCAAAATGGAGGAGAATAGTTCTGTCAGTGAACACATACTCAAAATGTCTGGGTATCATAATCACTTGACTCAGCTGGGAGTTGATCTTCCAGTTGATTGTGTCATTGACAGAGTTCTTCAATCACTGCCACCAAGCTATAAAGGCTTCATGATGAACTATAACATGCAAGGGATGGACAAGACTATTCCCAAGCTCTTCACGATGCTAAAGGCCGCGGAGGTAGAAATCAAAAAGGAGCATCAAGTGTTTATGGTCAATAAGACCACTAGTTTCAAGAAAAAGGGCAAAGGGAAGAAAGGGAACTTCAAGAAGAACGGCAAAAAGGTTGCTGCTCAAGAGAAGAAACCCAAGTCTGGACCTAAGCCAGAAACTGAGTGCTTCTACTGCAAAGGGACTGGTCACTAGAAGCGGAACTGCCCCAAGTATTTGGCGGATAAGAAGGATGGAAAAGTGAAAGGTATAATTGATATACATGTTATTGATGTGTACTTAACTAATGCTCACAGTAGTGCTTGGGTATTTGATATTGGTTCTGTTGCTCATATTTGCAACTCGAAACAGGGGCTACAGATTAAGCGAAGATTGGCTAAGGACGAGGTGACGATGCGCGTGGGAAATGGTTCCAAAGTCGATGTGATCGCGGTCGGCACGCTACCTCTACATCAACCATCGGGATTAGTTTTAGACCTGAATAATTGTTATTTGGTGCCAACATTGAGCATGCACATTATATATGGATCTTGTTTGATGCGAGACGGTTATTCATTTAAATCAGAGAATAATGGTTGTTCTATTTATATGAGTAATATCTTTTATGGTCATGCACCCCTGCTTAGTGGTCTATTTTTGTTGAATCTCAATAGTAGTGATACACATATTCATAGTGTTGAAGCCAAAAGATTGAAGTTTAATAATGATAGTGCAACTTATTTGTGGCACTGCCGTTTGGGTCATATCGGTGTAAAACGCTGAAGAAACTCCATGCTGATGGACTTTTGGAATCACTTGATTATGAATCACTTGGTGCTTGCGAACCGTGCCTTATGGGCAAGATGACCAAAACTCTGTTCTTTGGAACAATGGAACGAGCTACTGACTTATCGGAAATAATACATACCAATGTATGCGGTCCAATGAGTATTGATGCTCGTGGTGGGTATCGTTATTTTCTTACCTTGACAGATGATTTGAGCAGATATGTTTATATCTACTTAATGAAGCATAAGTCTGAAACATTTGAAAAGTTCAAAGAATTTCAGAGTGAAGTGAAAAATCATCATAACAAGAAAAGTTTCTACGATCTGATCATGGAGGAGAATATTTGAGTTATGAGTTTGGTCTTCATTTGAAACAACATTGGATAGTTTCACAATTAACGCCACCTGGAACACCACAGCGAAATGGTGTGTCCGAACATCGTAACCGTACTTTATTAGATATGGTGCGATCTATGATGTCTCTTACTGATTTACCGCTATCGTTTTGGGGTTATGTTTTAGAGACAGCTGCATTCACTTTAAATAGGGCACCATCAAAATCCGTTGAGACGACGCCTTATGAACTGTGGTTTGGTAAGAAACCAAAGTTGTCGTTTCTTAAAGTTTGGGGCTGCGATGCTTATGTGAAAAAGCTTCAACCTGATAAGCTCGAACCCAAATCGGAGAAGTGCGTCTTCATAGGATACCCCAAGGAAACTGTTGGCTACACCTTCTATCACAGATCCGAAGGCAAAATCTTTGTTGCTAAGAATGGATCCTTTCTAGAGAAGGAGTTTCTCTCGAAAGAAGTGAGTGGGAGGAAAGTAGAACTTGATGAGGTAACTGTAGCTTCTCCCTTATTGGAAAGTAGTTCATCACAGAAATCAGTTCCCGTGATTCCTACATCAATTAGTGAGGAAGCTAATGATGATGATCATGAAGTTTCAGGATCAAGTTACTACCGAACCTCATAGGTCTTCCAGAGTAAGATCCGCACAAGAGTGGTACAGTAATCCTCTTTTGGAAATCATGTTACTAGACCATGATGAACCTACAAACTACGAGGAAGCGATGAGGAGCCCAGATTCCGTGAAATGGCTTGAGGCCATGAAATCTGAGATGGGATCCATGTATGAGAACAAAGTGTGGACTTTGGTGGACTTGCCCGATGATCGGCAAGCCATAGAAAATAAATGGATCTTTAAGAAGAAGACCAACGCAGACGGTAATGTTACTGTTTAGAAAGCTCGACTTGTTGCGAAAGGTTTTCGACAAGTTCAAGGAGTTGACTATGATGAGACTTTCTCACCCGTAGCGATGCTTAAGTCTGTCCGAATCATGTTAGCAACTGCTGCATTTTATGATTATGAAATTTGGCAAATGGATGTCAAAACTGCATTCCTGAATGGATTTCTGGAAGAAGAGTTGTATATGATGCAACCGGAAGGTTTTGTCGATCCAAAGGGTACTAACAAAGTGTGCAAGCTCCAGCGATCCATTTATGGACTGGTGCAAGCCTCTCGGAGTTGGAATAAATGTTTGATAGTGTGACCAAAACATATGGTTTTATACAGACTTTTGGAGAAGCCTGTATTTACAAGAAAGTGAGTGGGAGCTTTGTAGCGTTTCTAATCTTATATGTAGATGAAATATTGTTGATTGGAAATGATATAGAATTTCTAGATAGCATAAAGGGATACCTGAATAAGAGTTTTTCTATGAAAGACCTTGGAGAAGCTGCTTACATATTGGGCATCAATATCTATAGAGATAGATCAAGATGCTTAATGGGACTTTCACAAAGCACATACCTTGATAAAGTTTTGAAGAAGTTCAAAATGGATCAGTCAAAGAAAGGGTTCTTGCACGTGTTACAAGTTGTGAAGTTGAGTCGGACTCAAAGCCCGACCACCGTAGAAGATAGAGAAAATGAAAGTCATTCCCTATGCTTCACCATAGGTTCTATCATGTATGCAATGTTGTGTACGGACTGATGTATGTCTTGCTATAAGCATAGTAGGGAGGTACCAAAGTAATCCCGGAGTGGAGCACTGGACAGCGGTCAAGAACATCCTGAAATACCTGAAAAGGACTAAGGATATGTTTCTCGTTTATGGAGGTGAAAAAGAGCTCGTCATAAACGGTTACGTCGATGCAAGCTTTGACACTGATCCGGATGACTCTAAGTCGCAAAACTGATACGTTTTTTTATTGAATGGAGGAGCTGTCAGTTGGTGCAGTTCCAAGCAGAGCGTCATGGCAGGATCTACGTGTGAAGCAGAGTACATTGCTGCTTCGGAAGCAGCAAATGAAGGAGTTTGGATGAAGGAGTTCATATCCGATCTAGGTGTCATGCCTAGTGCATCGCGTCCAATGATAATCTTTTGTGACAATACTG
Organism: Aegilops speltoides; assembly: GCA_021437245.1. NCBI lineage: Eukaryota > Viridiplantae > Streptophyta > Magnoliopsida > Poales > Poaceae > Aegilops > Aegilops speltoides. The sequence goes on from CM038147.1 coordinate 138,784,720, forward strand.
GTGCAATTGTCTTGGCAAAGGAATCCAGATTTCACAAGAGAACCAAGCACATCAAGAAACGCTTCAATTCCATCTGTCATCAAGTGTCAGAAGAGGACATAGAGATTTGCAAGATACACACGGATCTGAATGTCGCAGACCCGTTGACTAAGCCTCTTCCACGAGCAAAACATGATCAGCACCAAAGCTCCATGGGTGTTAGAATCATTACTATGTAATCTAGATTATTGACTCCAGTGCAAGTGGGAGACTGAAGGAAATATGCCCTAGAGGCAATAATAAATTTATTATTTATTTCCTTAATTCATGATAAATGTTTATTATTCATGCTAGAATTGTATTAACTGGAAACTTAGTACATGTGTGAATACATAAACAAAACATATAGTCCCTAGTATGCCTCTACTTGACTAGCTCGTTAATCAAAGATGGTTATGTTTCCTAACCATGGACATGTGTTGTCATTTGATGAACGGGGTCACATCATTAGGAGAATGATGTGATGGACAGACCCATCCGATAGCTTAGCATTATGATCGTGTCAGTTTCATTGCTACTGCTTTCTTCATGACTTATACAAGTTCCTCAGACTATGAGATTATGCAACTCCCGAATACTGGAGCAACACTTTGTGTGCTACCAAACGTCACAACATAAAAGGGTGATTATAAAGGTGCTCTACAGGTGTCTCTGAAGGTGTTTGTTGGGTTGGCATAGATCGAGATTAGGATTTGTCACTCCGTGTTTCGGAGAGGTATCTCTGGGCCCTCTTGGTAATACTCATCACTATAAGCCTTGCAAGCATTGTGACTAATGAGTTAGTTGCGGGATGAAGTATTACGGAACGAGTAAAGAGACTTGCTGGTAATGAGATTGAACTAGGTATTGAGATACCAACGATCGAATCTCGGGCAAGTAACATACCGATGACAAAGGGAACAACATATGTTGTTATGCGGTTTGACCGATAAAGATCTTCGTAGAATATGTAGGAACCAATATGAGCATCCAGGTTCCGCTATTGGTTATTGATCGGAGACATGTCCCGGTCATGTCTACATAGTCCTCGAACCCGTAGGGTCCGCACGCTTAACGTTTGATGACGCTTGGTATTATGAGTTTATGTGATATGTTGTACCGAAGATTGTTCGGAGTCCCGGATGTGATCACGGACATGAAGAGGAGTCTCTAAATGGTCGAGACATAAAGATTGATATATTGGACGACTATATTCGGACACCGGAAGTGTTCTAGAGAAGTTTCAGATAAAACCGGAGTGCCGGAGGGTTACCGGAACCCCCCGGGGAACTAATGGGCCTCGATGGGAGAGAGAGGGGCCGGCCAGGGCAGGCCGCGCGCCCCCTCTCCCTGAGTCCGAATAGGACAAGGGAGGGGGGCGCCCCCCTTGCCTTCCCTCTCTCCCTCTCCTTCCTCCCCCCTCCCTTCCCCAAGTTGGAAACCTACTAGGAATAGGATTCCTAGTAGGAATCCTACTTGGGGCACGCCCTACAGGGGCCGGCCGGCCTCCCCCCTTGCTCCTTTATATACGGGGGCAGCGGGCATCCTAGAACACACAAGTTGACAATTATTTTAGCCGTGTGCGGTGCCCCCCTCCATAGATACACGCCTCAGTCATATCGTCGTAGTGCTTAGGCGAAGCCCTGCGCCGGTAACTGCATCATCACCATCACCACGCCGTCGTGCTGATGAAACTCTCCCTCGGCCTCAACTGGATCAAGAGTACGAGGGATGTCCCCGAGCTGAACGTGTGCTGAACGCGGAGGTGCCGTATGTTCGGTGCTTGGATCGGTTGGATCATGAAGACGTTTGACTACATCAACTGCGTTAACTAAACGCTTTCACTTTCGGTCCATGAGGGTACGTGAATACACTCTCCCCTCCGTTGCTATGCATCACATAGATAGATCTTGCGTGATCATAGGAATTTTTTTTGAAATTACCGCATTCCCCAACAGGTAGTTCTGCTGAATACTGCGTCAGTCCGGGTTAGTTCTAATCAAATCATACCAAAATCATATAAAACTATTGTAAACATGGCATGAATACTTCATAAATTATAGATACGCTGGAGATGTATCAGCATCCCCAAGCTTAATTCCTGCTCGTCCTCGAGTAGGTAAATGATAAAAGAAATAATTTATGAAGTGTGAAAGCTAGCAAGTGCTTAAGTTTGATCAATGATAGTTGCAATCACTTTTTCTAGCATCATTATATATCATAACAGTAGCTCAACTCATAAAACTTCTCATGATCAAGTAACAAGCTATTCACATGTTAAAGTATAGATCATAAACTTTCTTGAAAACTAACAAACCATGCTCTTAGTCATCAAACAATTGCAATTCATCTTATTTTTGGGAAGGGTCAATGTAAGAGCTTTGATTCAGCAAACTCCACATACTCAACTATCATTTAATCTTTCACAATTGCTCACACTCATGTGTATTTATGGGTTCAAAGTTTTAATCGGACACATAGAAAGATAGGGACTTATAGTTTCACCTCCCAACCTTTTATCTCAAGGGTAATGTCAACAATAATAATTTATGAAAACCTACATCCAAGTGGGTATATATATGCGGATCGCGTCAACACAAAGTGCTTGCCAAAGGAAAAAGTGTAAAAAGGAAAGGTGATGATCACCATGACTCTTGTATAAGGGTAGAAGATAAAAGTAAAAGGTAGGCCCTTCATAGAGGGAAGCAGAGGTTATCATGCGCTTTTATGGTTGGATGCACAAAATCTTGATGCAAAAGAACGTCACTTTATATTGCCGCTTGTGATAACGACCTTTATTATGCAGTCCGTCGCTTTTATTTCTTCCCTATCACAAGTTCGTATAAAGCTTATTTTCTTCGCACTAATAGATCATACATATTTAAGGAGTAATTTTTATTGCATGCATGATGACAACTTACTTGAAGGATCTTACTCAATCCATAGGTAGGTATGGTGGACTCTCATGGCAAAACTGGTTTAAGGATGTTTGGAAGCACAAGTAGTATCTCTACTTGGTGCAAAGAATTTGGCTAGCATGAGAGGGAAAGGCAAGCTCAACATGTTGGATGATCCAAGACAATATAACGTTTCGGATATAGGAAACCATAATCCATTAAGTTGTCTTCCTTGTCCAACATCAACCTTTTTCAAGTCATATTTTAATGAGTGCTCACAATTACAAAATATGTCCAAGATAGTATATTAATTTATATGTGAAATTTGTCTTCCTTCAATATTGTTTCATGAATTGTTCAAGTGACCAATTCTGCGTTTGCTAACTTTCAATAAGTTTACTACTTATACTTATTATGTGTGAAGTCATTACTCCACATGTTATAAGCATATGAAACATATATATAAATTTAGATTTATGATATTCAATTCATTCGACCATTTACTCATAGGATATAAGTGAAACACGTGAGTAAATGACAAACTACTCCAAAAAGATATAAGTGAAGAACAATGAATAGCCAAATAATTAACTAGCCATGGGAGGACTCTCTCTTATTCAAGATTTCAGATCCAATGATTTTATTCAAACAGCAAGTAGAATGAAAATACGCTCCAAGCAAAACACATATCATGTGATGAATAAAAATATAGCTCCGGATAAGGTATACCGATGGTTTTGAAGACGAAAGAGGGGATGCCTTCCGGGGCATCCCCAAGCTTAGGCGCTTGAGTCTTTCTTGAATATTACCTTGGGGTGCCTTGGGCATCCTCAAGCTTAGAGTCTTTCCACTCCTTATTCTCCTCATATCGATATCTCACTCAAAACTTGAAAACTTCAATCACACAAAACTTAACGGAACTTCATGAGATGGGTTAGTATGATAAAGATTAAATCATTCGCTTTGGTACTGTAAAAGACAAGATTCATAATTGTTCTCACACAATGCCTACTGTACCATATCATTTCTACAATTTATATTGAGCAATATAAGCCATAGAAACTAGAAAACAAGCAAACTATGCAATGAAAACAGAATCTGTTAGAAACAGAACAGTCTATAATGATCTGAATAACAACCATACTTCTGATACTCCAAAAATTATGAAATAAATTGGTGGACGTGAGGAATTTGTCTATTAATCTTCTGCAAAAAGAATCAACTCAAAATCACTCTTCTGTAAAAAATTACAGCTAATCTTGTGAGTACAAATTTTCTGTTTTTACAGCAAGATCACATTAACTTTCACCCAACTCTTCCCAAAGGTCTTACTTGGCACTTTATTGAAACAAAAGCTATAAAACATGATTACTACAGTAGCTTAATCATGTTAACACACAAAAACAGTAAGGGTAAATATTGGGTTGTCTCCCAACAAGCGCTTTTCTTTAATGCCTTTTAGCTAGGCATGATGATTTCAATGATGCTCACATAAAAGATAAGAATTGGAACATAAAGAGAGCATCATGAAGAATATGACTAGCACATTTAAACCTAACCCGCTTCCTATGCCTAGGTATTTTGTGAGCACACAATTTATAGGAACAAGAATCAACTGAAGGCAAAACAAGTATAACTTCAAAACTTTGAGCACATAGAGAGGAAACTTGATATTATTGCAACTCCTACAAGCATGTATTCCTCCCTCATAATAATTTTCAGTAGCATCATGAATGAGTTCAACAATATAACCATCATATAAAGCATTCTTTTCATGATCTACAAGCATAGAAAATTTTCTCTCCACATAAGCAAAATTCTTCTCATTCGGAATAGTGGGAGAAAACTCAACAAAATAACTGTCATGTGAGGCATAATCCAATTGAAAATTAAAATCATGATGACAGGTTTCATGGTTTAAATTTTTCTTTATAGCATACATGTCATCACAATAATCATCATAGATAGCAACTTTGTTCTCATAATCAATTGGAACCTCTTCCGAAAGAGTGGAATCATTACTAACTAAAGTTGACACTCTTCCAAATCCACTTTCATAGATATCACACTAAGATTCAACACCCTCCAAATAGTGGGATCACTAGTAACTAAAGTTGACACTCTTCCAAACCCACTTTAGATGATAGTATTATTTATACTCCAAAATATATAAGTGAAGTTTATGGAGCATTCTACAATTAATATAGACTAACCAATATCCAAGCTCAAAATATATAACTGAAGCACACGAAGCATTCTATAAAACTATACTCAAAAGATTTAAGTGAAGCACAAAGAGCATTCTATAAGGTCATACTCAAAAGATATAAGTGAAGCACATGAAGCATCCTATAAATCGATGAAGGGCTATCTCATACTAGCATGGTTCTTAAAGAAAAAGAAAAACACAAAGGACATAAATCATATGAACAAGACAAAAACCAAGGTATACCGATAATTATTGAAGAAGAAAGATGGGATGCCAACCGGGGCATCCCCAAGCTTAGATGCTTGAGTATCCTTGGAATATTTACTTGGGGTGCCTTGGGCATCCCCAAGCTTGAACTCTTGCCTCTCTTTATTCTTCTCACATCGGTAACTCCTCGTTCTTCGAACACTTCATCCACAAAAACTTAACAAAAACTTTGTGAGATCCGTTAGTATACTAAAGCAAATCACTACCTTTAGGCACTGTTGTAAAATCATTCCAATTTAATATTAGCACTTTATATACTCTATTCCAACTTCACCATGGTTCATACCCCTGTAATGCCCCGGATACAACTTTCCGTATTCGTAACTCCAACTCCTGCCTTTTCCGGAGATGCGATATATTATTTTCTCCGTGGTTGGGTTTTTGTCTTTTGTTTTGCATTTTGTTCATGTCATGCATTTCATCTCATCACATCATTCGCATTGCATCGACATCGTTTTCATAAAACTTGCATCCGATCGTAGTTGCCGCTTCCCCCCCCCCCCTTGCCTTCGTTGACCGATCCGAGTCCAACCGGGTTTTCGATTCCCTCTTGTCTGACCGTTTGACCCTCTCTACTCTTTTCTCAGACCTCTTGCATGCGTCCGAAAAACTCCCCTGAACCCGACCCGGGCAGTCATTACCGTTGGGTCCGGATCATCCCCTAACGTCTACAAAATATCTCCGTTTTCTTTGTTTGGTCTCCCTAGCATATTTATCCGGAACCGTCCGATTTAATCGGAGGGACCAAATACCCCTACCAAAAACCCACTTGCCATATTTATAGTCTAACCCTAGACCCTAGCCTGTCCAATCCATCCATCTCCTCCTACCCGCCGCCGCCACTCTCTCATTGGGATCCTCCCAGATCCCCTCCTTGATTTCACACACCAGCCAACCAAATCCATCCCCTCCTCGATCCACTTGTCCGTCCGAGCACCTCCTCCTCGCCGGTGCTTCCCCGCCAGCAGCAGCAGCCACCAGGCCATCCCCATCGCCCCTACCCTTCCTCCTTCCTATTTCCTTCTCCTCCTCTCTCTCTCACTCCCTCTTCGTCTCTGTACCAGGAACGATCAGGAGAGCTCCCGACGCCATGGACGACCTTCGAGCTCTTCCCCAACGCCCGCCTCCTCACCTCGGCCCTGAGCGCCACCACCCGTCGACGGCCTCGCCGGAGCAGCGCCGCCGGATCAGGCCAGCCTTTCACGCCCGGCTTCCCTTCTATATCCTGATGGTCGTCTTCCCCTGCTCTTTCTCATGTCTCTCTCTCTCACTTGCCACAGCAGGGAACCACCGCCGCCCGAGGCTTCCTCGACCCCGTTGCCGACTAGATCCGCGGCTGCCCTTCGCCGCCTGGCCTTCCTCGCGTGCACCTTGCCGACAAGTTCTGCGCCGCTACTGCCGTTCCCCTGCCATGGCGTCTCAGCCTCCTTTGCTCCCGCACCTGAGACCCCGAGCTCCTCCAGATCGACCCCGTCCGCCGAGCTCCCTGCCGCGCTAGAGTGCCGCCGCTTCCCTTCCCCTGCATCGCCGCCAAGGCCTCGTCGCCGGAGTCCCGTGCGTCGTCGTGTTCGTTGACCGGTCTTGCTGCTGCGTCTTCTTTTCGAGGGAGACGAGCGCCACGACCGCTCGCCCGCGCCTCGCGTTGACCGTGTCTCCCCAACCTCCTCGCTCGGGCCAGTTGCCGATCTGGCCCAGCCAACGCTCCTCTTCACCGACTGGGCTTGGCCCATGGTGAGCCACCCCAAGCCCAACTTCCCAGCAGATTTGGCCCATGCATGTTTTTTTTCCTGTTGCGAATTTAACCATATCCTGTGATTTACCAGTTTTACAGATTGACCCCTGTTGTTCATGCATATAAAAACTCCCCAACCGTGCATCGGTTTTAAATGATTTAAATATGTAAAATGATTAGAATTTCTTCTAGTTTCATAATTTTCCACTTTCATCCATGTTTAAAATGTTTAACTTGCTGTTTATTTAAATTTGCATAAATGACATGCTAAAATGATTTAATTCATAACTAATTAACCGTAGCTCGGATTTAAATGTTCTTTATATGTAAATGGGGTGGAGAAATGCCTAGATTAACATGGTCCATTTTATTTTTCTGTTTAACAACATTAAAATATGGTTTAGGGCATAACAGTAGCTAATTCATAATATGCTCATGAGGATTTTCCGGACTTGTTGTTCGTTGTTTCCGGCCTCATTTAAACTTGCCTAGATAGGTAGTTTTCTTTTGCTTCACCCTCTTGCCATGTTTAACAACATTTAATATTGTTGAGTAGCTCATAATCGAGAGAGAACTAAATAATTGATGTGGTGTTTCGTCAATATGCAACTCGTTGCATATTGAGCTCCACTTAATTTGTGGACTTGTTTGTGCACTTTGCCATGCCATGCATATTTAAACCGGACATGCATCATACTTGTTTGTGCATCATGACATGTTTGTGCTTGTTGGTTTACTATGTTGTTTGTTTCTTTCCGGGTTGCTTCTCTCGTTAGCTTCGGTTCCGTTCCGGAGTTGTGAGGATTCGTTCGACTACGTCCGTTTGTCTTCTTCATGGACTCGTTCTTCTTCCTAGCGGGATTTCAGGCAAGATGACCGCTACCCTGGATCTCACTACTATCATTGCTATGCTAGTTGCTCCGTTCTATCGCTATGCTGCGCTACCTATTACCTGTTTTTCAAGCCATCCCATATTGCCATGAACCTATAACCTTTGACACCTTTCCTATGCAAACCGTTGTTTGGCTATGTTACTGCTTTTGCTCAGCCCCTCTTATAGCGTTGCTAGCTGCAGGTGAAGTTGAAGATTTCTCCATGGTGGATGTGGTTTTGTTGGGATATCACAATATCTCTTATATTATTAATGCATCTATATACTTGGTAAAGGGTGGAAGGCTCGGCCTTATGCAGTGTTTTGTTCCACTCTTGCCGCCCTAGTTTCCGTCATACCGGTGTTATGTTCCCGGATTTTGCGTTCCTTCGCGGTCGGGTGATTTATGGGACCCCCGACGGTTCGCTTTGAATAAAACTTGTCCAAAAAGGCCCAACCTTGGTTTTACCATTTGCCTCACCACCACCTATCCCTTTCCTTGGGTCGGCCAACCCGAGGGTCATCTTTATTTTAGCCCCCGGGCGTTGCTTGTCTAAGTGTTGGTCCGAACCGAGCAACTTCAAGGGCCACCTCGGGCAACTCGAGGGCTGGTTTTACTCGTAGCTTGACTTATCCGGTGTTGCCCTAAGAGCGAGATATGTGCAGCTCCTATCGGGATTGTCGGCGATCGGGCGGCTTTGCTGGTCTTGTTTTACCATTGTCGAAATGTCTTGATGTACCGGATTCCGAGACGATCGGGTCTTCTGGGAGAAGGTCTATTCCTTCGTTGATCGCGAGAGCTTGTCATGGGCTAAGTTGGGACACCCTGCGAGGTATAAACTTTCGAGAGCCGTGCCTGCGGTTATGTGGCGATGGGAATTTGTTAATGTCGGTTGTAGATAACTTGACACTTGATCCGAATTAAAATGCATCAACGCGTGTGTAGCCGTGATGGTCTCTTCTCGGCGGAGTCCGGAAGTGAACACGGTTTACGTGTTATGTTTGGCGTAAGTAGGTGTTCGGGATCACCTCTTGATCATTGCTAGCTTCACGACCGTTCCACTTGTTCTCTTCTCGCTCTTCTTTGCGTATGTTAGCCACCATACTTGCTTAGCATCTCTTGCAACCTCACCACTTTACCCCTTCCTTTCCCATTAAGCTTTGCTAGTCTTGATACCCATGGTAATGGGATTCTTTGAGTCCTCGTGGCTCACGGATACTTCAAAACCAGTTTGCGGTGCCTATGTTATCGAAAGCGGTGACGCAACCAAGCTCAAGGAGGAGCTCGATGAAGATCTTGCCCTTTGTGTTGTTTCGTTCTAGTTGATCAGTAGTGGAGCCCAGTTGGGGTCGATCGGGTTCCTTTGTCGCATTTGGGGTTCTTCTTTTATTTTGGTTCCGTAGTCGGACCTTGATTGTATCTGGATGATGTAATGCTTTATTTATGTAATTGTGTGAAGTGGCGATTGTAAGCCAACTATGTATCTCTTTACCTTATGTAATACATGGGTTGTGTGAAGATTACCTCACTTGCGACATTGCTTTCAATGCGGTTATGCCTCTAAGTCGTGCTTCGACACGTGGGAGATATAGCCGCATCGAGGGTGTTATAAGTTGGTAATCAGAGCCTTCCCCGACCTTAGGAGCCCCCACTGATTGATCGTTTTTAGCGGCCGAGTTGTGTCTAGAAAAATGTTTTGAGTCATTTAGGAATTATATATCGGAGAGTTTAGGAATTATTTTTACTTCCCAGTCTCCTCATCGCTCTGGTAAGGCATCCTGACGTAGAATTTTGACTCTTCTCTTCTCAAATTTCACTAAAAAAAAATTTAGGATCACGCGGGTATCTTAGAATCGTTCCGATTGTTTTATGATGACAACATTGTCTTGGTGCCTCCCGTCAGCAGGGGTTTAGTGGAGGTGTCCCGGGGAGTTGAGCTCTGAGGTGTTGTCGTCATAATTTTATCGTTCAGCCTCGGAATACCGAGTTTAATACTGCCGACATCGAAAATCTCTTTTATACAGCTTGTTGGTGAGATAACCTGATAGCCCAAAGATCTTGAGGCGAAAAGTGGGGAGTATTGCCATGACTCAGATAACGGATGCTTTTGAAGGTTGAGGTAGACGATTTCCGAAGGTTTCTTGGTTATGTGTTGAAGGATGGATACAGCTGGATCTAGGTATTGTTAGTTTGGGTGATATATTTTGTGTCCCCTGTATCCCAAACACCTGATTGCATAACCAGAAAGTTTCGGGAGTTTATAAGTGGGAATTCAAGTATCACGTAGGAATTCTTTCCAACAGATACATGATACGATATGGGGTCTATCATATGTTTGTTTCCGGATTATTCTGCAAGCCAAATCCTTTGTTTTGTTTTATTTGTGGTATTCGAGTTGCTTCGATGTCAAATGTTGAATCCATACCTTTCCTAAACGGTGTTCTCATATTTCTATGTGAATACTAATCCTTCTTGATCACTGAGGTTGTCTTTTCAATTCTTTTCCAAACGGTGTGCTTCTCTTCAAGTAAATCCGATCATTCCAACATTCGCAAGACCAATTCTTGGTTTTCTCAACGGTGTTTGCTTCATCCGTTCCAAGTTGCCTTTGTTTTCCCGCCCTCCCACCCTTTTTCTTCAAGTACTCAGATTTCTCAATCAAGTATCTTTTTTATTGATGGAAGTTTCTTCATTCTTTCCTTCAATGTTCTTATCCGGTGATTATCATGAAGATGGTCAGGAGTTTCAAGTTCATCATTCTTTGTTATTTTTTTTCTACTCCGGTGGACTCAATTCAAGCTTTATCGATCATATCTTTTCCTCGTTTCTAATGTTTTCTCATGCTGGTGTATCTCTTAATCATTCACTTCTCGCTATTCAATTGTTCCGGAGTGATTAAGATATCTCAGAAGATTCAAGTTCCCATTCTCAATTCACTCAATTTCTTTTGAGGATGCTATCTCATTCAAGTCATTTAATTCAACTGGTGCAATCTCTCTTTTCAAGTAATCGTTCAACGGTGTTTCTTTTGATTAGGCCCTAACCCACAAGTCTTTTCCCAGGATCTTACCTGACTCTTCTAATCTTCCCGGAGCTATTCTCAAATTCATTTAAAAGTTTGACGTAAGAATGAATTATCATCAGTCATTTGTCTTTCTCCAAAATCTTTCAAATTCTTTTCATCGTTGGTTCAACCTTTCTAATTCTCATTCCGGAGTGCTTCAACAATTCATGGTGGTGGTTCTCGTCATCATTCTCAACAATTGAAGACCGAAGAAGAGTTTCTCTTAAATCTTACTCCATTCTCTTCAAGATTAAGGTCCTAGCTTGATGTCATCCTCTCATAATTGCTTTCGATCGAGATAACTCTTTTCTTACCATCCGGAGCATTTCATGAGTTGTTTCCATTTCTTTCCTCCGAAGGCCATCATGTCATAATTCTTCATTCTCAACGTGTAGCTATCGTTCTCCAAATCTTACCGGTGATTCGTTCAAATATCCTCTAATCAGTTCATGATCTCTTCGTTCTCATGTATCTAAATTCTGGCAAGTATCTTTATTCGTTTTCCAATTCTTCCTGGTGAATTGTGCCTTCGCTACGTTCATTTTCAATTTTTACGGTGGTTCGTTCAAGAGTTCTCTTTCTTTGTTATCATATCAATTCATTCGTTCTTTCCAAATCCTACCAGTGGTTCGTTGAAGACCTTCTCAAGTTTACGCCATATCTCTCTTAATCCTTTCTACGAGAATAAGTAGTATGCCAAATCCGTTGCTTGTCATCAATTTAAATTGGTGAAGGATACGCATAACATAATTCTTGTTCTTGTTTCATCCAAGTGATTAATTCCTTCTTTCGGAGTTTGTTCATGATGTATAAATTCTTGATTACAAGTGATTCATCTTTCTTTCCGGAGTTGGTCATCATATCACATTCTCGGTTCGAGAGGCTTCATCTTTCTTTTCGGAGTTCCAAGCTCTCTCAATTATCTCATCGCGAAGCTCCATCTAAATCATTGCAAGGGTTCACCTTGTGTTTTTCAACTTCTCTTTCTTTGTATCATCCTTTTATTACCGAAGTTCTTCATTGAGGCTCTACATGGGGGTTCCTCAAGGATTCTTTTCATTCTTCAATTGTTCTTTAAGATTTCGCTCGAACTTATGATCCGCCAAGCTATACTCAAAATTAAACAGGGTGCCCAACACTTGTTTTGTTTTGAGAAGCTCAAGTATTCTTCATATTGCATTCCAAAGTGCAATTCTTTCTACCTTAGCTTTTGAGGTGGTGTTATATCATTCTTGACAATTTCCATTCAGGTTTCGCGATTCACACGTTGTCAAGAATGAGGTATTTTAAATCCATCAATCTCTTCTTTGGAGTTATCTTGGTATAGATTTCACCTAAAGCCTTCCCTATGGAATGTTGCTATTGTGGTGCTCATCAATGATCCAAATTTCTCCTTCGCATCTCGGTGAAGAAGTTTTCATCTCTTCGTTGATCTCAGTCAATCATTTGTTTCCGTTGGTGGCAGAAGCTCACCTCATAATTTTGAGATGTTTTCATAAGCCCGCCACAAGTTTATTCTTTTCGTTGTTGGTTTTCCAACAACCCCGTTATAACCGTCTTGGAAGGGTGCTTTCCGAGCCCATTTGTGGCAGAAGTTTGCATTTTCTCCTACATTCTGTTATTCCAGTGATCTATCTTCTATTCTTTTGTTCCAGAGGCATTGTGATGTTACTCTCTTCGACCCATCATCTCATTTTGTAAATATCATGTAATTTTCCTTGCTTATCCGTTTAGCCGGAGTGTCGTGTTTTCATTCGAGTTCTCTCATCTTATCAAGTTTTGCCTCCCTTCTCAACCGGAGTGCGGTTTGTAATGTTTCTTACCCCTTGTGCCATTCTTTCAATTCCGGAGGCAGTGTGTTGTTGATTTCATCATGTATCCTCTCATCTTGTCAAGTTCAAGTTCAATTCCTTCCATTTACAGTCGGAGTGCTGCCCAAATTATTTCAATCTTCTTCCTCTCCCATCTTGTTTTAACCGGAGTGGTTTCGAATTCTATTTTGTCCATTAAACTCTTGATTCGTGTCTTTGCAACCTTCAAGTCCTCGTAATGTTCCTTCTTCCTCTTCCCTAACGGATTGTTTGCAATCTCGTTCATCTCTATTATACTCTTTCTTTTAAATTGCTCAACCTCTCAAGGTTCATGGTTTCACTCGTTTGTCAAAGAAGCAACTTAGTTTTACCTCTTATCTTCCTCTTCCGTTTCCCTCCGGTGCCATCCTAGATCTCGGGACGAGATCCTCTCGTAGTGGTGGAGTGTTGTAACGCCCCGGATACAACTTTCCGTATTCGTAACTCCAACTCCTGCCTTTTCCGGAGATGCGATATATTATTTTCTCCGTGGTTGGGTTTTTGTCTTTTGTTTTGCATTTTGTTCATGTCATGCATTTCATCTCATCGCATCATTCGCATTGCATCGGCATCGTTTTCATAAAACTTGCATCCAATCATAGTTGCCGCTCCCCCCCTTGCCTTCGTTGACCGATCCGAGTCCAACCGGGTTTTCGATTCCCTCTTGTCTGACCGTTTGACCCTCTCTACTCATTTCTCAGACCTCTTGCGTGCGTCCGAAAAACTCCCCTGAACCCGACCCGGGCAGTCATTACCGTTGGGTCCGGATCATCCCCCGTCTACAAAATATCTCCGTTTTCTTTGTTTGGTCTCCCTAGCATATTTATCCGGAACCGTCCGATTTAATCGAAGGGACCAAATACCCCTACCAAAAACCCACTTGCCATATTTATAGTCTAACCCTAGACCCTAGCCTGTCCAATCCATCCATCTCCTCCTACCCGCCGCCGCCACTCTCTCATTGGGATCCTCCCAGATCCCCTCCTTGATTTCACACACCAGCCAACCAAATCCATCCCCTCCTCGATCCACCCGTCCGTCTGAGCACCTCCTCGCGGTGCTTCCCCTTGAAAGAAGCAGCCACCGTGCCATCCCCATCGCCCCTACCCTTCCTCCTTCCTATTTCCTTCTCCTCCTCTCTCTCACTCCCTCTTCGTCTCTATACCAGGAACGATCAGGAGAGCTCCCGACGCCATGGACGACCTTCGAGCTCTTCCCCAACGCCCGCCTCCTCACCTCGGCCCCGAGCGCCACCACCCGTCGACGGCCTCGCCGGAGCAGCGCCGCCGGATCAGGCCAGCTCCTCACGCCCGGCTTCCCTTCTATGTCCTGATGGTCGTCTTCCCTGCTCTTTCTCATGTCTCTCTCTCTCTCTCACTTGCCACAGCAGGGAACCACCGCCGCCCGAGGCTTCCTCGACCCCGTCGCCGACTAGATCCGCGGCTGCCCTTCGCCGCCTGGCCTTCCTCGCGTGCACCTTGCTGGCAAGTTCTGCGCCGCTGCTGCCGTTCCCCTGCCATGGCGTCTCAGCCTCCTCTGCTCCCGCACCTGAGACCCCGAGCTCCTCCAGATCGACCCCGTCCGCCGAGCTCCCTGCCGCGCTAGAGTGCCGCCGCTTCCCTTCCCCTGCATCACCGCCAAGGCCTCGTCGCCGGAGTCCCGTGCGTCGTCGTGTTCGTTGACCGGTCCTGCTGCTGCGTCTTCTTTTCGAGGGAGACGAGCGCCACGACCGCTCGCCCGCGCCTCGCGTTGACCGTGCCTCCCCAACCTCCTCGCTCGGGCCAGTTGCCGATCTGGCCCAGCCAACGCTCCTCTTCACCGACTGGGCTTGGCCCATGGTGAGCCACCCCAAGCCCAGCTTCCCAGCAGATTTGGCCCATGCATGTTTTTTTTCCTGTTGCGAATTTAACCATATCCTGTGATTTACCAGTTTTATAGATTGACCCCTGTTGTTCATGCATATAAAAACTCCCCAACCGTGCATCGGTTTTAAATGATTTAAATATGTAAAATGATTAGAATTTCTTCTAGTTTCATAATTTTCCACTTTCATCCATGTTTAAAATGTTTAACTTGCTGTTTATTTAAATTTGCATAAATGACATGCTAAAATGATTTAATTCATAACTAATTAACCGTAGCTCGGATTTAAATGTTCTTTATATGTAAATGGGGTGGAAAAATGCCTAGATTAACATGGTCCATTTTATTTTTCTGTTTAACAACATTAAAATATGGTTTAGGGCAGAACAGTAGCTAATTCATAATATGCTCATGAGGATTTTCCGACTTGTTGTTCGTTGTTTCCGGCCTCATTTAAACTTGCCTAGATAGGTAGTTTTCTTTTGCTTCACCCTCTTGCCATGTTTAACAACATTTAATATTGTTGAGTAGCTCATAATCGAGAGAGAACTAAATAATTTATGTGGTGTTTCGTCAATATGCAACTTGTTGCATATTGAGCTCCACTTAATTTGTGGACTTGTTTGTGCACTTTGCCATGCCATGCATATTTAAACCGGACATGCATCATACTTGTTTGTGCATCATGACATGTTTGTGCTTGTTGGTTTACTATGTTGTTTGTTTCTTTCCGGGTTGCTTCTCTCGTTAGCTTCGGTTCCGTTCCGGAGTTGTGAGGATTCGTTCGACTACGTCCGTTTGTCTTCTTCATGGACTCGTTCTTCTTCCTAGCGGGATTTCAGGCAAGATGACCGCTACCCTGGATCTCACTACTATCATTGCTATGCTAGTTGCTCCGTTCTATCGCTATCCTGCGCTACCTATTACCTGTTTTTCAAGCCATCCCATATTGCCATGAACCTCTAACCTTTGACACCTTTCCTATGCAAACCGTTGTTTGGCTATGTTACCGCTTTTGCTCAGCCCCTCTTATAGCGTTGCTAGCTGCGGTGAAGTTGAAGATTTCTCCATGGTGGGCGTGGTTTTGTTGGGATATCACAATATCTCTTATATTATTAATGCATCTATATACTTGGTAAAGGGTGGAAGGCTCGGCCTTATGCAGGTGTTTTGTTCCACTCTTGCCGCCCTAGTTTCCGTCATACCGGTGTTATGTTCCCGGATTTTGCGTTCCTTACGCGGTCGGGTGATTTATGGGACCCTCCCGACGGTTCGCTTTGAATAAAACTTGTCCAAAGAAGGCCCAACCTTGGTTTTACCATTTGCCTCACCACCACCTATCCCTTTCCTTGGGTCGGCCAACCCGAGGGTCATCTTTATTTTAGCCCCCGGGCGGTGCTTGTCTAAGTGTTGGCCCGAACCGAAAGCAACTGTGGGGCCACCTCGGGCAACTCGAGGCTGGTTTTACTCGTAGCTTGACTTATCCGGTGTTGCCACGAGAACGAGATATGTGCAGCTCCTATCGGGATTGTCGGACATCGGGCGGCTTTGCTGGTCTTGTTTTACCATTATCGAAATGTCTTGATGTACCGGATTCCGAGACGATCGGGTCTTCCGGGAGAAGGTCTATTCCTTCGTTGATCGCGAGAGCTTGTCATGGGCTAAGTTGGGACACCCTGCAGGTATAAACTTTCGAGAGCCGTGCCCGCGGTTATGTGGCGCGATGGGAATTTGTTAATGTCCGTTGTAGATAACTTGACACTTGATCCGAATTAAAATGCATCAACCGCGTGTGTAGCCGTGATGGTCTCTTCTCGGCGGAGTTCGGGAAGTGAACACGGTTTCTGTGTTATGTTTGGCGTAAGTAGGTGTTCAAGATCACCTCTTGATCATTGCTAGCTTCACGACCGTTCCGCTTGTTCTCTTCTCGCTCTTCTTTGCGTATGTTAGCCACCATACTTGCTTAGCCATTCTTTGCAACCTCACCACTTTACCCCTTCCTTTCCCATTAAGCTTTGCTAGTCTTGATACCCATGGTAATGGGATTGCTTGAGTCCTCGTGGCTCACCGGATACTTCAAAACCAGTTTGCGGTGCCTATGTTACCGAAAGGTGACACAACCAAGCTCAAGGAGGAGCTCGATGAAGATCTTGCCCTTTGTGTTGTTTCGTTCTAGTTGATCAGTAGTGGAGCCCAGTTGGGGTCGATCGGGTTCCTTTGTCGCATTTGGGGTTCTTCTTTTATTTTGGTTCCGTAGTCGGACCTTGATTGTATCTGGATGATGTAATGCTTTATTTATGTAATTGTGTGAAGTGGCGATTGTAAGCCAACTATGTATCTCTTTCCCTTATGTAATACATGGGTTGTGTGAAGATTACCTCACTTGCGACATTGCTTTCAATGCGGTTATGCCTCTAAGTCGTGCTTCGACACGTGGGAGATATAGCCGCATCGAGGGCGTTATAACCCACCGATACTACCCATGGATTCATCAAAATAAGCGAACAACACATAGAAAACAGAATCTGTCAAAAATAGGACAGTCTGTAGTAATCTGGAAATTTAGAAACTCCTGTAACTCCAAAAAATTCAAAAAAATATGAAAATTTAAACAATTTGTATATAAGTAATGTGCAAAAAGTTTCAGACCCATTTGACTTTCCAGTAAGAAATGTAAATTCACGCGCTACAACCAAAGTTTCTGTTTTGTACTACACATAGTAAACAAGCAATCTAATCATCCTAAAACCAAAGCTTGGCACATTATTTTTATAATACAATGGGTATATACAAGGGGATAATTATTTACAGAGAAACTTCCATGAAAAATTCTACATTGTTTCCATGAGCATGAACACAAGTGCTCAAGGTCGACCCTCACTTCTTCAATGCATAACTTTCCAATCACTTCTCTTTTGAAAAACTTGTTAGGCATATGAGGCAAGTGCATCTTTTTGTATTTTCATTTTTGATTTTTTTTTGTATGTTTCACCCACAACTAAGCAAAACTAAAAGGGAAAAGAAAAACTACTTAGTGAAGAAAGCAAACAAGCACACACGATAATATCAACCCCACGCTATTGCTCCCCGGCAACGGCGCCAGAAAAGAGCTTGATAATCCCCAAGTGCAGGGAATCATCATAGCAATTTCCAAAGGTGGAAGTGATAAGCATGGAGTGTCGAACCCACAAGGAGCTAAAGGTAAGATCAATATTCTCTCAAGTCCTATCTGCCACTGATATGACTCTATGTACACCGAATGTTTGCTTCCAACTAGAAACGAGAAATAAAACTATGTTGTGGGTATGAAGAGGATAACTTTGTATGATATCATAGAGCTAAAATATAAAAGTAGGTGCTGTTATAATAGAGTGAGAATATATTACTTAAGTATTATAAATAGCGAGTTTGGAATAATGATGGGTTGGTGTGCGGAATTGTCCTAGGCAATTGTTAACAATACCGGTAATCACTATTGCAATTTCATATGAGGGACAGGCATAAGCTAACATACTTTCTCTTCTTGGATCATATGCACTTATGATTGGAACTCTAGCAAGCATCCGCAACTACTAAAGATCATTAAGGTAAAACCCAACCATAGCATTAACATATCAAGTCCCCTTTATCCCATACGCAACAACCCCCTTACTCGGGTTTATGCTTCTGTCACTCAAGCAACCCACTATAAGCGAATCATGAATGTATTGCAACACCCTATAGCGGGAATCCCTCATGCTTGCACGACACGAAGGGCACAGTAGGACAACACCAAAATAAAACATACAACTCATACCAATCTAGATCATCAATCAACCCAAAGACAAAGGATATCTACTCAAAACATCATAGGATGGCAACACATCATTGGATCATAATATGTGGCATAAAACACCATGTTCAATTAGGGATTACAGCGGGGTGCGGGAGAGTGGATCGCGTAAAAGAGATGAGGATGGTGACGATCACCGCGGCGATGATTCCCCTCCCGATGGCACTCTAGCGTCACCGAGAGAGAGGAGGAGAGGTTATCCCCTTGTGCTTCCTCCTCCATGGGCTCCCCCCTGGTTGGGGAGATGTTCCCCCTCTGGTCCTTGGCCTTCATGGCGATGATGGCCCCTCCAAGATCCTTCTCCATGGCCTCCGGTGATGATAGCCCCCTCCGGCAGGGTGCCAGAGAGGGCCTAGATTGATTTCTCATGGCTACAGAGGCTTGCGACAGGGGAACTTCCGATCTAGGTTATTTTCTGGAGGTTTGGGCATTTATAGGAGAGGTTGACGTTGAGAACAAGTCAGGGCGCCCCGCCGAGAGTCCACGAGGCAAGGGCGCACCCCGGGGGGTGGGCGCGCCCTCCACCCTCGTGGGGCCCACGGGACTCCCCTCCAGTAACTCTTTGTTCCAGTATTTTTTACATTTTCCAGAAAAATTCTATGTTGATTTTCAGCGCATTCCGAGAACTTTTATTTCTGCACAAAAACAACACCACGGTAGTTCTTCTGAAAACAACGCCAGTCCGGGTTAGTTCTAATCAAATCATACCAAAATCGTATAAAACTATTGTAAACATGGCATAAATACTTCATAAATTATAAATACGTTGGAGACGTATCTGGGTGGCGGCTATTACAGGAACCAGACACTTTGATTGCGCGAGTATTGAAGGCTTGCTACTTCCCAGACTGCTCGGTGCTAGAGGCATGTAGCGGAAGAGATATGTCATATACTTGGAGAAGTATCTTGAAAGGTATTGATTTACTTAAGCAAGGTATAGTGTGGAGAATTGGTACATGGGACAATGTGCGCATTTGGGATGACCCATGGCTGCCTCGAGGGATCACTAGGAGGCCCCGTACGAACCGCACGGGGGTGCTGCTTGACAGAGTCTTTGAATTGATGAACCCAGTTACTGAGAATTGGGGTGATAAACTAGTCTTAGACTTGTTCTGTCCTGCAGATGCGAGAGATATCCTTGCGATCCCAGTCCGAAGTGGGATGGAGGACCAACCAGCTTGGCATTTTGATCCGAGGGGGATCTTCTCAGTAAAGTCAGCATACCACTTAGGGACCAGCTTGAGAGATGCAGCCCTCAACATGGATGCAAGCTCGTCGACAGTGGCCATGCCGAAGGACGTGTAGAAATGGACTAAAATCTGGAGGCTGGAGCTCCCACCCAAAGTACGGATGTTTTTGTGGCGTTTTGCACATAACTCTCTGCCGACGCGTATGAACATCAAGAGGAAACATGTCAAGTTGGATACCTGCTGTCCGGTATGCATGAGAATGGACGAGGATGGTGGTCATCTGTTTTTGAAGTGCAAACAGGTCAAAGCACCTCTGGAGAGAGTTACAACTCGAGGATGTGCGCACTTCTCTGCTAGAGTGTGCGAACCCCAGGATGGTCTTTGAACGTGTGTGGTCCTTGGCACCATCACGACGCGATCTTGTGCTCATGCTGCTCTGGGAATGGTGGAACACCAGGAACAAAGCAAATCAAGGGGAGAAGGTAAAGGCATGTGAGGCGATTGCTTACAATGTTCGAAGGTTGTGTGATGATTTGAAGTCAACGGAGGCATCCGGTGGGCAGCCTACGGTTGCAGCATGGACTAGACCGACTGAAGGACAGGTTAAAGTTAACTTTGATGCGGCATTTTATGCTGGACAGGGAAGTGGGGCCTGGGGATGCGTTGCTAGATCGAGTCAAGGGGAGTTCATCGGAGCATGTGTGGGCAAACTTGAACATCTTGCTTCGCCACTCCATGCTGAAGCAATGGCGTGTGTGCAAGCCATTGAAGCTGCGGCGGAGATGGGTATTCACCAGGTGGTCTTCGAATCGGATTCCTTGCAGCTGGTAAACGGCATCAACTCTGGCGACCATGACCTCTCATTGATTGGAGTTCTGCCGCGTGATGCGTGTAGCCTTTGTTATGCATCTCTTGATGCTTTTGAGTTTAAGCACTGTAAGCGGCTATGTAATAAGGTTGCTCATACCCTAGCTGATTGGGGATTTCGAGCAAATGTGGCGTGTACTTGGTGGAAGGACCAAGCCCCAAGTTGCGTGTATGATCTGGTAGCCAGCGAGTCTGCTGAGCTTGGTTAAAGTAATGGAATGCATGTTCCAGTTCAAAAAAAAAAAACCCGGGTACGTTAGGACGTGCCCTTTGTATTTTCTTTTGAGGGGGCCCTTTGTGCTAGGCTGCTAAAAAGCCCGGCCCGTGAGATGGGCTCTAGCGGACGCGGCAAGTTGGTCCAGGAGCGGCCGGCGACCCACATCGTGGTTCCCTTCTGCCACCTCAAGGCTCCATCCTCCAGCGCCGCCACACCAGGCGCTCGCTTTACCATCCTCCCCCAAACCCCGGCGCGGCACCCTGTCGGTAGGCTGGTGCTCGTGCGCCGGTCGCGGCTCCTGAGGGCCTCCGACGAGGCGGAGCGGGCGAGAGAGCGCGATGGCGTCGCTGGGGCGGCTCAAGTCCGCCATCTTCGACAGGGAGGAGAGGAAGATGTAAGGATCTCTGGCGCGGCAACCGCCCCATCTCGTCGCGTCCCTCTCTTTACCTTCTCCGATTTATTACTCGTCGATTTGGTGCCTTCTATTATTTGATTTTTTTTTTCTGCTGGAATCGGCTATAAAAACCCTAGCTTTTTTTAATTCTAAATTCCGTGCTGTTAAGACCGTTAACGAGAAATGCTCACATGGTTTAGTACTTTTAATTATTTGAGGATACAATCCTCACATGGTTTAGTACTTTTAGTTCTCGAGTATACACAACTAATCTCCCTGCAGAAGTAATGCTGTGTTTTACAATGTTCTGCACGGTTTACCAATTTTTTTTTATCCTGGTGATATGCAAAATAATTGTGTCCGTGAACTTTAATTTACTTCTTGGCCCATAATTGCCTTGTACAGTACCACAAGTTAGAGTAGCCTAGTGTGCTAATCGAAGGCAATGGTTTTTGGCCTTTGGGTCTATCTTTTCGTTAGTTTGCTTGTGGTTCATAGGCTGCTCTTGATGTTGGATTGATGGATGCAGGCAGTACCAGTCGCACATCCAGGGGCTCAACGCGTACGATCGCCATAAGAAGTTCATGAAGGATTACGGTATGATCTGTTGCTGCTGCTGTTTCCTGCAAAAGCATGCTGTTATTATCTTTGCCCCATTTTTTCTGATTGACTCTGGATTTGTGTTGGTTATGGTTGACAAAAATGGGGTTTTGAGTAAAATTGCATGGTAACGAAATCACGGGTTACGTAAACCGAATTATACTTGGTGGTGGGGGTTCAAAGAACAGGCAAGATTTGTAAATTGCAAGTCCACTAAAAACTTGCATTTCCGATGTAACTACGCATACAAAATTGACCCTGCAAACTTCTTGTGCTTGTGTTATTACTAATTAGTTGAAGTGCTGACCTATGTATGGAATTCAGCATCCAACACACCACAACTACTATATATGCTTCTGGCTTTGTAATTGATCACAACCATTCATTGTGCTGGTGATCCTGCTTTAGAGTAGCTTTAAGTCTAATATATCTGTACCTTGTCTCAATGGTGAAACGGAAACTGTGGCACTGGCATATAATGAGTCATTTATTTGCTTAGTCGTGGTTTCCAAAAGGAACTGGATGTTGAACAGTCCCCTCTACTTAAGGAATAATTGGGGGCTACCTTCATCCATACATGGATTTTGTATTTCTATGTGTAACTTGTCACCTAGCTTAATACAGACAACATTCTAACATGGATTTTTAGTATGGGATTTATATTTTTTGCCCAATGTCAACCATAGACAGGTCACATAACGACTCCCCCTTTTTGCTGATTGCTTCTGGAATTGTGTTGGTTAAGGTATTTATTTGTGGTTGAGCAAAATGGTTTGGGAATAAAATGGCATGGTAATGAATCATGAGTTAGGCAAGCCAAATTATAATTGTTAGCAATAATAGTGTTCAAAAACAGTGGACACGTGTAAGTTGTAACTTTCAAGTATGCAAAAAACAGTTGCAGTTCTGCTGTAACTCCACATATAAACATAGCCATCGATTCTCCAAAATTTGTCCCGCAGCCTTCCCGTGCTCCTGTTATTTCTAGTTATCTCAAATGCTGAATTCTGTGTGGAATTGAGCAACCATCACACTAGAATCTGGTTACCTGTGTAGGCTTCTGCCATTGTAGTTGATTACATTCATTCAGTATGCTGGTGAGCTTGCTTTAGTAGTACCTTTAATTGTGATATATTGTTACCTTGTCCCGATGTAAAGTGTGGATAGATGATTGAGTTGCCCTTTCATAGTGAAATGGAAACTGGGGCAATTGGCATATAATGAGCTATTTATTTGCTCAGCCTTGGTTTCCCAAAGAAACTGAATGATGAACAGTCCCCTCTACTTAAGGAATAATTGGGGGCTACCTTCATCCATACATGGATCGTGTATTTCTACTATAACTTGTTACCTAGCTTAATATAGATAACATTGTAATATGCATTTTTAACATAGGATTATGTCCTGGTCTCCAATATATTGATAACCAGTCCTGTGCAATGGTGCATTTTTTTTTGCCAAATGTCAACACATAGATAGATCATCGCTTCATTGCCAAACTTTTTTTTAATGCATCCCAATCTCACAAAATAGTGGAATGAAAGAATAGACCCCTTCGTTGTGGAAAGAATTGGAGATCAGACACTCAACCTTACAGTTCTTTTAACCTTAGCGTACATGATATCCATCATTCATTTTCTGTGCGCCACTGATATGTCTTTACCTTTCAACAGTTCAGTTTTATGGCCATGAGAAAAATGTGGATAACAGTCTGCCCATCAAAACTGATAAAGATACATTGAGAGAAGGATACAGGTCTGAACCATGTCCTATTAACATATGCCTGTGGTTTTAGGAAACTCATAATTTCATAAATGCCTCACTTTTCTTCTTCTATCATTTGAAAGGTTCATTCTTTCCGAGGAAGATGACATGGATTCAACTTGGGAGAAGAGGCTGGTCAAACGTTACTATGACAAGCTTTTTAAAGAGTATCCATTTTTAGTATATTTTATATTGCATTGTTCTTTCTACGAGGACATGTCAGTACATGGCATATTTTTCAGATAATTTTGTGAAATAACAAGTTCATGTATGCTGATGCTAATGTCATTACATATAGTTATTTTATACGTTTGGTAATGTAAATAGGCATAAGGCATGTGAATGTATCTTAAACCTGTAAAGGGCATATATCTCTTGTTGTCCTCTGTATTGGTATGATCTTCTGCATGAAGACTTACGTGCTTCATGGTTTTACCTCAATGCCTCATGAACTTGTGCTTTCTCTCAGCCAGTATTGATCATTGCTTGTATAAATGGGAGCTGTATTTGATCTGTGTGTTGTTATTTGTAATTTTGTAAGACTTAACTATAATGTACTTAGGGTCCTTAACTTGAGTCAGGTATTGCATTTCTGACATGACCCAGTATAAAAAATGCAAGGTATGGTGTCAATGAATACTGTTTCTTGATGTAAACATGTAGTTTCTCCTTTAGTCTTGAATCATATACAAAAGGAAGAATGCATGGCATGACTTTTTGAGGGACATCTAAAGGCAACAATAGTGTCCTTCCAATTGTGATACTCTTGTGACCTTGATGAATTCATATTTCATGAAATTAGTGCACATCAGGAATAACTAGAAAATTGTTTTTTTGGTTGTGAATTATGAATTTGCATCAATGTGCATATTGCAAGAACCATGTTTGCCAACCTGCCCATTTTTCATATTATGTTCTGGCAGGCACGCACCCTTGTAACACAGAAGTGAACAACTATTAACGATATGGCAGTCGTGCATTTTCAGTGGCAGGATGATGAATGGATGCCCAACCAGTTTTTTTCCTTCCAAAATCATCTGTAGTTTTGGATATGAATCCCATCTTACAAGGGTATATTCTCCTGCAGATTGGATTGAGATGGAGAACAGAAAAGGAAGTGATATCTGGCAAAGGTATTCTTAATTAATCCTGTCTATTAATTTCCATCTAAAATCATTTCTCTGAAAAGTATGACTGAACTTAAATTGTATCAGTATTCTGTTGCTAGTAACAGGCCATTCAAATGGAAGTCTAGAACTTAAAAGGGTATTTAAAGAAATTGTAATTAAAGGTTACTGAGCTTAAAGCTTTATTTCTTTATACTATTAGGCATACTTTTCTTTTATTTAGCTGTATGTCTGAGTGCAGTTTGGGTGCTTGCACCAAATTACCACCAAACTCAAAAACAGATCATAACTGAATCTCTAGATTTTGGAAGCTATCATTGTAGTTTTCTTTTCTAATTATACTAAGGTGTTAGACAATGCAGATTTGTTTTTTTTTTCCTGAAAATTGTCTATTCGCTTAAACAAAGCTCTACCATTGAACTGGACGACTCTTTTGATGAGACCAGCATGCGTTTTGTGCGTCGAATCCAGGAGTCTGAGGTCAAGGAGGCTTTAAAAAGGATGAAGGGAGGCAAGGCGATGGGCCCGGATTGTATCCCCATTGAGGTGTGGAAAGGTCTCGGGGACATAGCGATAGTATGGCTAACCAAGCTTTTCAACCTCATTTTTCGGGCAAACAAGATGCCAGAAGAATGGAGACGGAGTATATTAGTACCAATCTTCAAGAACAAGGGGGATGTTCAGAGTTGTACTAATTACCGTGGAATTAAGCTGATGAGCCATACAATGAAGCTATGGGAGAGAGTCATTGAGCACCGCTTAAGAAGAATGACAAGCGTGACCAAAAACCAGTTTGGTTTCATGCCTGGGAGGTCGAGACCATGTAAGCCATTTTCTTGGTACAACAGCTTATGGAGAGATATAGGGAGCAAAAGAAGGACTTGCATATGGTGTTCATTGACTTGGAGAAGGCCTATGATAAGATACCGCGGAATGTCATGTGGTGGGCCTTGGAGAAACACAAAGTCCCAAAGAAAGTACATTACCCTCATCAAGGACATGTACGATAATGTTGTGACAAGTGTTGAACAAGTGATGTCGACACCGATGACTTCCCAATTAAGATAGGACTGCATCGGGGTCAGCTTTGAGCCCTTATCTTTTGCATTGGTGATGGATGAGGTCACAAGGGATATGCAAGGAGATATCCCATGGTGTATGCTCTTTATGGATGATGTGGTGCTAGTTGGCGATAGTCAAGGGGTAAATAGGAAGTTAGAGTTATGGAGACAAACCTTGGAATCGAAGGGTTTAGGCTTAGTAGGACTAAAACCGAGTACATGATGTGCGGTTTCAAGACTACTAGGTGTGAGGAGGAGGAGGTTAGCCTTGATGGTCGTGGTACCTCGTAAGGACACCTTCGGTATTTGGGGTCAATGCTTTGCGGGAGGATGGGGTATTGATGAAGATGTGAACCATCGGATCAAAGCCGGATGGATGAAGTGGCGCCAAGCTTCGGCATTCTCTGTGACAAGAGAGTGCCACAAAAGCTAAAAGGCAAATTCTACAGGACGGCGGTTTGACCCGCTATGTTGTATGGAGCTGAGTGTTGGCCGACTAAAAGGCGACATGTTCAACAGTTAGGTGTGGCGGAGATGCGTATGTTGAGATGGATGTGTGGCCACACGAGGAAGGATCGAGTCCGAATGATGATATACTGAGATAGAGTTGGGGTAGCACCAATTGAAGAGAAGCTTGTCCAACATCGTCTCGAGATGGTTTGGGCATATCCAGCGAGAGCCTCCGAAGCTCTAGTGCATAGCGGATGGCTAAAGCGCATGGAGAATGTCAAGAGAGGCGGGGTAGACCGAATTTGACATGGGAGGAGTCCGTTAAGAGAGACCTGAAGGATTGGGGTATCACCGAAGAGCTAGCTATGGACAGGGGTGCATGGAAGCTTGCTATCCATGTGCCAGAGCCATGAGTTGGTTGCGAGATCTTATGGGTTTCACCTCTAGCCTACCCCAACTTGCTTGGGACTAAAGGCTTTGTTGTTGTTGTTGTTGTTGTTGTTGTTGTTGTTGTTGTTGTCTATTCGCTTAAACAGGATCAGATATTTCTTGTTCAGAATCAATACAAAATCTTTAGCAATGGTCAGAATATGCTCTTTTGCAGGGCAATTTATCTGTGGCAGTAGGCATTGTGATGAAAAACATGGGCTAGGTAGTTATGAGGTATGTTCTTGACTAAAATCCTATTGCTCATGCTAAAATGTGTAAAACACAAAACACATTTTATAAAGAACTGTTTCAGCTGTATTTATAGCACTTACATTTTTCTCTTATCATTTTCAGGTGAATTTTTCTTATGTTGAGGCAGGGGAGCAGAAACAAGCACTAGTGAAGCTGGTAGCTTGCAAGAGGTTAGTGAATCCACTGTTCCATAATAGGATTTGTTTGAACCAGATTTGGCACTGCTCTTTCTTACCATGATAGTTATATTTCTTTAACTTTTCCTTGGACCACTGAATCTTCCTTCGTCTTTTGTGCTTTCATTTTGTTCAAGCAAGTGCCCAAATTATTATTTAGCCTGATTGTAGTACATTATGAAAGATGTGCAGAAAAGCTTGCTTATAAGAGGCTGAAGGAGAAAGAGAAAGAGAAGGAGGATCCCTATGGTGAAAAGGAAATTAAGTTGAAAGACAGGGACAAGAGAAAGAGGTATCTTAAGTTCTTGTTCATGTCCAACCCCATTATTTTGTTACACTACATTCTTTGACTGTGTTCAAACTGCAGAGAACATGAAGAAAGTGATCACACCTCTGAGGATGAGGCCAAGAAAGATCGAAGAAAGAAAAAAGGTATAGCTGATTGGATACGCCTTTTATATTGGTCATGTACTTTGTTGGGTTGGGGGGCAGGGGTCTAATGCTTAGTTAATGGCGTGCTTGGCTACTGTACTCCTCAGGCGGCCAAATCTCAAACAGGGTTTTTATAACATCCCCGTGGCCTATTGGCACCATCCTTTTTCCTGAAATCCGAACAACACTTTCCAAGATATTTGGCACCTAAATGTTGAGTTCACTCGACTCAGGGTAGCTGTGTGTGTGGTTTCCACCTGGAAATGGGCCGAGGTCACGGCTGATCTCAGACCTTGCAAATAAGGCCTATTTGGAACACAGATCTTGTGTTTATTCATGTACGCAAATGTCATGGCTCTGCGCTCAGTAGAACATATGCCTGCATTGGGCTCACCAGAACCTGCGACAGCCTTGGGCTTTGTCGATTATTCTGTGCTCATGCATGCATCTTGTGTTCGTTTGTTGGGGATTTAGGGATGCCATAGATTCCAGTGGCATGAAACTTACTCTTGCAAAAATGCTGCAGATCGGAAGGGAGCTTCTTCAAGGAGTTCAGCAAACAACGGTGAAGGTTTCGAAGAGTTCCTCGAAGGCATGTTCCCATGATCTGGTTATCTTAGTGGCTAGAAAAAGTTCTTCCATGCTCTTTTGGGGAAAAAAAGAGCACGGATCTTGTAACAAAGCCATTAGTAGTGGAGTAGCAAATTGTTGCAAATCCGACCCTTGATGTGCTTTGACTACAAGTCAATGTAGGCGCGCTATCTGTAATTATATGTGCCCTTGTTGTTTCATTTTCACATCGCTATCGTAGCTGTGAGAGATGCCTGTTACTCTGTTAGTCAAAGAAAAGATGAATGTAACTACTCGTGCGAAAACCCAAATCGGTGCCCAGGCTCATCTGCTCCCGGTCAGGAAAAAATTCAAAACAAATACTAGAAAAATTCAAAAAAATCCATTTTTTTTGTGTGATAGATAATTTGATGCGTGATGTCCGCTTCAAAATTCAACTCATTTAGATATCTGAGCAGCTCTAAGCAAAAAAAACAAAACAAATCAGGTCAGAACAGTAAACTTTTTTATAAACCCTGATTTTGTCATTTTTGCAGAGCTGCTCAAATGTTCAAATGAGTTGAAATTTGCAGCAATCCTCACGCATCAAATTATCTACCACCCAATTATTTTTGTTTTTTTTTTGAATTTTCTAGTATTTGTTTTGATTTTTTGGTCAGCGCGGGTGCAGCTGAGCCCGGGAGCAGAAACGCCGCACTCCTGGGTCTACTTTAGTGTTACACTGAAGGAGTGAAGGACAATTTCAGCAACATTGACTTCTGTATCTATATCAGTGTTCTGGCTGGAGAGGTTCGGTGATGAACTTCTGTATCTATATCAGCTAGCCTGCCTAGTTTCAAACCCATAAACAGTGATGAACTTAATATTACATTTGCATTATACCTCGACAGTTGAAAAAAAGAAGGCAAATTGCAGCTTCCAGCTACTTATTTCTTATTAAGCAAAAAATAAAACACAAAAAGTTACAAGCCCAACTCTGTAGAAACAGATGGATGAAAACGTTGGAGATTGTCGCATATGAAGGGAAGAAGCTTCCATCTTGGGTAACAAGAACGGAACCATATCTTGAGATCAAGCTTATTGCCCCCGCAAAAAAAAAAAAAAAAAAAAAATCAAGCTTATTGATTCGAGATCATGTGAAAGAGGATTGCCTCGACTGGGACCGCTGTCATGTCTGGAGATGGTTGAGATAAGTGGAACTGAAACTGTGTGGTGCATCTCGTTCATTGGATAAACCGACTCTCCTGTATGGATAACCTTAGAGCATCTTCAGCCGTTCGCCCCCTCGCCCCCCAAGGGGGCTTGAAATATCGTCGCCCGGGGGCGAACTGGCGCTAAAATCGGCGTGGGGATGATCGGGTTCCTAGCCGCCGCCCCTAGGTCATCCCCAGGCGCCGATTTCGGCTCACTTTTCAGCCCATTTTTGGCGTAAAATTGGCCCGCTACGGCGCAAATTAACCAATGTCGGCCCATATTTGCCGTGCTTCGGCGCAAATTCAACCGAAGCTATTTTTTATCTCATAGTTCATCATAGAAAATCGATAGAAATCAAATAGTTCAACACCAAATAGTTCAATACAAATTATATAGTTCAACAAATAAACTCATATTTCATCACACGTCGAGCTAGACGTTGCCCTTGAGCCTTCATAGGTGCTCCACCGGATCCTGCTGCAATTGTTGATGCATCAGTGGGATCTCGGATCTCCTGATGCATATTGAGGAAGGCCGTCCAGATTGCCGGTATGTGGTGATCAACTTGGGCAAAAGGACCCTACCTGTAATATGGTTCAGTGTCAAACACTGGCTCTTCCTGCTCGCTCTCAATGATCATATTGTGCAAGATGACACAACAAGTCATGATCTCCCACATTTGATCTTTTGACCAAGTCTGAGCGGGATACCGGACAACATCAAATCGATATTGGAGCACACCAAATGCCCGCTCGACATCCTTCCTGCAAGCCTCCTGAACCTTCGCAAAGTGGGAGTTCTTGCCTCCTGGCACAGGGTTTGAGATAGTCTTCATAAATGTGGACCATCTCGGATAGATGCGATCTGCTAGGTAGTATCCCTTGTTGTAGCGCCGCTCATTGACCTTGAAGTTCACCGGAGGAGAATGACCTTCAACAAGCTTGGCAAAGATAGGGGAGCACTGCAGTACATTGATGTCACTGTGAGTTCCTGGCATACCAAATAAGGAGTGCCAAATCCAGAGGTCGTGTGTGGCCACTGCCTCAAGTACCACACTGCAACCGCCTTTGGCGCCTTTGTACATCCCCTGCCAAGCAAATGGACAGTTTTTCCATTTCCAATGCATGCCGTCCATGCTTCCAAGCATCCCAGGAAATCCTCTTGCTGCATTCTGTGCTAGGATCCGAGCAGTGTCTTCAGCATTGGGTGATCGCAAGTATTGCGGTCCAAACAATGCCACCACTGCCCTGCAAAACTTGTAGAAACACTTAATGGTCATGGACTGGGCCATGCGCCCATAGACTTCGAGTGAATCACCGGGAGCTCTGTATGCAAGCATCCTCATAGCTGTCATGCACTTCTGAAGTGAGGTGAATCCAAGGGTGCCGGTGCAATCCTTCTTGCACTTGAAGTAGCTGTCAAACTCCTGGATGGAATTCACAGTCCCGAGGAAGAGCTTTCGGCTCATCCGATAACGGCGCCGAAATACTTCGTCGTCGTGTAGTGGAGCGTCGGCGAAGTAGTCGGAGTAGAGAAAGCAATAGCCTTCCAGTCGATGCCACTGCTTCGCCTTCAGCTGGCCTGGCGCCGAGCCACCTCGCCGCGGCTTTGCATTGCTCATGAGCAGGCTGGCCAGGGCGGCGACGACCATGAGGTGCTCTTCGTCCTGGGCGTCGGCATCGGCTTCCTCCTCCAGTAGCGCCACGAGCGTATCCTCGTCGTCTGAGTCCATCGCCGAGCAGACAAATCATTGGACACCTGGCTAGCATGGTAGGCGTGCATCCGCCGGTATCCCGCCGTGCATGGCCGGAGCGCCGGAAAGCTCGCCTAGGAACAGGGTGGAGGATGCTGCGGTGGAACCCTCTCTCTTTTCCGGTGGGAGAATGGCCTATCTAGCGGTGGTGGGGGGTGGTCGGCGCCGGGATCGGTAAGGCAGCGGAAGGGCATGCGCGCGTGGGGGGCGAATTTGGACATGCAAAGATGCATTTTCACCTCACAGTGGTGGCCCAGACGCTCTTCTCCCTTCCACCGGAGCCCCTAAGTGCCCTCTAGTGCGCTGGGTTCGGCCTAGGATCGCCGGGCCCAAAAACGAACCGAGCCGGCGGATTTCGGCGTCTTGGGGGCGCGACTAGGGGTTTTTTCGGCGCCGGCGCAAAAAAAGTCGCCCTAGGGGCCTGTTGGGGGTGCGGCTGGAGATGCCCTTAGTTCGGGAACAGGCGTAGTGGTCACGGATGTTTACACATCTTGCAGAATTGGCAATCATCCAATGCCCAAAATTGAGAGCATTGCACATGTAACTCCCATCACTTGACAAATTGATACTCTGGATGAATAACAAGATGTTGTAGACCTCAAAGGAGCCAAGACTTTGCAGCACATATTGCTTTGCTTGAGTGAAGAGCTCTCAGTAGGAAAACATGATGCAAAATGGACGTATCAAAGGTGTCGATGGTGGCTTCAACGGTGAGGTGCTCCTCCAAGATCTGGCAGTCGGCACGCATTGCACCCATTGCGATCTCATCCGCGCGTGCAGCCGCGATTAGCTTCTCTAGTTCCAGATGCTTCTTGAGCTCCTGGCTATACTGTATGCAAAATGGCTATGGGCGACGCTTATTTGGAGGATGGGCAGTAATTTTGGTGGAAATTGTTGCGCCAGCGATCGGGGCATGTGGGATGAAGATGGATGAGGAGGATGGGGGTTGGATTACCTAAGTATATCAATGAGGCCGCGCAGCAGGAAGGAGCGTCACCGGCGAGGAGGCGACGCTGCAAGCCAGCAGTGAAAGTTTGAACCAGGAAAGGAAGGAGGAAATAGTGGAAATGTGGCTTTTGATCGTGGGGAGGGGGCAGGGGCATGTGGGATGAAGATATTTCCGCGGTTGCCAAATTTTTTTGCTCGGTGCAACGAAAAACTGGCGCGCAAGTGTGGTTGATGCGTGGGTAGTGGACTGTAGCCGACGAAGCTTCCGGCATAAGCCATACATGAGGGTTCCCCAAGATATTTTATACTGCATCACACACGATTCTTACTAATAAACTGTTTGTGGTGTACTTGTTTTTTTCATTCGATTTGAAAGACAAAATGGGGTTACGGTAGTAAAGGCGTTGTTTGAATTGCTAGAACATTTATCTATAGTGAGCATGCAACTATATAAATTTTGTATTAAAATTTGGAATTATTCAGGGTTCGATTGGCCTTTTTATACATTAATCGAGTATTCTAGGCATTTAATGTGCATAATTCAAATGGTAATGAATTTCAAACATCTGAGCGTCGAAAACATTGAGAAACTTGGTTTTAAAATTTTTGTAAATCCAAATTTCGCCCAAAAATCATGAAATTTGGCATGGTATCATGATATGGAACCAACATGTTGTGGTCAAAAAGTTGATCGATTTGGGACAAGTTTTGGTCTAAGCTTCTTACAAACTGGAGCTTCTCTCAAGAAGCCTCATGGTTCCGAGAGGGAACTTGTCACCTCTGTGTGCGAAGCGACATATGATGTCTCTTCCCGCCTTGATTTTTTTTACAAAGGCAACATGCAACTATAGGAGTGTCGTGTTAAAATTTGGAATTACTCAGGGTTTGTTTGGCCCTTTTTATACATTAATTGAGTTTCTAGACATTTAATGTGCATAATTTAAATTTAAACTACATGCACATGCCCCAATGCACCAAAATGGGTTAAAAAATCATATGTGTGTACTTGGGTGAATGTTTGGGTCCCATGCAAGAAATGAGAATGAATTTGAGAAACTTGGTTTTAAAATTCCTATAAATCCAAAACTCGCCCGAAAATCATGAAACTTGGCATGGTGTAATGACATGGCATCAACATGTTGTGGTAAAAAAATTGTCCGATTGGGGATGATCAAAAAGGAAAAGTTATCGTTTCTACGAAACGAACTTTCTTATTGACCACCTATCGGCTTGAAGGCATTTTAGATTAACTCATACATAATGCAATATATTTCTATGTGATCATATTTCCTCGTTCATGCTCTCATAGTTCAAGTCGATAGGTGCGTATCAAGTTGTATCCCAACACCATGACTTCACTTTTATCAAAGTTGATCTTTAGCCTCGACATTTGCTGGAAGCAACAAAGGAGGTATTTAAGGTTGGAGATATCCCCGTCGGACCCCTCTACCATGATGATCATGTCATTGGTATATTGGAGGAGGGAGATGTTGGGAACATTGCAGGGAACATCAACCTAGTTCAATCTCGTTACTGACAAGTCTCTTTACTCGTTCCGTAATACATCATCTTGTAACTAACTCCTTAGTCACTTTGCTTGCAAGCTTCTTGTTATGTTGTATTACCGAGAGGGCCCAGAGATACCTCTCCATCATACGGAGTGACAAATCCCAATTTCGATTCAGGTCACTTCAAAAGACACCTTCGGAGGTACCTGTAGAGAACCTTTATGATCACCCAGTTACGAAGTGATGTTTGATAGCACGCAAGGTATTCCTCCGGTATCCGGGAGTTGCATGATCTCATGGCCAAAGGAATATGTATTTCACATTAAGAAAGCAGTAGCAATAAACTGAACAATCATATGCTAAGCTAACGGATGGTTCTTGTCCATCACATCCTCCTCCTGATGATGTGTTCCCGTTATCAAGTGAAAACACATGTCTATGGTCAGGAAACCTTAGCCATCTTCTGATCAACGAGCTAGTCTAGTAGAGGCTTGCTAGGGACTTGGTATTTGTGTTGGGGAATGTTGCACACAAAACAAAAAAAATTATACGCACACGCAAGATCTATCCATGGAGATGCATAGCAACGAGAGGGGAGAGTGTGTCTACGTACCCTCGTAGACCGTAAGCGAAAGCATTTCATAATGTTCTTCGATTCAGCACACATTCAGCTCGGTGACGTCCTTCGCCTTCTTGATCCAGCAAGACGGCGAGGTAGTGGATGAGTTCCGGCAGCACGATGATGTGGTGACGGTAACGGTGAAGTTATCTCCATAAGGCTTCACCTAAGCACCACGAAAATATGACCAGGGGTGTAAACGGTGGAGCGGGACGTCGCATGATAACCCACAAGTATAGGGGATCGCAACAGTTTTCGAGGCTAGAGTATTCAACCCAAATTTATTGATTCGACACAAGGGGAGCCAAAGAATATTCTCAAGTATTAGTAGCTGAGTTGTCAACTCAACCACACCTGGAAGACTTAATATCCGCAGCAAAGTATTTAGTAGCAAAGTAGTATGGAAGTAATGGTAACGGTGTCAAAAGTAGCAGTAGTAGTTTTGTAGCAATTGTGACAATGGCAACGGAGAAGTAACTTAGCAAAGATCAATATGAAACTAGCTCGTAGGCAATGGATCAATGATGGATAATTGTGTCGGATGGCATTCATCATGCAACAGTTATAACATAGGGAGACACAGAACTAGCTCCAGTTCATCAATACAATGTAGGCATGTATTACGAATATAGTCATACGTGCTTACGGAAAAGAACTTGCATGACATCTTTTATCCTACCCTCCTGTGGCAGCGGGGTCCTATTGGAAACTAAGGGATATTAAGGCCTCCTTTTTAGAGAACCGGACCAAAGAATTAGCACTTAGTGAATACATGAACTCCTCAAACTACGGTCATCACCGGGAAGTGTCCCGACTATTGTCACTCCGGGGTTGCCGGGTCATAACACGTAGTAGGTGATTATAACTTGCAAGATAGGATCAAGAACACTCATATATCCATGAAAACATAATAGGTTCAGATATGAAATCATGGCACTCGGGCCCTAGTAACAAGCATTAAGCATGGCAAAGTCATAGCAACATCAAACTTAGAACATAATGGATACTAGGGATCAAACCCTAACAAAACTAACTCGATTACATGGTAAATCTCATCCAACCCATCACCGTCCAGCAAGCATACGATGGGATTACTCACACACGACAGTGAGCATCATGAAATTGGTGATGGAGGATGGTTGATGATGACGATGGCGACGGATTCCCCTCTCTGGAGCCCCGAACAGACTCCAGAGCAGCCCTCCCGAGGAAGAACATGGCTTGGAGGCGGCTCCGTATCGTAAAACACGATGAATCCTTCTCCCTGATTTTTCTCCCCGAACGTGAATATATGGAGTTGGAGTTGAGGTTGGTGGAGGTCTAGGGGGCCCACGAGGCAGGGAGGCGCACCCAGGGGGTAGGACGCGCCCCCACCCTCATGTCTAGGGTGTGGGCCCCCTTCAGCTGATTCTTTCGCCAGTATTTTTTATTAGTTCCAAAAAGTGTCTTCG
Source organism: Aegilops speltoides (assembly GCA_021437245.1). NCBI lineage: Eukaryota > Viridiplantae > Streptophyta > Magnoliopsida > Poales > Poaceae > Aegilops > Aegilops speltoides. The sequence goes on from CM038147.1 coordinate 138,820,326, forward strand.
TTAAGTTTCAGGTCATTCCGAGAAGTTTTATTTCTGCACAAAAATAAGACCATGGCAATTCTGCTGAAACATCGTCATTCCGGGTTAGTTCCATTCAAATCATGCAAATTAGAGTCCAAAACAAGTGCAAAAGAGTTTGGAAAAGTAGATACGTTGGAGACGTATCAACTCCCCCGAGCTTAAACCTTTGCTTGTCCTCAAGCAATTCAATTGACAAACTGAAAGTGACAAAGAAAAACTTTGACAAACTCTGTTTGATCGTGTAGTTGCAAATATGTAAAGCCAGCATTCAAGTTTTCAGCAAAGATCATGGACTAACCATATTCACAATAACATGTAGGTCTCACGTTTACTCATATCAATGGCATAATCAACTAGCGAGTAGTAATAATAAATCTCGGATGACAACACTTTCTCAAAACAATCATGATATGATTTAACAAGATGGTATCTCGCTAGGCCTTTCTGAGACCGCAAAACATAAAAGCAGAGCACCCTTGAAGATCAAGGACTGACTAGACATTGTAATTCATGGTGAAAGAGATCCAGTCATAGTCATACTCAATATCAATTAATAACAAGAATGCATACAAATGAAAGTGGTGCTCTCTAACTGGTGCTTTTTATAAGAGGATGTTGACTCAACATAAAAGTAAATAGATAGGCCCTTCACAGAGGGAAGCATGGATTTGTAGAGGTACCAGAGCTCAAGTTTTGAAACAGAGATAAATAATATTTTGAGCGGCATACTTTCATTGTCAACATAACAACCAAGAGATCTCGATATCTTCCATGCTACATACATTATAGGCGGTTCCCAAACAGAATGGTAAATTTTATACTCCCCCACCACCAACAAGCACATTCCACGGCTGGTCCGAAACAATGGGTATCGTCCAACTAACAACAATCCTGGGGAAGTTTTGTTTGCAATTATTTTGATTTGATTTGAGCATGGGACTGGGCATCCCGGTTACCGGCCATTTTCTCGTGAATGATGAGCGGAGTCCACTCATCGTGAGAATAACCCTCCTAGCATGGAAGATATAGACAACCCTAGTTGATACATGAGCTATTCGAGCATACAAAACAGAATTTAATTTGTAGGTTTAGAGTTTGGCAGATGCAAATTTACTTGAAATGGCGGGTAAATACCACATATAGGTAGGTATGGTGGACTCATATGGAACAACTTTGGGGTTTATGGAAGTGGATGCACAAGCAGTATTCCCGCTTAGTACAAGTGAAGACTAGAAAGAGCTGGGAAGCGACCAACTAGAGAGCAACACAGTCATAAACATGCATTAAGATTAACCAACAATGGGTGCAAGCATGAGTAGGATATAAATCACCATGAACATAAATATCGTGGAGGCTATATCGATTTTGTTTCAACTACATGCGCGAACATGTGCCAAGTCAAGACACTCGAATCATTCAAAGGAGGATACCATCCTATCATACTACATCACAACCATTTTAATAGCATGTTGGCACGCAAGGTAAACCATTACAAACTCCTTGCTAATTAAGCATGGCATGAGTAACTATAATATCTAGTTGTCATTGCAAACATGTTTCATTCATAATAGGCTGAATCAGGAACGATGAACTAATCATATTTACAAAAACAAGATAGGTCGAGTTCATACCAGCTTTTCCTCATCTCAATCATTTCATCATATATCGTCATTATTGCCTTTCACTTGCACGACCGAACGGTGTGGATAATAATAATAGTGCACCTGCATTGGACTAAGTTGGAATATGCAAACATTTAATTCAAAGGAGAAGACAAGGTAATATGAGCTCTTTGTTAGATCAACAATAATGCATAAGAGAGCCACTCATCATTTTCATCGTGGTCTTCTCCTCTCGACCCCCAAATAAAAGAAAAGAATTTCAAAGAAACACACTGAAATGTTTTTGGAGTTTTTGTTTTTCTGCAGGAAGTAAAACAAGAACGAGAAAAACTATTTACAGGGGAAAGATCCCAACAAGCAAAAGAAGAACAAGAAACCTTTTTGGATTTTCTTATTGATACTACTTCTACAAGCATGGAAAGTAAACTAGTTAAAAGCTATAACTATTTTTTTGTTTTTCTCAAAGTTTTTCAAACACACAAGAAGAAAACAGGAAAATAAAATAACTAGCATGGATAATACAATGAAAAAGTATGAACACCGACAACTAGAATGGGTGTGTGAACATGAATGTAATGTTGGTGAGAAATACGTACTCCCCCAAGCTTAGGCTTTTGGCCTAAGTTGGTCTAAGCCCATGGATCACAATGGTCCTCTCCGGTGTACTGAGGAGGATCCTCGGGGTTCCACTAGTTAGCGAGCTCCTACGTATCCCACTGATAAATAGACTCCTCATATGGATCAGGTGATGGCTCTGGCTTAGCCTCTAGGGGCCGTGTCTGCTCCCAGTATGCATAAATGTCATCGGGCATGATAAGGTATGTGCCTGAATGAATATTAAACAAAGAAGGTGCATGCAAGGTAATAATCTAACAAGTATTTTCACTAAATACCAGGTTATAAATGAGTCTCTTTTCCTTATCATCGCAAAGAAAATCATGTGCTACCATACTTTTATAATCTAAGTAAATAGTGGGCAATGCCTTTTCTTCTTTCTCATAGTGTCCAATAGGTATCTCAAAATATTTAGCAAGACGCAAAGCAAAGATACCTCCAAAATGGGGCCCTTTGTACGGTTTAGACTCAACCGTTTAGCAACCATAGCGCCTAAACTGAAAGTTTTATCGTGAAGTAAAGCATGGCGCAAAATGGCGAGGTCAGGAGCACTGAGGCCCCCATTGTTCCCACGACCAATTAAACATCTACTAGCAAATATTGCATAGTAACATATAAGAGGAAAATGTATACTAGTAGTTCTTGCATCTGACACTTTTCTCCTTTCCCCTACAGTAATTTCATCAATAAATTCTTCCGCATCACTAGGATGTGGTTCCTCGACGGTGCCTTCAAAAGGTAATTTGTAGAGTAACATCTCCTTAAACTCATCATATAAATGAAAATCTACCGAAGGTGGTGATCTCCTAGCATGGAAATGATTGCACGAAAATATTAGTGCGTAGGAGGTGCTGATCACACTTATCGTGGATGAATTCGGTGATGCCTGCATTCTCAGCCAAGTAAGAGAAGTCTTCATAAATTCCAGCGACCATCAAGAATGCATCACAAGGCCATTCACACGGCCGAACCTCCGCGGTGCGTGGAAGGTTGTACTTGGGCTTTTCATTCTCCTTTCCTTCAAACCCCAGCTCGAGGAGCCTCTCAACAATCTCCTCAACGTTTTCTTCCTCTGAAAAATTCTGAAATTTTTAGTGACTGAAAATAAAAGTGAACCAAACTCAATAAGATTGATAGCAACTACTCCCACAAGTGCCTAGAGACTATATCATGCATTAAAACTACTATGGAGCATATAAATTTGACATGCAAGCTCAAGAACAGGGTCACCTCAGCAGCAAAAATTTGCAATAAATAAAGCACTAGAACGAAAACTAATTGGACCATTGGAGGAGTCACATACCAAAGAACAATCCCCCAAAGCAGTTTTGTGAATGGAATTTTGAACAAGGAGATCGAAAATGGCAGCAAAATAAGAAAGAACACGAGTTTGAGCTACGGGATGATTTTTTCTGGAGGAAGACGAAGTGGATGGGTGCTGGAATAAGTGGAGTGGGCCACGTGGGGCCCACAAGGCAGGGGGCGCACCAACGGGGTAGGGCGCACCCTCCACCCTCGTGGCTAGCTGGTGTGCCCCCCTGGTGTGTTCTAAGTGCCAGAAAATCTCAAATACTATATAAAAAATCATACTAAATTTTTAGGGCATTTGAAGAACTTTTATTTTCAGGGTATTTTTTATTGCAAGGATAATTCAAAAAATAGACAAAAAAATACTGTTTTGCTTTATTTATTCTAAATAACAGAAAGTAAAAGGAGGGTACAGAAAGTTGTGTTTTGTCAATTCATCCATCTCATTCTCATCAAAAGGAATCCACTAACAAGGTTGATCAAATCTTGTTAACAAACCTCTTTCGAATAACATGAAACTGGAGAATTTTCAAATAACACTAGGTTACTTAACGGGGATATGCATGTCCCCAACAATAAGAATATCATATTTCTTTTTGACAGTAGGAAGAGGGAATTCAAAACCTCCAATAGTAATAGTTGAAAATTTTCCAATAGAGTTGATACTATGAACTTGAGGTTGTTTGTTCGGAGAGTGTACTGTATGCTCATTACCATTAACGTGAAAGATTAAAAATGCATTGGTAGTCATTGAACTTGTCGCGTACGCTCATTTTGGTCACTGTACTTAGGAATACGATCAATACGGTCACTATATACGCGTCGAGGTGATTATACGGTCACTGTCAGATCGTATAGCCCCGTATTTCATCCATTTGACTGGTCAAATAATCCGCATGGCACCTCATCAGCTCGTTTCTCTCTCTGTCAATGTGGGTCCCACTTGTCAGTGGGTGGCAAAAAGCAAAAAGGAGAGGGAAAATAAAATTCTGTACCGCTTTAGGTTCGAACCACAAACATTGCACTTATATGTGGTAGTACTCAAACCAGCTGCACTTCTCTCGCCTTGGGTCTGGTTGAAGGAAGTAAACCTTTTTTTATCGTCCAGGCATTCATATGAGAGCCATTAGGATTTTTCCTTTTATGTGGGAGCCATTAGACTCTACGGCAGGTCGAGGTGGCCGCTGGCACCGTTCCGTACACGGCCGACTCATGCTCGGCGGGCGCAGAGCTATGATACGTGTGGGCGGTGCCGGCGGTGGCGTCGGGCGAGGTGCCGACTATCTTGGAGGTGTACGTGCAGCGGACAAGGACGCCATGCACGGGGACACGGGCGTGCATGCAGCAACCGGTCAAGTCGGCCAGGTACGGCGAACGATGACACGCAGGTAAATGCAACAGCTGGCCAAGCTGCGACTGACGATGTTGGAAGTGCACACGGACGCGGAGGTGGATGCGCACGTACAAGTCATGGACGCGGAACTAAATACAGCAGCCGGCCATGCTACGGTGAATGACGACATGGAGGTGCACACAGAGGCAGAGGTGGACGCGCACGCGGCGGATGAAGACACGGAGGTGCACGCAGACGACGACATGGAGATGCACGCACGTAAACGCACCAGCCGGCCATGCTACATCAGACGACGACATGGACAAAGACCTGAGTAAGTGCGGTTTGCTACATGATGATCATAGACTTTGCATGGTTAAAGATGATCTTTAGATTTTATCCGTACATTTTTTTCAAAGTTTGCGTTATTACTCTTATTTTGCATGTACAGATCGGGCTAACAAGAGAAAGAGAGATTGGTACAATGTCGACGGCCAGCGCTGTATATACACAATGATGATATGTTTAGAAAAGGTCGCATGGGTCGTCTGTAAAATGGCTGCACGCAAAAAAAATTAAAAATCCTAATGGCTGTCACGTGAATGCCTAAATAACATAAAAAGGTTACTTCCTTCAGTCAACAGTTAGATGAGATAAGTGTAGCTGGTCAGCGTGGTCATCCAGATTTGCGAGGTTTGCAGTTTGATCTGCATGGGTACGTATTTTTATTTTCCACTTATTTTCTTCCACACACTGACAAATGGGCCCTGCATACATAGAGAGAGAAAATGAGCTGGGGAGGTGCCATGTGGATTGTTTGACCGGTCAAATAGATGAAATACAAAGTTATACGATCTGACGATGACCGTATAATCATCTCAACACGTATATAGTGACCGTATTGACCGTATTTTGTAGTATAGTGACCAAAGTGAGCGTATGCTACAAGTTCAATGACCATCAGTGTATTTTACTCAACATGAAAAATGACATTGCCTTTGTTGCAATCAATAACAGCCCCTGCAGTATTCAAAAATGGTCTACCAAGGATGATCGACATACTGTCGTCCTCGTGAATATCAAGAATAACAAAGTATGTTAAAATAGTAACGTTTGCAACCACAACAGGCACATCCTCACAAATACCGATGGGTATAGCAGTTGATTTATCATCCATTTGCAAAGAGATTTCAGTAGGTGTCAACTTATTCAAATCAAGTCTACGATATAAAGAGAAAGGCATAACACTAACACCGGCCCCAAGATCACATAAAGCAGTTTTAACATAGTTTATTTTAATGGAGCATGGTATAGTTGGTACTCCTGGATCTCCTAGTTTCTTTGATGTTCCACCCTTAAAAGTATAATTAGCAAGCATGGTGGAAATTTCACTTTCGGTATCTTTCTTTTATTTGTAACAATATCTTTCATATACTTAGCATAAGGATGCATTTTAAACATATCAGTCAAGCGCATACGCAAAAAGATAGGTCTAATCATTTCAGCGAAGCGCTCAAATCCTCATCATCCTTTTTCTTGGATGGCTTAGGAGGAAAAGGCATGGGTTTCTGAATCCATGGTTCTCTTTCTTTACCGTGCTTTCTGATACGTCTCCAACATATCTACTTTTCCAAACACTTTTGCCCTTGTTTTGGACTCTAACTTGCATGATTTGAATGAAAATAACCCGGACTGACGCTATTTTCAGCAGAACTGCCATGGTGTTGTTTATTGTGCAGAAAACAAAAGTTCTCGGAATGACCTGAAAATCCACGGAGATAACTTTTGGAAAATATAAAAAATACCGGCGAAAGAATCAAGGCCAGGGGACCCACACCCTGTCCACGAGGGTGGGGGCATGCCCTCCCCCTGGGCGCGCCCCCTGTCTCGTGGGCCCCCTGATGCTCCACCAACCTCAACTCCAACTCTATATATTCCGTTTTGTAGAGAAAAAAATCAGAGAGAAAGTTCATCGCGTTTTACGACACGGAGTCACCGCCAAGCCCTAATCTCTCTTGGGAGGGCTGATCTGGAGTCCATTCGGGGCTTCGGAGAGGGGGATTTGTCGCCGTCGTCATCATCAACCATCCTCCATCAGCAATTTCATGATGCTCACCGTCGTGCGCGAGTAATTCCATCGTAGGCTTGCTGGACGGTGATGGGTTGGATGAGATTTACCATGTAATCAAGTTAGTTTTGTTAGGGTTTGATCCCTAGTATCCACTATGTTCTGAGATTGATGTTGCTATGACTTTGCTATACTTAATGCTTGTCACTAGGGCCCGAGTGCCATGATTTCAGATCTGAACCTATTATGTTTTCATGAATATATGTGAGTTCTTGATCCTATCTTGCAAGTCTATAGTCACCTATTATGTGTTATGATCCGACAACCCCGAAGTGACAATAATCGTGATACTTCTCGGTGATGACCATAGTTTGAGGAGTTCATGTATTCACTATGTGCTAATGCTTTGTTCTGGTTCTCTATTAAAAGGAGGCCTTAATATCCCTTAGTTTCCACTTGGACCCCGCTGCCATGGGCGGGTAGGACAAAACATCTCACGCAAGTTCTTTTCCATAAGCACGTATGACTATATTCAAAATACATGCCTACATTACATTGATGAATTGTAGCTAGTTCTGTGTCACCCTATGTTATAACTATTACATGAGGAATCGCATCCGACATAATTATCCATCACTGATCCGTTGCCTACGAGCTTTTCACATATTGTGCTTCGCTTATTTACTTTTTCGTTGCTACTGTTACAACTACTACAAAACTGCTATCTTTACTTTTTGCCAATGTTACCATTACTATCATACTACTTTGCTACTAAATACTTTGCTGCAGATACTAAGTTATCCAGGTGTGGTTGAATTGACAACTCAACTGCTAATACTTAAGAATATTCTTTGGCTCCCCTTGTGTCGAATCAATAAATTTGGGTTGAATACTCTACCCTCGAAAGTTGTTGCGATCCCCTACACTTGTGGGTTATCAAGACTAATTTCTAGCGCCGTTGCTGGGGAGCATAGCTCTATTCTTTGATTCACTTGGGATTTATATCTGCTGGTCACTATAAGGAACTTGAAAGATGAAAGAACTAAGATTTTTCCCTCAACTACGTGGGGAGGTAAGGAACTGCCATCTAGCTCTGCACTAGATTCTCCTTCTGTTTTGAGTAGGAAATTCAAAAGGAATTTCATTTTCAATAGGTTTAGTAGGTTGAGGAGCAACTCTTTGCTCTACTGGACGGGGTGAAGATACCCCGAACAAGCCCCTCAGAGATTCAGTTTCCATAGTAACAATTAACAGAAAATTTCAGCACATTATATAAATTTTTTCCTTACCAAATTCCACCTACCAAAGGCGCTACACTCCCCGGCAACGGCGCCAGAAAAGAGTCTTGATGACCCACAAGTATAGGGGATCTATCATTGTCCTTTCGATAAGTAAGAGTGTCGAACCCAACGAGGAGCAAAAGGAAATGATAAGCGATTTTTAGCAAGGTATTCTCTGCAAGTACTGAAATAAGTGGTAACAGATAGTTTTGTGATAAGATAAATCGCAACGAGCAACAAGTAACAAAAGTAAATAAAGTGCAGCAAGGTGGCCCAATCCTTTTTGTAGCAAAGGACAAGCCGGAACAAACTCTTATAATAGGAAAAGCGCTCCTGAGGACACATGGGAATATCGTCAAGCTAGTTTTCATCATGCTCATATGATTCGCGTTCGGTACTTTGATAATTTGATATGTGGGTGGACCGGTGCTTGGGTACTGCCCTTACTTGGACAAGCATCCCACTTATGATTAACCTCTATTGCAAGCATCCGCAACTACAACAAAAGTATTAAGGTAAACCTAACCATAGCATGAAACATGTGGATCCAAATCAGCCCCTTACGAAGCAACACATAAACTAGGGTTTAAGCTTCTGTCACTCTAGCAACCCATCATCTACTTATTACTTCCCAATGCCTTCCTCTAGGCCCAAATAATGGTGAAGTGTTATGTAGTCGACGTTCACATAACACCACTAGATGTTAGACAACATACATCTTATCAAAATATCGAACGAATACCAAATTCACATGACTACTAATAGCAAGACTTCTCCCTTGTCCTCAGGAACATACGTAACTACTCACAAAGCATATTCATGTTCATAATCAGAGGGGATATAATGTGCATAAAGGATCTGAACATATGATCTTCCACCAAATAAACCAACTTGCATCAACTACAAGGAGTAATCAACACTACTAGCAACCTACTAGCACCAATCTCGGACTTGGAGACAAGAATTGGATACAAGAGATGAACTAGGGTTTTGAGATGAGATGGTGCTAATGAAGATGTTGATGGAGATTGCCCTCTCCCGATGAGAGGAGCGTTGGTGATGACGATGGTGATGATTTTCCCCTCCCGGAGGGAAGTGTCCCCGGCAGAACAGCTCTGCCGGAGCCCTAGATTGGTTCCGCCAAGGTTCCGCCTCGTGGCGGCGGAGTCTCGTCCCGAAAGGTTGCTTCTGATTTTTTTCTCATCGAAAGACTTCATATAGGAGAAGATGGGCATCGGAGAGCCACCAGGGGGCCCACGAGGTAGGGGGCGCGCCCAGGGGGCGCCCCCACCCTCGTGAGCAGGGTGTGGGCCCCTGGCCTTCATCTTTGGCGATGATTTTTCTTTATTTATTTTAAGGTATTCCGTGGAGTTTCAGGACTTTTGGAGTTGCGCGGAATAGGCCTCCAATATTTGCTCCTTTTCCACCTGATTTCAGGTTTTGGCATTCCCCTCTTCATGGTAAACCTTGTAAAATAAGAGAGAATAGCCATAAGTATTGTGACATATCGTGAAATAACAACCCATAATGCGATAAATATCGATATAAAAACATGATGCAAAATGGACGTATCAAATGACTCAGGAACGTTTGTATCCTGAAGGCCACCCTAAGATAATCGAGCAGGATTCTTAGAGAAATAATTTAGAGGCACCTAGTTCTTCTAAAAAGAAAAAGAGAAACGATAGGACTTTGCATGCTTCTAGTGAACCTGTTGTAGACACACCTGAGAATCCCAATGGTATTTCTATTTCTAATGCTGAAACACAATCAGGTGATGAACATGAACCTAATGCTAATGCTAATGATAATGTTCAAGTTGATGCTCAACCTAGCAATAATAATGAAGTAGAGGTTGAACCTGTTGTTGATCTTGATAACCCACAATCAAAGAATCAACGTTATGATAAAAGAGATTTTGTTGCTAGGAAACACGGTAGAGAAAGAGAACCATGGGTTAAGAAACCCATGCCCTTCCCTCCTAAACCATCCAAGACAAAGGATGATGAGGATTTTGAGCGCTTTGATGAAATGATTAGACCTATCTTCTTACGTATGCGCTTAAATGATATGCTTAAATTAAATCCTTATGCTAAGTATATGAAGGATATCATTACAAATAAAAGAAAGATACCAGAAGTTGAAATTTCCACCATGCTTGCTAATTACACTTTTAAGGGTGGAATACCAAAGAAACTTGGAGATCCAGGGGTACCAACTATACCATGCTCCATTAAAAGAAACTATGTTAAAACTGCTTTATGTGATCTTGGAGCCGGTGTTAGTGTTATGCCTATCTCTTTACATCGTAGACTTGAATTGAATAAGTTGATGCCTACTGAAATATCTTTGCAAATGGCTGATAAATCAACTGCCATACCTGTCGGTATTTGTGAGGATGTGCCTGTTGTGGTTGCAAATGTTACTATCTTAACAAACTTTGTTATTCTTGATATTCCCGAGGATGATAGTATGTCGATTATCCTTGGTAGACCCTTTTTGAATACTGCAGGGGCTGTTATTGATTGCAACAAAGGCAATGTCACTTTTCATGTTAATGGTAATGAGCATACGGTACACTTTCCGAGGAAACAATCTCAAGTTCATAGCATCAATTCTATTGGAAAAATTCCAATTATCATTATTGGAGGTTTTGAATTTCCTCTTCCTACTGTCAAGAAAAAGTATGATATTCTTATTGTTGGGAATGTTCATATCCCCGTCGAGGTAACCTAGTGTTATTCAAAATTTCTCCGATTCCGTGTTATTTGGAATGAGTTTGTTAACAAGACTTGATCAACCTTGTTAGTGGATTCATTTTGATGATCATGAGATGGATGAAACTAGAAGGCACAACCTTATGTACCCTCTTTTTACTTTCTGTTATTTAGAATAAATAAAACAAAAATAGTATTATCTGTCTGTTTTCTGAATTATCCGTACAATAAAAAATATCCCAAAAATAGAAGTGCTCCAAATGCCCTGCAAATTTAGTATGATTTTTTATGGAATATTTGAGGATTTTAGGCACTGAAAACACTGCAGGGGGCAAGCACCTGGCCACGAGGGTGGAGGGCGTGCCCACACCCCTTGGACGCGCCCCCTGTCTCGTGGGCCCACGGTGGCCCCCCTCCACTTATTCCTGCACTCACACACTTGTTCTTCCTCCCAAAAAAATCCCCATCCAGCTCAAGCACGGGTTCTAGCTCATTTTGCTGCGATTTTCGATCTCCTTGCTCAAAGCTCCATTCACAAAACTGCTTTGGGAGATTGTTGCTTGGTATGTGACTCCTCCATTGGTCCAATTAGTTTTTGTTCTAGTGCTTTATTCATTGCAAATCTTTGCTGCATAGGTGACCCTGTTCTTGAGCTTGCATGTCAAATTTATGAGGTCCCAAGTAATTCTAATGCATGATATAGGCTCTAGGCACTTGTAGGAGTAGTTGCTATCAATCTTGTTTAGTTTGATTCACTTTTATTTTGAAGTTACTAAAAAATTCAGAATTTTTTAGAGGAAGAAATATGTCTAGGAGAATGTACCAAGGTGGTTCCTCAACTAAGAGAGGACCTAGGCATGCTATGCGTGAGCAAGACGATGAACCACCAAGGGATGCCGAAGTGCGGGCTTGCGAGTGGCCATCAGAAGATTTTATGGTCAATGCAGGCATTAAGGATGAATTTGACGCTTATGTGCGTAACGCCGATCTTGAGGACTTCTTACAAGATTAGTGTCCTCAGTACTATCAATTGACTGATTCACTCGTAAGAAGGTTTAAATATAAATCTTCACGTAATTCTCAGAGTGTCCTGTTTGATATTTATGATAAATCTTATACCATGGACTTAGAAGATTTTACAACTGCTTGCAAACTCCCGCAGTGGGGCAATGTTCATGAACCCCACAAATCTGAATATAAAGACTTTCTTGCTAGTATTACTGTGGGAGAATCTAGGGATATAGCACAAGCTACCATTGGGGGCATTCATTATCCTGCTATACATTATTTTGCTCTCTTCATTGGTAGATGCATTAATGGTAAAGATGAAGCATGTCACATGTGTGTCCCTGATCTTTGTGTCCTCAAGAGTGCCGTATTAGGTAATAAAGATTACAACTTGGGGGCAATAGTTGCACGTAGGTTGCATAATAATGGTATATCTGGAGATTTATTCGGAGGAATTTATGCGGCCTGTGTTGCTAATTATCTTGGAATAGCCCCACGAGAGGAGGATATGGAGTTGCTTCCTGCTTATTTAGATTATGACGCGATGGTCAAACATCATTTTCTTTTGGGGAATGAACAATTCCTCCAGTATCGACTAATCTTTGACAGACGTAGCTCTGTCCATGTTACTCTCCCTGCTCCTTTCCTTTTTGATTACCAGGCAAAACGAAGATATGTTGTTACTACGGAGGAGGCAGCTAAATACGAGAGGAGAGCGGAGGCGGCTCGCCAACATGTCGTGACTCAGGATGCATTTGCTGCTGCATCTCTGTACGACCCCAGTTATAACTTCGGATATCAGCCAGGCTATCCTTGGCATTAGACCAACTTAGGCCAAAAGCCTAAGCTTGGGGGAGTATGTATTTCACACCGACTTTACATTCATGTTCACACACTATTCTAGTCGTCAGTGCTCATACTCTTTCACTGTATTATCCATGCTAGTTTAATTCCTTTTTTTAGCCTTCTTTTTGTGTGTTTGATAAACCTTAAGAAAAACCAAAAAGTTAGTTAGTTTAATTCCCATGCCTGTAGTAGTAATTAAAATGAAAACCCAAAAAGATTTCTCGTTCTTCTTTTACTTGTTGGGAGCTTTCCCGTGTAAATATTTTTATTTTCTTTCCTTTGGAGGTCGAGAGTAGAAGACCATATTGAAAATGTTTAGTGGCTCTCATATGCATAATTGTTTATTTAACTTAGAGCCCATATTACTTTGTCTTCTCTCTTGAATTGAATGCTGGCAGATTCCAGCTTAGTCCAATGCACGTGCACTATTATTATTATACACACCGTTCGGTCGTGCAAGTGAAAGGCAATAATGACGATATATGATGGACTGATTGAGATGAGAAAAGCTAGTATGAACTCGACCTCTCTTGTTTTTGTAAATATGATGAGTTCATCATTCCTGATTCAGCTTATTATGAATAAACATGTTTGCAATGACATTTAGAGATCATAGTTACTTATGCCATGCTTAATTAGCTATGAGTTATAATGGTTTACCTTGCGTGCCAACATGCTATTAAAATGATTATGATGTGGTATGATGGGATGGTATCCTCCTTTGAATGAATTGAGTGACTCGACTTGGCGCATGTTCACGCATGTAGTTGAAACAAATCGAAATAGCCTTCACGATATTTATGTTCATGGTGGATTATATCCTACTCATGCTTGTACTCGGTTTAAATTAATTTTAATGCATGTTCATGACTGTTGTCGCTCTCTCAGTTGGTCTCTTCCCAGTCTTTTGCTAGCCTTCACCTGTACTAAGCGGGAATATTGCTTGTGCATCCAAACTCCATAAACCCCAAAGTTATTCCATATGAGTCCACCATACCTTCCTATATGCGGTATCTACCTGCCGTTCCAAGTAAATTTGTATGTGCCAAACTCCAAACCTTCAAATGAAATTCTGTTTTGTATGCTCGAGCAGCTCATGTTTCAACTAGGGCTATCTGTATCTTCCATGCTAGGTGGGTTATTCTCAAGAGGAGTGGACTCCGCTCCTCATTCATGAGAAAATGGCCGGTAATCGGGATGCCCAGTCCCATGATCAAAAAGATCAAAGCAAATCAAAATAATTAAACAAAACTCCCCCAGGGCTGTTGTTGGTTGGAGGCACTCGTTGTTTCGAGCAAGCCATGGATTGATGCTTGTTGGTGGTGGGGGAGTATAAACTTTTACAATTCTGTTTAGGAGCTGCCTATAATGTATGTAGCATGGAAGATATCGCCATCTCATAGTTATTGCGTTGACAGTGAAAGTATGCCGCTCAAAATGTTATTCATCTCTATTTTAAAATTGAGCTCTGGCACCTCTTCAAATCTCTGCTTCCATCTGCGAAGGGCCTATCTATTTACTTTTATGTTGAGTCATCACCTTCTTATTAAAAGCACCCACTGGAGAGCACACTGTCATTTGCATTCATTACTACTAGTTTATATTGGGTCTGACTTGAATGGATCTCTTTTACCATGAATTACAATGTTTAGTCAGTCCTTGATCTTTAAAGGTGCTCTGCATTGATGTTTTGCGGTCTCAGAAAGGGCTAGCGAGATACCATCTTTTTATAGCATATTGTGATTGTTTTGAGAAAGTGTTGTCATTCGAGTTTTATTATTATTGCTCACTAGCTGATTATGCCATTGATATGAGTAAACATGAGACCAAAGTGTTATTGTGAATATGGTTAGTTTATAATCTTTGCTGAAAACTTGAATGCTGGCTTTACATATTTACAACAACAAGAGCAAATAGAGTTTGTAAAAGTTTTTCTTTATCACTTTCAGTTTATCAACTCAATTGCTTGAGGACAAGCAAAGGTTTAAGCTTGGGGGAGTTGATATCCAACGTATCTACTTTTCCAAACACTTTTGCCCTTGTTTTGGACTCTAACTTGCATGATTTGAATGAAACTAACCCGGACTGACGCTATTTTCAGCAGAACTGCCATGGTGTTGTTTATTGTGCAGAAAAAAAGTTCTCGGAATGACCTGAAAACCCACGGAGATAACTTTTTGAAAATATAAAAAATGTTGGCGAAAGAATCAAGGCCAGGGGGCCCACACCCTGCCCACGAGGGTGGGGGCGCGCCCTCCCCCCTGGGCACCCCCCTGTCTCGTGGGCCCCCTGATGCTCCACCGACCTCAACTCCAACTCTATGTATTCCGTTTCGCGGAGAAAAAATCAGAGAGAAAGTTTCATCACGTTTTACGACACGGAGTCGCCGCCAAGCCCTAATCTCTCTCGGGAGGGCTGATCCAGAGTCCGTACGGGGCTTCGGAGAGGGGGATTTGTCGCCATCGTCATCATCAACCATCCTCCATCACCAATTTCATGATGCTCACCGCCGTGCGTGAGTAATTCCATCGTAGGCTTGCTAGACGGTGATGGGTTGGATGAGATTTACCATGTAATCAAGTTAGTTTTGTTAGGGTTTGATCCCTTGTATCCACTATGTTCTGAGATTGATGTTGCTATGACTTTGCTATGCTTAATGCTTGTCACTAGGGCCTGAATGCCATGATTTCAGATCTGAACCTATTATGTTTTCATGAATATATGTGAGTTCTTGATCCTATCTTGCAAGTCTATAGTCACCTATTATGTGTTATGATCCGACAACCCCGAAGTGACAATAATCGGGATACTTCTCGGTGATGACCATAGTTTGAGGAGTTCATGTATTCACTATGTGCTAATGCTTTGTTCGGGTTCTCTATTAAAAGGAGGCCTTAATATCCCTTAGTTTCCACTTGGACCCCGCTGCCATGGGCGTGTAGGACAAAACATCTCATGCAAGTTCTTTTCCATAAGCACGTATGACTATATTCAAAATACATGCCTACATTACATTGATGAATTGTAGCTAGTTCTGTGTCACCCTATGTTATAACTATTACATGAGGAATCGCATCCGACATAATTATCCATCACTAATCCGTTGCCTATGAGCTTTTCACATATTGTGCTTCGCTTATTTACTTTTCCGTTGCTACTGTTACAACTACTACAAAACTGCTATCTTTACTTTTGCCACTGGTACCATTACTATCATACTACTTTGCTACTAAATACTTTGCTGCAGATACTAAGTTATCCAGGGGTGGTTGAATTGACAACTCAACTGCTAATACTTAAGAATACTCTTTGGCTCCCCTTGTGTCGAATTAATAAATTTCGGTTGAATACTCGACCCTCGAAAGTTGTTGTGATCCCCTACACTTGTGGGTTATCACTTCCTAGCGACGAAGTCTCTCTTATCATAATGTTGATTCTTTGATTGTGGGTTATCAAGATCAACAGCAGGTTCAATCTCTACATCATTATTATTACCAGGTTGAGCATCAACATGACATCATTATTAATATTATCACTAGGTTGATGTTCATCACCAGATTGTGTTTCAGCATTAGAAATAGAAATATCATTGGGGTTCTCAGGTGTGTCATTAACATGTTCACTAGAAGCATGCAAAGTCCTACAATATTCTTTTTGTTTTTATTTCAAGGAGTAGGTGTATCAGTATTAATTCTCTGAGAGTCTTGCCGAGCTCTCTTGGGATGGCCCTCAGGATACAAAGCTTCCTGGGTCATTTTACCACCCCTAGTCATAAATCTAACAACATTATCATTTTTCTTATTATTCAACTCATTGAGCAAATCATCTTGTGCCTTAAGTACTTGTTCTACTTGAGTTGTAACCATGGAAGCATGTTTACTAATAAGCTTAACATCACTTTTACCTCTAGACATATAATCACTCAAGAGTTCAACCATATAAGCATTACGTTTCAATTGTCTACCAACATAAGCATTGAAGTTTTCTTGTTTAACAATAAAACTATCAAACTCATCCAAGCATTGACTAGCAGAGTTGTTATAAGGAATATCACCTTCATCAAATCTACAGAGAGAATTTACCTTTACTACCTATGTCGGGTTATCAAGACCATGTATCTGTTCAATAGGCGGTAAATTCTTAACATCTTCAACTTTAATACCTTTTTCTTTCGTAGATTTCTTTGCCTCTTGCATATCTTCAGGACTGAGAAATATAATACCCCTTTTCTTCAGAGTTGGCTTAGGAGTTGGTTCAGGAAGTGTCCAACCATTATCAATACTCAATATATTATTCAATAGCAATTCAGCTTGCTCAATAGTTCTTTCCCTGAAAACACAACCAGCACAACTATCCAGGTGGTCTCTGGAAGCATCGGTTAGTCCATTATAAAAGATATCAAATATTTCATTTTTCTTGAGAGGAAGTCAAAGCATTAAGTAATTGGAGAAGCCTCCCCCAAGCTTGTTGGAGACTCTCCCCTTCAAATTGCACAAAATTAAATATTTCCCGCAAGGCAGCTTGTTTCTTATGAGGAGGAAAATACTTTGCAGAGAAGTAATAAATCATATCCTCGGGACTACGCACACAACCAGGAGCAAGAGAATTAGACCATATCTTAGCATCACCCTTTAAAGAGAAAGGAAACAATTTAAGAATATAGTAATAGCAAAAATATTCCTCATGTGTAAATATGGTGGCTATATCATTTAGTTTAGTAAGATGTGCCACATCAGTTTCAGATTCATAACCATAGAAAGTATCAGATTCAACCAAAGTAATTAACTCAGGATCGACAGAGAATTCAGAATCCTTATCAGTAACACAAATAGGTGAAGTAGCAAAAGCAGGATCATATTTCATTCTAGCATTCAAAGACTTTTCTTTCAGCTTAGCTAACAATTTCTTAAGATCATATCTATCATTGCAAGCAAAGAAGTCTCTAGCAGTTTCTTCATCCATAACATAACCCTCAGGTACAACAGGCAATTCATATCTAGGGGGAGAATCTTCATCATCATTTCATTTATATTATTAGTTTTAGTAATTTCATTCTCTCTAGCCCTAGCAAGTTGTTCATCAAGAAATTCACCTAGTGGCACATTATTATCAAGCAGAGAAGTAGTATAATCATAAGCATCATGCATAGCAGAGGTGGCATCATCAATAACATGCGACATATCAGAATCAATAGCAGGTGTAGGTGTCGCAAGTTTACTCAAAACAGAAGGTGAATCAAGTGGAGAGCTAGATGGCAGTTCCTTACCTCCCCTCGTAGTTGAGGGATAGATCTTGGTTTTGTTGTCTTTCAGGTTCCTCATAGTGATCAACAGATATAAATCCCAAGTGACTCAGAAAATAGAGCTATTCTCCCCGACAACAGTGCCAGAAAAAGGTCTTGATAACCCACAAGTATGGGGGATTGCAACAGTTTTCGAGGGTAGAGTATTCAACCCAAATTTATTGATTCGACACAAGGGGAGCAAAATAATATTTTCAAGTATTAGCAGCTGAGTTTTCAATTCAGACACACCTAGAAGACTTAATATCTGTAGCAAAGGGATTTAGTAGCAAAGTAGTATGGAAGTAACGGTAATGGTGGCAAAAGTAACAGCAGCAGTTTTGTAGCAATCGTGACAGTGGCAACAGAGAAGTAACTTAGCAAAGGTCAATATGAAACGAGATCGTAGGCAATGGATCAATGATGGATAATTGTGTCGGATGGCATTCATCATGCAACAGTTATAACATAGGGTGACACAGAACTAGCTCCAGTTCATCAATATAACGTAGGCATGTATTCTGAATATAGTCATACATGCTTATGGAAAAGAACTTGCATGACATCTTTTGTCCTACCCTCCCATGGTAGCGGGGTCCTATTGGAAACTAAGGGATATTAAGGCCTCCTTTTAACAGAGAACCGGACCAAAGCATTAGCACCTAGTGAATACATGAACTCCTCAAACTACGGTCATCACCGGGAAGTGTCCCGACTATTGTCACTCCGGGGTTGCCGGATCATAACACGTAGTAGGTGACTATAACTTGCAAGATAGGATCAAGAACACTCATATATTCATGAAAACATAATAGGTTCAGATTTTAAATCATGGCACCCGGGCCCAGTGACAAGCATTAAGCATGGCAAAGTCATAGCAACATCAATCTTAGAACATAATGGATACTAGGGATCAAACCCTAACAAAACTAACTCGGTTACATGGTAAATCTCATCCAACCCATCACCATCCAGCAAGCCTAAGATGGGATTACTCACACACGGTGGTGAGCATCATGAAATTGGTGATGGAGGATGGTTGATGATGACGATGGCAACGGATTCCCCTCTCCGGAGCCCTGAACGGACTCCAGATCAGCCCTCCCGAGGAAGAACAAGGCTTGGCGGCGGCTCGGTATCATAAAACGTGTTGAATCCTTCTCCTTGATTTTTTTCTCCCTGAACGTGAATATATTGAGTTGGAGTTGAGGTCGGTGGAGGTCCAGGGGGCCCATGAGGCAGGGGCGCACCCCCATCCTCGTGGCCAGGGTGTGGGCCCCCTTCAGCTGATTCTTTCGCTAGTATTTTTTATTAATTCCAAAAGGTGTCTCCGTGAAGTTTTAGGTCATTCTGAGAACTTTTATTTCTACACAAAAATAACACCATGGCAATTCTGCTGAAAACAATGTCAGTCCGGGTTAGTTTCATTCAAATCATGGAAATTAGAGTCCAACAAAGGGGCAAAAGAGTTTGGAAAGGAAGATACGTTGGATATGTATCACCGCACACGGCTATGCAATTGTCTGGGGTGTGTTAGGCGCGCCCCTTTGACATATATATAGGTGGGAGGGAGAGGTGAGAGGCCAAGCGGCATCCCAAGTAGGACGCGTCCCCTGCCTTATTTGTTGGAGGGGGAAAGAGGGAAGGAAGGGGAGGCCGAATCCCCCTTTCCTTTCCTCCACTTAGGCGGCTGCCATGGAGGGTGCGCCAGCCCCTTGTGAGCAGGTGTGCTCCCCACTTGTAGCCCGATAGGCTCACTATCCTCCTGGGGGTGCCCGGTACCCCCTCCGGTACTCCGATGATCAGCCGGTACACTCCAAAACACTTCCAGTGTCCGAATACCATCGTCCTATATATCATCTTTACCTCTCGACCATTTTGAGACTCCTCATCATGTCTGTGATCTCATCCGGGACTCCGAACAACATTAGGTCACCAAATCATATAACTCATATAACACTATATCGTCAACGAAGTTAAGCGTGCGAACCCTACAGGTTCGGGAACTATGTAGACATGACCGAGACACCTCCCCGGTCAATAACCAATAATGGAACTTGGATGCCCATATTGGTTCCTACATATTCTACGAAGATCTTTATCGGTTGAACCGTTATGACAACATACGTAATTCCCTTTGTCCATCGGTCTGTTACTTGCCCGAGATTCGATCGTTGGTATCTTCATACCTAGTTCAATCTCGTTACCGGCAAGTCTCTTTACTCGTTCCGTAATACATCATCTCGTAACTGACTCATTAGTCATTTGCTTGCGAGGCATCTTATGATGTGTATTACCAAAAGGGCCCAGAGATACCTCTCCGATACTCAGAGTGATAAATCCTAATCCCGATCTATGCCAACTCAACAAAAACCTTCGGAGATACCTGTAGAGCATCTTTATGATCACCCAGTTAGGTTGTGACGTTTGATAGCACACAAGGTATTCCTCCAGTATCCGGGAGTTGCATAATCTCATAGTCGAAGGAATATGTATTTGACATGAAGAAAGCAATAGAAATAAACTGAACGATCATTATGCTAAGCTAATGGATGGGTCTTGTCCATCACATCATTCTCCTAATGATGTGATCCCATTATCAAATGACAAAACATGTTGATGGTTAGGAAACCTTAACCATCTTTGATCAATGAGCTAGTCTAGTAGATGCTCACTAGGGACACAGTATTTGTTTATGCATTCACACATGTATTTAGGTTTATGATCAATACAATTCTAGCATGAATAATAAACCTTTATCATTAATAAGGAAATATAAAATAACTACTTTATTATTGCCTCTAGGGCATATTTCCTTTAGTATCCCACTTGAACTAGAGTCAATAATCTAGATTACATTGTAATGAATCTAACACCCATGAAGTCTTGGTGCTGATCATGTTTTGCTTGTGGAAGAGGCTTAGTCAACGGGTCTTCTACATTCAGATCCGTATGTATTTTGCAAACTTCTATGTTCCATCCTTGACATATTCACGAATAGAGTTGAAGCATCACTTGATGTGTTTGGTTCTCTTGTGAAACCTGGATTCCTTTGCCAAGGCAATTGCTCCAGTGTTGTCACAAAAGATTTTCATTGGACCCGATGCACTAGGTATTACACCCAGATCGGATATGAACTCCTTCATCCAGACTCCTTCATTTGCTGCTTCCGAAGCAGCTGTGTACTCTGCTTCACACGTAGATCCCGCCACGACGCTTTCCTTGGAATTGCACCAACTGGCAGCTCCACCAATCAATATAAATACGTATCCAGTTTGTGACTTAGAGTCATCTAGA
Source organism: Aegilops speltoides (assembly GCA_021437245.1). Lineage (NCBI taxonomy): Eukaryota > Viridiplantae > Streptophyta > Magnoliopsida > Poales > Poaceae > Aegilops > Aegilops speltoides. The sequence goes on from CM038147.1 coordinate 138,841,722, forward strand.
TCAGTGTCAAAGCTAGCATCGATGTAACCAGTTACGATGAGCTCCTTGTCACCTCCATAAACGAGAAACATATCCTTGGTCCTTTTCAGGTACTTCAGGATGTTCTTGGCCGTTGTCCAGTGATCCACTCTTGGATTATTTTGGTACCTTCCTGCCAAACTTATGGCAAGGCACACATCATGTGTGGTACACAGCATAGCATACATGATAGAACCTATGGCTGAGGCATAGGGAATGACTTTCATTTCTCTCCATCTTCTGTCGTGGTCGGGCTTTGAGCTGACTCAACTTCACACCTTGTAACACAGGCAAGAACCCTTTCTTTGACTGATCCATTTTGAACTTCTTCAAAACTTTATCAAGGTATGTGCTTTGTGAAAGTCCTATTAAGCGTCTTCATCTATCTATATAGATCTTGATGCCCAATATATAAGCAGCTTCACCAAGGTCTTGCATTGAAAATTTCTTATTCAAGTATCCTTTTATGCTATACAAAAATTATATATCATTTCCAATCAACAATATGTCATCCACATATAATATCAGAAATGCTATAGAGCTCCCACTCACTTTCTTGTAAATACAGGCTTCACCGTAAGTCTGTATAAAACCATATGCTTTGATCACCTCCTCAAAGCGTATATTGAAACTCCGAGATGCTTGCACTAGTCCATAGATGGATCACTGGAGCTTGAACACTTTGTTAGCACCTTTAGGATCGACAAAACCTTCTGGTTGTATCATATACAACTCTTCTTTAAGAAATCCATTAAGGAATGCAGTTTTGATGTCCATTTGCCAGATTTCATAATCATAAAATGCGGCAATTGCTAACATGATTCAGATGGACTTAAGCATCGCTACAGGTGAGAAAAGTCTCATCGTAGTTAACCCCTTGAACTTGTCAAAAAGCTTTTGCGACGAGTCGACCTTTGTAGTCAGTAACATTACCATCAGCGTTAGTCTTCTTCTTGAAGATCCATATATTTTCTATGGCTTGCCGATCATCGGGCAAATCCGCCAAAGTGCACACTATGTTCTCATACATGGATCCTATCTTAGATTTCATGGCCTCAAGCCATTTGTCAGAATTTGGGCTCATCATAGCTTCTTTATAGTTCATAGGTTCACCTTGGTCTAGTAACATGACTTCCAGGACATGATTACCGTACCACTTTGGTGCGGATCGTGCTCTGGTTGACCTACGAAGTTCAGTAGTAACTTGACCTGAAGTTTCATGATCATTATCATTTGCTTCCTCTCTAGTTGGTGTAGGTATCACAGGAACAGTTTTCTCTAATGTACTACTTTCCAATTCGAGAGAAGGTACAATTACCTCATCAAGTTCTACTTTCCTCCCACTCACTTCTTTCGAGAGAAACTTGTGTAACCAGTTGTTTCCTTAGGGTATCCTATGAAGAAGCACTTCTCCGATTTGGGTTCAAGCTTATCAGGATGAAGCCTTTTGACATAAGTGTCGCAACCCCAAACTTTAAGAAACGACAGCATAGGTTTCTTGCCAAACCATAGTTAATACGATGTCGTATCAACGGATTTAGACGGTGCCCTATGTAACGTGAATGCGGCTGTCTCTAATGCATAACCCCAAAATGATAGTGGTAAATTGGTAGGAGACATTATACATCGCACCATATCTAATAAAATATGGTTACGACGTTCAGACACACCATTACGCTATGGTGTTCTAGATGGCGTGAGTTGTGAAACAATTCCACATTGTTTTAAATGAAGGCCAAACTCGTAACTCAAATATCCGTGTCTGCGATCAGATCGTAGAAACTTTATTTTCTTGTTACGATGATTCTCCACTTCACTCTGAAATTCTTTGAATTTTTTATATGTTTCAGACTTGTGTTTTATCAAGTAGATATACCCATACCTACTCAAATCATCTGTGAAGGTTAGAAAATAATGATACCCGCCGCGTGCCTCAACACTCATCGGACCACACACATCGTTATGTATTATTTCCAATAAGTCATTAGCTCGCTCCATTGTTCTGGTGAACAGAGTTTTAGTCGTATTTCCCACGAGGCATGGTTCGCAAGTATCAAATGATACATTATCAAGTGATTCCAAAAGTCCATCTGCATGGAGTTTCTTCATGCGCTTTACACCTATATTACCTAAACGACAGTGCCACAAGTATGTTGCACAATCATTATCAACTTTGCATATTTTGGCATCAATATTATGAATATGTGTATCACTACAATCGAGATTCAGTAAGAACAGACCATTCCTCAGGGGTGCATGACCATAAAAGATATTATTCATAAAGATAAAACAACCATTATTCTCTGACTTAAATGAATAACCGTCTCGCAATAAACAAGATTTAGATATAATGTTCATGCTCAACGATGGCACCAAATAGAAATTATTGAGGTCTAAAACTAATCCTGAAGGTAGATGTAGAGGTAGCGTGCCGACGGCGAGCACATCGAACTTGCAATCATTCCTGATGCGCATCATCACCTCGTCCTGGGCCAATCTTCATTTATTCTGCAACTCCTGTTTCGAGTTGCAAATATGACCAACTGAAACAGTACCAAATACCTAGGCGCTACTACGAGCATTAGTAAGGAACACATCAATTACATGTATATCAAATACACCTTTGTTCACTTTGCCATCCTTCATATCCGCCAAATACTTGGGGCAGTTCCGCTTCCAGTAACCACTCCCTTTGAAGTAGAAGCACTCATTTTCAGGCTTAGGTCCAGTTTTGGGTTTCTTCCCGGGAGCGACAACTTGCTTGCCGTTCTTCTTGAAGTTCCCTTTCTTTCCCTTGCCCTTTTTCTTGAAACTAGTGGTCTTGTTAACCATCAACACTTGATGCTGCTTCTTAATATCTACCTCCGCGGTCTTAAGCATTGCGAAGAGCTCAGGAATCGTTTTATTCATCCATTGCATATTATAGTTCATCACTAAGCTTTTGTAGCTTGGTGGCAGTGATTGAAGAACTTTGTCAATAACACTATCAACTGGAAGATCAACTCCCAGCTGAGTCAAGTGGTTATGATACCCAAACATTTTGAGTATGTGTTCACTAATAGAACTGTTCTTCCTCCATTTGCAGCTATAGAACTTGTTGGAGACTTCATATCTCTCAACCCGGGCATTTGCTTGAAATATTAACTTCAACTCTTGGAACATCTCATATGCTCCATGACGTTCAAACATCTTTGAAGTCCCGGTTCTAAGCCGTAAAGCATGGCACACTAAACTATAGAGTAGTCATCATTCCGTGTTTGCCAGAATTTCATAGCGTCCATAATAGCGAGTGCGGGTGGGTCACCTAGCGGTGCCTCAAGGACATAATTCTTTTGTGCAGCAATGAGGATAATCCTCAAGTTATGGACCCAGTGTGTGTAGTTGCTACAATCATCTTTTAACTTAGCTTTCTCTAGGAACGCATTAAAATTCAGGGGAATGGTAGCATGAGCCATTAATCTACAACATAGATATGCAAATACTATCAGGACTATAAGTTCAAGATACATTAAGTTCAATTAATCAAATTACTAATGAACTCCCACTTAAATAAACATCCCTCAAGTTATCTAAGTGATACATGATCCAAATCAAATAGCCATGTCCGATCATCACGTGAGATGGGGTAGTCATCAATGGTGAACATCTCTATGTTGATCATATCTACTTAGTCCTGGCCATCTCCGGCCCGACCCTATTGGCCCACCCAGGCCCGACCCTAAAAGGCCCGATGGGCTTGCCCGTGGGCCGGGCTTGGGCCTGAATTTTGAGCCCACCAGCAGGGCCTGGACAGGCTTGGGCTTGGCATATTGACAATTTAAGGAAGAGGCCCGGCCCACGGCCCTAAGCCCTAAGGGCTTTTCATGGCTTTTTAACAGATGGGTCGGGCTTGGGCTTGAAAAGTAGGCCCGATGGTAGGGCATGGGCCTTAGTTCTCCACCGTGGGGTTTTTTAGGCCCGTCCCAAGCCCCTCCCGGCCCGTCCCATGCCAGTTATATATCTACTATATGGCTCACATTCGATCTTTCATTCTCCAGTGTTCCGAGGCCATGTCTGTACATGCTAGGCTCGTCAAGTTTAACCCAAGTATTCTGCATGTGAAAAACTGTCTTACACCCGTTGTATGTGAATGTAGAGTCTATCACACCCGATCATCACGAGGTACTTTGTAATGACGAACTTTAGCAACGGTGCATACTCAGGGAGAACACTTCTATCTTGAAATTTAGTGAAGGGATCATCTTATAATGCTACCGCCGTTCTAAGCAAAATAAGATGCATAAAAGATAAGCATCACATGCAATCAAAAAAAATATGTGACATGATATGGCCATCATCATCTTGTGCTTTTGATCTCCATCTCCAAAGCATCGTCATGATTTCCGCATCGTCATGATCTCCATTGTTGCATCGGGGTCATCTCGCCAACTATTGCTTCTACAACTATTGCTAACGCATAGCAATAAAGTAAAGCAATTACATGGCGATTGCATTTCATACAATAAAGACACAACCATAAGGCTCCTGCCGGTTGCTGATAAATATACAAAACATGATCATCTCATACAACAACGTATATCACATCATGTCCTGACCATATCACATCACAACATGCCTTGCAAAAACAAGTTAGACGTCCTCTACTTTGTTGTTGCAAGTTTTACGTGGCTGTTATGGACTTCTAGGAAGAACTGTTCTTACCTGCAACAAAAACCACAACGATGATTTATCAAGTTTGCTGTTTTAACCTTCTTCAAGGACCAGCAACACTCAAATTTGATTCAACTAAAGTAGGAGAAACAGACACCCGCCAGCCACCTTTATGCAAAACTAGTTGCATGTTTATCGGTGGAACCGATCTCATGTACGTGAACATGTAAGGTTGGTCCGGGCTGCTTCATCTTACCATACCACCGAATCAAAATAAGACGTTGGTGGTAAGCAGTACGACCATCACCGTCCACAACTCTTTCTGTTCTACTCGTGCATATCATCTACGCATAGACCTGGCTCATGATCCCACTGTTGGGAAATGTTGCATGGAAAACAAACAAAATTGTACACACACGCAATATCCATCCATGGAGATGCATAGCATTGAGAGGGGAGAGTGTGTCTATGTACCCTCGTAGACCGTAAGCAGAAGTGTTTCACAACGCGGTTGATGTAGTCGAACTTTCATCACGATCCAACCGATCGATACCCGAATGTACGACACCTCCACGTTCAGCACATGTTCAGATCGGTGACGTCCTTCGCCTTCTTGATCCAACAAGACGGCGAGGTAGTGGATGAGTTCCAGCAGGACGACGGCATGGTGATGGTGATAGTGAAGTTATCTCCGCAGGGCTTCACCTAAGCACTACGAAAATATGACCGAGGGTGTAAACGGTGGAGGGGGTGCCACACACGGCTATGCAATTGTCTAGGGTGTGCTAGACACCGCCTCCCACATATATATTTGTGGGAGGGAGAGGCCAAGGGGCGCCCCAAGTAGGACCGAATCCCACTTGGGTCCTGCCCTTGGCTGCGTCCCCCTGCCTTATTTATCGAAGGGGAAAAGAGGGAAGGAAGGGGGAGGCCAAATGCCCCCTTTCCTTTCCTCCACTTGGGCGGCTGCCATGGGGGTGTGCAAGCCCCTTGTGGGCTGGTGTGCTCCCACTTGTGGCCCAATAGGCCCACTATCCTCTCGGGAGTGCCCGGTAACCCCTCCGATACTCTGATGATCACCCTGTACACTCCGAAACACTTCCGGTGTCCGAATACCATCGTCCTATATATCAATCTTTACCTCTCAACCATTTTGAGACTCCTCGTCATGGCCGTGATCTCATCAGGGACTCCTACAACATTCGGTCACCAAATCATATAACTCATATAACATTATATCGTCAACGAACATAAGCGTGCGGACCCTAAGGGTTTGAGAACTATGTAGACATTACTGAGACACCTCTCCGGTCAATAATCAATAGCAGAACCTGGATGCCCATATTGGTTCCTACGTATTCCATGAAGATCTTTATCGGTCGAACCGTTATGACAACATACGTAATTACCTTTGTCCATCGGTATGTTACTTGCCCAAGATTCGATCGTCGATATCTTCATACCTAGTTCAATCTCGTTACCGGCAAGTCTATTTACTTGTTACGTAATACATCATCTTGTAACTAACTCATTAGTCATTTGCTTTAAAGGCTTCTTATGATGGGTATTACCGAGAGGGCCCAGAGATACCTCTCCGACACTCGGAGTGACAAATCCTAATCTCGGTCTATGCCAACTCAACAAATACCTTCGGAGATACCTGTAGAGCATCTTTATGATCACCCAGTTACGTTGTGATGTTTGATAGCACACAAGGTATCCCTCCGGTATCTAGGAGTTGCATAATCTCATAGTCAAAGGAATATGTATTTGACATGAAGAAAGCAATATCAATAAATTGAATGATCATTATGCTAAGCTAACAGATGGATCTTGTCCATCACATCATTCTCCAAATGATGTGATCCCATTATCAAATGACAACACATGTCCATGGTTAGGAAACCTCAAACATCCTTGATCAACGAGCTAGTCTAGTAGAGGTTCACGAGGTACACAGTATTTGTTTATGCATTCACACATGTATTTAGGTTTCCGATCAATACAATTCTAGCATCAATAATAAACCTTTATCATGAATAAGGAAACATAAAATAACAACTTTATTATTGCCTCTAGGGTATATTTCCTTCAATTTGCTTATATATTCACACATGTATTTAAGTTTTCGATTAATACAATTATAGCATGAGTAATAAACCTTTATCATGATTAAGGAAATACAATAATAACAACTTTATTATTTCCTCTAGGGCATATTTCCGATAGTCTCCCACTTGCACTACAGTCAATAATCTAGATTACATAGTAATGAATCTAAAACCCATGGAGTCTTGGTGCTGATCATGTTTTGCCCGCGGAAGAGGTGTAGTTAACGGGTTTGCCACATTCAGATCTGTATGTACTTTGCAAATTTCTATGCCTCCATCATTTACATTTTCACGAATGTAATTGAAGCGTTGCTTGGTGTGTTTGGTTCTCTTGTGAAACCTGGATTCCTTGGCTAAGGCAATTGCTCCAGTGTTGTCACAGAAGATTGTCATTATACCTGATGCACTGGGTATTACACCTAGATCGGAAATGAACTCCTTCATCCAAACTCCTCCATGCTCTACTTCGGAAGCAGCTATGTACTCCGCTTCACATGTAGATCCCGCCATGATGCTCTGCTTAGACTGCACCAACTGACAGCTCCACCATTCAATATAAATACGTATCCAGTTTGCGACTTAGAATCATCCGGATCTGTGTCGAAGCTAGCATCGACATAACCCTTTACGACGAGTTCTTCATCGCCTCCATAAACGAGAAAAGTATCCTTGGTCCTTTTTAGGTACTTTAGGATATTCTTGACCGATGTCAAGTGATCCACTCCTGGATTACTTTGGTACCTCCCTGCCAAAATTATGGCAAGGCACACATCAGGTTTGGTACACAACATGGCATACATTATAGAACCTATGGCTGAGGCATAGTGAATGATCTTCATTCTCTCTCTATCTTCTGTCGTGGTTGGACTTTGAGTCGACTCAATTTCACATCTTGCAACACAGGCAAGAACCATTTCTTTGACTGGTCCATTTTGAACTTTTTCAGAACTTTGTCAAGGTATGTGCTTTGTGAAAGTCCTATTAAGCGTCTCGATCTATCCCAATAGATCTTGATGCCCAATATGTAAGCAGCTTCACCGAGGTCTTTCATAGAAAAATTCTTATTCAAATATCTTTTTATGCTATCCAGAAATTCTATATCATTTCCAATTAGCAATAAGTCATCCACATATAATATCAGAAATGCAACAGAGCTCCCACTCACTTTCTTGTAAATACAGGCTTCACTGTAAGTCTGTATAAAAACAAAAAACTTTGATCACCTCATCAAAGCGTATATTCTAACTCCGAGATGCTTGCACCAGTCCATACATGGATCACTGGAGCTTGCACACTTTGTTAGCACTCTTAGGATCGACAAAACCTTCTGGTTGCATCATATACAACTCTTCTTTAAGAAACCCGTTAAGGAATGCAGTTTTGACGTCCATTTGCCAGATTTCATAATCATAAAATGCGGCAATTGCAAACATGATTCTAATAGACTTAAGCATCGCTACGGGTGAGCCAGTCTCATCGTAGTCAACCCTTGAACTTGTCAAAAACCTTTTGCGACAAGTCGAGCTTTGTAGAGAGTGATATTACCATCAACATCCGTCTTTCTCTTGAAGATCAATTTATTCTCAATAGCTTGCCGATCATCGGGCAAGTCCACCAAAGTCCACACTTTGTTCTCATACATGGATCTTATCTCAGATTTCATGGCCCCAAGCCATTTGTCAAAATCTGGGATCATCATAGCTTCTTCATAGTTAGTAGGTTTGCCGTTGTCTAACAACATGGCTTCCAGGATAGGATTACCGTACCACTCTGGTGCAGTACATGTTCTGCTCGACCTACGATGTTCAGTAGTAACTTGATTTGAAGTTTCATGATCATCATCATTAGCTTCTTCTCTAGTTGGTGTAGGCATCACGGGAATGGTTTTCTCTGGTGTACTACTTTCTAATTCGACAGAAGGTACAATACCTCATCAAGTTCTACTTTCCTCACACCCACTTCTTTCGAGAGAAACTCTTTGTCTAGAAATGACCCATTCTTAGCAACAAAAATCTTGCCTTCGGATCTGTTGTAGAAGGTATACTCAATAGTTTCTTTAGGGTATCCTATGAAGACGCATTTCTTCGCTTTGGGTTCGAGCTTATCAGGCTGAAGCCTTTTCACATAAGTGTCGCATCCCAAAATTTAAGGAACGGCAACTTAGGTTTCTTGACAAACCATAATTCATACGGTGTCATCTCAACGGATTTGGATGGTGCCCTATTTAAAATGAATGCGGTTGTCTCTAGTGCATAACCCCAAAATGATAAAGGCAAATCGGTAAGAGACATCCACTACTAGGGAAAACCTTGTACACAGAACTTTAGCAGTAGCGTTGGATGAAATGCGGCACTACTGCTACTTAGTAGTAGCGCGTGTCAACGGAAGGCGCTACTGCTATTTAAATAGCAGTAGCGCGACTGGTGCAAAAGACGCTACTACTAAAATTGCCCCACCGTTCCCGCCAGGCTAAGTATAGTAGTAGCGCGTTCCCCTGAAACGCGCTACTGCTAGGTAGGTTAACAGTAGCGCTTCACCCGAACACGCGCTATTGCTATGTAGATTATCTTCTCCACACCATCGCCCCTCACTCTCCCCACTCCCACTCTCACTCAATCTCCCACGCACCCCGTCATCCGCCGCCGCCGATGTTCGGCCCTCCCCCGCCGCCGCATTGCCGCCGCCGTCCTCGCTCCTCCTTTCTCGGTATGCACCCTCCTCCCTCCTCCTCCCACCGCACCCTCCTCCTTCCTCCTCCGGCCACCCCCTCCTCCCTCCTTCCTCCTCCTCCGACCAAGCCCTCCGCCGGTAGCCCTCCTCCCCTCCTCCTCTCTCTTCCCTCCTCCCTCCTCCTCCTCCCCCCTCCCACGCCTCCTCCCTCCTCCTCTCTCCTTCCTCTCTCCTTCCTCCTCCTCCCTCCTCCCACCTCCTCCTCCCTCCATCTCTCCTAAACCCTAAACGGTTTTGTACTGTTCTTGTATAATGTAGTTTTTTTACTGTTTTTAGTAAGTGTTTAATAGAAATAGTTTATTTATGAAGTGGTTAATAGAACTTTTATTTATAGTAAGTGCTTAATAGAACTAGTTTATTTATAGTAAGTGCTTAATAGACTAGTGAGTATGTTTTTTGAATATAAAAAAGTTTTAGTAATAGAAAAGTTTAGTAATATAATTTTTAGGTATAGAAAATTTTCAATTATAGAAATCTATTGGAATGCTATATGAGAAATTTTTAGGTATCAAATTCAGTAAAAAAAATTAGTGAGAAAATTTAGGTATATAATTTTTTTGTATTTTTTAATATAGAAATGTATTGGAAAATTTAATTAGTTTTATGTCATTATCACTTTGTCATCAAAGAATGCTATATGAGATTTGATGATCTCAAATTTTCACTCGGTGGAATATGCAGGCTTTGTAGAGTCGTTTCTCCTTGGAATGATCGTCATCCGAGCTACCTCTACTTCCTCTACACCCAAGTCGGTGAGCTAAAAGTCCACCTCCTCCTTCTCTACTCCTCGGTGTTGAATAGAGTAGAACTAGGGTATTTAGTTTTGCTTCTTAACCAAATGAAATGTTCAGGTCATAAGATATATTGAAAAAAAATTCTCACTATTGAACCATTGAAATGCAATGAGCACCAATTATGCTCATGTGCGAATGCTTATGATAATTGATTTGGATATAATTTCAAGTTTAAGCATCGTTGTATGTGTATGGACATCTTTGTATTGCAGGAAAAATCCGAGTGCCTATGTTTTGACGGAGTGTTGATTCATTTCCATTCCGGCAAATTTTAGGCGCTCAATATGTCCTATTTTAGCAAAGGTCATGCCGAATTTTTCCGTGAATTTAAGCATGACTTGTGCTAGAATATGTAGGAAGTATCAAGTGCCCCGGATTTGCTAGAAAGAGAATTAAATGACATTTTGAGTTGACTTTAAGTCTGTCGGGGCTCCATACATGACAGTTAAAAAATCAGTGAGGGAGAGTCTCCACCATATAGGAGAGAATAAGAATACCGACTGTTGTCGTGGGGGTCGCTTCTCCTTCTTCTCCTTGTGCTAGACCTTTGTTATGCACTAGGGGAAGGAGGAGTAGTGACCATCATCAACGATCAAAAAATAGTGAGGGAGTGTCCACCATATATGAGAGAGGAAGGAGAATCCCGACATACAGATAGTCAACCCTTGATGAATAGTAATGATCTAATTTAGTTTTTGTAGTACATGTATTTAATTTTAGAAGTTTAATCTTTGAATTATGAACATAGGAAATGTCTTCAGACGACAAAAGTCTCGCGGATTGCGACTGGTGCGGTGACGACAGGGGTCTGTGCGACATGCCTCACCTAGTAGAAGGTTGGCGCTTCAGCATTAAGCTCCAGGAGACCTTCGATGTTAAAATGGTATGCAACGACGACAAGTGTTTTTTCGTAATTAAGCAGGACTTCTGCTTCTTCAACGTGTAATTTTTCTCTTTTACAATTCGACTAGCTTATCCCATGCCATGCTGTAGCGACCCGACCTCAGATGGTCAAGTCTCTGTGCTCAGGTGTCATCCCTGGATCGAGAATGCCGACACCACACAAGATTTCAAGGATTTATAACAGAGTAGCAATCACACACTTATTACATCGAATGTCTCAAAAGAGAACTTATTACAATAATATGGCTTAAGGCCATCTAATGCGATAACAATGAAGGCTTGGAAGATAAAGTGAGTCCATCAACTCCAACGGCATAGCTGAACTGCACGCAACGACGACCTCGAACCTTACTCCTCATCGAAAAGTCTGCAACATAATACGTTGCAGCCCAAGAACGGGTCAGCACATGGAATATGCTGGCAATGTAACACAAAAGAGCAATAACAGAATGATGCTATCACTACATGCATATTTGGCTGGTGGAAAGCTCTATGGTTACAATTTTGCGAAAAGCCAATTTTTCCCTACTACAAAGGAATCAGTTTTAATTTAACTATCATGGCGGTTGAATCATCATTTGAGAAGGTAACCCCAACTCAATGATCCCAATTAGAATACTTAACAACCCAGCAAGATTAATTAAGAGTGTTGAGATACATGCGAATAATCAAGTACTAGATACTCAGAATTGTCCATAACCAGGGACACGGCTAACCATGATTAGATTGTACACTCTGCAGAGGTTTGCGCACTTTTCCCCGCAAGACTCGATCGCCTCCGTTGATTTCTCGCACTACATGGTGTTTGAGAGACGGATGACCGAGACACGGTCTTTCAGAAGCATTAACTCTCTACTCCGGGCAGACCATACCAAACCTACAAACCCACTACCTGCCGATCCACCTCTTCAAGAGCTTCACGCAACTTACTCAACTATGCTAGAGCCCATAATAGCTTGCGGCTGCACACGGAAGTTTCTAGCATGAATAGACTCAGTTCCCTTTGAGCCTGGGTGGCGGTCCATAGGAGAATCACACGGTAACCCCGGGATTTCCAAAAATAAAACAGGCAATCACTGGATACCCCAGGTGCCTCAATCCACCCAGATGTGTATTAAAGTTGCCACCTTAAGTAAACCATTAATTAACAATCTCACATCTGTCATGGATATCACTCAAACCCAATCCACGTCTACGAGCATAGCATGGCAACATAAGCATAACGTAGAAGTAACTCCCAAGGGTTTGATAATAAAACAGGTAATAGGTTCTACCTCAGCAACTACTTCCCAATACCCACATGTTAAAGGCATCCTAATCATGCAATGTTTGAGGACTGAAACTAATGCATAAAAACTGGGTATGAAAAGAGTATGATCAATGTGTTACTTGCCTTGCTGACAATCCGTGAATCCTAGAGACTCGTAGTAACACGCTTCGCACTCCGAGAATTCTATCGCAAGCAAACAATAACATACATAAGCAACAATCAAAGATGCGCAAGTAGAACTCCAAATAAAATAGTTTGACCGGATAGTTCAACTTAAGAACTCCGGTTTGCAAAAAGAATCAAATCAAACGGAGCAACGAAACTCAAACGGCAAAAGAAACAACTTCGTTTTACTAATCTGGATCTAAGTCAAATTTTACAAAAGAAAAATCTTGTTTGAGTTGATTATTCGGAAAGAGGGTTTCGAGATGAAACTCCAGGCGATTGAATCGCCTGATTCCGATAAACGAGCGAAAAGATAAACAGGTTTAAACATCGGATCAGAAATCGCGATCGGAATAACCGCGGAATAAATCCGATAAAAAGAAAAACGACGAACGGCTAAACGAACGAGCGTTCGTTAACAGAAACTAAACGATGAACACGTTCGTTAGAACGAACGGACGAACGAACGTTCGCTAAGTAAATAAACCGAAGAAATAAACCGATCTATAAAAAACGAACTAGGGTTTTCAAAAAAACCCGAAGGGTTTTCTAAAAAAACCGGCAGCGGGGTCGGGTACCTCCGGCGAGGTCGTCCGTGGGCGGCGGCTCCGCGGAGGCTCGGGGGCGGCGGGCTTGGGAGGGCGCGGGTGGCGGCGAGAGGCGGCGGCGGCTGGGCGGCGGCGGCGACTTCGGCGGCGGATCGAGGCTCGGCTCCGGCTCGGCCACGGCGATGGTGGTGGGTGGTGGCGGTGGTGGTGGTAAGGCGGCGGGCGGCGGTATAAAAGGGCGGGCGGCTTGGGAAGGGCGCCTGGCGAGTCCGGCTCGGACTCCTCGGCGTCCGTCTTTGCAGACGGTAATAGCAAGGAGGCGGCGGGTGGTTGGCGGCTGGGCGGCCTGCTAGGTCTGGGCCTTTGGCCCGATCGGTAGCGAGGTTTCTTTTTTTTTTTAAACATTCCGCCGAAAGAAAAATTCCTAGAAAAATAAATAAAAATCTAAAAATTCCAAAACAAGTTTTCTCCGTCTAAATAAAATATTTAGAACAGGATGAACTTTTCTTGGCCCCTAAAATGCAATTTTTAAAACATGCAAATTTTTCTAGGGCAAATAAAAATCCCGAATAAACTCAAATAAAATCCAAAAATGATTTTAACATTTTTCCTCCGATATTTCAATTATTTTTGGAGAAGTCATATTATCTCCCCTCATTTATTATTTTAAAAATGAAATATTTTCCGGAGAGAAAATAATTAAAATCAAATCCTCGTCTTCACTGTTTGATAAAAATTTCAAATATGAAAATTAGAAAATCCCCAACTCTCTCCGAAGGTCCTTGAGTTGCTTAGGATCTCGAGGATTGCACGAAAAGCAATAAAATATGATATGCATGGATGATCTATGTATAACATGCCAAATTGGAAATTTGGGATGTTACAAACCTACCCCCCTTAAGATGAATCTCGCCCTCGAGATTCGGGTTGGCTAGAAAATAGGTGCGGATGGTCCTTGCGAATATCCTCTTCTCGCTCCCAGGTGGCTTCCTCCTCAGTATGATGACTCCACTGAACTTTGCAAAACTTGATCACCTTGTTGCGAGTGACTCGGCTATCAAACTCAAGAATCTTTACTGGCTTTTCCTCATAGGTCAGATTATTATCCAGCTGAATCACCTCCAAAGGTACTGTATCATTCAACGGTATATCGGCCATCTCAGCATGGCACTTCTTCAGCTGTGATACGTGGAATACATCGTGAACTCCTGACAATCCTTTTGGTAACTGCAACTTGTAGGCAACTTCTCCCATCCGTTCCAAAATATGATATGGACCTACAAATCTCGGGGCTAACTTTCCCTTAACTCCAAAACGTTTTACTCCCCTCAAGGGTGATACTCGTAGATAAGCTCTGTCTCCAATTTCATAGGTTACTTCCTTGCGTTTTGAATCTGCGTAACTCTTCTGTCTGGACTGAGCAATCTTTAGTCTGTCTCTGATTAGTTTAACTTTCTCTTCTGATTCTTTGATCAAATCTGGTCCAAACAACTGATGATCTCCTACCTCGTCCCACATCAAGGGCGTTCTACATCTGCGTCCATACAGAGCTTCGAATGGTGCCATCTTCAAACTTGCCTGGTAGCTGTTGTTATAAGAAAACTCTGCGTATGGCAAATTGTCATCCCAACTAGATCCATAATCTAGCGCACATGCTCTCAACATGTCCTCCAGAATCTGGTTGACTCTCTCTGTCTGCCCATCTGTCTGCGGGTGAAAAGCGGTACTGAACTCCAATCGGGTACCCAAAGTCTAGTGTAGCTGATGCCAAAACTTTGAAGTAAACTGGGTTCCTCTATCTGATACGATGCTCCTTGGAACTCCATGTAAACATACGATCCTGGTCATATATATTTTGGCCAACTTTGCACTTGTATACGTTGTTTTCACCGGGATGAAGTGAGCTACTTTAGTTAATCGATCCACAACTACCCATATAGAATCATATCCTGCCTTGGTTCTGGGTAATCTGGTAATAAAATCCATACCAAGTTTGTCCCACTTCCATTCGGGTATTGGCATAGGCTGTAACAGTCCTGCTGACTTCTGATGTTCTGCCTTCACTCTCTGACATACATCGCATACGGCTACATACTCGGCAATATCCTTCTTCATTCCAGTCCACTAGAAACGTTCCTTCAAGTCCAAATACATCTTGGTGTTTCCGGGGTGAATCGAGTATGGTGAGTCATGGGCCTCTTGAAGTATCAACTTCCTAATCTCCGACTTGTTGGGCACATAAATTCGGTCCTCAAACCACAAGGTATCATGCTCATCCTCGCGAAAACCTTTGGCTTTACCTTCGCCCATCCTCTCTCTTATCTCAGCAATCTCTTTGTCTTCCTTCTGAGCTTCTCGAATCTTGTCCAACAGTGTCGACTGAACCTCCATTGCTGCAAGAAAACCTCTTGGAACAATCTCCAATCGAAGTTCCATGATCTCCACAGCTAACTCCTTTGGCATTCCCTTGCTCACAAGAACATTAGCATAACTCTTCCAGCTCAAAGCGTCTGCTACGGCATTGGCTTTTCTTGGATGATAGTGTAGCTTCATATCGTAATCCTTTATAAGTTCCAACCATCTCCTTTGTCTGAGGTTTAACTCTTTCTGTGTGAAAATGTACTTCAAGCTCTTATGATCCGTGTACACATCACAACGGTTTCCAATAAGATAATGTCTCCAGGTCTTTAGCGCATGCACTACGGCTGCTAACTCCAAATCATGCGTGGCATAGTTCAACTCGTGTGGCTTCAGTTGTCGTGAGGCATACGAAACAACTTTTCCTTCCTGCATAAGCAGGCATCCAAGTCCCAAGCGAGAGGCGTCACAATACACTTGAAACTCCTTATGTATATCTGGCAGGGTCAGCACTGGGGCTGTAGTCAATCGCTCCTTCAGCTCTTGAAAACTTGTCTCGCACTCCTCCGTCCATTTGAACTTAGTATCCTTCTTTAACAATTCAGTCATTGGTTTAGCAATCTTGGAAAAATTCTCAATGAATCTCCGATAATATCCTCGCCACCCAAGGAAATCATGGATCTCGCCAATTGAACTGGTGCCAACTATTCAAAGGACCGATCAACCTTCATCGATCCACTGCTATACCCTCTCCGGATATAACATGCCCAAGAAATCCAACTTCTTTCAACCAAAACTCGCACTTGCTGAATTTGGCGTATAACTGGTGTTCCCTGAGTTTCTCGAGAACCAAACGCAAGTGTTCCGCGTGCTCCTCTTCGTTCTTCGAGTATATCATAATATCATCAATGAATACCACAACAAACTTGTCCAAATAATCCATGAACACCTTGTTCATCATACTCATGAAATAGGCAGGGGCGTTAGTCAGTCCAAATGACATGACCGTATACTCATATAATCCATACCGTGTGGTAAACGCTGTCTTGGGTATATCCTTCTCTCGGATCTTCAACTGATGGTATCCCGATCGTAGATCAATCTTTGAAAACACCTTAGCTCCTTGTAACTGATCAAATAGATCATTAATCATCGGTAAGGGATACTTGTTCTTTATCGTTACTTCATTCAGAGCTCGGTAAGCAACAACCATCCTCAGGGTTTTATCCTTCTTCTCCACCAAAAGTACTGGGGCTCCCCAAGGTGATGAACTTCTACGAATGTAACCTTTCTCCAACAACTCTTTGATCTGCTTCTTAATTTCCTCCAGGTCATTTTCTGGCATCCAATAGGGTCTCTTGGATATCGGCCCTGTACCTGGCAATAGCTCTATCAAAAACTCGATGTCTCTATCTGGTGGCATACCTGGTAACTCTCCGGGGAAAACATCCGGAAAATCCTTTACTACAGGTACTTCCTCCTGCATAACTCCGTGAGGGCGCCATTTGGCTCCTCCTAGGCACATGCCCGGATACATACTTAATCCTTTTTCCCTCCGGGGTGGTAAGATAAATTGACTTACTAGCACAGTCAATACTTCCTCCATACTTTGACATCCAGTCCATACCTAATATCACATCCAATCCTCGCGACTCCAAGATAATTAGGTCAGACGGAAATACATGTGTGCCAATGATTAGGGGTATCTAGGTGCAGCATGTGCTAGCCATGTACTCTGCTCCCAGCGAGCTCACTAAGAGGGGTGTCCAAAGGGTTTGGGTTGGTAACTTAAACTTTTCCACAAATCCCCTTGATATGTATGAATGCGATGCACTAGTATCGAAAAGAACAATAGCGGTAAATGATGAACCAAAACTTACCTATTACCGCGTCCGATCGCTTCTTCAACTTCCTCCACGTTAACGTGGTTCACTTGTCCTTTGTTGAATGGATTGGGCTTCTTCCCTGCGCTCCCATTTCCATTTCCATTCTTCCCTTCAGAGCAGTCATTGGCATAGTGCCCTGTCTTCCCGCACTTGTAGCAAACAACTTGGCTTAAGTCCCTCTTTGCGGGTGTAGATGGGTTAGAGTGATTCTGATTATTGTTGGCTCCATTCCCATTCCCGTTCTTCGCACCATTATGGTTATGCGATCCTCCTCCAGCATGGTTATGAACTCCATGGTTATGAACAAGTCCTCTCGAGTTTGGGGTTAAGCGGGGCTTCTGGTGAGCTCCTGAGTTGTATTTCCCTTGTCCATACTTCCTCTTACGATTATCAATCTGCTGCTGCTTCCCTTCAATCATTAGGGCCTTATTTACCAACTCCTGATAGTTGTTGAAGGTTGCTACCATCAACTGCATACTCATCTCATCATTCAGCCCTTCCATAAACTTCTCCTGCTTCGCGGCATCTGTGGCCACATCATCAGGGGCATAACGTGATAACTTGCTAAACTCATCCACATACTGGCCAACAGTACGGTTCCCCTGGCGTAGATTGTGAAACTCAGGCTTCTTCATCTGCATAGCTCCAGTCGAGACATGGGCAGTGCGAAAAGCCTGCTGAAACTGAGACCATGTGACAGTGTCGATAGGATAGGTGGCTGTGAAATTCTCCCACCATGCTGCTGCAGGTCCATCCAGTTGGTGTGCGGCAAAACGCACCTTCTCAGCATCTGTGCATCCTGCGGTGGTTAACTCCCTTCCAATACGACGTAGCCAATCATCTGCAACTATTGGCTCGGTGCTACTGGAGAACACCGGCGGCTGTAACCTTAAGAAACGGGCGAGGTTATCCACTGGCGGCGGGTTGTTGTTGGCATTGTTGTTATTGGCATTGCCCTGGTTTTGAACTAGCAATTGCATCAAGGCATTCTGCTGCTGGATCAACTGGGTGACCTCCGGTGGGAAAACAAAATCGGGGTCTCTTCTCGGAGGCATCTGATGGGTTTAGATGGAAGAGATTAGAATAGAAAAAGATCTAGGGGAGAAACACTACCCATATGTATATGAGGCAAACACAAGCATTCATTCAATCAATCAAGCAAAGGCATACAAAACGGTCTAGGACTATCACAAAAGTGCTCACTACTACTAGTTACATGGGGGAAATACTATTATCATATGGTGGTCATCTAGAAATTTTGATCGGTGGAAGACTCCATGATGTCTGCTCCAGCTTCATCTTCGTAATCATCATCACTTGAATCCGAGTCGGTGTCGTCGATGATGATGTAGTTGTCTGGTCGAATGGGGTCTTCTCTCGGAACTGGTCCTCCCATAAAAATTTCGATCTTCTCAACTAGGTCGTCATTCTTCTCCAATAGGGTCTTGATTTCCTCCTCATATCCATCGCGCGTGGACTTAAGTTCTTCCTCCAGCTCGATGATCCTAGTTTTCGCCTTCTTCAACTCGATCATGTCTGCGCACATCTGGTTCTCCTGACGTCGAATGTGCTGGTTTTGCTCCTAGATAAAGGCTGCGACAGATCTATCCTTCCTGGTGCTGATCATCTCCCATTGTTCATCTCGGCGCCCACATATTTGATAGGTGGTATCCTCAGGTTCCTTGTTGTAGATTTCTCCAATGCGTCCCATGGTAATATGAGCTGCCATACTCTTGCCAAGGCTCCAAGTGGGTGCTTCGAAAGAGAACTCTATGGGTTTAGAATTTGGCGAGAACGTTCTTCCTGGAACTTGTACTTGAATCATCCAGCGCTCTTCTTCCGGTAGAGTGGCGTTGTACATCCCAGTGAAGCTTGGTATTCCAATATTCAAGTACCTAGTGACTTCCTTCAAGTGGCGTCCAAAAGGTGTGTCTTCATCCGGTTGTGCAAACTTGTTCTTCATCTCCTTCATCCTAAAGAGTGGAAAAGAAGAGGAGTCAGAAATGAGAAGAGAAGTGTGACCTATGGTTTATCTTAGTGCTCGTGTCCTACACTCAGCGTGTGCACTGATACCATCTTGTAGCGACCCGACCTCAGATGGTCAAGTCTCTGTGCTCAGGTGTCATCCCTGGATCAGTAATGCTGACACCACACAGTACTTCGAAGGATTTATAACAGAGTAGCAAGCACACACTTATTACATTGAATGTCTCAAAAGAGAACTTATTACAATAATATGTCTTAAGGCCATCTAATGCGATAACAGCGGAAGGCTTGGAAGATAAAGTGAGTCCATCAACTCCAATGGCATAGCTGAGCTGCACGGCAACGACCTACGAACCTTACTCCTCGTCTGAAAAGTCTGCAACATAATACGTTGCAGCCCGAGAACGGGTCAGCACATGGAATATGCTGGCAATGTAACACAAAAGAGCAATAACAGAATGATGCTATCACTACATGCATATTTGGCTGGTGGAAAGCTCTATGGTTACAATTTTGCGAAAAGCCAATTTTCCCCTACTACAAAGGAATCAGTTTTAATTTAACTATCATGGCGGTTGAATCATCATTTGAGAAGGTAACCCCCAACTCAATGATCCCAATTAGAATACTTAACAACCCAACAATATTAATTAAGAGTGTTGAGATACATGCGAATAATCAAGTACTAGATACTCAGAATTGTCCATAACCGGGGACACGGCTAGCCATGATTAGATTGTACACTCTGCAGAGGTTTGCGCACTTTTCCCCGAAGACTCGATCGCCTCCGTTGATTTCTCGCACTACATGGTGTTCGAGAGACGGATGACCGAGACACGGTCTTTCAGAAGCATTAACTCTCTACTCCGGGCAGACCATACCAAACCTACAAACCCACTACCTGCTGATCCACCTCTTCAAGAGCTTCATGCAACTTACTCAACTATGCTAGAGCCCATAATAGCTTGCGGCTGCACACGGAAGTTTCTAGCATGAATAGAATCAGTTCCCTTTGAGCCTGGGTGGCGGTCCATAGGAGAATCACACGGTAACCCCGGGATTTCCAAAAATAAAACAGGCAATCACTGGATACCCCAGGTGCCTCAATCCACCCAGATGTGTATTAAAGTTGCCACCTTAAGTAAACCATTAATTAACAATCTCACATCTGTCATGGATATCACTCAAACCCAATCCACGTCTACGAGTATAGCATGGCAATATAAGAATAACATAGAAGTAACTCCCAAGGGTTTGATCATAAAACAGGTAATAGGTTCTACCTCAGCAACTACTTCCCAATACCCACATGTTAAAGGCATCCTAATCATGCAATGTTTGAGGACTGAAACTAATGCATAAAAACTGGGTATGAAAAGAGTATGATCAATGTGTTACTTGCCTTGCTGACGATCTGTGAATCCTAGAGACTCGTAGTAACACGCTTCGCACTCCGGGAATTCTATCACAAGCAAACAATAACATACATAAGCAACAATCAAAGATGCACAAGTAGAACTCCAAATAAAATAGTTTGACCGGAGAGTTCAACTTAAGAACTCCGGTTTGCAAAAAGAATCAAATCAAACGGAGCAACAAAACTCAAACGGCAAAAGAAACAACTTCGTTTTACTAATCTGGATCTAAGTCAAATTTTACAGAAGAAAAATCTTGTTTGAGTTGATTATTCGGAAAGAGGGTTTCGAGACGAAACTCCAGGCGCTTGAATCACCTGATTCCGATAAACGAGCAAAAAGATAAACAGGTTTAAACATCGGATTAGAAATCGCGATCAGAATAACCGTGGAATAAATCTGATAAAAAGAAAAATGACGAACGGCTAAACGAACGAGCGTTCGTTAACAGAAACTAAACGGTGAACACGTTCGCTAGAACGAACGGACAAACGAACGTTCGCTAAGTAAATAAACCGAAGAAATAAACCGATCTATAAAAAACGAACTAGGGTTTTCAAAAAAACCAAAGGGTTTTCTAAAAAAAACGGCGGCGGGGTCGGGTACCTCCGGCGAGGTCGTCCGGCAGGGCGGGCAGCAACAGCGGGCTCGGCGAGGGGTGGCGGAGCTTGGGAGGGCGCGGGTGGCGGCGAGGGCGGCGGCGGCGACTGCGGCGGCGGCGACTCGGCGGCGACGGATCGGGGCTCGGCTCGGGCTCCGGCGCGCGATGGTGGCGGTGGTGGCGGGGTGGTGGTGAGGCGGGCGGCGGTATATAAAGGGGGGCGGCTTGCGAAGGGGCGCCGGGTGAGTCCGGCTCGGAATCCTCGGCGTCCGTCTTTGCAGCCGACGGGCGCAGTGAGGCGGCGGGGCGGGCGGCGGGGTTGGCCGCTTTCAGCCGGGCCTTTGGCTCACCAAAAGTCTGAGGGTTTTTTTTAAAACATTCCGCCAAAAGAAAATTTAATAGAAAAATAAATAAAAATCTAAAAATTCCAAAACAAGTTTTCTCCGTCTAAATAAAATATTTAGAACAGTATGAACTTTTCTTGGCCCCTAAAATGCAATTTTTAAAACATGCAAATTTTTCTAGGGCAAATAAAAATCCCGAATAAACTCAAATAAAATCCAAAAATGATTTTAACATTTTTCCTCCGATATTTCAATTATTTTGGAGAAGTCATATTATCTCCCCTCATTTATTATTTTAAACATGAAATATTTTCCAGAGAGAAAATAATTAAAATCAAATCCTCGTCTTCACTGTTTGATAAAAATTTCAAATATGAAAATTAGAAAATCCCCAATTCTCTCCGAAGGTCCTTGAGTTGCTTAGGATCTCGAGGATTGCACAAAAAGCAATAAAATATGATATGCATGGATCTATGTGTAACATGCCAAATTGGAAATTTGGGATGTTACACATGCAAGATGCTATATATGTCTTGGAGAGGATGGATTTTGAAGATCATGAAAGTATGGAAACAAAGATAGTTCACCCAAGGACCCATCATGGTATAGATTTTGCTATAAATCTGTACAATTCTGAGAGCATATCCCATTTTGGTTGCCCCAATTGGGAAGCACTTTGCAAGATGTATGATTTTCATGAGGGTATACTTATCACCTTGGATTTTGGTGATCCTGATATCGACGAAGATAATATGGACATTTGGGTCCTTGTTGACACGCTTCCAATTCTATCGGTATCTGAGTTTCTCAAACATAGTTATTAAGTAATTTATATTGTTTATTTCAAAATAGTTGACAACTTATTTCCATTGATAGCTCATTTTTATTCTTCAATGAATGTACAGAAGATGGTAGACAGAACCTACTACACCGATGGTGCAGAATTAACTTATCAGGAGAAAGATCATCTTATCTCATTTCTTAATGATGTTGAGAATTACAATATGAATTATCAAACTCCTGGACATTATGGTAAATACGTGCCACTAGTGCACGTGTTGAACTACGGTAACATCTATGGAGATGGCATGGTAAGATTTTTTACTATTACGACATTCGTGCATCGTTTGCATAAATTCTTCTAAAGCTAAACTACATTGCTAACTACAATGTTATTACTATGTTTTTCAACAGAAAATCCTGAAAGATTGTGTGCCTCATCTCATGCTTCCGAAAGGTCACCTTGATGTTATGAGCTTACAGCCAAGTCTGCCTAGGCTTCACTACTGTTCATACCGGATTCCTAAAACCAATGAAGACATGACAGTCAAAGCATGGAAAAAATGTATGGACAATCGTATGGAGCTACTTGGAACCAACATTATGCGAAGCATAAGAATTGTAGACATGATAGTCTCCATTCTCTATAATGGAGAGTTAGGGCCTATCTTATTTTATGCCATTTTACCTAAGAGGGGGTAGTAGGTCCTATGAGAGAGGAATAGGTCCTAGGTATAATGTGTTATTATGTGCTACAATGTGTTAGAGTTGACGAGGAGGAGGAGGATGAGTTGTGATTATGACTAGTGACCAAGTTGTTATATGATGTCTCAAGAAAATGATGATCATGAGGAGTTGTTAATTATATGACAATGATGTATTATGATGATAAGTTGTTAATGATATGATGATGATGATGACGATGATGACGATGATGATGAGTTATTATATCATTGGGTGAAAGAACCGTGGATTAGTTTCAAGTGGATGGATCCTAAGTGATCAAGTCATGGATTATCACGATAATCCATGACTTGGTCAGTTAGGATCCATCCACTTGAAACTAATCCACGGTTCTTTCATCCAGTGATTTAGCAACTCATTATGATGTAAAACAATCTCTAAATTGCTACTGTATGAAAACTTGTATAATGGTGTATGAATACGACATAAAATAAAAAAGAAATAGAATACAGAATAATAGTAGTAGCACGGGCAGATAGAAGCGCTACTACTAAGTAGCTATAGTAGTAGCGCGGGTAAACCGATGCTACTGCTAACCTTTAGCTGTAGCGCCGTAACAGTAGTGCGGCCACCTGCGCTACTGCTAGGCCAAAAACCAGCGCTACTGCTATGATTTTCCCTAGTAGTGATCATAGAATGCACCATGTCTAATAAAGTACGGTTACGACGTTCAGACACACCATTACGCTGTGGTGTTCTAGGTGGCATGAGTTGTGAAACAATTCCATATTGTTTTAAATGAAGGCCAAACTCGTAACTCAGATATTCACCTCGACGATCAGATGGTAGAAATTTTATTTTCTTGTTACGATGATTCTCTACTTCACTCTAAAATTCTTTGAACTTTTCAAAAGTTTTAGATATGTGTTTCATCAAGTAGATATATCCATACCTACTCAAATCATCTGTGAAGGTCAGAAAATAATGATACCCGTCGCGTGCTTCAACACTCATCTGACCACATACATCAGTATGTATTATTTCCAATAAGTCATTAGCTTGCTCCACTGTTTCGGAGAACGGATTTTTAGTCATCTTACCCTTGAGGCATGGTTCGCAAGTATCAAATGGTTCATAATCAAGTGATTCCAAAAGTCCATCTGTATGCTCTGGATGCACAATCTCCTTCAGAACACACTGCAAAATATGACAAAATGGAAGGGACAAATTAAAAAATGTGGGGACAAAAAAATTGTGTTGCGTTGAATAAACTATCATAGTAAATTTTGCTTTCTGCTTACATCTGTGCCAGCAAAAAAACTTCTTGCCCTTGGTGGGATGTAATTGAGTTGATTGCCTTTTTACTGATTCGTGATCGACAACTTTGACAGGAGGGAGGGTATTCTGTGTGATGTGCCTGCTAGAGGTTTCAATCTTGTCCAAAGCAAGTACCTATGTATAAGAGATATGTGATTAACATGATAAGTGCGGGTTGTAAAAAAAGGAATGTTGTGTATAATACCTAGAGAAGAAGGTGATAGCCAACTATGTGAATTATGTTGTTCCCATTGGCGATGTCGTACTTGATCTTTCTTACGCCTTTCATCAAATCGTCTTTGACAAACCTACACCAGTTATATGAATTTATGTCTAACAGCACAACAAGTGCTGCCCAGAGTGTAGTCATGCTTGGCGCAAGGGTTTAGGACATGGGCGACTGAGAATATTACAAAGGCTATCTTGAAGCATTCACATTCCACTTTGCGAGTATTCTCATCTAATGGCTTTGATAATATAAATTCAACAGCCTTCAGATTATGCATGCCTTTTGTGCTAATGCTTGAAGCCAACCTGTTGAACTCTATGCAAACTTCAGATAGATCTGAATGTCCCTCAGGAATGATCCTACTTCCCTTTGGCAAACCAAAAGCATAATTTATTTCTTGGTCTGTGATTGGTATCTGCCTTGATTGATCAAGTGATAAAATACATTCCTCTGGATCTACTCTGACCATCAAGGATGAACTAAATTTCAAATTCAGCTTGTGGCTTGTTTTTAAATGCATCAACCCTCCGAATCCAGTCTCCCTCACAAGAGCGCGCTTGAAATTAATAAACTGGGAAACACGCAACAAAACTTCTGGATAGATATGCGAGAGTTAAGAGTTGCATCGTCTAGCGTGTTCCTGGTAGGCTCTTCGACTCTATCAGAAATTGGGTTGTCCAAGTCTTGAGGAGGGGGCTCTTCGAAGGAGTTGCCTGTTGGAAATATGCCCTAGAGGCAATAATAAAGTGGTTATTATTATATTTTCTTAATCATGATAAAGGTTTATTATTCATGCTATAAATGTATTGATTGGAAACATAAATACATGTGTGAATACATAAGCAAATACCAAGTCCCTAGTAAGCCTCTACTAGACTAGCTCGTTGATCAAAAGATGGTTAACGTTTCCTAACCATAGACATGAGTTGTCATCTGATAACGGATCACATCATTAGGAGAATGATGTGATGGACAAGACCCATCCTTTAGCATAGCGTATGATCGTTTAGTTTTTTCTACTGCTTTCTTAATGTCAAATACATATTCCTTCAACATGAGATCATGCAACTCCTTGATACTGGAGGAATACCTTGTGTGCTATCAAACGCTACTTCATAACTGGGTAATCATAAAGGTGCTCTACAGGTATCTCCAAAGGTGTCTGTTGAGTTGGCGTGAATCGAGATTGGGATTTGTCACTCTATATGACAGAGAGGTATCTCTGGGCCCCCTTGGTAATATAGCATCACAAGAAGCTTGCAAGCAAAGTGACTAAGGAGTTAGTTACAAGATGATGTATTAAAAAACGAGTAAAGAGACTTGCAGGTGACGAGATTGAACTAGGTATGGAGATACCGTCGATCGAATCTCGAGCAAGTAACAACATACCAACAGACAAAGAGAATTACATATGTTGTCATAAAGGTTCAACCGATAAAGTTCTTCGTAGAATATGTAGGAACCAATATGGGCATCCAGGTCCCGCTATTGGTTATTGACCGGAGAAGCGTCTCGGTCATGTCTACATCATTCTTGAACCCGTAGGGTCCGCACGCTTAACGTTCATTGACGATATAGTACTATATGAGTTATGTATGTTTGTGACCGAATGTTGTCCGGAGTCTTGGATGAGATCACGGACATGACGAGGATCTCTGGAGGTAAAGATCGATATATAGGATGAAGGTATTCGGGTTCCGGAAGAGTTTCAGAATGCACCGGATAATTGTCAGAGTGCGGGAAGGGGTTCTGGGAGGCCATCGGTAAGTTATACCTACTTGGTGGGCCTCATGGGCCAAGGAGGGAGGCGCACCAGCCCACAGGGGGGCAGTGTGCGCTCCACCTCCCCTGCCCACACGCCAAAGGAAGGAGGGGATGCCCTAGGGCAGCCGCCCCCCTTTCCTCCCCCCTGCGCACCAAATATGGAAGGGGGGTGGCGGCTAGGCAGGCCCCTAAGGCAGCCGCCGGCCCCTTGGGGCGCACCCTAGGGCTGCCTCCCCCTCCACCTATATATATGAGAGGAGAGGAGGGGGCAACACATACCACGATTCCCAAGCCGTGTGCGGCGCCCCCTCTCCCTCTAGTTCGTCCTCCGCTCTAAACTGTTGTGCTTGGTGAAGCCCTGTGGAATAGTTTCACCACCACTGTCACCATGTCGTCGTGCTGCCAGAACCCATTTACTACTTTGCCTCTCTTGCTGGATCAAGAAGGCGAGGACGTCATCGAGCTGAATGTGTGCTGAACGCGGAGGTGTCGTACGTTCGGCACTTGATCGGGACAGATCGTGAAGGTGTATGACTACATCAACCGCATTGATAAACGCTTCCACTTAGCGATCTGCAAGGGTATGTAGATGCTCTCCCCCTCTCGTAGCTATGCATCTCAATAGATAGATCATGCGTGTGCGTAGTATTTTTTGTTTTCCATGCAACGTTCCCCAACATTGCTGCGGATAGCCATCATGCTAAAACTTGATGATCTGGTGATGTGAGACTAAATCTTGATGAACCGACTTGACAGAGGAAATATACAAAAAAAATTGAAAAAGCAATACATTTAATATACTAATGGATGTGCCGGTCGATCCGAGGAAAACTAGGCTGGTATACTGTGAGAAGTTGAATATGAACCTGAATTTGGGGATCTAGGGGAAATTCCTAGGGGATAATGTTGTTGATCTAGATATTTTGCATACCTGGGGTGCTTGAAGCAGTCCTGCTATTAGGAAACTTGACAAGGTTGGATTGTGTGCCGCCGGGTCAGATGTATTCCGAAGCATTGGGGTGCGGAGTCGGATTACTCGGGGGTTGTTCTTGAGCAGCGTCGTGAGCTTTTTTGGGTAGGTGAGGGTCGAGGATGGGGGAGACAAACAGTAAATGATTTGAGCGCAGTGGTGGTGCGCCGAGCGGAATTGTCTGGTCAAAACCAGTGGATAAAGTGCTACAGAACGAGCTTCTTTCGGGGCAATTTGCTTCCGCTCCAATTACTAATGCAAATAATTATTCCTTCTATGCAAGTGCATGGTTGCATATGCCCGATTATTCATGCATCCATGAACAGGGGGTACTTCTTAAAACTGCATGGTCGTGATTAGCTCGTGTGACAAAATGATTAGCTTTTTTTGAAGCAAAAATTAATAGCTACAGTATAGGTGATTACGTGCACCGGCCAAGCCCAAAAACAAATATTGGTGTAAGATGTGGGAGCAACTAGTATAGAATCTGGGCATGTGGTACAAAAATAGAAAAAACCATTCTGGGAGCAACTAGTGGAGGCATCTCAGGCCACTTAATGTATATTTCATCAAAAAAACCTGACACTTGTTAGATATAAATTTTTGACTTTTGCTGTAACCACCTTGACATTGTCATACCCAATCGTTTTGTCCTTGGTAATAAGACTGTTCTTCAAAACTCACAGCGCTGATGTTAGTAGAATCTCGAGTCTTTGTAAAATAAGACAATTTCAGATACGCATAGTGCTAATGCCGCGTCCCTCATAGTTTGATATAGGGAAAATTGAATTTATACCCTTAGTTGGGTCACACTTGTCGGTGTTCTGGGAACGGGGTCCCCAGACTTGCCTGCCTGCGGCCTGCGGTGTGGCTCGAGTGGTGGCCCAGTACGGCCCATCTTCATCAGCGCAAGACTCAAGACCCTCTCGAGGAGCCAAGCCTCGCGGGGCGGATGACACACGACTTCCTTAGGAACGGCCTCGCCAGGCAGGCTCGCGAGGAGGCGGAGAGATCAAGGCAGGGTACCTCGCGAGGTGCGCGTGACGCAAGCCATGACGATCGAGACCAGGCGGGCGCCAGGCGGGCGCCGGCCTGTGCAGTGTCCTTGTTTCCTCTTTGATGCAAAGGGGGCAAGCACAGGCGTGGAGTACCGAGGCATCAGGCAAAAGGTTGCCATTTCAGTGCAACGAGACCAAGGCCAGCAGAGCGGCAGGATGCAGGTCACCATGGATCCCAAGACGGTGTCATCGCCGGTGCTTTTGGCAGCCGAAGACCAACTTTAGTCAGGATAGCTTGTACTAGATATTCCCCTTCAAAATGGTCGTTGTTGGCGCCCTTCCCGCTCAATATTTGGGAAGAGGACCAGGGCCTCTATAAATAGAGCTAGCCACCATAGTAGAGGGCATCGGGAGATCTCATAGAGTCCTAATCAAAGAGAGAGGCGATCAAACTCACCCAAGCAGTTCATCGCACCAGCTCAATAACACCTCCCGCGAGGTTGTTCTTCCCTTGTACTGTTCGTCATCAGCCTCTAAGGCAATCCACCACACCACACATTGGAGTAGGGTATTACACCACAACGGTGGCCCGAACCAGTATAATTCTCGTGTCCCTTGTGTTGTTCATTGTTCTAGCTTAGATTCTCGCGAGGCGATCAGACGTAGATCGGTAGGGGAAAGATGTTCGTGTGCACCCCAGAGTTCGAACCTTAAGGGTGTGCCGGAACCCAACATCCGACAACACTCGACTGGTTTGCCCCTAATTTCTCAAAACACGTGGTCTTGTCCAACTCACATCGCTTTACTTGCGTTTTTGCCCTTCCGGCATGTCTCCGTCCCGTCAGCGTCGTTTAACCATACACAACACGTTACTTTGGACATTTTTGCCCTTGTTGGTGCTATACCTAATACCCCTTCATCCTCAATGTGCTAGCGCAAGGAAACAGAGCAGAACAGAAAGCCGGTGAGGAAAAGGGAGTGGGTGGCAAGGCGTGGCACAATAGAGCAAGGAGCGGCCGCGCATGGCGAGCTCGGGCTCTTCCATCTTCTAATTGGTGGTCGGAGAGGTAAGTAAAACTCCATCAATGCTCCCCCCCCAATTCGTTCTAGGGTTTGTGATAATTCGGGAAATTTATGACTTAGGTTGATGGGGTTGGGATTGTGGAGCATGTCTCTGAGTTCTATCTTCCAGATGAAAGTCATTGTGGATTGGAGCATTTATCAAAGCATCGCTGCCCTGGTCATGGCCTTGTTCCTGCCCAGTGTGTTACATGGGGAGGAGCTAACACTGGCCGTCGTTTCTTAGGGTGTCCTCTAGATGGAAGATCTTTGTGAATTATACCATGTTTTAGATGGTGTTTATGCAATATCTAATGTTTTGTTAATGTGATATACAAGCAGTTACCACATGAGTGTCACTGTGTGGTTTGGGTTGATCCTCCTCCATTGCGTGCTGCCCTTGCTTATGAAGACCTGCACACAGAGCTGGAACAAAGATGGATCAGAAGCCACAAATTGCAGAAGCAAACATGGAGCTGTCAAAGAAAAATCTTGCTTTGAATAAGATAGTGAGAGAGAGATGAGATGCTGCTTGTTCTGGCATTGTTGTTTGTAGGAATGTGTGTTGTTGTGTTTTTTTATGTTGTAGTTGTAGCAGTTGTTGAAGAAAGTGTGAGAGAGATGGATGACCTGAATGTTGTTTATGATGCACTATTGTATGCTAAATTTGATGATCATTATTCACTGCTGATGCTTGTGACATTGTACCAAATACAGATTTGTTCCATATGATAGTGCCAAATTCAGCAAACTGACATTGAACCAAATATATCAA
The DNA here is from genome assembly GCA_021437245.1 of Aegilops speltoides. Classification (NCBI taxonomy): domain Eukaryota; kingdom Viridiplantae; phylum Streptophyta; class Magnoliopsida; order Poales; family Poaceae; genus Aegilops; species Aegilops speltoides. The sequence continues at coordinate 138,872,077 of CM038147.1, forward strand.
CCTGATAGAGCACACATTGTAGCAAATAGAGCAAGACATTTTAGCAAATAGAGCAACACATTGTACCAAATAGACCACACATTGTACCAAATAGAGCACAAATTGTACCAAATAGAGCAACCTGATATATCAACCTGATAGAGCACATATTACCAAATTCAGCAAACTGACATTGTACCAAATATAGCAACTTGATAGTGCATTAAGCACACTTAGTACTAGAACTTAAGTGCATAACAACAAGATAACAACACTGGCAAATATAACATAGTACTAGAACTAAAGTTTCTTTCTCCTGGTATTCTTGGCTAGGTTTGGAGCTAGCATTGCCTTCCTTCTAGTGTTCTTTTATGAGTTTGGAGCTTCAATTGTTGTTGCTGCTCTTTTTGGAGAGAAACCTTTGCTTTGAACACTGCTTTCAACTGAGACAAATGTTGCTGTTGGTTCCACAACTGTATTCTGCTTGACACACCTGGAGAAGCTCCTCTTTCTGCTGCCCTTTTATAACTTTTCCTAGGGCTAAAACAAGTGGAAGCATATCACAGTTTGAAAGATTTTATAAAGTAGTAAGATCAAAACATGTAAGGATTTGTAACATATGCACAAAGCCAAGATTTTATACCTGACTGCACAACTAGCTCCTATAGATGCATCATGTGAGGGCTCCTTTGGTGGTGGCATCTGCTGCTGAAGAACATCAGGTGCTGCCTCATCCTCCTCATCCTCTTGTATTTTTTGCTTCTGCTGGTTCATCGGCTGTAGAATGGTCATCTACATTGTCTGCTCCCCAGTGTTCATCTTCTCCAAAGGCTGGATCAACAGATTGATTGCAGCCCTTGGCATTGTGTCCACATATCCCGCACCTTTTGCACTTATGCTTCCTATGACCAAGGCCTTTTCCTTCAGTGCTACTTCTAATCCTTTGCTTTCTTGGTCTACGTAGATTGGTATGGGAAAGATCTTCGTGCGCACCCGAGAGTTCGAACCTTAAGGGTCTGCCGGAACCCAACATCTGACATTTGGCGCGCCAGGTAGGGGTGTGCCGGAGCTCTCCCTTCCATCGACCCGTTCTCCATCAGTGCCGCGCTCCGCCCTCATGGCGGCCAACGCACCGCCTGCTCCGGCTGTCGACGCCGACACGGGAACCAGGGGGCTCGGAGCCCTGGCCCCCACCTTGCTACAGGTGCGCTGGCCGAACAAGTTCAAGCCGGACATGCCGCCACGCTACGACGGCGCTGCCGATCCACTGGCCTTCCTGCTAGCGTATGAAGAGGCCGTCCTCAAGGCCGGAGGCGACGACAGGGTCATGGCTTACTGGCTGGCCATGGCCCTCACCGGCATCCCGCGCATGTGGCTGCTCCACCTGCCAACGGCCTTTGTGGCCTCCTGGGAGGAGTTGCGCAACCTCTTCCTTACCCATCATGCTGCGCCGGCACCCCCAGTCGTCGCAGCCCTCCTGGGCGGATCGCAGGCACCACCTTCGAGCCACCACGTCAAGCCGTTCATCCGCCAGATCGGCGCCGTCCTCAAGCGTCGTGAAGCCCCCACGGGTTGGGTGGCACCCATGGCTGATTTGACCTTCAGCTCGGACGATCACCCCTCCAACACCGCCTGTTCGGGCGCACTCCCGATGCTATGCACCTCCACCATCTGCTAGGTGGCCGTCACCAGGACCCTCATCGACGGTGGTGCCGGCCTCAACGTGCTCTCGGTGGAGGCCTTCAGCCTCCTCCACGTGCCTCTAGAGCGACTCCAACCCAGCAGGCCATTCTCGGGCGTTGGAGGCAGTTCCACCGGCTCCCTGGGGCAGATCCGCCTCCCAGTGACCTTCGGCACCCACGACAACTTTCGCACGGAGCTGGTCGACTTCGACATCGCCCCCATCAGGCTCTCGTACAACGCCATCCTCGGCTACCCAGCCTCGGCCCAGTTCATGGCGGCGACTCACCCGGCTTACAACCTCATGAAGATGCCCGGGAGCAGTGGTGTCCTTATCGTGTCCGGAGACACAAGGGATGCGTTGTAGGCGCTCGAGTGATACGTCTCCAACGTATCTACTTTTCCAAACACTTTTGCCCTTGTTTTGGACTCTAACTTGCATGATTTGAATGAAACTAACCCGGACTGACGCTGTTTTCAGCAGAATCGCCATGATGTTGTTTTATGTGTAGAAAAGAAAAGTTCTCGGAATGTCCCGAAATCCACGGAGGCACTTTTGGAATTAATAAGAATTTTGCAAAGAATCAACACTGGGGCCCGACAGTTGTCCACGAGACAGGCGCCCCTAGGCGCACCCTCCTATCTCGTGGGCCCCTGACCTCCACCGACCTCAACTCCAACTCCATATATTCACGTTCGGGGAGAAAAAACAGAGAGAAAGTTTCATCGCGTTTTACGACACGGAGCCGCCGCCAAGCCCTAATCTCTCTCGGGAGGGCTGATCTGGAGTCCGTTCGGGGCTCCGGAGAGGGGGATTCGTCGCCGTTGTCATCATCAACCATCCTCCATCACCAATTTCATGATGCTCACCACCGTGCGTGAGTAATTCCATCGTAGGCTTGCTGGACGGTGATGGGTTGGATGAGATTTACCATGTAATTAAGTTAGTTTTGTTAGGGTTTAATCCCTAGTATCCACTATGTTATGAGATTGATGTTGCTATGACTTTGCTATGCTTAATGCTTTTCACTAGGGCCCGAGTGCCATGATTTCAGATCTGAACCTATTATGTTTTCATGAATATATGTGTGTTCTTGATCCTATCTTGCAAGTCTATAGTCACCTATTATGTGTTATGATCCGACAACCCGGAAGTGAGAATAATCGGGATACTTCTCGGTGATGACCATAGTTTGAGGAGTTCATGTATTCACTATGTGCTAATGCTTTGTTCCGGTTCTCTATTAAAATGAGGCCTTAATATCCCTTAATTTCCACTAGGACCCCGCTGCCACGGGAGGGTAGGACAAAAGATGTCATGCAAGTTCTTTTCCATAAGCACGTATGACTATTTACGGAATACATGCCTACATTACATTGATGAACTGGAGCTAGTTCTGTGTCACCCTATGTTATAGCTATAACATGAGGGATCGCATCCGGCATAATTATCCATCACTGATCCATTGCCTACGAGCTTTTCATATATTGTTTTTCGCTTATTTAATTTTCCGTTGCTACTGTTACAACTACTACAAAACCCAAAAACATTACTTTTGCTACCGTTACTTTTATTATCATATCGCTTTTGCAACTAAATACTTTGCTGCAGATACTAAGTTATCCAGGTGTGGTTGAATTGACAACTCAACTGCTAATACTCAAGAATATTCTTTGGCTCCCCTTGTGTCGAATCAATAAATTTGGGTTGAATATTTTACCCTCGAAAGCTGTTGCGATCCCCTACACTTGTGGGTTATCAAGACTAATTTCTAGCGCCGTTGCCGGGGAGCATAGCTCTACACTCTGAGTCACTTGGGATTTATATCTGTTGATCACTATGAAGAACTTGAAAGACGACCGAACTATGATTTTGCCCTCAACTACGAGGGGAGGTAAGGAACTGCCATCTAGCTCTGCACTAGATTCTCCTTCTGTTATTAGTAGGCTTGCGACACCTAAACCTGCTACTGCTATGAATTCTGATATGTCGCATGTTATTGATGATGCCACTTCTGCTATGCATGATGAAACTACTTCTGTGCGTGATACTACTTTGCCATTAGGTGAATATCTTGATGAACAACTTGCTAGAGTTAGGGGGAATGAAATTACTGAAGAGCCTATTATTGATGATAGTGATGATGAAGGTTCTGCCAATGATTATGTATTGCCTGTTGTTCCTAAGGGTTATGTTATGAATGAAGAAGCTGCTAGGGAAATCTTTACTTGCAATGATAGATATGATCTTAAGAAATTATTAGTTAAATGGAAGCATCAGTCTCTTAATGCTAGAATGAAACCTGACCCTGCTTTTGCTACTTCACCTATCTGTGTTACTGATAAGGATTATGAATTCTCTATTGATCCTAAGATTATTACTTTAGTTGAATCTGATCCTTTTTATGGCCTTGAATCTGAAACTATTGTGGCACATCTTACCAAGTTGAACGATATAGCCATCCTATTTACTAATGATGAGAAGTCTCGCTATTTTTATATCCTTAAGATATTTCCGTTCTCATTAAAGGGTGATGCTAAGACTTGGTATAATTCTCTTGCTCCTGGTTGTGTGCGTAGTCCCGTGATATGATTTATTACTTCTCGCTAAATATTTCCTGCTCATAAGAAACAATCTGCCTTGCGGGAAATATATAATTTTGTGCAAATCAAAGAAGAGAGTCTCCCACAAGCTTGGGGAGGCTTATCTGATTACTTAATGCTTTGCCTGATCATCCTCTCAAGAAAAATGAAATACTTGATATCTTTTATAATGGACTAACCGATGCTTCCAAGGACTACTTGGATAGTTGTGCTGGTTGTGTTTTCAGGGAAAGAACAGTCGACGAAGCTGAAATACTATTGAATAATATGTTGACTAATAAAAATAATTGGACTCTTCCCGAGCCAATTCCTGAGGCAACTCCTGAACCAATTGAGCCAACTCTTGAGCCTATTCCTAAACCCACTCCAAAGAAGAGAGGTGTTTTATTTCTCAGTCCTGAAGATATGCAAGAGGCAAAGAAATCAATGAAAGAAAAAGGTATTAAAGCTGAAGATGTTAAGAATTTACCTCCTATTGAAGAAATACATGGTCTTAATTTACCGCCTGAAGAACCATATTGTCTTGATAACCCGACACAGGTAGTAAAGGTAAATTCTCTCTATAGATATGATAAAGTTGAAATCCCTTCTACTAAATTTCATAGCCCATGCTTAGATGAATTTGATGACTTTATGGCTAGACAAGAAAGTTTTAATGCTTATGTTGGTAGAGAGTTAAAGAATAATGCTTTCGAGATAGGACGCGTAGGCGATAATATAGCTAGAGTTAAAGATGAACTTCACCTCGTTAGCAAATATGCTTCTATGGTTGCTACTCAAGCTGAGCAAGTACTCAAAGCTCAAAATGATTTGCTTGATGAATTAAATAATAAAAATGACTTTGCTGTTAGAGTGGCTACTAGAACTGGTAGAATGACTCAGGAACCTTTGTATCCTGAAGGCCACCCTAAGAGAATCGAGCAAGATTCTCAGAGAAATAATTTAGAAGCACCTAGTTCTTCTAAAAAGAAGAAAAAGAAAGACAATAGGACTTTGCATGCCTCTAGTGAACCTACTGTAGACACACCTGAGAATCCCAATGATATTTCTATCTCTGATGCTGAAACACAATCAGGTGATGAACATGAACCTAGTGATAATGTTAATGATAATGTTCATGTTGATGCTCAACCTAGCAAAAACAATGAAGTAGAGATTGAACCTCCTGTTCATCTTGATAACCCACAATCAAAGAATCAACATTATGATAAGAGAGACTTTGTTGCTAGGAAGCACGGTAAAGAAAGAGAACCATGGGTTCAGAAACCCATGCCCCTTCCTCATAAACCATCCAAGTCAAAGGATGATGAGGATTTTGAGCGTTTTGCTGAAATGATTAGACCTATTTTCTTACGTATGCGCTTAACTGATATGCTTAAAGTAAATCCTTATGATAAGTATATGAAGGATATCATTACAAATAAAAGAAAGATACCGGAAGCTGAAATTTCCACCATGCTTGCTAATTATACTTTAAGGGTGGAATACCAAAGAAACTTGGAGATCTGGGTGTACCAACTATACCATGCTCTATTAAAAGAAATTATGTTAGAACTGCTTTATGTGATCTTGGAGCCGATGTTAGTGTTATGCCTCTCTCTTTATGTCGTAGACTTGACTCGAATAAGTTGACACCTACTGAAATATCTTTGCAAATGGATGATAAATCAATTGCTATACATGTCGGTATTTGTGAGGATGTGCCTGTTGTGGTTGCAAATGTCACTATCTTAACGGAATTTGTTATTCTTGATATTCTCGAGGATGATAGTATGTCTATTATCCTTGGTAGACCCTTTTTGAATACTGCAGGGGTTGTTATTGATTGCAACAAAGGCAATGTCACTTTTCATGTTAATGGTAATGAGCATACGGTACACTTTCCGAGGAAACAATCTCAAGTTCATAGCATCAATTCAATTGAAAAAGTTCCAACTATCATTTTTGGAGGTTTTAAATTTCCTCTCCCTACTGTCAAGAAAAAGTATGATATCCTTATTGTTGGGGATTTTCATATCCCCGTTGAGTTAACTTAGTGTTATTCGAAATTTCTCCGGTTCCGTGTTATTCGGAATGAGTTTGTTAACAAGACTTGATCAACCTTGTTAGTGGGTTCATTTTGATGATCACGAGATGGATGAAACTAGAAGGCACAACCTTCTGTACCCTCTTTTTACTTTCTATTATTTAGAATAAATAAAGCAAAAATAGTATTATTTGTCTGTTTTCTGAATTATCCGTGCAATAAAAAATAGTCCAAAAATAAAAGTGCTCCAAATGCCCTGCAAATTTAGTATGATTTTTTCTGGAATATTTGAGGATTTTAGGCACCTTGAAAACACTACAGAGGGGCAAGCACCAGCCACGAGAGTGGAGGGCGCCCCACCCCACTGGCGCGCCCCTGTCTCGTGGGCCCCTGGTGGCCCCCCTCCACTTATGCCAGCACCCACACACTTCATATTCTACCCAAAAAAATCCCCATCCAGCTCAAGCACGAGTTCTAGCTCGTTTTGCTGCGATTTTCGATCTCCTTGCTCAAAGCTCCATTCACAAAACTGCTTTGGGAGATTGTTGCTTGGTATGTGACTCCTCCATTGGTCGAATTAGTTTTTGTTTTAGTGCTTTATTCATTGCAAATTTTTGCTGCATAGGTGACCTTGTTCTTGATCTTGCATGTTAAATTTTTGAGGTCCCAAGCAATTCCAATGCATGATATAGGCTCTAGGCACTTGTAGGAGTAGTTGCTATCAATCTTGTTTAGTTTTATTCACTTTTATTTTGAAGTTACTAAAATTTCAGAAATTTTCAGAAAAACAATTATGCTTAGAAGAATGTACCAAGGTAGTTCCTCGGCAAAGAAAGGGCCAAGGATTGCTATACGTAAGCAAGATGTTGAATTGCCGAGGGACGCAAATGTACGGGCTTGTGAGTGGCCATCCGATGATTTTATGGTCGAAGCAGGCTTCAAGGATGAATTTGACACGTATGTGCGTAATGCCGAGCTGGAGGACTTCTTACAAGATAAGTGTCCTCAATATTATCAATTGATTGATTCCTTTGTGCGGAGGTTCCAATATATCTGCGCGCGTAATTCTCCTAGTGTCATGTTTGATATTTATGATACATCTTATAACATGGATTTAGAGGATTTCACAACTGCTTGCAAACTCCCACAGTGTGGTAATATTAATGATCCTCGCAAATCTGAATTTAGAGATTTTCTTGCTAGTATTACTATGGGAGAATCTAGGGACATAGCACAAGCTACCATAGGGAGCATACATTTTCCTGCTATACATTATTTTGCTCTCTTTATTGGTAGATGCATTAACGGTAAAGACGAAGCATGTCACATGTGTGTCCCTGATCTTTGTGTCCTCAAGAGTGTTGTTTCAGGTTATAAAGGTTATAACTTGGGGGCAATAGTTGCACGTAGGTTGCAGAATAATAGTAGAAAGGGAGATTTATTTGGAGGAATTTATGCAACCCGTGTGGCTAACTTTCTTAATATATCCCCACAAGAGGGGGATATGATTTTACCTCCTATTTATTTGGATAAACAAGCTATGTTTAATAATCATTTTCTTGAGAGGAATGAACAATTCCTCCACTATCGACTAATCTATGACAGACGCAACGTCGTCCCTGTTACTCTTCCTGCTCCCTACCTTTTTGATTATCAAGCAAAAGGAAGATATGTTGTCACCAGGGAAGAAGCAACTGAATACGAGAGGGGAATGGAGGCAGCTCGCCAACATGCTGCGGCTCAGGAGGCGGTTGCCTCTGCATCTCAGTACAACCCCGGTTTCACTTATGGATATCAGCCAAGCGATCCTTGGTATTAGACCAACTTAGGCCAAAAGCCTAAGCATGGGGGAGTACGTATTTCTCACCGACTTTACATTCATGTTCACACGCTACTCGTCGGTGCTCATACTCATTCATTGTATTATCCATGCTAGTTTAAATTTATTTTTCTAGTTTTCTTATTGTGTGTTTGTTAAACCTTAAGAAAAACCAAAAAAAATTAGTTAGTTTAATTTCCATGCTTGTAGTAGAATTAAAATGAAAACCGAAAAAGATTTCTAGTTCTTCTTCTTACTTGTTGGGAGATTTCCCGTGTAAATAGTTTTATTTTCTTTTCTTTCCTTTGGGGGTCGAGAAGACCATATTGAAAATGCTTAGTGGCTCTTTTATGCATGATTGTTTATTTAACTTAGAGCCCATATTACCCTGTCTTCTCTCTTGAGTTGAATGCTTGCAGATTCCAGCTTAGTCCAATGCACGTGCACTCTTATTATTATACACATCATTCGGTCGTGCAAGTGAAAGGCAATAACGAAGATATATGATGGACTTATTGAGATGAGAAAAGCTGGTATGAACTCGACCTCTCTTGTTTTTGTAAATATGATGAGTTCATCGTTTCTGAGTCAGCTATTATGAAGTAAACATATTTGCAATGATATTTAGAGATTATAGTTGCTTGTGCCATGCTTGATGGTTTACCTTGCGTGCCAACATGCTATTAGAATGATTATGATGTGGTATGATGGGATGGTATCCTCCTTTGAATGAATTGGGTGACTCGACTTGGCACATGTTCACGCATGTAGTTGAATCAAATCAACATAGCCTTCACGATATTTATGTTCATGGTGGATTATATCCTACTCATGCTTGTACTAAGTGTAAATTAATTTTAATGTATGTTTATGACTGTTGTCGCTCTCTCAGTTGGTCACTTCCCAGTCTTTTGCTAGCCTTCACCTGTACTAAGCAGGAATACTGCTTGTGCGTCCAAACTCCTTAAACCCCAAAGTTGTTCCATATGAGTCCACTATACCTACCTATGTGCAGTATTTACCTGCCATTCCAAGTAAATTTGTATGTGCCAAACTCCAAACCTTCAAATGAAATTCTATTTTGTATGCTCGAGCAGCTCATGTTACAACTAGGGCTGCCTATATCTTCCATGCTAGGTGGGTTATTCTCAAGAGGAGTGGACTCCGCTCCTCATTCACGAGAAAGGGCCGGTAACCGGGATGCCTAGTCCCATGATCCAAAAAGGATCAAAGCAAATCAAAATAATTAAACAAAGCTCCCCCAGGGCTGTTGTATGTTGGAGGCACTCGTTGTTTCGAGCAAGCCATGGATTGATGCTTGTTGGTGGTTGGGGGAGTATAAACCTTTACCATTCTGTTTGGGAACTGCCTATAATGCTTGTAGTATGGAAGATACAGCCATCTCATAGTTGTTGCGTTGACAGCAAAAGTATGCCGCTCAAAATGTTATTCAATCTCTATTTTAAAATCGAGCTTTGGCACCTCTACAAATCCCTGCTTCCCTTTGCGAAGGGCCTATCTATTTACTTTTATGTTGAGTCATCACCCTTCTTATTTAAAGCACCCGCTGGAGAGCACACTGTCATTTGCATTCATTACTATTGGTTTATATCGGGTATGACTTGACTGGATCTCTTTTACCATGAATTACAATGTTTAGTCAGTCCTTGATCTTTAAAGGTGCTCTGCATTTATGTTTTGTGGTCTCAGAAAGGGCTGGCGAGATACCATTTTGTTATATCATGTTATGATTATTTTGAGAAAGTGTTGTCATCCGAGTTTTATTATTATGGCTCGCTAGCTGATTATGTTATTGATATGAGTAATTGTGAGACCTACGTGTTATTGTGAGTATGGTTAGTTCAAAATATTTGCTGAAACTTGAATGTTGGCTTTTCATGTTACAACAACAAGAGCAAACAGAGTTTGTAAAAGTTTTTCTTTATCCTTTCAGTTTATCAACTGAATTGCTTGAGGACAAGCAAAGGTTTAAGCTTGGGGGAGTTGATACGTCTCCAACGTATCTACTTTTCCAAACACTTTTGCCCTTGTTTTGGACTCTAACTTGCATGATTTGAATGAAACTAACCCGGACTGACGCTGTTTTCAGCAGAACTGCCATGATGTTGTTTTATGTGTAGAAAAGAAAAGTTCTCGGAATGTCCTGGAAATCCATGGAGGCACTTTTTGGAATTAATAAGAATTTTTGGCGAAAGAATCAGCACTAGGGGGCCCACAGGCTGTCCACGAGACAGGGGCGCCCCCCTAGGGTGCGCCCTCCTATCTCGTGGGCCCCCTGGACCTCCACCGACCTCAACTCCAACTCCATATATTCACGTTCGGGGAGAAAAAAATCAGAGAGAAAGTTTCATCGCGTTTTACGACACGGAGCTACCGCCAAGCCCTAATCTCTCTCGGGAGGGCTGATCCGGAGTCCGTTCGGGGCTCCGGAGAGGGGGATTCGTCGCCGTCGTCATCATCAACCATTCTCCATCACCAATTTCATGATGCTCACCGCCGTGCGTGAGCAATTCCATCATAGGCTTGCTGGACGGTGATGGGTTGGATGAAATTTACCATGTAATTAAGTTAGTTTTGTTAGGGTTTGATCCCTAGTATCCACTATGTTCTGAGATTGATGTTGCTATGACTTTGCTATGCTTAATGCTTGTCACTAGGGCCCGAGTGCCATGATTTCAGATCTGAACCTATTATATTTTCATGAATATATGTGTGTTCTTGATCCTATCTTGCAAGTCTATAGTCACCTATTATGTGTTATGATCCAACAACCCCGAAGTGACAATAATTGGGATACTTCTCGGTGATGACCATAGTTTGAGGAGTTCATGTATTCACTATGTGCTAATGCTTTGTTTCGGTTCTCTATTAAAAGGAGGCCTTAATATCCCTTAGTTTCCATTAGGACCCCGCTGCCACGGGAGGGTAGGACAAAAGATGTCATGCAAGTTCTTTTCCATAAGCACGTATGACTATTTACGGAATACATGCCTACATTACATTGATGAACTGGAGCTAGTTCTGTGTCACCCTATGTTATAGCTATTACATGAGGAATCGCATCTGGCATAATTATCCATCACTGAGCCATTACCTACGAGCTTTTCATATATTGTTCTTCGCTTATTTACTTTTCCGTTGCTACTGTTACAACTACTACAAAACCCAAAAACATTACTTTTGCTACCGTTACTTTTATTATCATACCGCTTTTGCTACTAAATACTTTGCTGCAGATACTAAGTTATCCAGGTGTGGTTGAATTGACAACTCAACTGCTAATACTCAAGAATATTCTTTGGCTCCCCTTGTGTCGAATCAATAAATTTGGGTTGAATACTTTACCCTCGAAAGCTGTTGTGATCCCCTACACTTGTGGGTTATCATAGAGATCGCTTTCAAGACGGCCGCGGTGGTGCAGCCCGCCGGCGCAGATGCCCTCGAGCCCAAGGGGGCTGCACCAGCCAAGAAGAAGAAGCTATTCACCCAAGACAAGGCGGAGACCAAGCAAGTACCAGTCGATGAGGATGGATCCTCTGGCGCCACCTTCACCATAGGCGCCAATCTCGACCATGAGTAGGAGGAAGCCCTGGTAAAATTTCTGCGTGCAAACAAGGAGGTGTTTGCGTGGGAACCTGACCAGCTGGCAGGGGTCCCAAGGGATGTGATTGAACACCATCTCAATGTGTGCCCCAACGTGCGCCCCGTGAAGCAGAAGGCAAGGTGATAGTCCACCGAGAAGAAGGCCTTCATCATCCAAGAAACCCGCAAGTTGGAGGCGGCAGGCGTCATTCGCGAAGTCCGCCATCCTGAATGGCTGGCCAACCGTGTTGTTGTGCCAAAAAAGGGAGGAAAGGAACACATGTGTGTTGACTTCACCAACCTCAACAAGGCCTGCCCACAGGATCCATTCCCACTCCCTCGCATCGACCAGATCGTCGATTCTACCGCCGAGTGTGACCTGTTGTGCTTCCTGGATGCCTTCTCGGGCTATCACCAGACCAAGATGGCGGTAGAAGACGTGGAGAAAACGGCCTTCCTGACCCCGTGTGGAGTATACTGCTATACCTGCATGCCGTTCGGGTTGCGCAACACGGGCGCGACCTTTCAGCAACTGATGCACATCGCCTTGGGCCGGCAGCTTGGGAGGAACACCGAGGCCCACGTCGATGACATCATGGTGAAGTCTCGGGAGGCGAAAACCCTAATACAAGACCTGGAAGAAACCTTCGCGAGCCTCCGTGAAGTGGATATGTGGTTCAACCTGGAGAAGTGTGTATTCGGAGTCCCCGGGCAAGCTCTTGGGCTTCCTCGTGTCCCACAGGGGCATCGAGGCTAACCCAGAGAAGGTCAAGGCAGTCGAAGACATGAGTCCACCGAAGACCCTCAGGGAAATGCAAAAGCTCACTAGGCGAGTAACCGTGTTGGGACGCTTCATCTCCAAGCTGGGGGAACGAGCACTGCCCTTCTTCAAGCTGATGAAGAAGAAGGGACCGTTCGAATGAACTGAAGAGGCCGACAAGGTATTCCAAGATCTCAAGAAGTACCTTACCAGCCCTCCGGTGATGGTAGCTCCGTGCCCTCAGGAGCCCTTGGTCCTCTACCTTGCAGCCACACCCTACTCCGCCAGCGCAGCCCTGGTGGCGGTTAGGAAGGAGCGCCGGGCCAAGGCCGCACCAGCCGCAGCCCCGGCCGAAGTGGAGCAGAGCCAAGAAAGCCTCGCGAAGACCAAGACCGTAGTAGATGGGGATCAGCCTCAGCAGGGGGACGCACCCAGAGCGGAGGAGGCCCCGCCAGACGACCAAGTGCTGGGGGCTCCATCGCCTCGAGAGGCGCCTCGACCTCCGGAGGACGCGGGCGACGCCAGCACCCTCAACCTCGTCGAGCACCCTGTGTACTTCATTAGCATGGTGTTGCGGGACACAAGGGCACGATACCCCATGCCCAGAAGCTCTTCCTTGCATTACTGGTGGCCTCACGCAAGCTGCGGCACTACTTCCAAGGCCATCCCATTAAGGTCGTCTCAGCGTATCCCTTGGAAAGGGTACTCAGGAGCCCCAACTCAGCTGGAAGGGTCGCTGAATGGAACATTGAGTTGCAAGCATTTCAGTTGGAATTCAGCACGACCAGAGTCATTAAGGGAGCCGCACTTGCAGATTTCATGGCAGAATGGACGGAGGCACCAGGGCTCGAAGCGAGCGAGGATCGGTCACTTTCCCCAGGAAGTGAAGCGCCGGACGGCTGGGTCATGTACTTCGACGGGGCATTCTCACGACATGGCGCGGGGGCTGGCGCAGTGCTCATATCTCCCACTCAGGACAAGCTTTATTATGCCGTGCAGCTCTGCTTCCAGCATGGAGAGAAGGTCTCCAACAACATAGCAGAATACGAGGGCCTGATAGCAGGCTTGAAAGCTGCTGCCGCCTTGGGGGTAAAGCGCCTCATTATCAAGGGTGACTCACAGCTCCTCGTCAACTTCTCCAACAAGGTGTACGAGCCAAAGGACGAACACATGGAAGCGTATCTTGCGGAGGTCTGCAGGATGGAGAAATATTTTTGCGGGTTGGAGTTGCAACATGTATCTCGCGGCACCAATCAAGAGGCTAATGACATCGCCAGGAGGGCGTCCAGATGGTTGCCTCAGGAGCCTGGCGTCTTCGAGGAACGACTCTTCAAACCTTCAGCGGCACCGTCACTATCAAGCACAGCGCAGCCCCAGGAGGAGCTCCCTCAACCGCCTGCCTCAGGAGCCCCGGCCTGTGGCCCGACCTCAGGAGCGTGCTTGCTCCTGGCACTGGAGCCTCAGGAGGGATGTTGGACCGCCGAGTTCAAGGACTACTTGATGCAAGGGATTTTGCCAGAAAAGGAGGAGGACGCGGAATGCGTGGCGCGGCAGGCCACGGCCTACTGCATCCAAGACGGAGAGCTCTACCGGAAGCGGCCGAATGACGTTACCCTACATTGCATCTCTAGGGGGCAAGGGAAAGAGTTACTGGCAGACATTCACAATGGAGACTGCGGGCACCACTCGTCTTCACGGACACTCGTCGGCAAGGCGTTTCGCAGCGGGTTCTATTGGCTAACAACACTCAACGACGCAATCGAGCTGGTGAAGGCTTGCAAAGCCTGTCAATTCCATGCCAAGCAGATTTGTCAGCCGGCTCAGGGCCTTCAGACCATTCCCCTCTCATGGTCGTTCGCTATTTGGGGACTGGACATCCTTGGCCCATTTCCTCGGGCGCCAGGGGGCTACCGCTACCTCTACGTCGCCATTGACAAGTTCACAAATTGGGCAAAGGCGGAAGCTGTCCGCACCATCCCGGCTGGCTCAGTGGTCAAGTTCATCAAGGGCCTCGTGAGCCGGTTTGGGGTACCTAATCGCATCATCACTGACAATGGTTCACATTTCACCAGCAATCTCTTCAAAACATATTGTGCTAACCTTGGAACGCAGATTTGCTACGCTTCGGTGGCACACCCTCGGAGCAATGGCCAAGTTGAACGCGCCAACGCGGAGATCCTGAAAGGCCTCAAAACTCGGACCCTCAAGAAGAAGCTGGAGGCCTACGGCAGGGGCTGGCATGACGAGCTTTAGTCCGTGCTATGGTCCATCCGCACAACCGCTACCAAGTCGACTGGCGAAACCCCGTTCTTCCTCGTCTACGGTGCTAAGACGGTCCTTCCTCATGAGGTCAGGCATCGCTCCGCCTGGGTCCTGGCTTTCAACGAAGCACAGCAGGATGCGGGGGGGGGACCTAGTGTTGGGAGAGGAACGTCGTCGGGAGGCTACGCTTCGGGCCGCAAGATACCAGCAGGCGCTGCAGCGGTACCACTGCCGCAGCATCCGCCCCAGGACCCTCGAGGTAGGTGACCTCGTGCTCAGACGGGTGCTCTCCAGGGAGGGGCTACACAAGCTCTCGCCCATGTAGGAGGGCCCGTTCAAGGTTGTTCATGTCTCCAGGCCTGGCGCCGCACGGTTGGAGACTCAGGAGGGGGTGCCCATCCTGAACGCGTGGAACATCTAGCACCTCCGGAAGTTCTACCCCCGAAGAAGGTCCCAGCGCCCGTAAAGAAGGCCCGGGGCCTGTGAAGCTAGACGGACCAAGAAAGGCCCGGTGCCTGTGAAGAAGGCCAACGCCTATGAAGCTCATTGCCCCGAGAAAGGCCCGGAGCCTGTGAAGAAGGCCAACGCCTGTGAAGCTCATCGCCCCGAGAAAGGCCCGGAGCCTGTGAAGAAGGCCAATGCCTATGAAGCTCGACGCCCGTGACACTCTCACGTAATAATGAGTTGGGGATGTACACGCCCCGGAGTCCCCGGAGAGCCGCCCTCGGGCCTCGGGGGCTCCCGCCCACACCCAGTGGTAGCACTTAGCTCCGCGCTGGTGAGAAGACGTCGAAGACTAGATTAGGTGCCGGACGCGGCTTTTTCATTTGCTTTCTGCAGTTGGCTTGTTCGTCCCTATTTGAAGTTTTATTGGAGTTGCTTTTAGTGTTGTCGCCATCCCCGACCTGTGACTCTTTGTCTTTATCGCCTACTTGACTCGTTTTTCTCTCTCGCAAGACTCACGAGGGGGCTACGTGGGCGCCCTCGCAAGTGTTTTCTGATCCAGTCTTGTGAGGCTTTCCTACCCAAGTCCACCGCGGGAGCACTCCTCCTGGTCCGTGCCCACGGGCATCGCGACACGAACACAGGACCTGAGCCGTTTTGCCCTCACGACCGAGACCGTAAGTTACCTCTCCTAACTAATCCTTGCAGGCCACAAAGTGCGCGACGAGGCCTCAGCCTCGAGAAGCGAAGACTACGGCAAGTCCCCCCCCCCGAGCTAAGTAATTCCTACACGTGAGCGCGCGGCACCAAAACACAGCACGGGAATAACGAAAATAGCATAATAGTTAACGGGAACAGTCCGGCACGCCCCTGCGGGGCCCTACGCTACTCTCTCTTTGCGCAGGAAAGGGAGGAAAACAAAATAGACACAGCTCGCTCAGCACCGACTCGTGAGGGGGGCTCGTACTGCCTCCGGAGCTCAGTCAGACCCCTCCTCATGCTTCACCAAGGCCCGACGGCGGGCTGACCCGCTACCTCCCTCAAGGCGAGCGTGACGCCGCGGGGGCTGGTCGCGACCACCGCTGGAGGAGCTGCCGTCCGAAGGGGAGCCGCCGAAGCTTGGCGAGCCGCGAACGCCGCCGACCACGCGCCTACCTTCATCTTCATCCCTACCATCGCCGAGGCTGGGCACTCGGCCGCCGTCATCATCTTCGGGGAAGCTACCAATGCGGCGGCCGTCTTCTCCAAACACCCTCACGTAGAGGGTGGCGTCGCCGTCGAACTTGAAATGCAGGGTGCACCGCTGGCTCGGGCCGCGCGCGCGGGCAAACATTTGCCAGCCGCGGATCAGGGCCACATTCCCGGCGACAGAGATCTCCAGTGAGGCCTAGGAGGCCCTGCTGCAGCAACCGTCCGCCTGAAGCCAGAGGCCGCCAGGAGCACCGGCCGGAAGTTCACCTACAAAGAAGCGGGGAAGCTGGAGCCAGCTGCCGGTTGGGTCCACTGACCACACGACGAACTCCGGCAGCACCTCCGCCGAGTGGAAGCGCGGACTGGGGGCTGCGCAGTCACGACGCACCTACCCTCACCCACCGAGCGCCCGTCGCCGCGCGGGAGATCACAGCCGCGACCGCGGGGAGCCGCTGCGGGCGACGCAGGATGCTTGCAGGGACGACCCCGGCCGCGCTTGGGCGGGGGAGAGTCAGGCCCTTCCCGGCGAGCCTTTCCCTTCTCCGCAGCCGAGAACCTCTTCGGCGGTGCCATAGAAGACGCGAGCGGCTGAGATGGGGAGAAAGAAGGGAGCGAGGAGGAAGATGTATAGCGGGGGCTTGCGCTCTCCCACATTTATAACCGGAGAAGGCCAACCATCGGCTTCCATGATCACAGGTAATCATGACCCATTTCTGCATGCAGGGACTTGTCAAGTCGAGCAGTTGCCGAGGCGGCGTGGGGAAGCGGAGACGCCCACGTCCAATCAACCGCCACGCGGTGCCCAAGGCCGCAGGCTGTTGGGGCCCGCGGCGATCCATACTTGCCCCTTCGCTTCTCCACTAAGCCAAGTCCGAGTGCGCCTTGGGCCCGGGGGCTACTGTCGGCATTCTGGGAATGGGGGTCCCTAGACTTGCCTGCCTGCGGCCTGCGGCGTGGCTCGAGTGGTGGCCCAGTACGACCCATCTTCATCAGCGCAACACTCAAGACCCTCACGAGGGTCCAAGCCTCGCGGGGCGGATGACACACGACTTCCTCAGGAACGGCCTCGCCAGGCAGGCTCGCGAGGAGGCGGAGAGATCAAGGCAGGATACCTCGCAAGGTGCTCGTGACGCAAGCCATGACGATCGAGACCAGGCGGGCGCCGGCCTGCACAGTGTCTTTGTTTCCTCTTTGGTGCAAAGGGGGCAAGCACAGGCGTGGAGTATCGAGGGATCAGGCAAAAGGTTGCCATTTCAGTGCAACGAGACCAAGGCCAGTAGAGCGGCAGGATGCAGGTCACCATGGAGCCCAAGACGGCGTCATCGCCGGTGCTTTTGGCAGCCGAAGACCAACTTTAGTCAGGATAGCTTGTACTAGATGTTCCCCTTCAAAATGGCCATTGTTGGCGCCCTTCCCGCTCAATATTTGGGAAGAGGACCAGGGCCTCTATAAATAGAGCTAGCCACCATAGTAGAGGGCATCGGGAGATCTCATAGAGTCCTAATCAAAGAGAGAGGCGATCGAACTCACCCAAGCAGTTCATCGCACCAGCTCAAGAACACCTCCCGCGAGGCTGTTCTTCCCTTGTACTGTTCGTCATCAGCCTCTAAGGTAATCCACCACACCACACACTAGAGTAGGGTATTACACCACAACAGTGGCCCGAACCAGTATAAATCTCGTGTCCCTTGTGTTGTTCATCGTTCTAGCTTAGATTCTCGCGAGGCGAGCAGATGTAGATCGGTAGGGAAAGATCTTCGTGCGCACCCCAGAGTTCGAACCTTAAGGGTGTGCCGGAACCCAACATCCGACAACACTCGACTGGTTTGCCCCTAATTTCTCAAAACACGTGGTCTTGTCCAACTCACATCGCTTTACTTGCGTTTTTGCCCTTCCGGCATGTCTCCGTCCCGTCAGCGTCATTTAACCATACACAACACGTTACTTTGGACATTTTTGCCCTTGTTGGTGCTATACCTAATACCCCTTCATCCTCAATGTGCTAGCGCAAGGAAACAGAGCAGAACAGAAAGCCGGTGAGGAAAAGGGAGTGGGTGGCAAGGCGTGGCACAATAGAGCAAGGAGCGGCCGCGCATGGCGAGCTCGGGCTCTTCCATCTTCTAACTGGTGGTCGGAGAGGTAAGTAAAACTCCATCAATGCTCCCCCCCAATTCGTTCTAGGGTTTGTGATAATTTGGGAAATTTATGACTTAGGTTGATGGGGTCGGGATTGTGGAGCGTGTCTCTGATTTCTATCTTCCAGATGAAAGTCATTGTGGATTGGAGCATTTATCAAAGCGTCGCTGCCCTGGTCATGGCCTTGTTCCTGCCCAGTGTGTTACATGGGGAGGAGCTAACACTGGCCGTCGTTTCTTAGGGTGTCCTCTAGATGTAAGATCTTTGTGAATTATACCATGTTTTAGATGGTATTTATGCAATCTCTAATGTTTTGTTAATGTGATATACAAGCAGTTACCACATGAGTGTCACTGTGTGGTTTGGATTGATCCTCCTCCTCCATTGCGTGCTGCCCTTGCTTATGAAGACCTGCACACAGAGCTAGAACTAAGCTGGATCAGAAGCCACAAATTGCAGAAGCAAACATGGAGCTGTCAAAGAAAATCTTGCTTTGAATAAGATAGTGAGAGAGAGATGAGATGCTGCTTGTTCTGGCATTGTTGTTTGTAGGAATGTGTGTTGTTGTGTTTTTTTATGTTGTAGTTGTAGCAGTTGTTGAAGAAAGTGTGAGAGAGATGGATGACCTGAATGTTGTTTATGATGCACTATTGTATGCTAAATTTGATGATCATTATTCACTGCTGATGCTTGTGACATTGTACCAAATACAGATTTGTTCCATATGATAGTGCCAAATTCAGCAAACTGACATTGAACCAAATATATCAACCTGATAGAGCACACATTGTAGCAAATAGAGCAAGACATTGTAGCAAATAGAGCAACACATTGGACCAAATAGACCACACATTGTACCAAATAGAGCACACATTGTACCAAATAGAGCAACCTGATATATCAACCTGATAGAGCACATATTACCAAATTCAGCAAACTGACATTGTACCAAATATAGCAACTTGATAGTGCATTAAGCACACTTAGTACTAGAACTTAAGTGCATAACAACAAGATAACAACACTGGCAAATATAACATAGTACTAGAACTAAAGTTTCTTTCTCCTGGTATTCTTGGCTATGTTTGGAGCTAGCATTGCCTTCCTTCTAGTGTTCTTTTATGAGTTTGGAGCTTCAATTGTTGTTGCTGCTCTTTTTGGAGAGAAACCTTTGCTTTGAACACTGCTTTCAACTGAGACAAATGTTGCTGTTGGTTCCACAACTGTATTCTCGCTTGACACACTGGAGAAGCTCCTCTTCTCGCGCCTTTTATAACTTTTCCTAGGGCTAAAACAAGTGGAAGCATATCACAGTTTGAAAGATTTTATAAAGCAGTAAGATCAAAACATGTAAGGATTTGTAACATATGCACAAAGCCAAGATTTTATACCTGACTGCACAACTAGCTCCTATAGATGCATCATGTGAGGGCTCCTTTGGTGGTGGCATCTGCTGCTGAAGAACATCAGGTGCTGCCTCATCCTCCTCATCCTCTTGTATTTTTGCTTCTGCTGGTTCATTGGCTGTAGAATGGTCATCTACATTGTCTGCTCCCCAGTGTTCATCTTCTCCAAAGGCTGGATCAACAGATTGATTGCAACCCTTGGCTTTGTGTCCACATATCCCGCACCTTTTGCACTTATGCTTCCTATGACCAAGGCCTTTTCCTTCAGTGCTACTTCTAATCCTTTGCTTTCTTGGTCTACCTGGAGCTCTATGTTGAACAGGAGCACACAATTTGAATCAAGGATCTATAATGTCCCACTGTTGCTTGCCTTCTAGAGCTGGTAGGTTCTCCACATAAGTAGCTCTGAACATGTTAACTAAGTAACATTTATGGACATACTGATCTATTCCACTTGCTTCACCTCTTAGAGCAGTAATAAAAAAGTGCATGAATGCATGGTTTACCAGTGATCTGCCATTGTCTACAACTGCAAGACCACTGCTCTAAGTTAGCAGGATACCTCCATTCTCTTTTCTCACTATTAGTAGCAGTCACCTCTGCCTTTGTTGGGCTTCTCCTCACTATACTCATTTGCAAACCTTTTGTTTTCTCCATTAACACCTTCATTACTAATGGCATGATGTTGTGCTCAATGAAATGGTCAGAGGCAATTCTGTTTCTTAAGTCAAATTTCTCCATGATATACCGCCTTATCTTGTCTAGCAGATCAACTATGTGTAGGATCTTGTATTTTTTGATTCTGGAGTTGAATGACCCAGCTAGGTTGTTATTGACATAGTCAACCTTGCTCATCTCATTGAAATCAGCTCTTGCCCATATTCTTGTGTGGTGTTCCTTTAGATATTCCTTTACTTTTGGCTTGCTTTTCAATTGGTTCAAATGATAGTTGTGTTTCTTGATGCTACAAGTTAGTGAGCATGGCCGCAAATTATCATCATAGAACTTCCCCTTGAATTTCTTGCTGAAATTTTGGGCCAAGTGCCTCATGCACTCTCTGTGCTCCACTCCAGGGTAAACATCCTCAAACACTTTTCAATCTCTGGCAAGCATCCGTATGTATCACTAAACCTTCTGGATGACCTATTACTTTCTTCTGGTTTCTAAAACACCAAGTCCAACTCTCAATTGACTCCACTTCTAGAACACCGTATGCAACAGCAAACAACCAGTTGTGTCCATCTAGGGCACATGCTGCCACAAGTTGCCTTCTGAACCTATCATTCAATGCAGTAGCATCTACAACTAGGTATGGCATGCACCCCTCCAGAAAACCCATTTGACATGCTTTGAAGCACACAAACACCCTTCTAAAGCACTCCTTGTAGAACTTCTTACTTTTAATCTTGTACTCAACTATGTGCTTGTCAATTTCCACAATACTGCCTGGTGATGCCCTCTCTACTTCAGCTTTGAAAGTATATAACAGCTGAAAGCTATCACTATACTTTCCATACAGTTTGTCAAGTGCAATCTCTTTACCATGGTAGCATATGTCATATGGCACCTCCACACCATATTTCTCTAACAACCTGCTCTAAATTTTCTTAGGACCAATTCCTGGATTTGCTCTGATCCATGCCATAGAAGCATCGGCTATCCATCTTCTTTTTGTAGCTCTCAATCTCTGAGATCTATTCACACTAGGACATGTATGCTGGTATGGGTTGACTTTAATCTGATACAAACCAAAAAAGAAACAATGAGATTAGTACATAAATGCAATACCTGAAAATAAACTAAAACAAAAATACAATACCTGAAATAGTGTGCTCTTCCTCATTAAAGAGGCATGCAGTCTCCACTTGCATCTCTCATAAGCACATTTGATGGTAAACCTTGTTGGATCACTTTTCAGAGTAAGGGACTCAGTTTTAGACTTGATTGAGAAGCTTGAAACTGCATTTCTGCAGTTAGCTACACTAGGGAAGACCACACCTTCATCAATACATGGATTTTCCCTATCATACATCTTTACAAGTCTGTCCTCGTATGCATCTTCAAAAACTCCCATCTCAACATCCTCTTGCTTCTCATCATCATCTGCATCTGAAAATTCTGCGGGAATGTACTCTTTATCTGCTGCATCTCCTTCATCATTATTGTGCTGGACATATCCAGGATATAGAACCTCATCATCCACACCAGGTGCGTCAGGCAATGCCTCCTCCACAACAAGATCAAGTGGATTCTTTTGGTGATCTTGGCTTTCATTGACACTTGCAATTGCATAAGCACTTGGTGTTTTAGGAGCACTTGGTGTTCTACTCCTAGCCCTAGTTCTAGATGCAGATGGATTGAACTAGATGGTTTCACACATCTCTGACCTCTAGTTCTCTGTATAACTGTGATTTCCAAATTGCATGACACGGTTGCTGCATTACTTGCAAACATTAGACCTAGCTCTTCATCACACTGTACAGGGACCCAACAAAGTTTGGAACTATCCCAATATCAGATCTCCACGGAATCAAACAATCCCCATTGATACTTGGCACAAATGGCAGTCCTAAAATTAGTATATGAACTAGTGCTATCCACAACTAAAGGAAATGTGAATCCACAATCTTTTCCTTTTGTACCAGCAAAAACTAGAACAGTGGCCTCCATTTTAACTGAAAGAAAGAACGTTGTAGTTGATCCATCCTATCATATAACACACAATATCTAGTGAGAAAACACACAATCTCTAGCCTAAACCCTAAATCCAGGCAAATTTCCTGTGAAAAAACTGAGCAAATCAGGTCTGATACTAACCCTAGGGGAATTTTTCGGGCAAATCCGCCACCGCTTATCGCCGTTGGTGCAGATCCGCCACAGGAGCTGCCCTTGTCACCGTTGGTGCTGCCACAGCCGCCTTCTCCGCGCTGCAGTGGAGGTGTGTTGTCCCTACCACCATAGTCGCTACCATCGACGCTTTCTCCACTCTTCCACATCACCTTGAATGGATTTGGCCACCGCCGCTTGGCGCCACAATTTAAGGTCCATGAGAGAGGGAGAGAGAGAGAGAGAGAGAGAGAGAGAGAGAGAGAGAGAGCAAGAGTGGGGGATGAGAGAGTGTGAGTGAGCACGAGGCAAGCGGTGTCCAAAGTAACGCGTCGTTTGCGGTCAAACGACGCTGACTGGACGGAACCGTGACGGAAGGGCACAAATGCAAGAAGAAGGACGTGCGTTGGCCAAGACCGTGTGTTTTGAGAAATTAGGGGCAAACCAGTCAAGTGTGACCCAACTAAGGGCACAGAAACAATTATCCCTTTGACATAATATCTTGGCAAATGTCGACTGCATGAAATCCATGCACATTTAAGTCCTACTTGTTGGTCACAAAAAAGCATTATATATCACAACAATTTGAGCGCATGAGAGAATTAAACTATCTGATATCAAACCGAATTACATACTTTGTACATGTCAAACTGGAAGCACCCGAGCGATAGAGGACTGAAGTTATCACTGCTCAACGAGCATTTGAGTATTTCGGTACATGAAAACACAAAACAGGAGGCATACATAGATCATTTTTACTACATTTCCAGGAAGACTGGGTATTAATTATTGATGGTACACGACATAAAAGATCTATCACTTTGCTCATCTTTTAGTTCTTGCTAATCGAGTTTCATCTGCTGGAATAGATGACAACCTCCATGGTCTCTCTATCTTCACCAGTTCAATCCACCTAGTTAAGCTCACCAAAACAATATGATAATGTTAGAAACATATATCGAACGACATATCTTGAGAAGAGAGACAATCACTATGTACAGCTTCGTTCATTGCTCCAACCCATCATACATATCTTAGCTTCAAACCTAGGATTATATTCCTCAAACCCAAAATAAAGTCAAAACATATGCAAGAGTATAAAAAAAGCATTGGTCCTGGACAGTTGAAACTCATAGAAGGATCAGATTGTACTTTAAGACATTTGCCACAAGTTACCTAAGAAAGAGATTAAAAAACTTATTTTACTTAAAAGAGCTCAATAGTTATTGTTTGGATAATGCCACACATTTGCAAGTTCATAAAATTTTCAGTCTTGTGCCAGCAAACACTTTAGGTTCGCACGCCCAGTGATTATTGAACGGAAATACTTTCTAAACAAAATGCTATAGAAGTAACTTTGTGGTAGTAGCCTCACAGACAAGGTCACAACTTAGAACAAATGCTTGTTCTCGCAAGGCCATAGCTTAGAACAACTACAAAATTAACTCTGAATTACCTCTGATGCCGGACTAGGGTACCCTCAAGTTCTTGTTCGCACAAGATTGCCGCTTAGAACACGATGAGGTTCACTGGGGCAGACAGACCACCCACGACGAGACGAGCAGGAGTTTGGACGGCACTCCACTGGGCGTACTCGCCTAGGTACGCACCGAATCTGGACCTCCGCCACCATCGGCAAGCTGGAGGACAATGAGCGAGAGGATTATTGGTCCAGGCGACGGCTGCTATGCAAGCTAGGGTTCTACTATTGTACGAATGAGACGGTAATTATGAAAGCAAAACGAGTAGAAGTGAGGGAGTTTTGTGCAAAGAAGCTAGCACCTATGTGCTCGCATCCACCCACCACAATCTGGACCATCCATTTTGCAACTGATGGTTCGGATAGATTTTTTCTATTTCTCTAACTGTGGTAGTATTTATATTGTAGTCTCTCTCGAACTTGTTTGTGCAGGCAAATCAATAAAAAATATGCTCCCCCGAGAATGTGTACGCAAGCGTGTTTGCACACAATGACCGGCCTGTGACTTGCACCTAACATTGGTACATAATGCAACCAATGCCAGATTGCTGCCTATTAAGGTGCTGGCTCGGGGATCGGCTACTCCGCCTATTGGGGAATCTAGGACCAAAATTTTTGCATTATGTGAGCAAACGCGTCCAATACTGTCTGGTGTGAATCAGACCAAGTGTCCTAATACAATGGTTCATAAATGTGAGATGATGATCCACATGCAAATGAATGGTGCCGATAAGCATACCACTGGACGCTATGCACTGATGGAGCTTTTCGGCTCGGGGATCGGCTACTGCACCTACTGGAGGAATCCAGGACCAAAACTTCTGCATTACATACTAGTAGAAAAAGGGCCTAATGTGAAGCACATTAGTCCTGGTTTCTAACAAAGCCGGCACTGATGTGATCATTAGTATCGGTCCAAATGGCTAGGGGGCGGAGATCATTAGTACCGGTTCGTGGCGACCCTTTAGTACCGGTTCGGGCCACGAACCGGTACTAAAGTGGCTGTTGCAGGCTGTGGTCAGGCTGGGGGCCCACCGGCACCTTTAGTATCAGTTCATGCCACAAACCGGTACTAGAGGTTCCTAGTTGACAGCGGTTTTTCAGTCCCACCTCGCTCCACTAACAGAGTTTTTACCACCTTAAATATGTTACTTCTCAAATTATCACAACCACTTGGTCTTCATTGAACTCTATGTTGTGGCCGCAATATGAGTCTTCTCCGGTTCCTACCGGAGAGGACTCATATTGACAATTCAGATTGTACACAAAAAGATCATTGATGATCAATGTATTTTTGATGTATTTCTCTGTAGCAGTAGCGCGTTTTGGCTGAAAGGCGGTATTGATCAATGTACTTTATGTATATTTTTACATGTTTACACAAGAGCCGGTTCGAACTGGACAATCTCTTAGGAAGTATCAGGGTTTCGGACGAAAACTCATCTGTTACATCGGCTATTCAATATTTTAATAACTTAGTACAACTCTGGACTTTTTTTGCGTTCAGATGCACACTTCAAATCCACGTCATCAACTTTCAACCCTTTCTGACATAATTTGCTATTTTCGATGCATTTACTGATTTGTCTTCAGAGCTAAATCACCGTGAAAGTGAAAAGCAGTACAAAATGAACTCTGAAAAGGTTGAAACTTGGCAAGGTATCATCATTTCACCCGCATAGCATGTGCAAAAAAGTAGAGAAGGTTACGGCAAAAACTGGATGCACTTCGTGTACAAACTAGACAATCTCTTAGGAAGTATCAGGGTTTCGGATGAAAACTCATCTCTTACACCGGCTATTCAATATTTTAATAACTTAGTACAACTCTGGACTTTTTTTGCGTTCAGATGCACAATTCAAATCCATGTCATCAACTTTCAACCCTTTCTCACATAATTTGCTATTTTCGATGTATTTACTGATTTGTCTTCAGAGCTAAATCACCGTGAAAGTGAAAAGCAGTACAAAATGAACTCTGAAAAGGTTGAAACTTGGCAAGGTATCATCATTTCTCCCGCATAGCATGTGCAAAAAAGTAGAGAGGGTTACGGCAAAAACTGGATGCCCTTCATGTACAAACTAGACAATCTCTTTCGAAGTATCAGGGTTTCGGACGAAAACTCATCTGTTACACCGGCTATTCAATATTTCAATAACTTAGTACAACTCCGGACTTTTTTGCGTTCATATGCACAATTCAAATCCACGTTATCAACTTTCAACCCTTTCTGACATAATTTGCTATTTTCAATGCATTTACTCATTTGTTTTCAGAGCTAAATCACCGTGAAAGTGAAAAGCACTACAAATTGAACTCTAAAAAGGTTGAAACTTGGCAAGGTATCATCATTTCAACTGCATAGCATGTGCAAAAAAGTAGAGAGAATTACAGCAAAAATTGGATGCACTTCGTGTACAAACTGGACAATCTCTTAGGAAGTATCGTGGTTTCGCATTTAAAACTCATCTCATATACACGGCTATTCAATATTTTAATAACTTAGTACAACTCCGGTCTTTTTTGCGTTCAGATGCACAATTCAAATCCACGTTATCAAATTTCAACCCTTTCTGACATAATTTGCTATTTTCAATGCATTTACTGATTTGTTTTCAGAGCTAAATCACCGTGAAAGTGACAAGCACTACAAAATGAACTCTGAAAAGGTTGAAACTTGGCAAGGTATCATCATTTCACCCGCATAGCATGTGCAAAAAGTAGAGAGGGTCACGGCAAAAACTGGATGCACTTCGTGTACAAACTAGACAATATCTTAGGAAGTATCAGGGTTTCGGACGAAAACTCATCTGTCACACCGGCTATTCAATATTGTAATAACTTTGTACAACTCCGGACTTTTTTTGCGTTCAGATGCACAATTCAAATTCAATTCATCAACTTTCAACCCTTTCTGACATAATTTTCTATTTTCGATGCATTTACTCATTTGTTTTCAAAGCTAAATCACCGTGAAAGTGAAAAGCACTACAAAATGAACTGAAAAATCACTACAAATTTGAATATAACGATAAAGCACACTAATATTAAACATAAGAAACTCTAAATACAACAAAAAACTACTCAGAAACAAATATAAGAAAATATATAAGCCACAAAACAAAAAAATCTATATGAAAAAATATATTTCCGCGCTGCCCAGTGGGTCTGCTCGGCCTTGGGCGTGCTTATGCAGGACCATAAGGCCCAACAGGCTCACAGGGCAGCGCAACAAAGTTAGGCCCAGAGGCCTGCATTAGATAGGAGCTCGAAGGAGCAGCCGCGGCTAGGTTTATAAACTAGTGCGGCTGCCCTTCGCTCGGCGAGGTGGGACTAAACATTGTTCACCGCGGAACGGGAGGGCACCCCCTTTAGTACCGGTTCGTGGCTCCAACCGGTACTAAAGGGTGTGTCATTAGTACCGGGTGGAGCCACGAACCGGTACTAAAGGGGGTCGCTTTCCGCCGCTTTGCCTGGCCAAATTTAACCTTTAGAACCGGTTCGTGGCTAAAACCGGTACTAAAGGCCTCCCCTATATAACCAGCACTTACAAAAATTTTTAGTTATCATCCATCTTCGTTGCGCTTCGCTCTCGCGCCGCTTCTTTGTCGTCGCCGCCGCTTCGCCATCGCCTCGTCGCCGCTCCTCGTCTGCGGCGCCGCCGTCGTCGTCGCTGCCGCCACGCTTCCCATCCGCGCCGCCACCCGTTGCTGCTGTCGCCGCCGCCGCCCGCCAGACGTCGTCGCCGCCCCCGCCCGCTTCGCCGCCATCGCTGTTGCCGTCCCGTCACCGCTGCTCGCCGCCACCCTCCCCAACAGAAGATCGATTGCCGCACATGGCCTCCTCCTGCACACACACACACACACACACAAATGTTTAATGTCAAAATGTTAGATTATATAAGAATTAGATAATGTTAGATGAGTTAGTTTTTTTATACTTTTAGTTATAGATGAATTTATATTAATGTTAGATGAATTAATATATACTAAATTTAGGTATATGAGATTTGATCATCTAATTAAAATTTTAGTATATAGAACTAGCTACTTTATTTTTAGTAAGAAAATTAATAGAACTAGTTTAGTTGAATTAGTTGAACTAGTTAGTTGAATTAGTTGAATTAGGAGCTATACTTTATTTAGGTATATTTTTAGTAAGTGCTTAGTTGAATTAATTAGTTGAACTAGCTAGTTGAATTAATAGAACTAGTTTAATTAGTTGAATTAATATATAACTAATAAGTGTTTAATGTTTCACCTATGAACATAGGAAATGTCGTCTGACGACGAAAACAATTTCATTATGTGCGAAGACTGCGAAGACCAACGCGGCCTGTGCGACAGAAATTTCCTAGTTGATGATAGGCGCTTCAGCATCAAGCTGGATGAGACCTTCGAAGTGGATACATTAAGTCACAACGACAAGTCTTTTTTCGTAATTAAACATGACTTATATATGATGCTTCATTTGCTTCAACTTATTATTTTAAATTTTCACTATTCTACTAGCATATCCCCTGCCATGCAAGAATTTTTGTCTTGGATAAGATAGGTTTCAGTAGTAACAAAACTATGGAGGTAAAGAGAGTTTACTTGAAGACCGAGCATGGTTATACCTTCAACGTCAAATTATACAATCAAGAAACCTACACCCATTTTGAATGCAAAACTTGGCAATCACTATGCAAGGCTTATGCATTTGAGCCTGATATGTTTATCACCTTTGATATTCATCCCGAAGATGATATTGAAGGTAATAGAGACATTTGGGTCGATGTCCAGACACCTCCAGTTCGATCATTATGTGAGTTTCTCATGCCATATTTATGTTCGATATTGTTTTTTCAAAAATAGTTGACAACTAATTTCTATTGACAGTTTATTTCCATTCAAGCAAACATGTTCAGCGCTTGGTAGACAGGACCGTCCATTGTCCCTGGGCTGAACTAAACTGCGAGGAGATAAGTCAATATGTTTCATGGCTTGAGGATCTTGATGCTGTCAAGAGAAATTATTTTCCTAGACTTGCAAATCTTAGTACTCAAAATGTGCGACCAATAGTGTTCATATTGAACTACGGTCACATGTATTTAGGAAAGATGGTAAGATTTTTACTATTTGTCCTCAGTGCATCTTTTGCATATAATATTTTTTAAGCTAAACTTCATGTTGCTAAGTATGATACTATACGATGTTCTCTTCAACAGGGACTCCCGATGATAGTTGTGCCTCAGTGGATCACGACTAACGGTCGCATGTCAATTGTTAGCTTACGGCCAAGACATCCTACATTGCACACGAGTGCATTAAGGATTTCTAGAACCGAGGAATGCTTAATAGTGAAAGACTGGAGCAAACTTGTGAATGATCGCAGAGAAGTACTAGGAGTCAACAAGCAGAAGCGCAACCCACGATTAGGAGACAGGTTTATCTGCATGCTTCAATATGATGAATTAGGAGAGCTACACATGTTCTATGCCATTTTACCTGAGAGAGAGCAGCAAGAGTGATTAGCATGCTTTTAGTACTTGTCCTCTCATGTCCGTGTTCTTCGTCCTGAACTTAATCTTAAAGAGTGATCATGTTGAACTCGATGATATCTTTCCTTCTGGTACAAAGTGAATGTTTCTTCTTTAATTGGTATTGGTGGTGATTAGATAGCGGTAATGACTATGATGATTAAATAGTGGTAATGACGACTATAATGATTTTTAGCTAGCTAGTATACAGTTAACTTGTTGGTGATGATATATATGATGCAATAGTTTTTATATTAATATGATGATGATGAGTTATTATATCATTTATGAAAGAAACCGCAGATTAGTTTCAACTCGATGGATCCTAGCTAAGTGATCAAGTATATGCCATATCCATATTAATTACTTGCTCACCTAATATAAGTGATCAAGTAATATATATGGATATGGCATATATAATTTGATCACTTAGCTATGATCCATGCATGCATCCAGTTGAAACTAATCTGCGGTACTTTCACCTAATGATTTAACAACTCATTATAATGTAAAAACAATCTCTAAATTAAATTGAAAAACAAAACTAAAGGAAAAATAAAAAATAAAACCAAAACCCTCCGAACATTTAGTACCGGTTGGTGTTACCAACCGGTACTATAGGTCTCCCCGCACCCGAGCCTGGCTCGTGCCACGTGGTGGCACTTTAGTGGCGGTTCGTGACGAACTGGTACTAAAGGAGGGGACATTTAGTCCCCACCCTTTAGTGTCGGTTACACAACCGACACTAAAAGCCCTTACGAACCGGTGCTATAGCCCGGTTCTGCACTAGTGACATGAGCAAACGGGTCGAATACTGCCTGATGTAAATCAAACGGAGCGTTCTAATACAATGGTTCATAAATGCGGGATGATGGTCCACATGCGAATGAATGGTGCCGATAAGCATACCACTGGACGCCATGCATTGAAGGAGCTTTTCGGCTCGGGGATCGGTACTGCGCCTACTGGAGGAATCCAAGACCAAAATTTGTGCATTACATGAGCAGGTGCGTCGAACACTGCCTGATGTAAATCAGACAGAGCATTCTAATACAATGGTTCATAAATGCAGGGTGATGATCCACATGCAAACGAATGGTGCCGATAAGCATATACCACTGGACGCCGTGCACTGAAGGAGCTTTTCGGATCGGGGATCGGCTACTGCGCCTACTGGGGGAATCTAGGACCAAATTTTTTGCATTATGTGAGCAAACACATCCAATACTGTCTTGTGTAAATCAAACCAAGTGTCCTAATACAATGGTTCATAAATGCGGGATGATGATCCACATGCAAACGAATGGTGTTGATAAGCATATAACACTGGACGTCGTGCACCGAAGGAGCTTTTCGGCTCGAGGATCGGCTACTGCGCCTACTGGAGGAATCCAGGACCAAAATTTCTGCATTACATGAGCAGGCGCGTCGAACACTGCCTGATGTAAATCAGACAGGGCATTCTAATACAATGGTTCATAAATGCGGGGTGATGATCCACATGCAAATGA
Organism: Aegilops speltoides; assembly: GCA_021437245.1. Lineage (NCBI taxonomy): Eukaryota > Viridiplantae > Streptophyta > Magnoliopsida > Poales > Poaceae > Aegilops > Aegilops speltoides. Next base: position 138,903,325 of record CM038147.1, read on the forward strand.
ATGGTGCCGATAAGCATATACCAGTGCACGCCGTGCACTCAAGGAGATTTTCGACTCGGGGATCGGCTACTGCGCCTATTGGAGGAATCCAGGACCAAAATTTCTGCATAACATAAACAAAAACATCGAATACTGCCTGGTGTAAATCAGACGGAGCGTTCTAATACAATGGTTCATAAATGCGGGAGGATGATCCACATGCAAATGAATGATGCCGATAAGCATACCACCAGACGACGTGCACTGGAGGAGCTTTTTAGAGTGTACTACTATTTTCTAGAATCATCGATGGATTATCAATGCATGGAAACTACACCTGCATACTACAGACATACTTGCTGCTCCTATCCAGCCGATCTTCTCACGCAGATACTAGCAGCATGTTCATCAGCGACGGTGACATGCACACTAATCGCGTCAAGGAGGAGTTTTTTTTTTAGAGTTTAGAGCTGATTATTATAGTGCCATTTTAGAGCCGATCCAATACAATGAGCGAAGCCAATGCGTGCAGTCAACGAGAAGATTTTCTTATAGAGTTTAGAGCTGATTATAGTGTGATTTTAGAGCCGATCCAATACAGCGAGCGAAGTCAATGCGTGCAGTAAGAATAGATGATTAGACTATATATTTTTGCACAAAAGTAAAATAAAAAATCAGACCATATTTAATTAGGTGTAAAAAAGACTTTTGCATTTATATAGATTTATTATTGAATGTATTTTACATTATATAAATTTATTATGAAAATATTTATATTGTTTTCTACTATAAACTTGATCAAACTTTATAAAATTTGACTTCAGTCAACTCTAATATGTCAGTGCAAATAAAAAGGGAGGGAGTATTTAGAGAAAGAAAAGGCCCAGTAACCGAATTCCGGCCGACTTGCACTCCCCAACCGACGCGTGGTTCGTGATTTGTACCTAAATAAAAAACAGGACCATCACCATAAATCCTCTTGCCCAACCAGTGCCAGACTGCCAGTGCGAGTGCCACTGCCCAGACAAGCAGACATCAATCCCTCTCCCCAACCCCAATCACTCTCCCTCCAATGCGGCGAGCTGCCGAACCTTGCGAGCACTGAAGCCATGGCAGCCGCCGCCGCTAGCCCCGGGCACGCCGCCGTCTTCGTGCTCCTCCTCCTCCTCCTCGCCGCCTCGCCGCCCGCCGCAGGCGGCGGCGGCGGCGGGTCCGCGGCCGTGAATGGCGACCGCCTCCGCGCGGAGCAGATCCGGAAGCAGGCCTCGGACGCGGCCGCCTCGGCCGCCGCGCTCGCCGCGGCCTCCCGCCGCCTCCACCTCGACCGCGCGCGCCACCTCCGCCTCCTCTCCTCCCTCCACCGCAACCTCACCGCCACGCTCCGGGACCTTGGCGCCGCCGCCTCCGCGTCGTCCGACCCGGCGTCCCAGAGCGACCAGGCGCGCCGGCTCGAGCTCCAGGCCAAGGACCTGATCCGCGCCGCCCGCGCCGCCATCGCCGACGCCAAGCCGCTCTTCGACCCGCAGCTCAAAATCCAGCGCCTCAAGGACGCAATCTTCGCGCAGAACGAGCTGCTCGCGCGCGCCAAGAAGCGCGGCGCCTTCGCCTCGCTCATCGCCGCCAAATCCATACCCAAGCCGCTCCACTGCCTCGCTGTCCGCCTCACCGCCGAGCGGATCGCGCTGCCTGACAAGTTCGCGGACCCGGTACCGCCGCCTGCGGCGCTGGAGGACCCCGCGCTGTTCCACTACGCCATCTTCTCCGATAACGTGCTCGCCGCCTCTGTCGTCGTCCGCTCCTGCGTAGCCAACTCGTTGGACCCCTCAAAGCACGTCTTCCATGTGGTCACCGACCGAATGAACCTCGGGGCGATGCAGGTTTGTCCCATCATGTTTCTTCATCTTGCATATGTGCTATGTTATCACTAAATAACAAGAGGATAATGACTGTCTGTCAACGGTGGCCACTAATTGACCATATCTAAATGAAATGTTGACATTTATCTGGTGGTTAGTTTTGTGAAATATAAAATCGCTGTATTTTAAAATTAGAGATGTTTTGTGTGGATTGACATCGTCAAATTTTGTTTATAAAGAGAGAGATTAGTTTGTTTAGATGTGATGCTACCTAGTGCATTTGTCATAAATCCAGCATCGTGCAAGTAATGTGTTCACCAGTTGTGACTATTTACTAATTGCTCGCAAAACCAAGACTGACTTAGGTTCTTAATTTTATTCATTTCCTCAGAGAATGTGCTGAAGGACGAGTACAACCTTAGTAGAAGTAAAAATGATGTTAGGTTTGCAACAGTTGGCATGTATAGCTCCTAAGGAATTTTGTACTCAGTGTAATACAAGTAACATATAATCGGCAAATATTTCTTATGTGCATATCGCCTTAAAAAATCTAAAGAGTCAACAGTGCTACGTATCTAATTCACTCGTACTGTGTACCCTTGAGAGTAGAAGGCATAGCGGTTGCAAATTACGATGCATATTGTGTATCTTGTGCTAGCTTCTCTGTAAGCAATTACTCATTTGCTGGAAGAAACACCATCATCACCGCCACAATTTCTTAACAATCCTGGGAAATCTGCACTATTTCAGCCTTCGTACCCTTCCCGTGCATAAAATATTTCAACAATCTATTAATCGTACTTGCTCTAAAATGAAGATTCGGTAGAAGCAGAAAGGAGTCGGAACCAATCAACATGATGTTGATATTTGGTAGTACTTTTATGACTTACCTGAGTGTCCAGGAAGCGATGCATTAAGATGCTAACAAATGAGGTCCGTAGGATCTAACTATGTACTCTCTCCGTACAGAAATATAGGAGTGTTTAGATTACTATTTTAGTGATTTAAACGTTCTTATATTTGTTTACAGAGGGAGTAACAAACTTAGGGGCCAGAGACCCTGGCACCCTGCGAAATAAAAATTACTATATAAAACATTTGATAGCTGACTAAAAAATTACAAAAAAAAGAAGAAGGAAGCAGAGTATGTTTAGGTGACAAAAAAAAGAATTGCCAGTATGTTTAAGTGTTCTTTTGGTGAGTCTTTAATGGTACCTTGAAAATGAAAATTGTTCTAGACTCTGTGGTTCCGTTGCTATTTTCTTTTCAAAGTGGGTAAAAGTTGTGCCGTCTGCAGGTGATAATCCGCCTAATGGATTTACAAGGTGCACACTATGAGGTCAAAGCATATGAAGACTACAAATTTCTTAACTCCTCCTATGTTCCTGTGCTCCGGCAATTGGAGTCAGCAAACCTCCAAAAATTCTATTTCGAGAATAAGCTTGAGAATGCCACCAAAGATGCTAGCAATATGAAGTTCAGGAATCCCAAGTATCTTTCTATGCTTAATCACTTGCGATTCTACTTGCCTGAGATGTACCCGAAGCTGCAGAAGATTCTTTTCTTGGATGATGATGTCGTGGTACAGCGGGACCTGACAGGATTGTGGAAGATTGACATGGATGGGAAAGTGAATGGAGCAGTAGAAACATGCTTTGGATCGTTTCATCGGTATTGGCAGTATATGAACTTCTCGCACCCCCTTATCAAAGCAAAGTTCAATCCTAATGCATGTGGCTGGGCTTATGGCATGAACTTCTTTGATCTTAATTCTTGGAGAAGGGAGAAATCTACCGAGCAGTACCATTACTGGCAGACTCAGGTATGTTTCTTGCATCACCCTGATACTGCTTCGTTTATTGCTGAATTTTAAGAACTTCTAATTAGCAACAAATGTTTATGTGCCGCTAAGTTGTTTTCTGCAAATGGACAATTAGCTTATCCTTTCTATTCATGATAAATGACGATAGCTAATATTTACTTTGTGTAATAAAATACAATTAAATCTAGTTTAAGTTGTCACGCCGATCTAGTTAAATTATAGTATGTCTTGTTAAAGACCTAAGGCCAACTTTATAGCTTGCCAGCAAAGCAAGATAAATGACTGAAGTTAGCATTTCCATGCCCTCTGAGGATATAGGCTAGCTGGACAGAAAGTTTCAGAAGTTAGGGTTTCTATATCCCCTGAGGTTATATAGCATGCACTATTAGCCTAGCAGGCTAATAGGTCACCCTGATGGGGAAATTCTGTCAGTACTTAATTTGTTATATTAAATAGAGCATATCTGATATATGTATTTTTGCTGGCCATGTCATCTTCAGAATGAGAACCGGTTATTATGGAAGTTGGGAACATTGCCCCCGGGTTTAATCACATTCTACTCGACCACAAAGCCTCTGGACAAATCTTGGCATGTCCTCGGTCTCGGGTACAACCCAAGCATCAGCATGGAGGAGATTAGAAACGCTGCTGTTGTGCATTTCAATGGGAACATGAAGCCTTGGCTGGATATTGGTATGAACCAGTTCAGGCAGCTCTGGACAAAATACGTGGATTACGACGACTCATTCATTCGTCAATGCAATTTTGCACCGCCATAGAAGAAGGAAGCCTTGACACATTATTCTGCAGAGATGGGAGAGGTTTGGAGATTGGAACTGGGGAACATTTCAGCAGGAATACACGTGCGCCGAACATTTTTTACTGTCAGATGCCGTCCGTCCTGAAACCGGTTTTCATTCCTAATTCTGAAACAGTCGACAATCTTGTGAATGTGTAAAATTGTCATACGAACTCTATACTTAGTGCGAGTGGTGTAGGGCTTTGTGTTGGTACTGGCACGTATGAGTATACAAGTACTCTTATTTGTTGGCCTCTATATATACCCTATGTAGTCCCACCGACTCGTGCTTGTAAACTTGCTGCCGTGTTATATAAGGTACTAGTACTGTATCAGTTCGGTTAAATCAACCTTTTCTATGTAAATTCCTCTATTATAGTGAAGTTAGAGCATCTACAGCCGGACTTGACAAATCCGGTCCCTCAAACGGGCGCGTCCGCGGGCACGCCTCACCCGCCTCAAATTAGCCACTTTGCATCCACTTCTCTCATATTTCATTCCCTAGATCTATACAAAGCATGCAAAAGAAATCTTACGTACTACCCTAACTAATCATCGTCGTCGGAGATGTTCACGACGATGGTGCCGGGCGCCGGTTGGACTTGGACGGGCGGTAGGAGGGCTTCGGCTCATCCTTCTCCTGCTCGATCTCGTCCATGTAGGCGAACATCTCTACCTTCTCGGCCTCTTGCGCCTTCATCTCCTGCCGGCGATGCCTCTGCAGCCGACTTCGACCGGAGGGAATCGAGGATGGCTTGCTGCTCCGCCTGGAGATCCCCGATTGACTTAAATAGCCGGTTAACTCCGCCTTCACTGACGAAGATTTCGGTGCCACCGATTGACTTAAATAGCCTGGCAATGCACTACGCGGCCCGCCGAAGCTACGCCACATGGCGTCACCGGTCTGACGAAGGAGACGAGTTTCGGACCGGTGGGTTTGAGGGCGTTTCCGACTGAGAACCCTTCACCAGTCTGATGTGACGGCCGTTCCCGGGCGCGCCCGGACGCCCCCATATTCGCCTCATATTTGGGCTGGATATTGGGGGTGCCGGTCAGCCGGGGCGTTTGAGGCCCGTTTCCGTTTGAGGCGACCGTCTGTGTCGGAAATACGTGACCGATCAGTGACCGGGCAGCCCATCTGGGCGTATAAGGCATGTTTGAAAGGTCCGGCTGAAGATGCTCTTACACTTTCACACGTCCCTGGTTGTCCCTGCAAGGGTTTAGCAAATTTGCATCTCTACTCTCTCGTTTCATCTGTGTGAGTCACGTTCAGATTGAGGCAGAGGGTTCTTCGTGTCGTTCGACCAATATGTTCATGTTCAAATTTTTTTTTTTTGAAACAAGGCAAAAGACTTGCCATTTTCATTAATTAAGAAGGAGTGAGAATTGCCCGGTTAATTGACGAAAAACCGGGCTAAAACCGATACAATCAAACCCATATAAAATGGGTACCACCGGCCAACCTGGCCACCGACACGGGATCACAGAGCTACAAAAGGGAAAGGACATCCGCCGAGCGATGCATAAGCGCCATCGCATCACCGGCTACCTCCGAACGGGCGACTCCGACTTCACCGTAGACCTTCCTCATCAAAGCCCACCCGCAAACAGCTACACAGAAACCATGACGGCACATGCCAACAGAAGGCCACACGCGCAAATAACCGACAGCTCCGACTCTGACGACGATCATCACAAGGGAAATATGCAGGACTTGCGCCGACCGTGCCCTAAAGAGCACCTCGGACACGCCGGGAAGATCCGACTACCGAAGCCCGAGCCGCGACCAGAGTTCCTCTCGACGCCATCATCGTTGCCAAACAGAAATCAGCGCCCCCGAAAAGGCCGCCTCAGCAAACCCCGCGGCGAAGATGCCGCAACCCATGCGGCGAAGATGCCGCCATCCACCGGTCTCCCAGTCGTTGCTGGCTCCGAGACGATGCCCCCAAGGAGGAGAAAGACGCGAAGACGCCTCCATCGCCCGATCCAGCGGATCTGAGGTTTCCCTCCGGAGCCAAAGCCGTGGGGAGAAGCAGGAGCACCTCCACGATGACGCTTCCAAGAAAGATCGCGGCACCCGCGGGCGCCGCCGTCACCGGCTCCGAAGAAGACTGGAGCAAGGATTTCTCCCGAAGGTGACCACCTGCAGCCACCGACCGCCGCCCATCAACCACCACCTGCCGAGGCCAACCTCAATCTGCCACGGGATCCCACAATCCACCATGAGTAGACACGCACCGCCCCCCTGGCCGAAGCCGCCGTCCACCACCGCAGCACCACCGCGACCACCACCACCGCAGCCACCAAAGCCGCAACGCGAAGTGCAGCGCCCAGATCGAGGAGCTAGCTCACACCAAAACCAGATCGAAGCCGCACGAACGGAGCAGCAGAGCAGACGAGCAGCATCTCCACCTGCAGCGCACCTCGCGCTCAGAGCAGCCTACCGCTTCGCCCGGCCGGTGATCGCGCCGCCAGCGCCGCCAGCCACGCCAGCCGTCGATCCGCTCCCCACGCGCATCCCAGAGCCGAGCGCCGCCACAACGCGACGCCGTCCACGCCAGCACGCCGGAGCCGGACCGAGGCCGCCGCCAGAGACCCATCCGCCGCCTGCGGCCAGCGCCAAGACCCGGCCTCAGCGCTCCCGCCGCCAGATCCTCGGCGGCCAGCCCTCCACAAGACCAGCAGAAGCAGCCCAGAGCCACGGCCGCCCGTGACCCAGACCACGGAGCAGCGCCACAGCGCTTCGCTAGGATCCGCCGCCAGATCCGTCCCTGCGCATCGCAGGAGATGCCCGCCGCCACCTCCCCAGAGCTCGACGGGCCACGGCGGGCTCCTCGTGGCGGCGAGTGAGGAGAGGAGGTGGGAAGGAGGCGGCGCCGGAGTGGATCCCCCCGTGTCGCCAAGCAGAGAGAGGCGACGCGGGGGTGAGCAGAACAGGATCCTGCAATTCATGTTCAAATTTGTTCCCGTGTTGATTCGTTTTGTGAAACGGGCGTGAGCATCGATACACTTCCCAAAGATATGATCGATTTGACGTGATTTGACACCAAACCTACCCGCACTGCTCTCTGGTTGGGCCGTTTACATGATAATTCAACGCACGGGTCGTGTGTTTTGCTTGGGCCAGCATACCTTCGTTTGGAAATAACTGATGTGGTCTTAGTTTAAATTTGAATTAAACTACATCAGTTATTTCCGAACAGAGGGAGTACTACTTGCTTTGACAAACTCTCACGTTCTCTCTAAAAATGTTATTTTTTTGACATACAATGCATGTATCCACTGTCCGTTGTTGATTTCCATGTCTGCTATGTTTTTTTTTTTTACTTTTGGCAGATTTATCTTGTTTTAGGGTATTACATAATATTTTGTTGCTTTCTTTTGTTTTAAACTGTGATGATTTGTTGTGTAATACACTTTGAAATGTAAACTTTAAAACAAGACAAATTAAACTTGGCCAATCTGAATATCAATTTTCTCTCGACCACCTAAAAATATTTTATACTGCTTGTTTAGCCAATTTTTTTTCTTACCCTAATTTTACCACATCATGTTCTCTCTAAATTTTCTTACCCTAAAATTATTGGCTACCCAAAATATTGGTAAGCCAATTTTTGGCACCAGATCAAACATTCCCCCCCTGAATAAACAAAACGGCATGCAAGAAGTGCATGGAAAGACATGAACTGGTCCTCACCGACAATATACAAGGGAAATTGTCGACCGGGTTGGGTCAAGTATCCTTCTCTTCGTTGGGAATTGTACAAGGAAAGAAGTCGAGGGCACACGTCAAAGACACCAACAACTAGGTAGGCATGTTGTACCTACTGTATCCACGGAGGCCCAGATATAGTGATCATGCAAACGTTGGTGTACTGGACATGAACATAGCGTATTCGTGTTAAACAAAAAGAAAGAAACATAGTGTATTCACACCGGAGCGTAGGAGGACGGATGCAAGTACTATAGTATATGACGAACTGACGTTTACTGCTTAGTGTTAGCGACCAGTGAGCTTATTTATTTATTTACAATAAGATAGGAGTACTAGCTAGCTATGCAGGTTGGTGTGGTGACGGTGACTAACTAACAGAAGTAACTATCCATCTCGCCGTTCTTTATCTTCCTGGGCTAACTAATTAAACCTTGCTGGAGTGTCATACACGTGATCGCCCTCGATTAGCTAAGCTGCGCAGCCTAATTTTGAGTTAATGTATCATATGCGCGCTGACTGTGCTTTGCAACGGAAACGGTACGTGACCCGGGCATGCAGACTAAACTAGAGGGCAAAAGGATCGAGCGCACTGGCTTTAGCCACACTCCAAAGCTAGAGCACGCTCAAGCTCAAGCTTCTCTCGCTTGAAGCCGTGAGAATTGCCGCCTAAGCCATGGGGCACCTGTCTGTCGTGCGACCATTCATGCATGTACCTCAAGCAAATGGCCCGGCCGGCCGGTGGTACGTAGTTGCCACACGTTTGGGACCTCCTGTTCAGTGCATATATAAACTCAGCCCAAGTGCTTGTCTCAACATTCATTCCATCCTCCATCATCTGCCTCCTCAAGAGCTACCTCAAGATACAGAAGCTCAAAAGGACTACAAGCTTTGGCAATGGCTATCTCCTCCGGCCTTCCAGCTCCGTGCTCTCTCCTCATGGCAACCCTGATGCTGCTCATCGTCCAAGCGCAGAGCGTCACCAGACACTACAATTTCAACGTATGTCCACAATTCTTCCATCCTCTGCATGCATTTCCGGCCATCATTTTTGATCTGATGACATTAGTTCAAGCATGGTGCTCGTCTTGGTCGAAACCTTATATTGCACCTCTGCATGCATGCATGCAGGTGCAAATGGCGAACGTGACGAGGCTGTGCGGCACCAAGAGCATCGTGACGGTGAACGGGGAGTTCCCCGGCCCGGCGCTGCTGGCGAGGGAAGGCGACCGCGTCGTCGTCCGCGTCACCAACCGCGTCGCCCACAACGTGACGCTGCACTGGCACGGCATCCGGCAGCTGCGCAGCGGCTGGGCCGACGGGCCGGCGTACGTCACGCAGTGCCCGATCCAGACGGGCCAGAGCTACGTCTACGATTTCACAGTCACCGGGCAGCGCGGCACGCTGTGGTGGCACGCGCACATCTCCTGGCTGCGTGCCACTGTCTACGGCGCCATCGTCATCCTCCCCAAGCACGGCGTGCCTTACCCGTTCCCCGCGCCGAACAAGGAGGTTCCGGTCGTCTTCGGCGAGTGGTGGAGGGCCGACACGGAGGCGGTGGTCAGGCAGGCGCTCCGGACGGGCGGAGCGCCCAATATCTCCGACGCTTTCACCATCAACGGGCTCCCTGGGCCGCTCTATAACTGCTCCGCCAAAGGTACTACCACATGTTTTCTATTCTTCTTTGTAGCCAATGTGAAGTCACAGGTTTGCAAAACGTGCCAACTACTAATAGAGATGCTGTATGGTGACACGCATCACAGGCACTTTCAAACTGAAGGTGGAACCCGGGAAAACGTACATGTTGCGCCTCGTCAACGCCGCGCTCAACGACGAGCTCTTCTTCTCCGTCGCCAATCACACGCTCACCGTCGTCGAGGTCGACGCCGTCTATGTCAAGCCTTTCACCGTCAAGACCCTGATCATCTCTCCTGGCCAGACCACCAATGTACTCCTCACCGCCAAGCCGTTCTACCCCAAGGCCAACTTCTACATGTCCGCCGCGCCCTACTCCACCATCAGGCCCGGCACCTTCGACAACACCACCGTCGCCGGTATTCTCGAGTACCAAAAGCTCGGCTTCCCCTCCGTGCCAAGCTTTGACAAGGACTTGCCGCTGTTCAAGCCGGTTCTCCCGCGGTTCAACGACACCGGCTTCGTCACCAACTTCACCTCCAAGCTCCGCAGCCTCGCCACGCCGCAGTACCCGGCGGCCGTGCCACGGTCGGTGGACAAGCGGTTCTTCTTCACGGTCGGGCTGGGCACGCTCCCGTGCCCCGCGAACACGACGTGCCAGGGGCCCACCAACAAGACGCAGTTCGCGGCGGCCATGAACAATGTCTCCCTGGTGCTCCCTTCCACGGCGCTCCTCCAGTCGCACTTCACCGGCGTGTCCCGGGGCGTCTACGGGTCCAACTTCCCGGTCACGCCGCTCTTGAAGTTCAACTACACGGGGGCGCCGCCGAACAACACGAACGTGGCCAAGGGGACCAAGCTCCTCGTGCTGCCGTTCAACGCGTCGGTGGAGCTGGTGATGCAGGACACGAGCATCCTCGGCTTCGAGAGCCACCCCCTGCACCTGCACGGCTTCAACTTCTTTGTGGTCGGGCAAGGGTTTGGTAACTACGACGCCATGAACGACCCCGCCAAGTTCAACCTTGTCGATCCAGTAGAGCGGAACACAGTTGGGGTGCCGGCTGGCGGGTGGGTGGCCATTCGCTTCCTCGCCGACAATCCAGGTAACTACAGTTTAGTTTAATCTTTTCGCAAGAAAAAAAGAGATCGAGCTTGTAATACAAGTACTGAAAGAATATTTCTGTCCATGCTCATACGTATCATATTCATGCACATGCAGGTGTATGGTTCATGCATTGCCATCTGGAGGTGCACACGACGTGGGGACTGAGAATGGCATGGCTGGTGCTAGACGGGAGCCTTCCGAACCAGAAGTTGCTCCCCCCGCCGGCCGATCTCCCAAAATGCTAGGGGCGCAGGCTCAGAGCCCTTGGTTTTCCTCTTTTGATTTGTTCGCCAATTTGCGATTGATGTCTCTCGTGGAGGGTTGTAGCTTTTTTCTCTAGTCAGTCCCTTGACATTACAATTTTCTCTTTCCAATTTAAGTTTGTTTTCTTCACTTGATTAGCAGTTTGTGATGACAATGTATTGAGGGGTATTAAATAATAAACAGGGATGTGATTTACACATCAAGTAGCTGATAATTTTCTTGGATGTCACATCATTTAACCCAAGTTGTTCAAATATAATTTTTTGCTTATGTATTTTTTTTGTCGAACTACGTACACGTACATTATTTTTTGAACAACCTCGTCACGAAGGCAGAGGGTTTCTGTAGTTCATTAAGAAGAAAAGAGATGGAACAATTTGTAGAAAATTCAGACCCAAAAACCTGACGTTACTCGGTCAATTAGGGAAAACCAAGTAAAAACCCAAAAAATGAAAAACAAAAAAAAAGACACTAGAGCTTGGGGATAGGGACAAGACACACGAAGCCTGACATAAAAGCGCCCAAGGCCCGGAACCACCACTCACCCAATGGATCTCATTTATATCAAGCCTCATCTTCGCCTTTGCACGAAAGCATCATGGACTAACTTAATCATGTTAGAAATATCATGGAAGTTCCATCTTCAACTTCCCGTCAATGCCTATCAAAATGCTCAACGCCGCGATCACTTGCAGAGAAAGCGTTTTTATACATGTCCACATAGGCTTTCATCTTCTGCTGAGCGTCCTCCACTTTACTTGCCTATGGTAACTCACCAAAAACCTCCAACAATCTATACTATGTGTGCTTGGCCATTGGGATGTTGCATGCAATGTTCTTCTCCATATGCCCGTTGCATCGCCCAGAACGAGAGGCACCATCCTTCTCTGCATGCAAAGGCGTCAGGGTTCCAAGCAAAGGGCATGGTCCACGCGACTAATCTTGCTAAGAAATTTCTCCAGAGATAATGATGGAACGTCAACTAGTGCCTCCTATATCAAGGATTTCGAACTGAGCAAACTGGATTGGACTAGATCGATCACACTTATATGCGATGTTGCAAAGAGAAGCTCAGGTGGTTAGGTTCCTTGGTCGTATTTTTTTAAAATTTGATTCAGGCCTTCTAGCGATGTGCGCTCAGTGGGAGAAGACGTTTCCATCGACTACGAAGACGTCTGTGACGACTTTGTCAATCACAAGATGATGGGCCGGCTTAGTCTTTTGGAGATGCTCATAAGTGAAAGCACAAGTGCTCCCTGGGTGATTTTGATAATTAATGTCAACATATCTCTTGTTGGACTAATACTTTTACCTAGTATATTTCAGATAAGTTCAACAATGGAGTGACATGGACTAGAGGATGTGAAACCCCTTCAAGATGCCAAGGACAAAGGATTGGCTCAAGCTCAACGCACAAGACTCTACTTTTTCCATTTTAGTGATCCAAGATCACATTGAGTCCATAGGAAAGCCAATACTATTAAGAGGGGATGAGGTGTTGCTTAATGGCTTGCTTGCTCAAAGTGCTTAGTCATATGCTCCAAAGCCCTCAACCACTTTCTCACATCCACATATGTCCCAAACCAAAAGTCAAACTCGGCCCTACCAAATCTTTCTATCCGGCGCCACCGAGTTCTGTTGACATAGCCACTGCCACAAACCCTAGTCTTTTCGGTCTCACCGATAGGGATCTCGGTCTCACCGAGATGGAATTGTAATCTCTCTGTGTATGTCCATTACCAAAATCGGTCTCACCGAGTTTGTGTAATCGGTCCTACCGAGATTACAATGCAAACTCTCTGTTCCCCTTCGTAACGTTTCGGTCTAACCGAGATGAGCGAATCGGTCCCACCGAGTTTGCCTGACCAACCCTCTGTGTGTCCATTACCAAAATCAGTCTCACCGAGTTTGTGTAATCGGTCTCACCGAGATTACGTTATGCCCTAACCCTAACCATATCGGTCCCACCGAAATGACATGTCGGTCCCACCGAAAATCCTAACGGTCACATTATTTCCTAAATCGTTCCGACCGAGTTTCACGATTCGGTCCCACCGAGTTTGGTAAGTTGTGTGTAATCGTTAGATTTTGTGTGGAGGCTATATATACCCCTCCACCCACTCTTCATTCATGGAGAGAGCCATCAGAACGTGCCTACACTTCCAGCATACATTTTCTAAGGGAGAACCACCTACTCATGTGTTGAGACCAATATATTCCATTCCTACCATATAAATCTTGATCTCTAGCCTTCCCCAAGTTGCTTTCCACTCAAATCTTCTTTGCACAAAATCAAAATCCTGTGAAAGAGAGTTGAGTGTTGGGGAGACTATCATTTGAAGCACAAGAGCAAGGAGTTTATTATCAACACACCATTTGTTACTTCTTGGAGAGTGGTGTCTCCTAGATTGGATAGGTGTCACTTGGGAGCCTCCGTCAAGATTGTGGAGTTGAACCAAGGAGTTTGTAAGGGCAAGGAGATCGCCTACTTCGTGAATATCTACCCTAGTGAGGCAAGTCCTTTGTGGGCGACGACCATGGTGGGATAGACAAGGTTGCTTCTTCGTGGACCCCTCGTGGGTGGAGCCCTCCGTGGGCTCGTGCAACCGTTACCCTTCATGGGTTGAAGTCTCCATCAATGTGGATGGACGATAGCACCACCTATCGGAACCACGGCTCAAAAATCTCCATGTCTCCAAATTGCGTTTTCACGCTCCAATCCCATCCCTTTACATTCTTGCAATTTGCATGCTTTACTTTCTGCTGCTCACATACTCTTTGCATGCTTGCTTGATATGTATTGTGAATGTTAAACTTGTGCCAAATCTCCACTTCAACTTAAAGAAATTAAAAACTGCAACTTTTCTTGCTTAGAGTCTATTCACCCCCCTCTAGACACCTCTTCTCGATCCTTTCAATTGATATCAGAGCTTTGGTATCCATTGCTTTGGTTTAAACACCATTGGAGGAAGATGGATGAGTCTACTTTGGGGAGCCTTAGACATAGAGTGCCTATACTTGATGGAGAGTACTTTCATGAGTGGAAAAATGAGATGCTTGTAATTTTCAATGAATATCATTTGGACAAGTACATTATTAGCCCTTGTGCACCTCATGTTGATCCTATGCATCCTACTCTTGATGAGTCAATTGACATGATTCACAATCTTAGAACTATTGATCTTATCACTAGAGGTTTGCCTAGGAACTTGATAGCTTGCTTGCCTACTCTTAAGTGTGCCTACACCATATGGAAATTTCTTGAGGAACGTTTTCCAAACTATTCCTTGAAAATCTAGATGAAATTATCCATAAGTCTTTTGCCTTGAGTATGATGAATTCCAATGATCCTAAGTTTGGCGATTGTCTATTTGAGCTTACAAATCTTATGCGTGCCAAAGGAGATGTTGGAATTATTAGTGATATTATTTCCGAAGCTATTAAAATTCATAAAGAAGATCATTGTCAAACTCAATCTAACGAATCACCCTCTCTAGGAATTGATCCATCACATGATGTTGAACATGGATACTATGATGAGGATGATGATAGTGACTTTGATCTTGATGATGCAATGAGACACTTTGGTCTTATGGCAAATCTTCGGGGATACATGGCAGGAGGAAAGGAATGGGTTCTTGATAGTGGATGTACCGATCACATGACCGGAGATAAAGATATGTTTCATGAGCTTGCTGAAAACGATGGCCCTCGAAAGTATGTCACTTTTGGAGATAACTCAAAGGGTAAGGTGGTTGGCCTTGGTAAGGTGGCCATCTCACATGACAGCTCCATACAAAATGTCATGCTCGTTGAATCTCTTGGGTACAATTTACTTTCAGTATCTAGACTCGCTGATTTCGGTTTCAATGTCCTATTTACTGAAGTAGATTGCCAAGTGTTTCATAGAGATAATCATAAAATGGTCTTTACCGGTATACATAGAGGTGATCTTTACATTGTTGATTTCACTAAAAAGGCTCAACCTAGAACTTGCTTAATTGCTAAATCCTCTAAAGGCTGGTTATGGCATAGGCGGTTATGTCATGTGGGCATGCGAAACCTTGACAAGCTTATTAAAGGAAATCATATCCTTGGCGTTAACGATGCCATATTTGATAAGGATAGACTTTGCAGCGCTTGTCAAGCAGGTAAACAGGTTGGAGGAAGGCATCCCGTGAAGAACATCATGACCACAAGGAGGCCACTCGAGCTACTTCACATGGATCTTTTTGGTCCCAACGCTTACAAAAGTCTCGGTGGAAATTCTTTTGGTCTAGTTATAGTTGATGATTTTTTAAGATTTACATGGGTGTTCTTTCTCGATAATAAATCACAGGTCCAAAAGATCTTCAAAAACTTCGCCAGGAAGGCCCAAAATCAATTTGAAGTGAAGATCAAGAAGGTTCGCAGCAACAACGGAACGGAGTTCAAGAACGCAAATGTGGACAACTTTCTTGATGAAGAAGGGATTTCACATAAGTTCTCGGCTACGTACACACCTCAACAAAATGGGGTTGATGAGAGGAAGAACTGGACGCTCATCAAAATGGCAAGAATGATGCTTGATGAGTACAAGACGTCGAAGCACCTTTGGGCGGAAGCGGTTGAGACAACTTGTCATGCAACAAATCGCTTGTATCTTCACAAGCTAATCGGCAAGATGGCGTACGAGCTACTCACCGGTAACAAACCCCAAGTTGGATACTTTCGAGTATTCGGCTCAAAGTGCTACATGCTTGATAAGCATCGTCGTTCTAAATTTGCTCATAAGTCTCATGAAGGTTTCCTACTTGGTTATGGCTCAAACTCTCACACTTACCGTGTCTACAATAATTTCACCCGAAAGGTTGAAGAGACGGTAGATGTGAAGTTTAATGAATCTAACTGCTTGCAAGTAGAGCAATTGCCAATTTATGTAGGAGACAAAGACCCTTTAGAAGCAATCCAAGACTTGTCTATTGGCAAGATTCGTCCAACGGAGGTGAAGGAGAGTACCTCGTCCGTCCAAGTGGAAGCTTCCACCTCATGACAAGGTGAACCAAGAGTTCATACGGAAGCATCCACAAGTGGGACACACCAAGATAAAGAAAACAAGGAAGTACACCAATACGAACATCAACAACCTTCTTCTCCACCACGACAAGAGAACGACAACGTCAACAATGAAGAAGGCCAAGAATAAGAACAAGATGAAGAAGATGTTCCACCAAGATCCAAGCAAAAGCTTTCACGAGTTCGAGCAAGAGTTGCCAAAGACCATCCCGTCGAGCAAATCTACAATGATATCCAAACTGGGAGAATCACTCACTCTAAATCTCGTTTAGCTAACTTTTGTGAACATTATTCATTCATCTCTAGCATTGAACCTATGAAGGTTGAAGAAGCATTGGAAGATCCGGATTGGATAAACAACATGCACGAAGAACTACACAACTTTGAGAGAAACCAAGTGTGGACCTTGGTCGAGAAGCCCGACAACAACCACAACATCATCGGTACCAAATGGGTGTTTCGCA
This sequence comes from Aegilops speltoides, assembly GCA_021437245.1. Taxonomy (NCBI): domain Eukaryota; kingdom Viridiplantae; phylum Streptophyta; class Magnoliopsida; order Poales; family Poaceae; genus Aegilops; species Aegilops speltoides. The sequence continues at coordinate 138,920,016 of CM038147.1, forward strand.
ACAAGCAAGATGAAGATGGACAAGTAGTTCGCAACAAAGCACGTCTCGTCGCCTAAGGTTACACTCAAGTCGAAGGCATGGACTATGGTGAGACATATGCCCCCTTGCTAGACTTGAGTCCATTCGCGTCTTACTTGCCTATGCTAATCACCATGATATCACCTTGTACGAAATGGACATTAAAAGTGCTTTTCTAAATGGTGAAATGGAGAAGGAAGTTTATGTTAAGCAACCTCCTGGCCTTGTCAATCCTAAGAAACCTAATCATGTTTACAAACTTCACAAAGCTCTTTATGGTCTTAAACAAGCTCCTAGAGCGTGGTATAAATGCTTGACCAAGTTCCTTATTGAAAAAGGCTTTGAAATTGGAAAAATTGATTCTACTATTTTTACTAAAAGGGTTAATGGAGAACTATTTATGTGCCAAATCTATGTTGATGATATTATATTTGGTTCGACTAACCCTCACTTTAGTGAAAAGTTTGGAAAGCTAATGTCGGGGTAGTTTGAGATGTCGATGATGAGTGAGCTCAAATTCTTTCTTGGTTTGCAAATTGAGCAAACTAAGGAAGGTACCTTTGTCTCCCAAAAAAAGTACACCAAGGACTTATTCAAGAAGTTCAATATGCAAGAATGCAAAGGTATGACTACACCCATGCCTACTAGTGGACATCTTGATTTGACCAAAGATGCAAAAGGTTTACCGCTCTATGATTGGTTCATTGTTATATCTATGTGCCTCTCGTCCTGATATTATGCTAAGTGTGTGTATGTGTGCAAGATATCAAGCCGCCCCTAAAGAATGTCATCTTAAGGCCGTGAAAAGGATAGTGAGATACTTAATCCATACACCAAATTTTGGCATTTGGTATCCAAAGAGGGCCTCTTTCAATCTTGTTGGCTACTCCAACTCGGACTATGCCGGTGACAAGGTTGATAGAAAGTCCACTTCGGGTACTTGTCAATTTCTTGGTAGATCTCTTGTGTCTTGGTCCTCCAAGAAACAAAACTTGGTGTCCTTATCCACCGCCGAAGCGGAATACATTGTCGCTGGTTCATGTTGTACTCAATTACTTTGGATGACCCAAACTCTGAAAGATTATGGGATATATGTGAAACATGTTGCATTGCTTTGTGACAATGAAAGTGCTATCAAGATTGCTCACAATCCCGTGCAACACTCTCGAACTAAGCATATTGAAGTTCGTCATCATTTCATTCGAGATCATGTTGCTAAGGGTGACATTAATCTTAAGCATGTTCGTACCGATAAGCAATTGGCGGATATATTCACTAAACCACTTGATGAGAAAGTGTTTTGCAGGTTGAGAGGTGAATTGAACATCATTGATGCTTCAAACTTGGAGTAGGAACTCCATGTGGATACATGCAAGACATGAGCCTATGACTAATCCTTGATATTTCTCTTGTGATGACTATCTTATGTCTTGGATATATTTGCACCTTGCATGTTATCTAACCCTTGTAGGAACTTGGAATCTAAATCTATGAGATTGCAACTCACTCACATCTTTAGCAATCTCTACATCACCAAGTCTCTACACAATGGTGGTTAAAGAAAAGGAAGCACGAAACCATTCAAACATATCCTTTGACAAATTCTACATTGAGTTTCATGATTGTCATTTTGGATACACAAGCGCTCTTCCTTGCAAAAACTAATCCATGTAGGTAGAAGAACTCAAATTCCAAGTGGTGCTCCCAACTCTTGATGAGCAACATCAACCTCGAGCAACCCACACAAGTTCAACTACATGATCACGATCAACACCACCACCCAAGGTATGTTATTCCATCTTAGAGAAGCTTTACTCCAAGTCATGAGTCAAAGCAACTCGACAAGATGTGAATACATCAAGATGCTTAAACAAAAAATGGTAACCCCATTTTGAGCTTAAACAAAGAGTATGACCTATGATCAAGTGTCCTCACTTGACTCCTAAGTCAATATACTCTAACATAGGTGACTTTGTCGCCGACCAATTCTAGATGAAGGTTTCTTGTGTTCTTTTGTGTGCTCTTGCATTTGTCTCATGCATATTTGTTTCCCCTTTTCAAAAAAAACTTCATCTAGATCTCTTTTCTTTTATTTCTGTTCTGCATTCCCTGCATCCAATTCCTTGCAAATCTTTCAGTTAATTCCTTGCAAATCTTTGTGAGATCTTACTTGTATAGTGAGCTGAGGTGACAAGTGTTTTCTCTGTGATGAACTCGGTCACACCGGTCTATTGCCTTCGGGCCAACCGAAATCTTTCGATGCAACCAACGCACGCAACTCGATGCCACCGATTTGACTACAGGAAAGACAGCTTGCCACTTGTTCTTGCATTCTTCTTGATCCAACTCCACTCAATGATTCTTGTTCTCTACCAGCATCACATTCGGCTTGCTGCTTGATACGTATCCAACGTATCTATAATTTTTGATTGTTCCATGCTATTATATTACCCGTTTTGGATGTTTATGGGCTTTACTTTACACATTTATATCATTTTTGGGACTAACCTACTAACCGGAGGCCCAACCCGTATTGCTGTTTTTTTTGCCTATTTCAGTGTTTCGAAGAAAAGGAATATCAAACGGAGTCCAAATGGAATGAAACCTTAGGGAGCGTGATTTTTGGAACGAACATGACCCAGAGGACTTGGAGTGCAAGTCAAGAAGCAATCGAGGCGGCCACGAGGGTGGAGGGCGCGCCCACCCCTACAGGGCGCGCCTCCTATCTTGTGGGCCCCTCGGGCGGCCACCAACGCATTTCTTCCTCCTATATACACCCACGTACTCTGAAAACATCAGGGGAGCCAACGAAAACCTAATTCCACCGCCGCAACCTTCTGTATCCGCGAGATCCCATCTTGGAGCCTTCGTCGGCGCTCCACCATAGGGGGAATCGACCATGGAGGGCTTCTACATCAACACAATAGCCCCTCCGATGAGTTGTGAGTAGTTTGTCGCAGACCTTCGGGTCCATAGTTATTAGCTAGATGGCTTCTTCTCTCTTTTTGGATCTCAATACCATGTTCTCCTCGATCTTCTTGGAGATCTATTCGATGTAACTCTTTTTGCGGTGTGTTTGTCAAGATCCGATGAATTGTGGGCTTATGATCAAGTTTATCTATGAGAAATATTTGAATCTCCTCTGAATTCTTTTATGTATGATTGAGTTATCTTTGCAAGTCTCTTCGAATTATCAGTTTGGTTTGGCCTACTAGATTGATCTTTCTTGCAATGGGAGAAGTGCTTAGCTTTGGGTTCAATCTTGCGGTGTCCTTTCCCAGTGACAGCAGGGGCAGCAAGGCACATATTGTATTGTTGCCATCAAGGATAAAAAGATGGGGTTTATATCATATTGCATGAGTTTATCCCTCTACACCATGTCATCTTTCTTAATGTGTTACTCTATTCTTTATGAACTTGATACTCTAGATGCATGCTGGATAGCGGTCGACGTGTGGAGTAATAGTAGTAGATGCAGGCAGGAGTCGGTCTACTTGTCACGGACGTGATGCCTATATACATGAGCATGCCTAGATAATCTCATAATTATTCGCTTTTCTATCAATTGCTCGACAATAATTTGTTCACCCACCGTAATACTTATGCTATCTTGAGAGAAGCCACTAGTGAAACCTATGGCCCTTGGGTCTATCTTTTATCATATAATCTTTCAATCTACTTTTATTTGCATCTTTACTTTTCCAATCTATATTATAAAATGCCAAAAATATATTTATCTTATCATACCATCTCTATCAGATCTCACTTTCGCAAGTGGCCGTGAAGGGATTGACAACCCCTTTATTGCGTTGGTTGCAAGTTCTTTGTTTGTTTGTGTAGGTGCATGGGACTTTGAGGAGCCTCTTACTGGATTGATACCTTGGTTCTCAAAAACTGAGGGAAATACTTACGCTACTATTGCTGCATCACCCTTTCCTCTTCAAGGAAAACCAACGCAAGCTCAAGACATAGAAAGAAGGATTTTTGGCGCCGTTGCCGGGGAGGTCTTCGCTCAAGTCAAGATATACCAGGTACCCATCACAAACTCATCTCCCTCGCATTTACATTATTTGCCATTTGCCTCTCGTTTTCCTCTCCCCTACTTCACCCTTGCCATTTTATTCGCCCTCTCTTTCCCAATCTCCTCTCTCTTTCGCTTGCTCTCCTCTTCTTCCTTGCTTTTGTTTGCCGTTATGTCTGAAATTGGGGAGATTATCGTCGATATGGATAATAATACCATGGAAAATTCTGATGCTCCTGCTGAAGAACCCCCTATCTTGCATACTGAAAAGTTTTGAATCGGTAGTGGTAACATTATTGGAAAAAGTGTTATTCAAGATTTCTTTACTTGTGCCGGTGCTTTAACCTCTATGGGTGGTTCTATTCTTCATAGAAGCAGTAGTCTTGCGAATGCTATCGCTATGCTTGTAGTTGATCTTGAAAGACAATTTATGCATATGCATCCTTGCATACAAAGAATTTTTCTGGAATTTTTTTATATTGAGCATTCTTCTGTTAAGCGCGCCGTTACTATCTTTTTGGCTAATGAGTTTAGATTTATAATAAGAGAGGCCAAAGAAATCTTCGCGCACTATAGGGTTGATGCCGGCCGTCCTCCCATAGAAGCGATCCTCTTCGATCAAGAGGAAACTAGGTGTTTTCAATCCTTGGACTATGTTGCTTTCAATGAAAACCTTAGAAAAAAGGTTCCTACCAATGTCCTAGTTGGTAGAATTTCCGAACTTAATAATGGTTTTGCTCTTCGAAATAATGAGCTAGGATACTCTCTTGAGTATAGGCTCACGAAATTCTGCCAAAAGAATGCTTATGATGATGAATTAGTTGTGCAATATGAAGGGCCAAAGGAGGAACCTATCCCTCCTGTGGTTGATCTTGGGGACTTTTGACCCTTTAAATTTAGCCCTTTCGATTACTTTTGCTTGCCTCAAAGAAAACTTGCTGCTGAACATAGAGAATATGGGATGAGTTTTCAAGATGTATCTTATTATTATGGCACTACTTAGATCTATCCTCACTTTTATGCCTAGCTAGGGGCGTTAAACGATAGCGCTAGTTGGGAGGCAACCCAATTTTATTTCTGGTTTTTGTTTTTGTTTCTGTTTAGTAATAAATTTTGCATCTACCTTCTGTTTAGATGTGTTTTCATGTTTTAATTAGTGTTTGTGCCAAGTAGGACCTATAGGATAACCTATGGTGATAGTTAATTTGATTCTGCTGAAAAAACAAAAACTTTGCGCGCACAAATTAGTTTTGTTAAATCACAAAAACGATTTTTTGTGTTGATTCTATTTGCTGTAGATCAATAGACAAATTGCCTAGGACTTCCTATTTTGGTAGGATTTGTAAAGTTCCATAAGTATTCGTGGGTTACAGATTTCTACAGACTGTTCTGTTTTTGACAGATTCTGTTTTCCGTGTGCTGTTTGCTTATTTGGATGCATCTATGGCTAGTATTAAGTGGTATGAACCATAGAGAATTTGAAATACAGTAGGTTTAAATAAAGAATGAGTTCATTACAGTACCTTATGTGGTGGTTTTGCTTTCTTTCACTAACGGAGCTTATGAGATTTCATGTTGAGTTTTGTGTTATGAAGTTTTCAAGTTTTGGGTAAAGATTTGATGGACTATGAAATAAGGAGTGGCAAGAACCTAAGCTTGGGGATGCCCATGGCACCCCAAGATATTCAAGAATAGCCAAAAGCCTAAGCTTGGGGATGCCCCCGGAAGGCATCCCCTCTTTCGTCTTTGTTCATTGGTAACTTTACTTGGAGCTATATTTTTATTCGCCACATGATATGTGTTTTGCTTGGAGCTTCGTGTATGATATTAGTTTTTGCTTTTTAATTTACCACAATCATCCTTGCTTTACACACCTTTTGGGAGAAGCCCACTTGATTAGAATTTACTAGAATACTTTATGTGCTTCACTTATATCTTTTGAGCTTGATAGTTTTTGCTCTAGTGCTTCAATTATATCTTTTAGAGCACGACGGTGGCTTAATTTTGTAGAAATTGCTAGTCTCTCATGCTTCACTTATATTATTTTGAGAGTTTCTTAGAACAGCATGGTATTTGCTGTGGTTATAAAATTGGTCCTAGAATGGTAGGCATCCAAGTTGGGTATAATAAAAACTATCATAGAAAATGAATTGGATGCTATGATCAATTTGATACTTTATAACTGTTTTGAGATATGGAGGTAGTGATATTAAAGTCATGCTAGTTGGGTAATTATGTATTTAAATAATGCTTGTGTTGAAGTTTGTGATTCCCGTAGCATGCACGTATGGTGAACCGCTTTGTGATGAAGTTGAGCACAATTTTATTTATTGATTGTCTTCCTTATGAGTGGCGATGGGGGACGAGCGATGGTCTTTTCCTACCAATCTATCCCCCTATGAGCATGTGCGTAATACTTTGTTTTTGATGACTTGTAGATTTTTTCAATAAGTATATGAGTTCTATTGACTAATGTTGAGTCCATGGATTATACGCACTCTCACCCTTCCACCATTGCTAGCCTCTCTTGTGCCGCGCAACTTTCGCTGGTACCATACACCCACCATATACCTTCCTCAAAACAGCCACCATACCTACCTATTATGGCATTTTCATAGCCATTCCAAGATATATTGCCATTCAACTTTCCATCGTTCCGTTTATATGACAGGCATCATCATTGTCATATTGCTCTTTGCATGATCATGTAGTTGACATCGTAATTGTGGCAAGGCCACCTTCATAATTTTCATACATGTCGCTCTTGATTCATTGCATATCCCGGTACACCATCGGAGACATTCATATAGAGTCATATCTTGTTCTAAATATTGAGTTGTAATTCTGGAGTTGTAAGTAAATAAAAGTGTGATGATCTTCATTATTAGAGCATTGTCCCAGTGAGAAAAGGATGATGGAGACTATGATTCCCCCACAAGTCGGGATGAGACTTCGGACTAGAGAAAAAAAAAGAGAAAGGCCAAAAAGAAAAAAAAGGAAAGGCCCAAAAGAAAAAAAGAGAAAAGAAAAAAATGAGAGAAAAAGAGAGAAGGGACAATGCTACTATCCTTTTTACCACACTTGTGCTTCAAAGTAGCACCATGATCTTCATGATAGAGAGTCTCCTATGTTGTCACTTTCATATAGTAGTGGGAATTTTTCATTATAGAACTTGGCTTGTATATTCCGAGGATGGGCTTCCTCAAAATGCCCTAGGTCTTCATGAGCAAGCGAGTTGGATGCACACCCACTTAGTTTCTTTTGTTGAGCTTTCATACATTTATAGCTCTAGTGCATCCGTTGCATGGCAATCCCTACTCACTCACATTGATATCTATTAATGGGCATCTCCATAGCCCGTTGATACGCTTAGTTGATGTGAGACTATCTTCTCCTTTTTTGTCTTCTCCACAACCATCATTCTATTCCACATATAGTGCTATGTCCATGGCTCATGCTCATGTATTGCGTGAAAGTTGAAAAAGTTTGAGATTACTAAAGTATGAAACAATTGCTTGGCTTGTCATCAGGGTTGTGCATGATTAAATACTTTGTGTGATGAAGATAGAGCAACAGCCAGACTATATGATTTTGTAGGGATAACTTTCTTTAGCCATGTTATTTTGAGAAGACATCACTGCTTGATTAGTATGCTTGAAGTATTACTATTTCTTATGTCAATATGAACTTCTATTTTGAATCATTTGGATCTGAACATTCATGCTACAATAAATAAAATTACATTAAGAAATATGCTAGGTAGCATTCCACATCAAAAATTCTGTTTTTATCATTTACCTACTCGAGGACGAGCAGGAATTAAGCTTGGGGATGCTTGATACGTCTCCAACGTATCTATAGTTTTTGATTGTTCCATGCTATTATATTACCCGTTTTGGATGTTTATGGGCTTTACTTTACACATTTATATCATTTTGGGACTAACCTACTAACGGAGGCCCAAATTATTCTTTTTTTTTGCCTATTTGGTGTTTCGAAGAAAAGGAATATCAAACGGAGTCCAAATGGAATGAAACCTTAGGGAGTGTGGTTTTTGGAACGAACGTGATCCAGAGGACTTTGAGTGCAAGTCAAGAAGCAGTCGAGGCGGCCACAAGGGTGGAGGGCGCCCCCACCCATATAGGGCGCGCCCCTATCTCGTGGGCCCCTCGGGCGGCCACCGACGTATTTCTTCCTCCTATATATACCCACGTACCCTGAAAACATCAGGGGAGCCAACGAAAACCTAATTCCACCGCCGCAATCTTCTGTATCCGCGAGATCCCATCTTGCAGCCTTTGCCGGCGCTCCGCCGGAGCGGGAATCGACCACGGAGGGCTTCTACATCAACACCATAGCCCCTCCGATGAGTTGTGAGTAGTTTACCACAGACCTTCGGGTCCATAGTTATTAGCTACATGGCTTCTTCTCTCTTTTTGGATATCAATACCATGTTCTCCTTGATCTTCTTGTAGATCTATTCAATGTAACTCTTTTTGCGGTGTGTTTGTCGAGATCCGATGAATTGTGGGTTTATCATCAAGTTTATCTATGAGAAATATTTGAATCTCCTCTGAATTCTTTTATGTATGATTGAGTTATCTTTGCAAGTCTCTTTGAATTAACAGTTTGGTTTGGCCTACTAGATTGATCTTTCTTGCAATGGGAGAAATGCTTAGCTTTGGGTTCAATCTTGCAGTGTCTTTTCCAGTGATAGCAGGGGCCGCAAGGCACGTATTGTATTATTGCCATCAAGGATAAAAATATGGGGTTTATATCATATTGCATGAGTTTATCCCTCTACATCATGTCATCTTTCTTAATGCGTTACTCTGTTGTTTATGAACTTAATACTCTAGATGCATGCTGGATAGCGGTCGATGTGTGCAGTAATAGTAGTAGATGCAGGCAGGAGTCGGTCTACTTGTAACAGACCTGATGCCTATATACATGATCATGCCTAGATAATCTCATAATTATTCGCTTTTCTATCAATTGCTCGACAGTAATTTGTTCACCCATCGTAATACTTATGCTATCTTGAGAGAAGCCACTAGTGAAACCTATGGCCCTCGGGTCTATCTTTTATCATATAAGCTTTCAATCTACTTTTATTTGCATCTTTACTTTTCCAATCTATATTATGTACCAAAAATATGTTTATCTTATCATACTATCTCTATCAGATCTCACTTTCGCAAGTGGTCGTGAAGGGATTGAACCCCTTTATTGTGTTGGTTGCGAGTTCTTTGTTTGTTTGCGTAGGTGCGTGGGACTTTTGAGGAGCCTCCTACTGGATAGATACCTTGGTTCTAAAAAACTGAGGGAAATACTTACGCTATTACTGCATCACCCTTTCCTCTTCAAGGAAAACCAACGCAAGCTCAAGACGTAGCACTGCTTTGCACTGTGACTCCAGGACCAAACCCATTTGTGACAAAAATCCAGAAGAACCCTTCTTGGAAATTGATGTCAAAGGGGGAGAGAGAGATATCACATCAAAGCTTAATCACTTATATAGGGGGAGGAATACTCAGAGAGAGAAAGAGAACCCAGATGCTTGGTGTTCAAGAGGAGAGGAGTCACATGTCTTTAAGAGGGGAAAGATATGTTTATATTTGATTGTTTTAGCTCTGTTTCTTTTCTTTGCTTTGATTTTCTGTTCCATATCTTCTCCCAATATCCCATGCTAGATTCAGGGGGAGCAAGACATCTAAGGGAAGGCGATCTTTGAATTCATTGCACATCTTTACCTTTGGGGACATGTCTATATCTAATGGAGTACTTAGTACTCACTCTCTACATGTCATCTCAGTCTTGGTACTCTTATGGTTTCTTTTGTTTGCTCTGGCTAGTAGGTGTATCTGTTCTATCTAACCTTGTTTACGCAGGTTCATTTCTTCCTAAGCCAACTCAAGAACATAAGGTAAGTATATCATCACAGTCATGTGTATAAGGATTTCTTACTGATGTACATATTTTTTGCAAGGACTCATGAGCATGAAGGTACATTTCCTATATTCACATCATTTGCTCTGATGCATATAGCCAAGATACATGTAAGACATTGCTTACTCTGACATGCTTATGCATTCACATGCTCCTATATTTCATGATTGCTACATGTAGGGGGAGCCTATGCATGTTACATGTCTTTCCAAAGCTTTACTTGCTATTCTCTATATCTTTATCTAAAGCTTTGATGTATGTTGTCATCAAATACCAAAAAGCGGGAGATTGGAAGCACAAGTACTCCCTGGGTGATTTTGGTAATTAATGTCAACATATCTCTTGTTGGACTAATACTTTTACCTAGTATGTTTCAGATAAGTTCAACAATGGAGTGGCATGGACTAGAGGATGTGAAACCCCTTCAAGATGCTAAGGACACACTACAAGAAATATGTCAACTAGTGACCTTCTGTCAGTGACCCTGGAAGAATTGACCATAGATCTATGACCATTTCTGACCAATTGGTCAAAAGCTGTTCGGGGGGCTCCAAACCCTAAACTTTAACGACTAATTTGGTCAGAAAGGTCGTAATTTCCTTACACGAAATGGTCATAAAGCTGATAGCACTGGTCCGCTGCCTTATTTCTAGCTGATCATGACCAATATAGATGGTCATAACCTTGTAAATTGTGGTGGGTTGCTATGACTAGACGCCACCTCATCAGTTTTGCCTATGTGTCATGTCCATGTGGCAGTTTTTGCCCTAGGTTGTGAAGCAACCTATATTTCTGCCATTCCCAAAATTCCCCAAAAAATCTCATAAATTCTTTGGGTCATATCTTCGTCAAATATGTAAAAAAAACCTTCCTTGCATAGCACAAAAATAATTCAAAAATATTCATTTTCCTATTTTGTTCAGAAAAACACTTTGTGAAGGAAGTACCACTTTGGCATGTCCAAATGGTATCCATTTTCTACAGTGGTTTCCTATGCCCAAATAACCATCCTCCACCAGATGCCAGCTCAATCCATTCATTATTTTGAGCCTACCTTCAACATTCGTATTTATGTCCAGTGTGGTACTTTGCAAAGCAAGTACCACCTAGGCTCCTCCTTTTGAGCTGAAAATTTGTGAAGCCGGTCTTCTTAGTAACTGATCATCCTCAGGCAAAACTCACGCCCATTAGCCATGTGCATTTCCTGTACCGCTAATCAAACACGTGGCTACTTATTCATGTTTGAGCATTAATCGGTCTCCTCGTGAGAATCTTATGCTGTGATTTTATTCCTAGCACCTACCTGCGGAGTGCCCAACCCACTAGACATGCCTAGGCCGCCCAGAACACATGGCAATGCCACAGTCACGCGGTGACCACGCGGCGGGCATGCGAGTTTACGCGCTCTAGAGTTGGGGCCCTCGACCACCGTCCAAACCTCGACGTATCGCCACCAAACCATGTATTTATGATTAAATAGGTACTTATGTAACTAGAAATGATTTTTAGAAAAAATAAATAGCAAACTATGAGGCAGCTGCAGTTCAAATTTGACTCGCTTCCTACTAAATCGGTGGGAATTTGTCTTTTTCACCAGAGGTGGATCAAAACTTTTGACACCCAACCATTTTGTCAATTGTGCATTAAATATGGCCTAGTATTTTATAAAATTGATTTGGTCCAATTTTGCAACAAATATATGGTAGGTCCTTCACAAAAAAAACTCATTTCAGGCACTCAGAAAATGGAAAATGAATTTTCCATGCACAGAAAATGAAAACTCCCTTAGGAAACATTGTTTGGAATTCCAAAATGCACCCTTGTGCATAATATGAGATCATTTGAACAAACTATGCCATGAATGTGGCCATAAGATTGATCATTTGGCTTGAAAGCTATGAATCTTCACGCATGATAGCTCATTTTGAGAAAACAAAAATTAAAATAATTTCCACATTACAAGTTTATTATTTTTCCTGGAAACTTGGTCACACATAATGACACAATGCGAAGGTTTTCCAATTTTTTGATTTTTTTTGAAATTTTTATGCCGGTTTCAAAATGCGGTCAAAACGGCGGGCTTGACCGTTCCTAGCTAGTGGTTGAATCTTGGAAAACTTTTGATGTTTCTCTGATTAAATAGAACTTATGTACCTAGAAATGATTTTTGAAAAAAAAAAGATCAAACTGTGAGGCAACTGCAGTTCAAATTTGACCCGCTTCCTACTGAATCGGCGGGAACTTGTCTTTTTCACCAGAGGTGGATAAAAACTTTGGACACCCAACCATTTGGTTAATTGTGCATTAAATATGGCCTAGTATTTTAGAAAATTGATTTGGTACAATTTTGCAACAAATATATTATAGGTCCTTCACAAAAAAACTCATTTTGGGCACTCGAAAAATGGAAAATGAATTTTTCGTCCAAAGAAAAAGACACCTTCCTTAGGCAACATTGTCTGTCATTCCAAGATGCACCCTTGTGCACAATATAAGATCATTTGAACAAACTATGCCATGAATGTGGTCATAAGATTGAGCATTTGGGTTGAAAGCCATGAATCTTCATGCATGATAGCTCGTTTTTTAGAACACTTTTTCAAAATAATTGCCGTATTACAAGTTTATTATTTTTCTTGGAAACTTGGTCACATATAATGACACAACGCGAAGGTTTTTCCAATTTTTTGATTTTTTGAATTTTTTATGCCCGTTTCAAAATGCGGTCAAAACGGCGGGCTTGACCGTTCCTAGCTAGTGGTTGAATCTTGGAAAACTTTTGATGTTTCTCTGATTAAATAGATACTTATGTACCTAGAAATGATTTTTGGAAAAAATAAAGATCAAACTATGAGGCAGCTGCAGTTCAAATTTGACCCGCTTCCTACTGAATCGGCGGGAACTTGTCTTTTTCACCAGAGGTGGATAAAAACTTTGGACACCCAACCCTTTGGTTAATTGTGCATTAAATATGGCCTAGTATTTTAGAAAATTTATTTGGTACAATTTTGCAACAAATATATTATAGGTCCTTCACAAAAATAACTCATTTTGGGTACTTGAAAAACGGAAAATGAATTTTTCGTCCAAAGAAAATGAAACCTTCCTTAGGCAACATTGTGTGCCATTCCAAGATGCACCCTTGTGCACAATATAAGATCATTTGAACAAACTATGCCATGAGTGTGCCCATAAGATTGAGCATTTGAGTTGAAAGCCATGAAACTTCATGCATGATAGCTCGTTTTTTAGAACACTTTTTTAAAATAATTGCCGTATTACAAGTTTATAATTTTTGCTGGTAACTTGGTCACATATAATGACACAATACGAATGTTTTCCAATTATTTGATTTTTTTTGAATTTTTTTATGCCCGTTTCAAAATGCGGTCAAAACGACGGGCATGACTGTTCCTAGCTAGTGGTTAAATCTTGGATTTTTTGTGTTTCTATGATTAAACAAATACTTATGTACCTATAAATGATTTTTGGAAAAAATAAAGAGCAAACTATGAGGTAGCTGCAGTTCAAATTTGACCCGCTTCCAAGTGAATCGGCGGAAATTTGTCTTTTTCAGGAGAGGTGGATCAAAACTTTTGACACCCAACCATTAGGTCAATTGTGCATTAAATATGTCCTAATATTTTATAAAATTGATTTGGTCCAATTTTGCAACAAATATATGGTAGACCATTCACAAAAAACTCATTTTTAGCGCTTGAAAAATAAAAAATGAATTTTTAGTCAACTCCGACCATTTTTTTAGTCAACTACGACCTATGTAGAAGGTCATAACATCGTTCGTGTGTATTGCATTTTGATTGGTCCGTTGGCGCTTCACGCGGATCATGCATGGAACACCGTCTGATGCTCGCGGATCCAACGGTAGTCCTCACCCCAAGCCAACATAAGCCGAAACCCTAGCTCTCAGGATGCTCGTGGACTTTTTCCATCCACCCCCCACGCACCTCCTTTCTTTCTCCCTTCCCTCTCTTCTCCTTCCTCTCTCCCTCCCTGCCAAGACGCCCACTTCCTTGCAGCAGCCTCCTCACCCTCTCCTCTACCCCACCACAGAGACCGCCGGAGACCCCCACCCTCTCCTCTACCCCACCACCGCCGCTGACGCGCCGGAGACCGCGCGTGCCTTCTCCTTATTTCCCAAGAGCCCGAAACCCTAGCCCACGGCGCAACCATGGCAACCGAGCTCTGGATTCGCGGGCTGGAGGTGCAGCACCGGATCCTCCCTCCCCTTCCCTGCGCCGTCTGCCTCCTCCTTCCCTTCCCCTATGTCGCCTCCCTTCGCCCTCGCAATATGATTCAAATCCATCCTCGCGTGGGAGATATAATACGATCCGGTTCGGTCTAGGGCGCCGCCATCATGCACCACCACCACCAGCTGGACCAGTGGCTCGTCGGTGGCGTGGGCGGGGTGCTGCGCCCGACCAAGTCCATCCCCTGCTCCCCCGTCAAGCCGGCGACGGCGTCCATGCGGCGCGTGCACTCTGACTCCTTCCATGCAGCAGCGACATCCATGCGGCGGCGGCCGGATCCAGTCCAGCACGTCCCATGGCGCCGCATGGCCCACCCTCTCTGGTTCGTCCACTTCTTCGCATGGATCTGCATAACCCACCCTCACAGCACCTCGTCTCCTCTCTCTGACTCTCAGATCCACCACGCCAACGTTGCCATGGGCCTCGACCTCCACGGATGGTGGCTAGATCGAGCGGAGCTTCCCTTCCTCTGCCCGGCGGGACAAGGACAAGGACAAGCAGCAACATCATCGCATCATCAGGGTTCAATTTCATCTTCTTCTCTTTGTTTATTTTCTACAAGCCCAAGCCATTGTTGCAATCCCTCCCTCCCTCATGTTGAATTGATGTTGAATCCAAGCCAAGGTACCCGTGATTAACCTCTGCTTTCCTCTCTCTCTCTCTCTCTCTCTCTCTCTCTCCTTGTGCAGCGACTGTTGATTGGTCACCACCAATCTCAGGTCCATGGAGCTCCAGTGTCAAGGGCACAAAGGTCAGCTACCTGCTGCTCCTTTGTTGATTCTGTTAAGAATTTAATAAGTGCATGCTATACTGTTGCTTACTAGGCCAGAAGTGTTTTTTATGCTAGAAGTCATTAGTAGATCATGAATCCTTCATTTTGTGTTGCGTTCACCAGAAAACTGCTATTTATCATGAATCCTGCTAGTTCTGGATAATTTGGTGACTACAAACTAAGTCATGTACTGCTATGTATTATTTGATGCCAGGGGAGGACCAGTGCTTATTTGTATAGCACAAATGCTGGAATCGACGCGCGCGGAGAGGCAGAGGAGGGCTGGAATCGACGCACGCAAGGCAGCGAGGTCCTCATCCACCGGGAAAAAGTCCAACAAGGCCTCTCTCGGCAAGGCCCAGCACGCAACCAAGAACAACAACTAGGCAGCCCAACTCCAACGATTCATTAATACCCCTCAAAAAAAGCGATTCATTCATGGTTCGTTTCGTTCGTTCGATCCATGTGGTGATCTGACATGCTGTTGGTGCTATGTCTTCAAGATGATATGATATCCCCTGTCTGTCTGTCTGTCATGCTACTGCTGTTGTTGCTTGTTTCGCTACTTAAATATGGATCGAATTTATGCAAAGTTTTGGTTCCAATGAACTATGTTTCCTGCTTGAATCTAACACAATTGTGGCCCTTTTTATTTCACAAGATACAACTAAAATTCTACGCACTGACATGATCTGTTTCGCATATTTTGGTATACTTGCTAGTATGAAGCACTAGTATCTTTTGTTGGACTGCAGCAATAGTTGCAATTGTGCCATAATAATTTATACAACATGCCATCTTGCCTAAACAATCAAACTCAACTACTGCAGCCTCTTGTGTCACCTACTTCCTGTATGAAACAATGAAATAGATGAGCTTAGTTCTGTGCACTTTCTTTTAGTGTTCAAGGTTGATGTGCTTTAAATTTTATTTCTGGTAGATGAAACATCAGATTTTGACTTAGTTGCACAAATATTCGACACCCAGATTTTATTTAACTCCACTTGTCTTAGGCCATGTGTACAATGCAATATGCTTAGAGAGGTGCTTGTAAAAATAAAACATGTTTAAGCTCAAGTACCGGCGCTTGTTTCTATGGCAGAGGTGCCTAACTAAGCATTTGTGCTATACAAATAAGCAGTGGTCCTTCAGGACAAACACTTGCCTAAGTTTATAAGATATGTGATGTAGGGTGGAACCCTAATTCGTCGATCTTTCACGTTTGGAGGGGATCCTACGGAGGGAACACGAAGAACACGCGGAAGCACGAGGGGAAACACGGGGAAAACGAGAGAGAATCACTCAACCAACAAGGAATCGATCACACAAGTGCTAGATCAACATACACACATCCACAAGATACATAGTCAACTAGGGTAAGGATACAAAGGAACCGTTCATCTCCCGGAGGAGGCCTTGAATCCACGAGGGGATCTTCCCGTAACGGGGTCTTGTATCCGCTGAGGGATCTTCTCCTAGACGGAGGTCCTGATCTCCGTGGAGAAGTAACCGAGTGGATGAGCAAAGGCTCTCACACAAATGTGAGCTAATCCAATGCTAAGTCTCAAAGTGAGGAGAGGGGGTCCTATTTATAGAGTTGGGGGCGAAGGGGTACATGGGCTCAGCCAAGTCGCGCCACAAAGGGGTCCGGATGATCCGGATGGTGGCGGATGATCCGGTGTCGAGGTCCGGATGATCCGGGCGACCGTCCGGATGATCCGGCTTCGTCGAGGAGTTTCTGTGGTCTTCGGCGCCGTTACCCGGATGATCCGGGGGAGGGTACGGATGATCCGGCTGGACCCGGATGATCCGGACGGCGGTCCGGATGTCCGGCCTGTCTCCAACAGCCGCTCCGTCTTCTTCTTCTCCTTTATTCCGTCTTCTCTTCCATGCTTGGCCTTGGTCCTTGGATTCTCCATGGTCATCTTGCTTGTACCTGAGTGTATGCAAGGTCCATGCATGAGGTAGTAGCCGTGTCTCATATGCGGGAAGTGACGGTTCGAAGAGGAGTGAATTCACCTTGTGTCCGATGGCGCATAGTCGAGGTCTCATCTTATGTATCCTTGGGGCTTGGAGAGTAGTCGGAGTGTACATGGGGATGAACGTGGGATGCTCCGCATCATATCCCCCCCCCTTGGGAAAGATCCGACCTCGGATCGTGATCCTCATCACCATGGAAACGGGTGTCGCGGACGGACTTGTAGTGGGACGTAGGTGAAGGCCTTGTGCCACCAAAGTACTCCAAGGTGTCTCCGGTATGTGGTACATGCAAAATGAGCAAATACAAAGTACACTTGGAAATACAATGGTTAGTCCATCAATTAAGCTGAGTCCATGCTTAGGGATAGTGCGTGACATAGCGCATGAAGCTTATCAAGATGATATAGGATGATATTCAAAGAATTCATGGGATGATTAGCATGGTGCACAAAGCGACAAATTCTACCATTGTGCAAAATGATGTCATAATGGGATGGTGCATCAAAAGCATGAACATGGCAATGGATGCTCAACATGTATATGTTATCATGCAATCGATGGTGGGCAATATGATCATGATGTATGAATATGCCATTAAGGAAGATCACAACAAATTTGCTAAGGAAGTGAACAAGCTCATAAATCATGGATGACATGGTAATACAAGATGCAGCAAGGCGATCATAATGTGAGTCAATCCATGCATAGAGTGCAAACTTGCGGTGAGTATGATATGTCCATCGAGCATGACATGTATGAGCACAATCAACAAATGTGGAGGTGTTGGTGTACCAAAGCTCGATGTCGAGGAATGAGTGGAATTCCGAAGGTGCATCCAATAAGTGCGAGCGCTCCTCAATGTGAAGGTCCATGTAGCCAATCTCCAGTGTCGCTCCTCCGTTCACGAGATGTATCATGTAGACAACAAGAAGGAAACAACAATGAAAGAGTGACCCATCCAATGTGCATATTTGAGGATGGCTCAAAGAGAAGGAGTTCACCTTTATGAGAATGTCGAAAATGTTGGTGTCGCACATCATGTATGCCTTCACATAACCAATATGTCGCATAACGGCATCGTCTTGTGAAATCTCCAAAATTAAAGAACATGACAAACACTCGGAAAAACAAATGAGGTTAGCGGAAATGCAAAACCTATCATTCGTGTGGTAAGATACCGAACAAGTGTATGCATCATGCTCATCATAAGAAAGTACAAGGGAGCATTTCATAGTGTGGAGGCATATGATGCAAGAACAACCAAATACAATAGGCTCAATCAAGCAAGCATGCTTCACAAGTAAAATGTCCAAGTCTCCAAGATCAATAAGCATAGCAAGTTGGCACTCAATACAAGGTGATATGAGAGATGCAAGTAATGGAGACAATAGACAATGATCGATGTAAATCATGTGAGAGGCATGAGCATAGGTGCTATCAACCCAAGAAAGCAAGTAGTGGAACATGGGTGATGCAACATGGCTAGCTATCATAGTGATCAAGTCAAGCATGCTAGTAGTGCGAAGATGCAACATACTAGAAGGAATCATGGCATGCCTGTCATTGGTGCAAATAGTGTGCATGAATAATTCACATGACATAGCACAAGCATGAAAGCAAGGTGTGAGAAAAATATCATGAATATCTTGGTGAGAAGCCATATGTAAGTAGCAATAGGGCATCATGACTCTCCAACACAACAAGCATCAATAGTATGGGGCACATGATAAACATGGCAATAGCAACAAGGATCTCCACCAAGCATGCATATACACATAGAAGTAGCATAATGGTGAATCATGGGTAGATGCAAGCAAGGGTCACAATTGCATGGCAAAGGCATAGAAGCAAGGATAACATGCAAAGTGAACACAATACTATGGGCATGAGGTGACAAGTGGTAAATAGCCCATAGACGTGTGAGAGCCAAGTAGAATAGATGCGCGTAGTCCTTGCGCGAAGGGAACGGTGGTAAAGATAGTCCACGGGATCCCAAGTCATCGTTGCTCTCAAGAGCTCGTTTCGTCAACTCTTGGGATTGAGAGGTTGACGAGTATACGTGAGTGCCTACACAAAACAAAGACAAAGGGAAAATTGTGTGTGCATCGTAGATGTACACATCATCCATCATGATGCGCACGTGCATGTGTCTGTTAGAACAAAATAGCCAATGCTCAAATAAATGAGATGCGTGATATAGAAACATGTCATCCATTATGAGAGGTTTGTTATTATGTATCGCATAATGGAGACTCAAAGGATGTAATGCATCATGAGCAATATCTAAATCATTGTTATTCATGGAATGCATATGGTGCATACTATCATGGGAATCATGCAAAGTATGAAATGCATCAAGATCTCCTAATATGTATGAGGAAACTATGGGGGTCTCCTCATGAGCATGAGTAGCAACATCACGTGGAGAATATTGACAACATCCAAAACAATGCATATTTGGAACAATGTGATCATGGCATGACATATTGGATGAATTATGCAAATCATGTAAAGGAAGCATGGCAATATCATCACATGAAAACAAAAGCCAATGACCATCATCTCGTCATCTATGCCATAAGTGCAAATGGGATTGATTTTAATGGGGCATGCATAGTTACTATGTTGAGATTGTAGGGATGCAATATGGGAGATCTCACTCATAGCATATGACAAGTTCAATGGATTGTCAAACATGAAGTGACCAATAGAATTTTCACATGATATCCTATGAAGCATAGCATCATAACTAGGCAACTCAACATGCTCATCATCATATTCATCATAAATAGGTAAGTCAAGGCATGAAGAAGTCTCACTAGCATGAAGCATGGAAATAGGTGGGTCAACATCATGGGAGCAATCATTGTCAAGAGCGTCCACTAGTGGGACGAGAGAAGCACCATCACCTATGTTACCTTTGGAGTGTCTCTCATGTGTTGTAAGTGAGGTGTTGAAGATCGTCTCGTTGTCATCTTCATCTTGATGGAACCATGTGGGGGGTGCATCATCGTCCATCATGGCCATCGTTGTCTCCATAGGAGGTATGGACTCATCAATGGTAGGCGTGTCATCATGTAGGAGACCTAGCACCAAAGAAGAAAACACACTAGGAGTAGAGGTTAAGTCGTTAGAAATCATAGTGGCCTCGCGTGCCGTGTCAACTACCTCACTCTCTAAGTGTTGTGGCTCACTCACTCCCTCAAGGATGCTCTCACTCATATGTTTGTTGGAGTCACTCAAATGGCGCTCAACCTCACATAGGATGTGTGGCATGCTCTCATGTGTGGGGCTAGTGGTGGTCATGCTCATCCTCTCATAGGAGATGCTCTCAATGTCACGTATGGTGGAGTCACTCATGTCACTCAAGGGGTGGTGGCTCTCCTCACATGACACTTGGTGCATCTCGACATATGTGGGTGTCGGAGGGATGTAGGTGCAAATGTCTCCATGCTCAACTCCTATCGCCGTGGTCGAAGGGGATGGCCCTTGCTCGACCTTCTTGTCACCATCGTGGTGTGGGAGGCCCATATGATGTGGCACCTCGTGGCTCGTCTCCATGACCGAAGGGAGTTTCCCATGCTCGGCCATCTTCCTTGAGGGGCTTCCGAGGATGGAAGTGCCACCCTCGCTCGTAGGTCGTCGCCTTGGACTTGATGAAGTCGATGTAGGCGTACTCGTGGGAAGTAGGCGAAGATGTCGTACATCCAAAGGCGAAGATGCGTTGATAGCACTTGGCGAAGATGCCAAAGTGGTTGGTGCAGCCGTAGTGCCGTCTTGGTGGTGGTTGTCTCGCGGTCTTCTTTTGTACTTTTGAAGCTTGGACTTGGCGTGAAGTAGGTCTTGTTGGGACTTGTGCATTTGCGCTTGTGGAGCATCTTCATGATGATGATGTCGTTGTCGTGCTTGAGCTCGTAGTAGATGTCGTTCGTCGTCGTCGTGCACATGTTGCGTGGAGGTGACTTGCCCTTCATGGCGGTGATGATCATGAACGTGATGGTGATCGCCATGTAGATGTGGACTTGGACGACTTGCACTTGCATCTTTTTCGCGCTCCGAAGACTTGTGGCTTGACCGTCGTCGTCTTGAGGATGATGAAGGGGAAGAAGACTTGATCAAGGCTCTAATCTCCTCCATCCTTGCATCTTGCTCCTCTTTATGTGCGGCAAGCTTCTTGTCGATGTAGTCCCTTTTCCTTGCTTCGGAGTGACGAATGTCGATGGAGATGTTCTCGATGCGCTCTCGGAATCTTGATTATGCGCCTTGTATTTGTCGTTGTAGATCGAAGATGGACGCTTTGGAGATGTAGTTGTTCACGCCGTCGTTGTTGTCGTAGACCGAAGAGGGAATGCCTTGCCTATCCATCACAAGACTCGAGCAAATATGAGTGGGAGAACGAGAAGAACGTATACCAATGTACCTTTGACCAAAGTTGAAGATGAATCAAGTTCACTCAAATGTGGACAATGAAATAGCACTATTGGTACCAATCCTTGTCGGTTCTCACACCTATACAAGTAAAGCTTATAGTGGAGCTCGGTGAGGATAGTGGCACAAAAATTTAATGTAAAATGTTAGTAAGAGTCAATAATGTTGAAAGAGATTCACAAATTCGCAAGTGAAACAAGTAGACCAAAAGCAATGAAAGGTACACGGAAACACACACACGGATAGATAAATGGGGTCGTGCAACCAAGGAATGAGCACAAAATGTGGATTCCACGGAAAACGCTCGTGTTGCACAACTCAAGAGAGACGCTAGCACGATTGCTCAATAGGCGGATACGACACTTGTGCACAACCTATAGATGCGAAATGGATAAACTTCTATCCCAAGTATGCTATGTATGTATGGTTCCCGGTGTTTCTCTCAAGCATGATATCATATGATGTAGATTTTGGTATGGCTCTTATATGCAATGGGGGTATGATGCTATGGCACTTGCTCACGAGCTCTTTGCTCTCTTTTTTCTTAAAAGCTTTTTTTCAATGGCCACTTATGCACAATGCACAAACCAAGATAGCTATTGTGTATATGCGGGAACGATATTGTGACACAATGTATGATATGATACCCATATGATATGGTATGTATGCAATGGAATGGTGGATCACTAATGTGCACAAGTAACGTTGCCGGCAATACTCAAATGGCTAGTCTCGATAGGTAAGTGATGCAAAATGGGCTAGGGGTTAACAATTCAATTGCAAGGTGAATATACAAAGGTGTCGTCGAGGTTACCGTCCTTGGCAATGATGAGAGGCGGTGTTGCCGATGTCGACCCGTTCCTAGTTAGCCGAAACACCCTAGGAAACGGAAAAACCGCAAACTCAAAATCCAAAGGCAAATGTCAAATGGTGGTAGCGGAAAAGCGGTGGTGGTTTGCACTAGGCAATGCGGATGGAATGATGGATATACACGTGTCGGAGTTGAAGTTGCCGTCCCTAAGTAGCCGAAACACCTTAGGAGACACAAGCTATAACTCAAACAAGCTCAAACAAAATTGGGTTAAGTTTGGGGGTGTCGGAAGTGTATGGTGGGCAAGCCTATGCGGAAGTTATGGTGGTGGTTGAGGAAGAAGCAACCGTCCCTAAGTAGCCTAAACACCTTAGGAGACTCAAGTCACTACTCAAACAACCTCAAATGCTATGGGGAACAAAATGGGTTAGGTTGCGGAAGTCGGTGGTGGTAATGCGGATGATATGGTAGAGGGCCTAGGCAAACTTGCCAAATTTCAGAAAATATGATGGAGTCAAATGATGTTGGTGGTATTTTTGTGGGATAGGGGATGTCAATAGCTTCAAAACAAGCTAAAGAACGTCAAAAACGGAGTTCGGATGAATTAGTTATGACCAAAACAAAATTTCAGCCGTGTCAGTTTCAGGGTTAACCGGACATCCGGGAGGAGGTCCGGATGATCCGGGCTCGGTCCGGATGATCCGGGTGTACAGCCGGATGATCCGGGTTCGTCAGCGCCGGTTCTGTTTTCTGGGTGCGTGGGGTATCCGGACGTCCGGGGGGCGTCCAGCTGATCCGGGCTTGGTCCGGATGATCCGGGAGATGGTCCGGATGATCCGGGCAAGTCAATCCGCTCGGGATTTGCTCGTGGAGACGAATTTTTGGGCGGAAATGGATGATTTTCGGGGCAAAATTTGAGGGATTTCATGGATGGAAGGTGGGGAAACTTGGGGGAAAGCTATATCCACTTGAAACCAAGCAAATCCACGGATCAAAATCAACAAAACATCATCAAAACCAACAAATCACAAAAAATTTTGGGGCTATTTTTGGTGGGGATTTTCGGATTTAGGACGAAAACAACAAAATCAAGCTAGAAAAAGAGGGGTAGGGGTTCCAAAAACGTGATCAACGTGGCTCATGATACCATATGATGTAGGGTGGAACCCTAATTTGTCGATCTTTCACGGTTGGAGGGGATCCTACGGAGGGAACACGAAGAACACGCGGAAGCACGAGGGGAAACACGGGGAAAACGAGAGAGAATCACTCAACCAACAAGGAATCGATCACACAAGTGCTAGATCAACATACACACATGAGATCCACAAGATACATAGTCAACTAGGGTAAGGATACAAAGGAACCGTTCATCTCCCGGAGGAGGCCTTGAATCCACGAGGGGATCTTCCCGTAATGGGGTCTTGTATCCGCTGAGGGATCTTCTCCTAGACGGAGGTCCTGATCTCCGTGGAGAAGTAACCGAGTGGATGAGCAAAGGCTCTCACACAAATATGAGCTAATCCAATGCTAAGTCTCAAAGTGAGGAGAGGGGGTCCTATTTATAGAGTTGGGGGCGAAGGGGTACATGAGCTCAGCCCAAGTCGCGCACACAGGCGGGGTCCGGATGATCCGGACAGTGGCCCGGATGATCCGGGTGTCAGGGGTCCGGATGATCCGGGCGACCGTCCGGATGATCCGGCTTCGTCGAGGAGCTTCTGTGGTCTTCGGCGCCGTTACCCGGATGATCCGGGGGAGGGTCCGGATGATCCGGCTGGACCCGGATGATCCGGACAGCGGTCCGGATGTCCGACCTGTCTCCAACAGCCGCTCCGTCTTCTTCTTCTCCTTTCTTCCATCTTCTCTTCCATGCTTGGCCTTGGTCCTTGGATTCTCCATGGTCATCTTGCTTGTACCTGAGTGTATGCAAGGTCCATGCATGAGGTAGTAGCCGTGTCTCATATGCGGGAAGTGACGGTTCGAAGAGGAGTGAATTCACCTTGTGTCCGATGGCGCATAGTCGAGGTCTCATCTTATATATCCTTGGGGCTTGGAGAGTAGTCGGAGTGTACATGGGGATGAACGTGGGATGCTCCGCATCAATATGACATGTGATAGTCCAAGCCTGCTTTGCTGCTCTTTCAATACTTTTGCTGTTGTGTTGTGCTTCTCTAGTTGTTTGAATGCTTCTGCTGCTAGCCTGCTAGGCTGCTACTAGCTTGAATAGGTGTGCACTTGTGCTGGTGGTGGTGCTGCTTGTGCTGCTCCTACTAATTTAATGCTTATGCTCACGCTGCTGTTGATTAAATCCTTATGTTGCTGCATGCTTATGCTACTGATTCAATGCTTAGGAAATTGATTGAATTGAACCTGTTGTAATCCTTCCTTTTGCTGCATGCTTATACTTGCTTTATATATGCGGTGTGTGGGGATTCAGTCTGGAACAATTGTGTGTGATTGATGTCAGCATGTGGTATAGCCACAAGGTGATTTGATAACGGACTAAATTTGCTGTGCAATATTGAAGTTATGCTCATTGCTGTGTACAGTACTAAACTTGTACAATTCTTGTCCTGTTTCCACACAACATTAAGATTAGAGTCGTGCTTTTTGAATGTTTTGCCGATTTTTATGTCCCGTGTGCTAGCAAACTGAGCTAAGGGTGCTTCATCTTTGTCCTTCAGCTTCTATTCTTATGACAATTAAATAGAGGATTTATTTTGCTCCCTGCTTGGATTGGTTTCAATCGATGCACTCTGAGTATCAATGTGTTGTTTTAATCCTGATGATGACATGGTAGTACGAAGTGGACACCATATTCCTGTTTAAATGCGCACATAAGGAATAATTTGTTTCATCATGTCCTGATTTACCCATCAGATTTGTTGCTTCCGGAACTCTTGGTCCTTCATATCTAAAGTTTACATGTACTGTAGAAGCTCTACTTTATGCTAATACCTGCTTGTGTAACATTTTGCATGGTATACTTCTAAATGGACAAGTACATGTGGCGTCCATCAGATGTTCAACTGCAGAACCACCCATCATATCAACACAAAGTCAGGTATGTTCTTGTCTTGTTGAACAGATAAGGGCCTTATGCTTGATGGCCTTATGCTTGATGCATGTATCATTTGACACACACATTAGTAAATCTGAATTAATCTTGACATAGTTGCTTATTGATTGAATATGAGTATTGTTCCTTATACTCAAATGGAACTTTGGTCTGCAGTAACTTTGAATGATCGTTTTCAAACTTGTCGTGTATGTGAAACATTCAATGCTTATTTATTGCTAAGTTTGTCATATGTGTCAATTCAATTCCCAGTTTTGATGAATATGCCTATTCCAGATAAGTAGAATGATCTTGTTAAAATAATAATAAGTAGAATGATAAAATACTGGTGTGTCTTTAGTTTTTATTTTAAAAGTATCCGTGTACTATTTCTTATATCAGTGACATACTTTTTGTTCTCTTTTGAATGTCCAGATGTTTTGCAAAAGGAAGGAGCAGTACTTGAAGAAGCAGATTACAATGTTTTCTCTTGTACTTGAAGAAGCACTAGATAGGCTTGTTTTATTTACTTTTCCTGTTCTGGAGTATTCCAGCACCTGAATGCTTGACTACAACATGTTGTAGGTTGCTTGGATCTGTATAAAATACATATGTGATGGAAATTTGTAGAATGTGTGTTCTGAGATATTTCCATAATATTCAGCTAATTTGTGGTAACTTGATTCATGTTGTTATTTAAACTGGTTTGAAAATGTTCGCTAAATGGGCTGGAGTTGGACCTTAAAGAGGCCAAGGATCAAATTATATTGGACAAATATTTTGGGTAAAACAGTAAAACAAAAATAAATGAATGTGGAAAGGCCAAGGCCCGGGAAAGGAAAACCTGGAAAACATTGGGCTGGACTCATTTGAAAAAAAAAGATAAAAAGGCTGCAACGTTGGGCTTGGCCCATGAAGTCGACCAAAAATTGACAGGAAAAAAATAGAAAGGCTGAATTAATAGGCTCGGCCCATCTAAAGCACCAAAATGGACCGGGGTGATTCTAAGTAACGACCTTTTCAATTGGTCGTAATTTTGCCACGTCAGATTGCCACGTCGGATCCGACGTGGCCTGGGTAGACAGCCAGTGAACAAAATAAAAGGTCATGGGTTCAACGACCTTCTGTTTTGGTCGTAAACGTCTACGACCTTCTCACAGAGAAGGTCGTTAATTTTAGTTTACGACCGCCAGCTTTTGACCTTCTGTTTTTGGTTACAAAAAGGTCGCAAATAAAAAACAATGACCTTTTAGTGACCAATAGTCAAGGTCACAAGTTGACATATTTCTTGTAGTGACAAAGGATTGGCTCAAGCTCAAAGCACAAGACTCTACTTTTTCCATTTTAGTGATCCAAGATCACATTGAGTCCATAGAAAAGCCAATACTATTAAGAGGGGATGAGGTGTTGCTTAATGGCTTGCTTGCTCAAAGTGCTTAGTGATATGCTCCAAAGCCCTCAACCACTTTCTCACATCCACATATGTCCCAAACCAAAAGTCAAACTCGGCCCTACCGAATCTTTCTATCCGGCGCCACCGAGTTCTGTTGACATAGCCACTACCACAAACCCTAGTCTTTTCGGTCTCACCGATAGGGATCTCGGTCTCATCAAGATGGGATTGTAATCTCTCTGTGTATGTGCATTACCAAAATCAGTCTCACCGAGATTGTGTAATCGGTCCTACCGAGATTACAATGCAAACTCTTTCTTCCCCTTCGTAACGTTTCGGTCTAACCGAGATGAGCGAATCGGTCCCACCGAGTTTGCGTGACCAACCCTTTGTGTGTCCATTACCAAAATCGGTCTCACTGAGTTTGTGTAATTGGTCTCACCGATATTATGTTATGCCCTAACCCTAACCATATCGGTCCCACCGAAATGACATGTCGGTCCCACCGAAAATCCTAACGGTCACATTATTTCCTAAATCGGTCCGACTGAGTTTCACGATTTGGTCCCACCGAGTTTGGTAAGTTGTGTGTAATGGTTAGATTTTGTGTGGAGGCTATATATACCCCTCCACCCACTCTTCATTCGTGGAGAGAGCCATCAGAACGTGCCTACACTTCCGGCATACATTTTCTGGGAGAGAACCACCTAATCATGTGTTGAGACCAAGATATTCCATTCCTACCATATAAATCTTGATCTCTAGCCATCCCCAAGTTGCTTTCCACTCAAATCTCTTTCCACCAAATCCAAATCCCGTGAGAGAGAGTTGAGTGTTGGGGAGACTATCATTTGAAGCACAAGAGCAAGGAGTTCATCATCAACACACCATTTGTTACTTCTTGGAGAGTGGTGTCTCCTAGATTGGCTAGGTGTCACTTAGGAGCCTCCGTCAAGATTGTGAAGTTGAACCAAGGAGTTTGTAAGGGCAAAGAGATCGCCTACTTCGTGAAGATCTACCCTAGTGAGACAAGTCCGTTGGATAAGGCGTTGCCATTGGATAAGGCGTTGCACAGCCGCCCGATTTGAGCGAGTAGACGTGGAGAGGAACAGTCACGGCTGCAAAAACTGAACCATGTCTCTGGAGCGCAACTTTTCCTCCATTGCTCGTTGCCAACAACCGTCCTACCGTCTCATGCAGCCGCACCGGCCACAACAAACCACTCATCTCCCCCATAGCAAACAACCCTCGTTGCACTGCAGCTTCTGCCGCCGTGCGAGGTCAACAGGTCACGACACCCGCACATTGCATTGCAGCTCCACCTCGCCGGTGAGATTCAACACCTCCCCAGTTGCATTGTAGCTCTGCCACCGACGTGCAACACCACGTCCGTTGCATTACATCTTCTGCCGCCGGCGAGGTCCGCGTGTCCCAACACCTTCCCGGTTGCATTAAAGCTCTGCCGCCGACGTGCATAACCATGTCCGTTGCATTACAGCTTCTCTTGCCGACGAGATCCGCGGGTCGCGACACCTCTTGTGTTGCATTGCAGCTCCGCCACCCCGGCGAGATCCGCGGCCTCGCATGACATTGCACCAGCCCTCCGGCAAGCCGTCGCCCTGATGAACCCTCCACAACAGCCTCCGATGACAACGCCAATTGTTGCAACGCAACATCAGCGGCGCCGGCTGCCGGAGTTCCAGAAGATGCCCGGCCCGCGCCCGACAAGCAGACACCGAACGCCCCCACGACCCCCTTGCAGCAGTGGTGGAGTTGTAGAAAGCATCATTGGACGCCCCCGCCAAAAACAACCTCCACTGACAGCACCGGTGGTGTTGGAATGCAGCGGCGCCGTCTCGCCGGCTTCATGCCTCCTCCCGGCCGCCCTTGCAGCGTCTGCCATGGCCGCCCGTGGAGCATCAGCGGGCATTCAACGGTACCTTCCTTGCCGGCTTGCAGCGGAGTGGGAGGCAGAAGACATGTCGGCAAGTGGTCAACGCGTGTGGGGAAGAAATGCTTCCGGAGGCTGTGGGGTTGAGATAAGGCAGAATGCCGTAAGTGTAGCATTTTTAAAAGCTTCAGTTTTTTTTTGAAGCAACTATATATTTCATTAGACAAATTGTTTACAGAGATTACACATATGGTTATCATATGAGACACAAATGCTTGTCAAGCAAACTTGCACAAAGAATTCCACAAGATGTGAAACTACTATTCCACCCTTGCAGCAACTCGTGCCTCGCCGAAACATAGTCCACAAACATCCTCCGCCGCCACCATGGCAACACCGAAAAAAATGAGAACATCCGCCATACCAAGATCTAGGAGAGCACCATCGCATACAAAGATGCTTTTTGAGCCATTGAAGCGGGTCGCCGCAAGCGACGAGACCGAGTCTTTATCGCACGTAGGCCGGGGATCTTCCCCGTGGTTACCAGATCTCGACGCCGTTAACTTCATCCGAGGTAGTTGAAGAAGAGGAACGTCGCCGCGTGCCATCATCTACACACCCAACTGTAAGACAGTAAATACAACTACAACAGCCGACACAACCGTCACCCGCGAGAGTGCCATCGGCCGACCACCAGACACAAACCTCGTCGGATCCAGAGATCGGCGAGACGACCGGGCCACCTGCCCCCCGACTCCACCAGTTGCAGCGACGGCGAGATGGAGGAAGAGCAGGGGCAAATTATTTCGACGCGGCGACACCTCCTCCATGAAAACAACGCCTCAAGAAAAATACTAGGACAACCCTAACTACAGACCTATGCCGAAGCAACAGGGTCCCCAACCCCTTCGGCCGCGGGAGCGGTGGACGGAGGAGGCAGGGACCGGCGGCAGCGGCTTGGAGGCCGATGTGGTTAGAGGCAGATGCGTCGCCTCCTGATCGCCTGTCTCGGGCGGTTCCAAGAGGCTGCGGGGTTGAGATAAGGCAGAGGAGGTAGCGGCGCCTGGGTCCACATCGGGACGCGTGGCGATCGCGTGAGACGGTTGATTTCTCTTAGAAAATCAGTCGGGCAGAAGGAAGAGTTTTCCAACAAAAAAGGCTCGAGACAGAAAAAAAAAGAGGTTCCCATAAGGAAAAAGTTCATTTTAAACCCTAAACTCGTAGAGGTTTGGCGAAATGAACCCTCAAGTCGAAATCCCGGTCGATTGCACCCTAAACTATGCAATCCCGGTCTAAATCGAACCTTGACATCATTTGAGACATAAAAACGCTGACGTGGCAGGGATTTGTCTGGCTCGGGCCAAGCAGCAGCGATGTTGTCCACGGCGCGCACTGGGCCGGCCCATCATACTCCTTTTTCTTTAGGTTTTTCTGCAAAACGTTTCAAAAAACGTGCGCCGTTACGTCTCGAACCCAGCACCTCACAGGCAACGTACGAGCAAGCTAACCATCCGGGACAACATCCTCTTCTTGATAGTTTATTCTTTTATTGTCTTTCCAATAACGATCTTTTTTTGTGCTAGATTACACCTTGTTTGCTTTTTTGTCCGTTTTTCTTCTTTTTTCAATTTCGTGAACTTTTCTTAAGTTTTTGAATTTTTTTTCGTTTCTGTGAACTTTTTTTCGAATCTTTCGAATTCATGAAGTTTTTCAAAATAATGAAAATTTTCTAAATTTGATGAACTTTTCAAGTTGACTAACATTTTTTCAAATTTGATGAACTTTTTCTAACTTTGATGAAAATTTATACAAATTTGTGAACTTTCCTACAAAACGTAGGGTGCAAAAACTGTCCTTACCAACCACGCCACCTCTCCTCTTCTGAATATTTTATTCCAATTTCTTAGTTTTTTTTCGTTTTTATCTAATGCTTGAAATTTTTTACAAAGCTCGTGGACTTTTTTTTTGAATCCGTGGACTTTCTTCAAATCCACGAACTCTTTTCATTTTTACAACTTCTTTCAAAATTCTGAGAACTTTTCTTTTGAAAATTTGTGAACTTCCTTTCAAAACATTTGAATTTTTTCTAAATCCATAAAAATTTTATAAAAAAAACCACGGTCTTTTTCCTTTTGAAAAATTGGTTCACGAGGTTTTTTTCGTTTGGTATTCCCTACTAAGATGTCCACGAATTTAACAAAAAATTAAAAACGATTTTTTTTAAAAGAATAGAAAAAGAACGGAAAGAAAGAAAGAAGAAAAAGCGAGAACAGGGAGAAAGTGAACAATGATGTGCTGTCCAGGTGGTTACTGCCGTCGACTAACAGCAGCAGGTCACGAGTTCGAGTCACCTTACGTTCTTTTCTTTTTTGCTTTTTTAAAAATAAAAAACTGCGCGTTTTAAAAGAAGGAAAAAGAAAACTAAAGCGGGCCGGCCCAAGGGGGAACAGTGCGGCGAAATGGCACCAATCCCGGCCATCCTGTGACACGTCGTTGATCTGGTTTGCCAAACGACTCTAGGGTTCAGTTTAGACCGGGATTGCATAGTTCAGGGTGCAATCGACCGGGATTTGGACTTGAGGGTTTGTTTCGCCGAACCTCTACGAGTTCGGGGTTTAAAATGGACTTTTTCCTTCCCATAAAATAGGCAGTTGTGACGTGTTTCACAGAGCGATCTGGTGGAACCCTTCGAAACTTCTTCGTGGAGATGGACACGTATACGTATTGCCGAAGGCTATGTCGGTAGAGCGTACGCATATAGCCGATCTGAAGTTCGCCAACGTAGATCGATCGCCGCCGCCGGCATCCAGCCGCCGTACGTGCTGTGCGCGATGGAGATCCACCACGCCGCCAAGAAGGAGCGCGTGGACCGCATCAGCAAGCTCGATGATCGCGTGCTCGGCCACGTCCTCTCCTTCCTCCCGTCCGACGAGGCCGCGCGCGCCGCCGCGCTCTCCACCCGGTGGCGCGACGCCTTCGCCGGCGTCCACACCCTCTCGCTGGAGGAGCCGGAGGGCCGCCCCATCCCCACCTACGAAGACGAACGCCGCCGCCTCAGCCCCGACTACGACTGGTCCAGGGAGATTGACGACCCGCCGTCGCGCTTCGGCGCCACCATCACATCCGCCATCGTCGCCCGTCACAGCCGCCGACCGGACGCCAACGCGCCGCCGCTGCGCGCGCTCCGCGTCGCCTTGCACGCCTACAGGCGCCGTGACTCCGTTGCCGTTGACCAGTGGGTCTCCTACGCCCTGAAGCAGGCCGGCCCCGAACTCGAGCTCCATCTCCGCCTCAGGTGCCTGCCCATCTACTGCCCCCGCCCTTCCCCGACAAGCCTTGAGGTCCCAGCTGGCGGCGGTGGAGCTGCGGCTGCCGGTACCCAGAAGGAACAGAAGGAGGATCTCACCGTTGACGGCGACGAGATAGATGATGATCCCCCCGGTGGCGACGACGACGACGACAATGACGTCGTCTCATCCGTGCACGAGTATTCTCCATGGGTACCCCAGCTATAGATTACAGCGTTCCGGGGGGTCTCTTCTCCTGCACCGCTCTGCGATCGCTCCGCATCGGGCCCTGCAGGCTCTCCCCGCCGTCGTCCATCAGCCTGCCGTCCCTCGAGGAGCTGCTCCTCAGCCGCGTCTCCGACGGCGAGGAGGAGGTGCAGAGGTTCGTCTCCGCCTGCCCACGCCTCGTCGACCTCACGCTCGAGGCCTGCGACAAGGTGACCACGCTCTCCATCTTGGACGTGCGCCTCCGCAGGCTCGCTCTTCGGTGCTGCCACAACCTGGCCGGCGTCACCGTCGACGCGTCCGAGCTCAGCGTCTTGGAGTACCGCGGCGCCGTCCCGGAGATCTCGTTCCTGACCACGTTCGGCGCCAAGGGCTGGTTCCTCGCCATGCCGTCGCTCGCGTCGTGCACCGTCGACATCTGCGGTGGGGAGGTCTCGTCGGAGGAGGAGCTCGACAGGCTCACGGCGTTCCTCCACCACTTTGCGTCCGCTAAGCATCTGCGCCTCAGGTCCGCTCGCCTTGGCCCCAGAGTCGGCAGGGTGCAGAGGCTCCCGACGTTCACGAAGCTCCACCACCTCGAGCTGCGTGGGCACCTGCCGCACGACGATGACGGCGCCACCATCATCGACACGACGAGCAGGATCCTCCGGCACGCCCCGAACCTGGAAGTGCTCTCGCTCGTCTTCGAGATGGGGACAACGGCTGCCGACGATGATGGGGCGGTCCGACGCAGCAGCTACCACAGGTGGAAGGAGGTGGAGCTCCTCGACTCGCACATTCTCAAGTACAACCGGTACAATGTCCTCGACGCGCCGAGTGTCATGATTCCGTGCTTGGCAAACCGGGTGATGGAGATCAACTTGGTGCATTACCACGGGGGAAGGGTGCAGAGGACACTGGCCAAGTTCTTGCTCTGCAACGCTCCGGTCATTGACAAGCTGTGGTGCCAGTTCGCCGAGGGTCCGTTGTGGATGCAGACAGAATTGATGCGGGAGATGAAAGGATGGGTGTTGAACGAGAAAACCAACACCGTGTTTCGGTGATGTGTATGCAATCTACCATAAGTGTTATAGAGCGATTAAACCCTGGTTATAATGTTCATTAACCAATGTCCCCTATCTGTACAATACAATAATTAGATTATTTTTTTGTAAATATATGCATAAATTGCTTTTGAAGGCTCAGCTCCATAGAGGCCTCCAAAGAGAGCGGTTTTTCGTAGCTGGGGCTATGTGGTACCCTCTATCTGAGCCTTCCATTCACATCCATGCTTTATTGAGATTTGTGCACACAGCAGTTGGCTCTGAAAACTTAATCCTTAATCTTCTGGCTGGAAGCCTACGAAAGCCTAACTCTGGGCAGGCCATGATAGGCCACTGTTCACGAGCCCGGCTGGGTTGGTGGCGTGCTTCCTGTCGCGCGCGAGCCCGACGGATTTGACATCTCGTTGATGCTGAGCTACTGAGCTTGCGTGACTGCTGTGTGGGGGTGGGGGTGGGCCGCTCCCTCTGCGCGGTATTTAAGGACGAGCCCGGGTGCAAAGCCGTATAACTTTTGCCACGCGGGTCATGCATGCATAGGCCGAAAAGGAAGGCGCAACAGAGACACTTGCCACGCGGGTCATGCATGCATCAGGGTTTCTCACATGCATGCACGCATTCACAACAACACGAGCTCTCCCTCACTGAAAATAATCACAAAAAGTACTCTCACACTAAGACGTATGGCCGGCAAAAGTCAAAGCTCGACTACATGTACTCTTTATAGGTCATTTTCTTGTAGTTGATTTGACTCGGTTCTTGCTAGGTTCCTCACCACAACAGTGTCACATGTACGTGCTTTTGGTGCTCGTGGAGTAAAGAAAAAGGAGAGAGAGTGTGTCTTGCATGTCAGGAGAGACAGTGTGCTGCAGTGCATGCAGATGGAGTAAAATAAACAGGAGAGAGAGGAGTGAGTTTGTGCTGCATGCAAATATCTGTAGAGAGGGAGGGGAGCGGGTGGAACAGAGGAGGGTGGACCCCGGGACCGAACATTGACAGGGACCAAGCAGTGACACGACGGAGACAGCGCCGGTGGACGCATGGTGCAGCGGCTGGCACGGGTGGACCCCAAGACTGCAAGTGTGCTGGCAGCTAGTGGTGATGTGACGGGGATAGCTATGTGTGTGGCCCTCAATACCTACTAGGAATCAATTCACTATTCATATAGCCTTTACTTTTCAGACTAATCACTCTGTGGCTGCTGTGATAATACTATGCTAGCACACATCTCGATACGACGACCAACGGTACAGATAAGGGGTACCGCGTAGGACCAGCTACAAAGAAACTTTGTGGGCCTCCAAATGCAAAACTCAAAATTCTTGAAAATTCATATTTTTACATTTCAAAAAATCCTGAAAAAAATACAGAGATAGATGAAAGCATAATGCGCAAATGTGTAAAATTTCAGAACGAAATAGAGGCCTCCAAATGCAACGAAGTGGAGCTCACCGAGGTTGCTGAGTTTGCCGCAATGCTAAGGGCTTCTAGAAGGTTACTGGTTGTGCTCGATCATGAGGATAGGACGAGGTAGGGGTGAGGTCGCTGTGGAATGGTTTGGGACATTAAGAACGCTCGGTGAGCTCCACTTCGTTGCGAGGTTGCCGAGATGGAGGGAGAGAATAGCTGTGAGGGCCGGGCAACGCCGTTATGGGGTCGGGCTACGCCACTGGGGACAGACGGCGTGAGGAGGAACATAAGACACAACCTCGGGTCAAAACAGTGGTCATCGGGCAGGGGCTTGCGTGGTGACCACCCAAACTACATGCCAATGGCTACAAAGACGAGCTGTAGAAACTCAGAGTAGACTGAACATGATATATGAGTCTTTGAATGTGAATGGTACATGGAACTATAATCTTCTTAATCAGTATTTCTACCTAGCAGATGTTTTGGCCATCCGTCAAATTCGAACACCATCCAGACAACAAGAGGACTTTGTGGCATGGTAGCCTGATCCGAAGGGCACATTCAGCGTCCAGTCAGCGTACAAACTGGCTATGGAGGATCATGAATCCATGCTCGTGTCAACATCATCTAGTTCACGCCCTGATGGTTGTTTTAAGGTCTGGGATTTAATTTGGCACCCCCATTGGATGCGTGTCAATGCTTAGAAGGTTGTGTGAGCGCTCTGGCCACCTTGAAATGCAAGCAAAAGAGACATCTGGCGCAGTGTGCAACGTGCAGGATCTGTTGAAGGGATGATGAAGATGCATTTCACACTCTTGTTACATGCGATAATGCAGCCGCTCTTTGGGATACAGTGTATAACCCCTGGCCTATACCAAACAAAGATCAAGTGGTGAACATTGGTGATGAATGGTTCTTTAATTGGTTGGCATTATATTCCTCAGAAGTACGCGACATGCTTTTGATGCTCGTTTAGAGAATTTGGAACTTGCGAAACGATTTGATTCATGGAAAAGAAGTTCTGCATGTTGAAGTGTCACCGAATTTTCTTTGCAGCTACCTCAACTCGATTCTTAATGTAAAGAATTTATTTGTCGAGGAGATCCTAGAAGGCAAGTCCCCGATCGTGGACATTGGACCGATACAAGTGACTAGGCCACCATCGCCGCCCCCCTAGACAACACGACCGATGGGCTGGCTGGCACTGTCGGTCGATGGCTCTTTTCACCCTGAAGATGGCTCAGCTGGCGAGGGTACGGTCCTGAGGAGAGGCACTGAAGAGGTATTTTTCGCTACGTGTCAAGTTCTCTTCTACTACAACAATGCCATAGAAGCGGAAATTCAATATTGCAAGGGATGAACCTATCTCTCCAATGGTCGAATCTACCAATTCTACTGCAATATGATTCTATGTTAGCTCTGTCATCTTTGACAGACACTTCGCTCATCAAGTAGCCTTTTGGTAATTTAGCGGTTAGGGAGTTCAAACCTATATATGAAGTAGCAAGAGTTCAAAATAGGTTGCACATTGCCTAGCTAATTATGCTCGTGCAACCCGTAGCACTGCGTGGTTGCATCAGGTGCCAGGCTTCATATCCGATCTTGTATTGGCCGATTGTAACCTGTTGAAATTGAATAAAAATCTCCGACCACTCGAAAAAATAGATTGTTGCCACAGAGTTTCAAGAATTTTAGATGTAGTGAAATATCTCATTAGATTTATGAGCCAATAATGTCCATAAAAGGAATACTGAATAAATGGGAAATAATGCATTGAGCTTAACAATATTTTTGGGAAGTGAAATACATACATATCTTAAAGGCTATGATAATATTGTAATGGCCATGGAAACAATTGTAATTTTCAATATCTGCATGCTAGGGTTTAAATAGAGTGTTTGACAAAAAACTACCACTTTGGGGGTAGTCGTCCCACAGAACTACCATATTTTAAAAAGTGGTCGAAAACTACCAAAAATTCTTAATTTTGTGACTAAAAACTACTAGTTTCACTTGATGATCGTTTTAGACGATTTAAACAGAAAACTGACAAAACTGGCCCACCCGTCAGGGCTAATGTGGCTGAAAAGTCAATGCCAGGGGACACTGGCCCACCCGCAGCCGTCGCCTCCCACCTCCCACCCCCACCCGCGCTGCATATCGACGCCGCCGGACCTGTCCCCCGTCTCGCCGCCGGACCCGTCCCCCCGTCTCGCCGCCGGCGGACTCCCGGGGTCCGACGCCGACTCCCGCCTCTGTCACGGACGCGCCCAAGGCCCCCAAGAAGCAGGCGCGCCACCGGCCTGTAGCGGACGCGCCCAGACCGGCTGCCAGGACGCGAGTCCGATGACTTGCCGCCGCCGCCCAGTGCCCACACGCGATAGCTCTCGGCGCAGGGGCATGGGCCGTCTCGCGCACCAAGACGAGCGGGCGACGGTGCTAGGCACCAGCGACGGGAGGCGGAGATGAGGGGCGACCGAAGGGAACTCCGGCGAGGCGGCGGACGCGAGGCAGCGGATCAGGTCGGCGACGAGCTGCTCAACCTGCTCGCCGCCAGCCCCGACGGACTAGCTTCCGGCAGCAAGGGCTCGCCGCGACGGTGGTCCTGATTCCGGGGGAGGGAGAGCCGGCCTTCGGTGGCAACCAGGACGACGACGACGCGGAGGACGCCTCGCCGGGCAGCAAGGAGCTGGCGACCACAGCGTGCAGCAGGGGCGTCTCCCCGGCGGGCGTGTCACCGGAGTTTGACCTCCTTCCCTCCCATGCACAGAAGCTGTTTGTGAAAATGCCAAAGAAAGATAGAGAGAGGAGGAAGAAGAATGACGTGTGGGTCCTACCTGTAATAACGGTCAACTAAACGGTCAACATGTTTAAATCGTTTAAACTGTCTATTACCTGAAAGTGGTAGTTTTTAGTCACAAAATTAAGAATTTTTGGTAGTTTTTGACCACTTTTTAAAAAGTGGTAGTTCTGTGGGACGACGACCCCTAAAGTGGTAGTTTTTTGTCAATCACTCGTTTAAAGATAAACCCTGATGAAGTTCTTGGGATCAATCACTATCTTGGTGAAAGTTTAGGGGGGAGGGGGGAGGGAGAGAGTGTGTGAGAGAGAGAGAGAGAGAGAGAGAGCTTGCTAACATACGCGCATGGTGTGAGGTACCTTGAAAAAGTTCTTTCTGCTTAGTTTCTTATTTAATGAATGCATTTTTCATTGATTGCTAACAGTTTATTTGATGCACATCCACTATTACTAAAAACATTTATTATAAGCAACTAAAAATTTAAAGTATTTTTTTAACTAAATTAGATGCTAAACATATTGTTTGAGCTAATGTACATCATAATCAAATAACTAGTGTCAAATCACTATTTAAACATCATCTTTAACACGGGCATTTCAGAGTTTCACCGCTATCTATAGGCTCGCCAACCTTGCCAAACAGAATTTTTGCTCTTCTGAGCTTCTACTAGGTCCAGCGCCTTCTTCGCTTCTACAAGCTCCATCTATTTTTCATTCAGCCGCATCCAAAACAAAGGTGACCTAAAGTGCACATATAAATATAATTTGTCTATTGAAATTAATAGAAGTATTTGGTGATCGCATTTTGGACAAGGCTTGGCACCAAACGCGAACAGTTGCTATTTTGAACATCATATTTGCATCGTGATTCTTTGAATACCAAATCCTACGGCCGCAAGTACAAGTTGCTGAGAAAATACAATTGGCAATATGGAGCTCAACTTGTTCCAATGTCTTATAAGCATGATTATTCGTACACTAGCAGATGAGAAGTATTGTCGATTGTTTCAATTTTCTAGAGAACCCAAAGATTGCACAAGAATAATCCTATCTTCCAAGTTTTTTTTTGTAGCTATCTCAAACCCAAAGATTGCACAAGAATACCTTATAGAGCAACCTATATATCATGATGATTTCTCCTCTCAAGGGGCAAGAACACGAAGCTTGTCTTCCTGTCATTGGACGAGTTAGCAAACCATCTTTCAACATTGCAATTTATGTGATCCTGCATCTTCCCGTTACCACCGTCAATTTGCATTTCTTCAAGAAGCATGGCATTTTGGGCAAAGAATTTGATCAACTTTACTCCAAAGTTGTTATGGGTCTTGCCCATCCTGAATTGCAAGCCTACGCGTCTTAAGCTAGTCTGCAAGCAGGGGAAAACACGCCCGCTCAAGGCTGGGAGGTCGGATAAATGATCGTATGTATCACCTTGGTCGTCGTCTTGTTTCACAAAAGAAACCACGGGCACTGATCTGCGATTCTCAAAACCATGGATTGACTTGTCCAGATCATGTCGATATTTCCTCTCCAAGGAGAGTCTCCCGTTGTGATGATGTGCGTCCAAATCGCCGGACACCTCGGAAAGGTTGATCCGGAGGTCACGGAGCATGGGGCAACACCGGAGCAGGTTGGCGATCGCCACGGCTGCGGTCTTTTCCTTGAGGCCGTGCGTTCCGTCTATCTCGAGGCACTCGAGGTTACGAAACGAGCACAGAAGCTTGGTCCGGCTAGCCGCGGCGATTTCCTCAAACGAGCTCACCCTC
Organism: Aegilops speltoides; assembly: GCA_021437245.1. Taxonomy (NCBI): domain Eukaryota; kingdom Viridiplantae; phylum Streptophyta; class Magnoliopsida; order Poales; family Poaceae; genus Aegilops; species Aegilops speltoides. The sequence continues at coordinate 138,959,135 of CM038147.1, forward strand.
AGCTTCAGCTCCTTGGCATTGCTGAAGTTCCGAGCGAATCGCCAGAAGGTGACGAGGTCGCGGCCTGCATCCTCGTGTCTACGGAAACGTTCACGGATAATGTGCAGGTCTGCCCGTGCCAAATCCGTCGCCTGCGAAGTCAGAGACAAGTGCCGGAGAACTCCCTTGTACGTGAAGCGCCGCAGCCTCGGCGCATCGATCTCCACGGCGGCGGTGCCTTCCCAGTATGACGTCTTGGTCAACAGGCATCTATCCAGCACCAGCGCGGTGGCTGCAGGGCAATGGATGCGGATGATGAGGTCATCTTCGAGAGGTGGTGGCTTGGCAACGGAAGCGGCGCCGTTGCCTGTCGCGTCTGTGTGTGGAGCAATTTCTCCCACGAGCACGACAGACTCGAGGTGTATTGCGGCGAGCGCCGGCGACACGTCGATGACGGCCTGGAGATGTTTATTCCTCACGTTGCAGAGGCTCATCCGCAATGACTCCAGCCGCGGGAACGAGACGCCGGTGGACGGCTCGAGGCCGTCGAAGCTGGTGAGGTCCAGCACGCGGAGCGTCTCCGACGGCAGAGAGAGGAAGCTGAGCGCGTAGAAGTCTGTGTGCAGACTCGACATGCCGAGGTGGATCAAAGGCATGATGTGGCCGGAGTCTCGTCTGGCGATCCGCAGCTCCTCGACGTGGCGCGCCGCCGGGAGGGAGAGTAGGTCGGCGAGCACGTCGATGCGGCCGTGGTTCTTGTCCTCGTACAGAAACCTCCAGTCGTGGCCGGCCTCGAGGCAGAAGCTGAGCCTTGTGACGGTGCTGCCGGCGGCGGCTGCGGCTTCAAGGGCCGACCTGGCCCCGGAGACGAAGGCATCGCGCCGGGAGAAGAAGCTGATGTCGTCGTCGACACCGAATTTGCAGGTGCTCTCGGGGACGCGGGCCACCAGGTTCACGGCGCCCGCGGAGCACCAGAGCCCGCGCCACCGCTTCGAGAGCGCGCTCGTGGATGCGGCCTCGCTGACGGGGGCGAAGTGGAGGATGCGAAGGAGGAGGTCGTCGGGGAGGACGGAGAGGCGATCGCCGCCCCGCATCGTCGACGCCGGGGCGAGCTGCGAGCCTGAGATCCGAAACGAACTCGATGCGATGGGAGTTTGTAACTTGCGGCAGATCGCCTGAATTTTTTTTTTTTAGACAAATCGCCTGAACTTTGTGACTCCCAGAGTCGGCGCACTGAATTGGGCTGGGCTGGGCTGGGCTATGCCTTAATTGGGCTTTAATTCCTGAGCTTCACTCTGCCACGGCTCGGCTTTTGTATTTTCCTGCGACCTCCTATATGCCGCTCGTTGCGGCAAAAGGTCGGGGTTTCGCACAGGGGCGCCTAACCTGGGCCGGCCCATTTACAGTGGCACGCAACGGCGTCATGTTCGCGAGATGGAAAAATGCAAAAATAGAAGCGAGTGCTCTATGAATCGATCCCACGACCTCGTAGCAAACCGCGAGCTGAACTAGCCGCTGCGACAGAGATACATTTGTGAAAGATTTGCAGCGCCACACTTGAAAAAGCAAACGCAGCAGCAAAACAAAAACAACATTTCCTTAAAACTCCAAGCATGTAAAGTTCGTGACAGAACTCTATCCGACGACCTACTGCAAGTGATCAATGTCACTAACCACCGTAACCCAATTGGGGTCCAAAATGGCAACCAAGTTTATATGAACTTTTGTTGCAATTTCGAACGTGATTTTCTTCTTTGATATTTCTGAACAAATTTGAAAACTCTACCAATTTGTGAAAACACAGCATTTCTTGGGAATCTCAAAACATTTTTTCTAAAAATGGAACAAATTTGAAAACACGAACATTTTTCAAAATTATGAACAAATTTTCGAAAAGAGGAACAAATAATGGTAACACCATTTTTTTGAATTTACAAAACAATATCTGCAAAACCTGAACATAATTTTAATTAGCGAACAAATTTTTAAAATAACAACCTTTATTGAATTAGTGAACAAATTCAGCAAGCAGGAACATTTTTTGAAATTCATGAACATTTTTGGAATTTGTGAACCAAAAATTAGAAAATGCAAACATTTTTCGAAATTCACCAAACAAATTCTAAATTTCTTAAACTAGAACATTTTCCAAATTAGTCAACAAATTTTGAAATTGGGAACATTTTTTTAATTTCTCAACAAATTTAATAAAATATCAATACCTTCGAATTTGTGAATTTTTTTAAGTGAGAACATTTTTAATATACCCAAACATTTTTGGAACTTTAGAACAAATTATGAAAACATGAACATTTTCTGAATTTGTGAACAAATTTTTAAAGTGGAAAGTTTTTTGAAAATTTATGAATATTGCATGAATTGGTAAAAAAAACTGTAAACATTTTAAAAATTTAAAGCCCACCATATTTCGAACATTTTTTGAATAGAAGGGAACAAAATTTGTAATTCTTGAACATTTTTTTAATAGAATGGAACAAAATTTGGAAACCTGAGTATGTTTTGGAGAGTTGAACATTTTTTGAATAAATATTTAGAAAGAAACAAGAATGAAAAGGGGAAAAAGGAAACAGCTAACAAAAAAACAAGTAAAAAAGAAAAGGAAAAACGAAAAATAAAACATAAAGAAAATAATGAAAAACTGAAGAAAACCAAAAAGAAACAACAGGAAAAAAAGAAAACCGAAAAAACCAGATCTGGACCGGTTGGGAACCTTCTAGAAGGTTCCAAAACCGGGATCGGTGTAACGCGCAACGGGCCGGCCCATTTAATCGCTCGCTTCGCCCTGCATGTGCGTTTGCGCGACAACTTGACGCAGCGAGCGTCCAATAGGGTTTTCCTATTTTCCTTCTGTCCCTCCCACGTCCCGCGCTTCCCTCTCACGTTTTTTTGGGGTAAAACTTTGAAAACCGGACAGAGCGGCCCACGCCCTCGCCAATCAATGGCATCAATCACGTATCAATCCCGCATCAATCACGCATTGAACAGGAGGAGCTAGCCCTCAAAAAAAAAAAAAAGGAGGAGCTCGCCCTCGCCGGCCCTCCGTCCGCCATCCAAGCCATCTCCTTCCCCGCACAGAATCATATATAACCGCCGCATCGTACGTGCTTTTGGCTCCCGCCGCAGCCGTCGCCCCGATCGCGCCGTCCTCTTTCGTCGCGGCCACCGCGGCCTCTTCTGCCGGATCGCGCCGTCTCCTGCTGTCGCCGTCTTCCACCATACTGAAGCGGCCGCCGCCACCCCGCCCCGCCCCGCCCCGTCCCATCTTCCAGCACCCGGCCGGATCAGTGCATGCAGACGTACTGAGCTAGCTGCTGTACGTAGTTTCCAAACGTCGGTGTTGCTGGGGTTTGGTTAATCCAAATCCAGTCGCAATGGATTCTCTGCAAACCTTTTAAACTCCATTGCTTCACTTCTCTGCACGCCGCAGGTACTAACAATTGTAATCTACTAGCTGCATTTCATCACAAATTCAATGGCAGATCGCAGGCTGGGGCTGCCCAATCTGGCCCTGCAGCTGGTGGGGATCCTACCGGAGGTCCAGAGGCCTAGCAGCTCGGTCCCTCACCGGCAGAAGGTGGCTTACACGGCCGTCTCCCTCCTCATCTACCTCGTCGGCAGCCAACTGCCTGTGTATGGGTATGGAGTCCGTTCTCCATCGGCTGCTGAATCTCAGTACTGGGTTGACATGCCCGACTGCAACTCCGTCATGTCTGACGGGATCATGCCCCTCGTTCTGTCCGAGATGTTGCTTCATTTGCTGCTGCGGTTGAAGGTTCTTAGGGTGAACAATCATGAGGACCGGACGCTCCTGTAAGTACTACCGATGATATAAGCCTTTGCTCCATTCAGTCACAAATTCAAAAGCTGACAATTTGTGTAAGGATAATACAGTAGACTTTAGTCTTTAAAGTTCAATTTTGGGGGTGATTACTCAAAAAAAAAAGGTTCAATTTTAGGCGTCTTGTTGATGCTTTTGTTACCAAATGGAGTGTTCAGTTATATCTTTCATGCGGATTGATCTTCTGTTCACAATTTATTTATTTTTCTCCTTTTCTCCATATATAAGTCACTGATTATATCAATTTTTTCTCAGGAATCGGGTGCAAAAGTTGCTTGGGTTAGTTTCTGCCGCTTATTTCTCAATCTGCAGGGTGCTAACTTCAACTATCTTGGGCAAACTGACCATAGGGCAGTCAATTCTGATCGTGCTTCAGCATTTCTTTGGAAGTGTCATCATCATTTATGTTGATGATCTCCTTAAAAAGGTATATGGGTTTCTTTCGAGTATCCCCTTGTTCAGTGCCACTGACGTTTGGTAAGACCGAAATCCTACAACTATGCTCCATTCCTTTTCTGTAGGGCATTATGAAGTAAGAAGTCTAAGTTTGATTGGCACTTTGTAAAATTTTATGCATGTTGAATGGACAAAAAGTTTAATCAGTAAATGCATTTTACGCGATGCTTTTGATGAGTTACTGATTTCAGAGTATTTAACCAAAAACTACCACAATTCACGGAACCGTGACGAAAAACTACCACTTTACGATTCTGTGCGAAAAACTACCACTTTTTTCCTAATCCGTGGCAAAAACTACCAAGTCGCGAAATCGCTCGCTTGGCCCGCGCTAAGCACAAATCTGACCGCTTGGGCCCACGAACCAGGTGCCACCCTGTCCATCCTTCGCGCCGGAGCCGCACCCGCACGCGCGCGCCCGCTCCCACCTCGCCGTCGTCGCTCCCACCTTGCCGTCGTCGTGCCCACCAAGCTCTGGGGCGCCCATCGCCGCGTGGCGCTTAACGCCGCTGCTGCTGCCCCCACTGTGAGCGACGACGGCTGCCCCGCCCTGCTGCTGCCCCTACCGTCGTCGTGCCCACTAAGCACCTGCCGTCGCTGCTGCCCCAGCTGCTGCCCCCCCGCGATCACAGCGAGAGATTGCGTCGCCGTGAGGCAGAGCAGCGCGTCGCAGAGAAGGAGGTGGAGGGCCGGGCGGCTCCAGCGGTGACCCGCAGCGGCTCTGGCGGTTGCAACAACGACCCGTGGCGACTCAATGCGACCAGGCGAAGCGGCTCCAATGACGACCAGTGGCTGCCGCGCAATGAAGCAATCCCAGCGCTGACCAGCGGCTGCGCGGCGGTGACTCCAGCGGTGAAGGGCGGCGGCGGTGTGCGAGGAGCCCGGCGGCCGGAGGCGGGCGCGCACGGGCGTAGCACGTGTGTGCGGGCAGGTGTTGGCGGCGGCGTGGTGCGGGACGGCGACCACGGTGCGCATGGCGGCGGCCCACGGCGCGCGAAGGCTGCAGCGTCTTGAGTCGCGGCTCGAGCACGAGCTCCGCCATGGCCATGGAGTAGAGGGGAAGCAGCGGGCGCTGACGATGGCGAGCGAGCGTGGTACGGGGACGGCGACCGCGAGCTGCACGAGGTGGTCGTCCGGAGTGCAGGCGAGAGGGTCACCGGAGTGCACGCGAGGTGTTCGAGGAATTGCCAGAGAGAGGAGGAGGAGGAGGAAGAAGAAGATTGATGCTGACAGGTGGGCCCATCCTGTCAGAAATGCGTTTAGAAGAGGCGAAGCGAGCGATTTCGCGACTTGGTAGTTTTTTGCCACGGATTAGGAAAAAAGTGGTAGTTTTTCGCACAGAATCGTAAAGTGGTAGTTTTTCGTCACGGTTCCGTGGATTGTGGTAGTTTTTGGTTAAATACTCCTGATTTCATAACAATCAATAATGTAGTGCAGTAGAAATTAACAGTTAAATGTATAGAAACTCCTGCGAATGAAACTTAGTGCTAAACAATGAGCAGAGGGAGTTCTCCAGAAGAAAGAAGTATCAATATTCTGTTTCGCTTCCTGTATCAAGCCCATCAACATAAATGCATTGTTTGGCAGTCCTTTGAAACACTAAATTTTCAGAAATTACAACCTTTGAATACGCAGTTGTTGAAGTGACCCAAAAATTTTACTGCGAAAAAACCGATGTTTCCATCTGATACAGCAATAACACTTCATATTAGTAATGGAAATTTATTAAGGTTATTAACAATTGTATGGACTGCTTGTCAGGTTATTAACACTTGTATGGACTATTTGCCTTGTTAATTTTTCTAAAGGTTATTAACAATTTATGATCATTCCTTGTTTGGATTAGAAATTTACATTTCGAATCCATATACACGCAGTTAAGTCAATTAGTCATACTGGTCTTGATGGAAACATGTGCTGTAGTTATATTAAATCAAGTTAATGGGCCATATGATTCATTTGTACAGCGCAAGTATTTTCTGGAAAGCTTTTAGCCCCTGTATCATAAAGCTATACGGTGGACAACATGGTGATCAACATGGGGAAGCTCTGACTTCCTCCCTTATTCATCGCTTCGTTGGTAATGGAAACTACAAATTGTCTTCGATGCATAAAGTGTACGGATGTCGAGACCTCCCGGAGATGGCTAGTGTGCTTACCACGTGCGCCTTCTTTCTACTCGTCCTCAGCCTGCAAGGCTTCCATGTCATGTTGCCCGTCAGATCCAATGAGGAGTCTAGGGTGCAAATGAACTATGCCATCAAGCTTTCCCACCTCTCCTTTGCACCCCTACTCTACCATGATGCATTGGCCATATTCCTTTACTTCATCGCAGAGGTACCAGCCACATCACTGTAGAATACTCTCAGTTGTCAAAACTATTAATATGTGATTTTTGCATTTGTTTCCAAAAAATATTTTTAATGAAGTGATTTCTGACTAAAGCTTTTGGTGCCATTATATTATTCTTACTCGGATTTTTAATTGATGACAATAGGAATTTGATTTCATTTTTGTCTAAAAATGTATCCTGACGCCATTACTTAAAAACCAGAGGGAGCATTGAATTTGAGAAATGCCAAAAAGGAAAGTATATATACTATTTATTATATATACTATAACATTAATTATGGTGCTATTTCATACCAAGTAAATTTGGTGAAAATGCCAAACGGAAGTAATATGCTTTATGTCCTTTTGGAATACTATTGTGCAGTTGCTACGCGTGAAATTTGGTGAAAACAACAAGGTGGTCATTTTGCTGGGCAAGTGGAAGAAATCACAATGTTTTGGGCAAGCAGTTCCAGTCATTGGCTTAGCCTACGACATGACCACACCACCAACGTTAGTATGCACCCATATTCACTTTTTACTAAAAGAAAGCATTGTGGGTGATGAGCTCGTAAAATAGTCGGAACTAGTTGACCATCTATCCATTGATACTTTTGAATTGAAAGTTTTTCTGCCATGTAAAATAAAATTAATGTTTCCTCCTGGAATTGAAGCAGCTTGGCTGACGTAGGAAGACACCCATTCCACACACTGGTTTGTGCGCTGTGGCAGCTTCTGGGGTGTGGCCTTGTGTCACTGTCCTTTTTCAGTGTTTGTTCACATTCAGAGTTGTACGTTGGCAGGTTGCTTGGGGTAAGTGAGTTGAATCTAAAATTATCAGGAGACTGGAGAGCAGTAATCTTACTTTCTTGTCTTCCTACAGGGGCGACGAAATGCAACAACTGCCCAGCCGGACTCTGTTCCTCTGCTGCTATGGAGGTGCTATGTCGGCAAGGCAGCGTTTCTTGTGGGACTCTGCATTGGTGCACTTAGGCTTCTGGCACGCCTTGCCGGCGTGGTCGGCTCCGGCACCGGGATCATGCTCGCCATCACTGTCTTGTACTCCTGCTTCGAAGAGACCAGCCTTGGAGGAAGGCCAGCTGGTGCCTTCGGTTTCTGAAAGTTTCAGTCTGGAGTTGGTTGGAGTTAATGTTGTTAGTGTTATATGTTATACTAAAACGTTATTGGCGGTCCTTCTCATCATCATCACAGATAGACAAGGATATAAGGTGTACATTCATAAATTCAAAATAATATAGATCAATAGTTATACCATATGATGTCATACTCTGATGCCAAACTAACCACGCGGAGCCAATCTTATCTTAGGTACTGATGTCATACTCTGGTGTCAAACTAAATTTCCTTTCTGTTATGCTCGCCAATCCATATGATGTAGTCTTCTTTGGATAATTTCAGCCTGGCATTGTCATCCAGTGCCTTCCCTACGGTGCTTTGGATAATTTGGAAGAAATATCAAGATGTTTAGCTCTCCCGCAAACTATGCTTCTTGTGATGTTAGGCTATTTCAATTTCAGTTCTTTCTTGTTGGAGCACTTAAACTTGCACTAGTCCCAGATGGGCGCCTGGTTGCCTGTTTGTTTGGCCATGCCTTTGTATCTGAAGATTTAATTTGACTGGTTCGGCCATGTTATGCATCTGCAACTTTGGTGGTTTGGACATGGCAGTGTCAAAAACACTCTTATATTATAGGACTGAGGTCTGAGGGAGTAGCTTCCAATTTTATTAAGAGGTGTACCCAACGTGACTACTGTGCGATGCGGAAAACGTCTTACCTCGCAGAGAGGGGACGCGTACATGTTATATGCAGGGGTGCGAAGCCCTGGTAGCGCATACAGTTGGGATCGATCTCATCCAGGAGAGAAGATCTCGTACAGGTACAGGAGGTTACAACTTGGAGTCCAAGCTAGCTAGAGATAGAATTATGAGCTAGAGATAAACCTCCTATCCTAACAACTCCTGCTAAGATACGTCACATGTGACGCGCACAATGAAGGTACACATACGGCTTGTTTAACACCCTCCCTTAATCACAACTTTATCAAGTTGAGATTATGCTTGAAGTCTTCAAAGCTTCTTGTAGGCAAAGGCTTTGTGAATCCATCTGCAAGTTGATCTTTTGAGTGCACAAAGCGTATATCAAGTTGCTTCTGAGCAACTCTCTCTCTAACAAAATGAAAATCTATCTCTATGTGTTTTGTTCTAGCGTGGAACACTGGATTTGCAGAGAGATACGTAGCTCCAAGGTTATCACACCATAAACAAGGTGCCTGTTTACTTCGTATGCCAAGTTCCTTCAACATGGATTGAACCCATATGATCTCTGCTGTGGCATTTGCCAATGCCTTGTATTCTGCCTCTGTGCTTGACCTGGATACGGTTGCCTGTTTACGTGCACATCATGATATCAAGTTTGGTCCAAAAACACTGCAAAACCACCAGTGGATCGACTGTCATCAAGACAACCTGCCCAATCAGAGTCAGAGAATGCACTGACTAAAGTGAATGGTGATTTGCTGAAGTTCAGTCCTAAGCTCAGAGTGTGCTTAACATATCGAACTATGTGCTTTGCAGCTGTCAGATGAACATTAGTAGGTGCATGGAGGAACTGGCAGACTTTATTAACAGCAAAAGAAATATCAGGCCTGGTAAGTGTGAGATACTGAAGTGCTCCTACCAGACTCCTGTATTTGGTGCTGTCTTCTTGACTTAAGGGCTCACCTTCTGCAAGGGATAGCTTTTCTGAGCTGGATAATGGAGTAAGAGAGGGTTTGCATCCTTGTAGCCCAGCTTTCTTGACCAAGTCAGTGGCATACTTTTCTTGAGAGAGAACAAGTCCATCCTTGTGCTTTTTCACCTCAATCCCAAGAAAATAATGCAAATCACCAAGATCCTTTAAAGCAAAGTCTGCACTCAAATCCTTAAGAAGTCATGTGATTGCTTCATCAGATGAGCTAGTCACAATAATATCATCAACATATATGAGAACAAATATGCATGTGTTGGACTTGTTGTAGATAAACAATGATGTGTCAGACTTGGACGGAACAAAACCAAGTGCTTGCATTTTGTGACAGAGGCGAGCATACCACGCCCTTGGAGCTTGCTTTAGTCCATACAATGCTTTATCAAGCTTGCACACATAAGAAGGAGCATTCTTACTCTCAAACCCAGGAGGTTGTTTCATATATACTTCCTCTTCCAGAACACCATGGAGAAACGCGTTTTGAACATCAAGCTGTCTGAGACTCCATCCTCTAGAGACAGCAATAGATAAGACAAGGCGAATAGTGGTAGCCTTTACTACTGGACTGAAGGTATCCTCGTAGTCTATGCCATACCTCTGTTTGAAACCTTTTGCAACCAATCTAGCCTTGTAACGATCAATGGTTCCATCAGCTTCCCTCTTTATCCTGAAAACCCACTTGCAATCGATCAAATTTTTACCTTGCTGTGGGGGAACCAGGTGCCATGTTTTGTTTTTCATCAATGCCATGTACTCTTCATACATGGCTTTCTTCCACTTTTCATCACACAATGCTGCTTCAAGGGTGTTAGGCTCATCTGGTTCACCTGTGGAACAAACCATACCATACTTGGTGATATGCTTGTGATTAACAGGTTGAATTACCCCTTGTTGCAGCCGTGTACGTCGTGGTTGGGAAACATCAGGATCGGTGGCCACAGAGGATCCTGCAGGCTGCTCATGTGTGACTACATCTGATCCCAATGAAGATGCTGCTTGATTTTCTGCGGCTGACTGTTGAAGCGAGAACGTGAGTTTGCCACAGAGGATCCCGCCGGAGCATGTGCATGTGCATGCAGATCATCATGGCGTGATGATGGCGTATCCGCCTGAACCTCCGCGCCGGTCGGGCCCTCCCTGCGTCGCGCGTCACTGCGCCGCGTGTACGTCACCGGATTTGTGGCGTACCTCGTACCGCAGGTTGGCGGGGACCGGTGCGGGGCCGCCTCCGCCCGACCGCACGGGGATTGATGCGAGAACGCGTCCGGCCGACCGCACCCGTCACGTGGATTGGGGGACAGCGCGGCGCGCGCCCGCGCCTGGGCCCGCGCCTGAGCCTGCTTCCGCGGTTGTCGCTGCCCCGTCAGCATGGAAAGATCCCAAGGCGCCTGCACCTGCCGCGTTCGCGGGAACCGATCCCGAGGCGGATCCGGTTCGCTGCAGATGGGCAAATCCTGAGGCGGATCTGTTTCCCTCGGGGAGGCACATGAAATATGGCTCAACAGGCGCCGTTTTTCTGCATTTTCTTCTGTAGTTGCCACGCTACTTTATTCTGTTGCATCAACACAAAACTCATGCACATCATTAGATGGGTTAGTCAAAAGATCATCAATATTTTGTCCCCCTTGATCAAAACTAGTGAGATTAGATGGCAAAAGAAGGATTTCTTTGCGAAGGAGTGCACCAGCATTGGGATGGAGGTCAGCAAACGGAAATTTTGTTTCATCAAAGACCACATCTCGTGAGATGTAGACACGGCCAGTGGAGACATCTAAACACTTGACCCCTTTATGTTGTGCACTGTACCCTAGGAAGACGCACTGTTTTGAGGAAAACATGAGTTTGCGGTTGTTGTAGGGACGAAGGTTGGGCCAACATGCACATCCAAACACACAGAGAGACTTATAGTCTGGTTTAGTGTGAAGAAGTCATTCTACGGGAGTTTCATTGTTAATGACATGACTGGGTAGCATGTTGATAATATGAACAGCTGTGAGAAAAGCTTCATCCCAGAAGTTGAGAGGAATGGATGCTCCTGCCAAAAGTGCAAGACCAACCTCGACAATGTGCCTATGCTTGCGTTCGGCAGAACCGTTTTGTTGGTGAGCATGCGGGCAGGACACATGATGTGAGATGCCAAGATTTTGTAAGAAGGAATTTAATTTTTCGTATTCCCCTCCCTAATCAGATTGGACAGCAACTATCTTGCTATCAAACTTTCGTTCAACTAGTGCTTGAAAGTTTTGGAAAACTTGAAACACATCGGATCTCTTTTTGAGGAGATATATCCACGAGAATTTGCTATAGTCATTAGTAAAACTGACGTAATATGTGTGTCTACCAACGGAGGTAGGGGCTGGACCCCATACATCGGAAAAAATAAGTTGCAGAGGTTTAGTAGAAACACTAGTTGAGATGGGATACGGCAATTGATGACTTTTAGCTCGCTGACATGAATCACAAATAGTTTCAACATGACGCTCACCAACAAACGGGAGCTTATTTTTCCTAAGCAACTTTTCTACTAAAGAAAAAGAGGCATGTCCTAGACGGTCGTGCCATCGTGTGGATGAAAGCTTGATAGCACCACAAGCTTGTTTATTGTATCTTCGAAACTCCAGAATCAACGGATAGAGCCCTCGAACACATCTACCTTGATAGAGGATTTTCCTCGTGACCTGATCCTTAATCAAGAAGAAAAAAGGATGAAATTCGAGAAAAACATTATTATCAAGGGCAATTCTATGAACGGAAAGAAGATTTTTGTGTGCACTAGGGACATGCAAGATTTTCTTAATGTGTAGTTTTTGACTAGGGGTACGAAATATAGAGTGACCAATGTGACTTATACCCATACCTTCTCCACTAGCAGTATGAATTTGATCTTTGCCGCGGTATTTTTCTTTCATGGTGACCTTCTCAAGCTCGTTCGTGATGTGGTTTGTGGCACCGCTTTCGACGTACCAATTGGTGTCAATACCGTAGGAACCATCAGCGGCAGCAGCTACCTTGTCATCATCTTGAGAGTCCTCATCCTCATCATAGCGGTACCAGCAATCCTTTGCTGTGTGACCTGGCTTCCCACAGATTTGGCAGCGCGGGGTCTCTGGACGCGTTCGGTTTCCTCCACCATGCCCGCGCCCGCGCCCGCGGCCACCCGAGCGCTGAGGAGAGTGGTCGCGATCATTGCCGCCGCCACCAGATCGCCCTTTGTAGCGCGAGGAGCCACGTGAGCGGGAGCCACCACCCCGGCCACGCAACGCCAGGTTTGCAGAAGATTTGAACCCACCGCTGGATCCATTGAACTGGGCCATGCGCTGGTCGAAGTTCGACAGCATGGCGAAGAGCTCATCGAGGGTTGCAGGAGTAACACGGGCGTCGAGGGCCGATACCAGTGGTTGGTATTCCGCGTCCAACCCGTGGATGATGTAAGAGAGAAGCTCGTCGTCCTGGATGGGCTTGCCCGCCGCGGCCAGCTCGTCGGCATAGCCACGCATGGCGGCGAAGTAGGAGGCAAACGAGAGGTTACCCTTCTGCGCGTTGATGAGGGAGGTACGTATGTTGTTGATGCGACTCGCCGATTGTGACGAGAACATGGCCGCGAGCGTCGTCCAGAGCACGCGCGCCGTGGTGACCGTGGTCACCGTGACCAGGACCTCCTTCGTGAGGTTATTCAGCAGGTAGCTAAGGACCTGCTGGTCCTCCCGTACCCATATAGGGTGGAGAGGGTTGGGCGATGAAGTCTCCTTGCCCTCCTTGACGGTGACGAGGACCTTGGCCGGCTCCGGGTTGGTGCCGTCGACGTAGCCGAAGACGCCGACGCCGCGCACCTGAGGTGTGATCTGCGTGCGCCACAGCACGTAGTTCGTGCGTGACAGCTTCTCTGTGACATGATTGTTGAGGCTTGGAGAGAAGGCGCCGGAGGAAGACATGGCTAGGCTAGATTGGTTTGACAGAAGCTCTCGATGGGAAAAGGAAAGGCTCTGTTACCATGTGCGATGCGGAAAACGTCTTACCTCGCAGAGAGGGGACGCGTACATGTTATATGCAGGGGTGCGAACCCTGGTAGCGCATACAGTTGGGATCGATCTCATCCAGGAGAGAAGATCTCGTACAGGTAGAGGAGGTTACAACTTGGAGTCCAAGCTAGCTAGAGATAGAATTATGAGCTAGAGATAAACCTCCTATTCTAACAACTCCTGCTAAGATACGTCACATGTGACGCGCACAATGAAGGTACACATACGACTTGTTTAACAACTACTACTTCAGAACTGTCCACTTGACCGTTCCATGTTGGTCGGTGTATCTGCCATATACTCCCTCCGTTCCTAAATATTTGTCTTTTTAGAGATTTCAAACGGACTACCACATACGGATGTATATAGACATATTTTAGAGTGTAGATTCACTTATTTTGCTTCGTATGTAGTCACTTGTTGAAATATCTAGAAAGATAAATATTTAGGAACGGAGGGAGTATATATGTACAGTTAGAGCCAGAGAGCAGCCAAAGCTGGCATGCAATCAAACTACGATCTTAAAAGAAGAATAGAGCAGAGGAACACATATCTGTAGCAAACTGCAATCAAAGCCATAGTCTGAGCACAAAAACGACATGGCGATGCAAAAGGAAACTTGAACTTAAACCCTAATTCAGTAGCAACATACATCAGAGGAAACTTGGATTTAATCCCCTAAATGAGTAGCAACACACATGTTTGTTATGAACTTCTTTGGAGTAGACTCTGAAAGTGAACAATCTTTGGATGGTTCATTTGTGTTCGTTTCAGTAACTTGAACAACTAACACTGCAATAGCCATGCATGCAGAACTTAATAATATGAGAACTAAAATGAAAAAAAATTGATTTGTAGTGTTGGTTATTGTATAATATAAATATCATAATAGTATGTACTGCCTCGTTCCTAAATATTTGTCTTTCTAGACATTTCGAATGGACTACCACATACGGATGTATGTAGGCATATTTTAGAGTGTAGATTCACTCAATTTGCTCCGTATGTAGTAACTTGTTGAAATCTCTAGAAAGACAAATATTTAGGAACGGAGGGAGTAAATTCTCATGCATGTTTGCGGGTTGAGGTGGCTTTTTATTATGCATGGTTGCATGTTATGGTGGGCCTTTCTCCATGCATTTTGAGTGATGAGGTGGAATACTTGCTGTTTAGAGAAATAACTAAGTGGGGGCTAGCAATTTTGATATAGAAGTTTTTTTTTTGAAAGATCCAGCAATTGCTGGCGTTTCATTTCATTAGCAGGAAGCAGTGGGAGAAAAACATGGGGTGGTGGGGGTCAGGCCCTAAGGCCAAGTACAGGAAAGAATTACATCATACAACGGCGAACCAAAGTTCCAGCCGTTTTTAATTAGGGCAAAAGACTACTATCTCACGGTGGATCCCAGAAGGGGCTCTGCAGGGCGATGGCACCTGCCTGGCGCCATAGCTGAACCGAGTTGTCGATGGCCTGGAAGATGGCATCCGTCGCTGGTTGCTTGCCATTGAAGGTGCACTCGTTACGCTCTTTCCAGATTTCCCAGCAAGTCAGAAGGATTATTGTTTTTGCCCCTTTTCTGAAAACCATTGGCGTTTCCTGCACCATCTGCTGCATGATCTGCATGGGGTTGGAGGCCCTCCATGAGTCGCACGGGAGGAGGTTTGAGCATCATTTCCGGCATCCCACCGATCGCCAGACGGCAAGAGCGGCAGGGCAATCCCAGATGAGATGGTGCACTGACTCAAGGCTGCGAACACACAGTTGGCAGAAATAGCTGTTTGGCCAGCTCCTTCGTTGGAGGCGATCATTTGTCCACAGGCGATCCATCAGCAGCAGCCAGGCAAAGAATTTGATGTTTCCAGGTGCCCATGTCTTCCAGACTAGGTCATCCATGGTTGACCACAGTCTGCCCTGGAATTGCATCGCGTATGCTGATTTTGCAGTGTATTGCCCCTTTGCCTCCTGGTTCCAGTGGATGATGTCCTGGGTTTCCTGAAATAGTTTCGGCCCGAGCATTGACCATATCGGATATAGAAGATAAGATATGGTGTACCTGAATCAGTTTGATCGTCGTCGATCATCGGATATTCGGACGACTGGCGCTCGACGATGATACGACGTGGACTGGCGGCAGGGAGACGCTCGACTATGCATTGACGTCCAGCGATCAAGGGCCTGAAATAGGACCGGATTGCCTAGGCCTTGAGCAATCTGTCGTACTCGTTGATTGCTACCGGCGAGAGAAACATGAACATCGACTCACGATCAGGGCTTGGAAATAGGAAATGGCAAACTCACAAATCACAAATCACAATTGGAGAAAGCCTGTATCTGCGTGATCGAAGGAAGAACACTGTGGTCGAAGGAAACCTGCGTGGCCGCGTCCCTGAGAGCTCCTCGCTGGCGCCTTATGCGCCAGTAGAGGAAACCAGCGCTCGCGCGCCTGGCTATGTGGGCCGGCCCAAGAACATGCCGACGCGCTAGCGAACGATGCGCGCTTCCCCTTCTCGATCATTTCGTTTGCTGAAGCGGAAAAAAAAACTCGATCGTTTCATGGTTAAATTTCAAGAAATAAATTTGGAATCTCGGAAAACAGAATTTAAAAATAAAATGCTCAGGGATTCTAAAAAGTTCACTGATTTTCAGAAAAAAACATCAAACTTTAAAAAGAGTTCATGAATTACAAAAAAGTTCATCAATTTTGGAAGAAAGTTCACAAACTTCTGTAAAAAAATCATCGAATTTGAAAACAGTTCATAAATTTTGAATAAAGTTCAGCGATTTTGGAAAAAAGTTCATCTACTTTCAAGAAAAAAGTTCACAAATTTGGAAAAAGTTCACGAATTTGAAAAAAGTTCATCGAATTTGATGAAACTTTCAAGAAAGAAGTTCATGAATTTGAAAAAAGTTCATCGATTTTGAAAAAGGTTCATCAACTTTGGCAAAGAAAGTTGACGAATTTCTTTCACAATTATTTTCACGAATTTGGAAAAGGAAAGAAAAAAGGAACAGAGAGAAAAATACGAAGAAAGAAGAAGGAAAAAAAGGAAAACAACCCGCTATGGTAACACACGAGGGCAATTGTTGGGTGGTCATGGCGTCGCACTTTAGGACGGACGTCGTGGGTTTGCTTTGTGCACGCTCTTTTTTTGCAGTCTATATAAACAGAAAAAAAAGAACAGGCGGACGTGGGATGGGCCGGCCCGTTATCAAAACAAAGCGTACGAGGGGTATGCGCCCTGTACCAAATGCATTATATTCGGCGCTTAAGGTGCCGAATAGGATTTGGCCGCGTCCCTGACATGTGCCTCTTTGCCGAACATGCCCATGGGCTAGCCGCGTGTGTGGATTTGGTGGGCGAGGCCACCACCCTCCGAGCCGCCAGCTCTTGGACAAGTAGATACAGAGATACCGATCGGTAGTCAGCAGCAAGTAAGAGCACTATTAGGTACATCCACGCTCCTGCTTGAACCATGGTCGAGCTCCCTCCATCCTACCTTCCTCTCTTGGTAACTTACTGGACTGAACAGAATCACTATCCTGTTGTTGCTACTGGTGTTTCTGTTGCTCTGATGTGGTAGTATCTTTATCTTTACCTAATAATAAAGAAAATTGGGTTTTTGGTCGTCCGTCGCGCAATTTGCCCCTGGAGTTCGCATGCATTACCCGCCTATGCCACCGGTAAGTGGGAAAAACGATTCGGTTTTTCTTTTCTTTAAGTCGGTAGTTCATTTTTATACAATAAGGAGCCAACCCACCAAGAAATCACAACTGCATGACCAGATCAACTGGCTGGACGCCAGCGCTCCCACCTAGGGGAACCAGGTTCGACCCTGGAATCTCCACTTTTTGCTCCCCTTTTCTTTATTAGATAGGATGCTGATTGGGCCAGCCCAACGCGGCCTACAACACTTATATTTTTTTTTACTTTTTTCACTTCTTTTACATTCGCTTTGTATTTTCTTCTTTTGGCTTTATTTCGAAATACAATAAATATTTTAATGATAAAAATCACATATATGCGGACTTTGAAAGAATGTTAATCATGCAGTAAACAAATCTCAAGCTTGTATAGAAAAAATGTTTCCATTATATACAAACAAGTATAGTGTGTATAGAAAAATAATAATATATTTTTCATTCTTTAGTAAATGTTAATCATGCATTTAAAAAATTTAAATGTGCATAGAAAAATGTTTCTGATGTACATATATAAAAATGTATACAAAAACATATACAATGTGTATGGAACAAAGTAGACATGAAAATTATAAGTTTTCAAAAATATTATCATGTATCATGTTGTTAAACGTGTATGTAAAAATGTTTCTGATGTATACAAAAAAGTAGAATGTGTATAAAAGAACTAGACATAAAAAATAAATAGGTTTTAAAAATGTTAAGCATGAAATTGGAAAGTATTAAGCGTGTATATAAAATTGTTTCTGATGTAGAAAAAATATACAATGTTGCTGATACAAGCTTTACGTAAACCAATGGCTTGACTTTAATTTTCATATTGTTTTAAATTGTTTCCACAGTTTTTTTCTTGAGATAATCGATGTTGATATGCAACCTTGAACATTTGGTATGCATGCCCTTACAAATTGATTGTTTTCGATGGAGTTGTCTAACATGTTTGCGACCAAATTAATACTTGACTTGGATTACAAAAAAAACACATATATCAAGGAGGCAAAAATAATGCTCTTTTGCAAATGATTTTCATCGTAATGCAAATAATTTGTTGGGCACCACCGAGGAGGAACGACAACAAATGCGTAAAGAGATACTTGCAACTACATAGATATTTATATTGTCTAAATTGGAAACACCTTGAATACACTTCAAAATTCATCACGTCTTGATGTTTTTGCGCAACATCACTTATCATTTTGTTTTTTATGTGACATTGTTCACGATTTCAAGAGATTTACTGATGTCTCGGGAGTGTGTTTAAGAGGTGATTTTTGGCTCCCG
Source organism: Aegilops speltoides (assembly GCA_021437245.1). Lineage (NCBI taxonomy): Eukaryota > Viridiplantae > Streptophyta > Magnoliopsida > Poales > Poaceae > Aegilops > Aegilops speltoides. Next base: position 138,977,524 of record CM038147.1, read on the forward strand.
TTGCAACGCACGGGCATGTTTGCTAGTTTCTAACAAACAGTGATAAAATCGTTACCTTGCACATTGGCTTCCAACAATCAACATTGTATCTGTCGTCACCGTATTGGGTGTCCAAGGTTTGGTATGCAAAATGATCATTCTTGGACTATGCTTCGGTATCTTGATCTGTTCTTTTTTTTGGTATGGTTTGTTGATTGCTTTTGCCACATATGTTTTTATATGCAGTGTTTTGAGAAATGAGAAATTCTGTCATATCTTATCTAGAAGATATACAATCGCTACTATCCTGAGATAAGCCGTGGAGTGGCCCCCCCTTGTCTTGGCAGGCAGATGGCAGCCATGGATGCGGCTTGCTCTCCACGTGGGGGGCAGCCGTGGATGGTCGGAGAGGTCGCCCTTGTCTTGCTGTCAGTCTGGATGGACGCTTGTCCGTCGGGTTGTCAAGCTTCATGGCTTCGCTGTGGCGGCAATGGATGCGGCTTCCTCCCACCCGGGAGGGCCGTGGCTTGGGTTGGCCGTCTTTCCTTCCTGACGGGATCTCATCCTCGTTGGTGTTCTTATGTGTCGTGCTCGAGTGCTCCTTCGTGTGTCTCTGCTAGGCGATGCCCGGCGACCTCACCGGTGGCACAGAGGTGCCTTGGCGCCGTCTTGTCCTCGCGTGACCTTTCAACTGTGCCCCATGGCACAGGTGGTGCCGCGACGTTGTGTAGTCTCGGAAGCATGTCGTCTTCGATTGCGTCGACGGCCAGTGTCTTGGTTGGGTCTTCCAGGCGATGCCCTTCAACTTTGCCGGCGGCGCGCAGGTGCCGTGGCGCCGTCTCGGCCTTGCGTGTCCTTTCGAATGTACCCCACGACACATGTGATGTCGCGGAGTTGTGCAGTCTCGGTGCGCGATGCCCTTCGATGGCGTCGACGGTGCACTGTCTTGGCTTGGTCTTGGTTGGCTGATGCCGTTCGACTACACTGGTGGTGCTTTTGTTAATTTTGTGTTGTGTTTTCCTTCTTTGTTCCCCCTGTGAGGTGTTTTGTCGGTGCTTTCCTCCCCCCCCCCCCCCGCGGGTTGAAAATTCAAAAAAAAAAAAACTATCCTGAGATAATTTTGTGTCGCACTCGATGTTCATTTTAGTATTTTTAACATGGTGAAGCAATGATTCTAAACATGAAAAGTGCATTCATGTAGGCTCTATATTCTTATTTTATTGGGATTGTAATCTATTTTCCATGTGGAAATTAATTTTCTTCCTTCAATCAACGTAGGTTCCCAGTTTGAATTACCAGAGTATAGACCTCCTAAAGTTATTGATGCTAAAACTCATCCCGAGTATTTAAGTTATTGTCTTAACCCTTGCCCATATCATTTGTTGAGATATATGCTTCTGCATGTAGCTTTACTATGTACGTTCTAAAACATTTTCACAATAATTGTGATTTCCACATTGAGTTTCAGAGTTTCTTGGTGGTTCATACACATGTGGTGACGAGCGAGATAGTCTTGAATTAAACAAGAGGCCATGGGATGATTCCTGCCACTATTTGGAAGGTATTTTCTGTGAACAGTAAACATGTAAAGTAATGGAAGTTTCTTGGAGAAATGATTTGGGGATTATGTACATAAAATGCTTAAGGTGTTTTTTTTTTGAAAATGTCCAGCAATTGCTGGCTATTTCATTGATTCATAGCAGGGAGAACATGATGAAGAAAAACATGGTGCGCAATGGCCATTGGCCAAGGAGAAAAAATAGAGAAAATAAAAAGGAGAGTAGCCACTCATAATCTAAAAATTCTCACGGCGGATCCCCGAAGGGGCTCTCAATGCAGCTTGCTCCTGCAAGCCTCCAAAGTTCCAAAATACTTTGCAAATTTCTCAAAATCTCCTGTGAGGATGCCATCTTGTTTTGGAACGTGCACTTGTTTCTCTCCTGCCAGATTTCCCAGCATACTGCAAGTAGCATTGTTTTGACTCCCTTTCGATCCCTTGGGGCCGCACCGGTGATGATATCTCCAACTATTGCCACTGGCTGTTTCTGGCTCCATTCGCTTTTTGGCGTGAAGGTGGAGCAGCCACGCCAGGTCGCTACTTGTTGCCAAAATGCTTAAGGTGTGACCACGCCAATAAAGCTATATAGTTAAAAGCCAAGAAAGATATGGACTAATTAAGAAGACACCTGACGCAAATTGCCTAAGGCTAAAATTATTCATCAGATAGTTCGATAAGTTACCAAATCCAGTCACCGACCCACATATGAAATAACGATGGTGATAACTGTAGTAATATCATATTGGTATCCCGTTTATATTAGTTTGGTGAATACTTTTTCCCTTAAGAATGTGCGCCACGCGGTTCACTAGATGGTCGCCTCATATGAAGAAAGTTGACATGTACTCCATCCGTTCCAAAATAGATGACCAAACTTTGTACTAAAGTTAGTACAAAGTTGGGTCATCTATTTTGGAACGGAGGGAGTATTAATTCAGAGTTGGTCGTCATGCATGCACGCATAGTCGTGCATACATGGGATCCATGTACATGGTACAGTTAATGATACTCAATTACACATGTGGTTGATCAATGATACTCTATCGCACATGAGGTCGATCGTGCTAAATGATCTAGCGACTAATTAGCTCTCCATTATAATGTTCGATTCCCGTACGTTGTTTAGCACTAGCGACTAATTAACTCTCCACTAGCTTTTGTGCATTGACCCCTTCTCGATGACAAGATGGAAGTAGTTAAAACGTAAAACACAAAACCCTTAATAAAAACAACATCAATTTCTTGTTTGTCATGCATAGATACAATATTTGCCTAAGAAGGACAGTGTTTTGGTACTTATTCAAACATCATTCTTGTGCTTTTCAATGTTATTCATTCTACTAGATAATATCATCAAATAGGTATGCAATGCTTTTTCTTATAGTTGTACAGAGATAGGAGATTACACCGCATTTGCTGGCAGGAGGTAGGATGACAACACACAAAGCTCAATTCTGCCTCGTCTATCTATCTCAGTACTGCACACCTTTAGTTTAAAACCTGACTCAACACAAATCGTCAGATCATGTGGCGTGCATTGTCTATTTTTTATGATAGCGAAACATATTAGTATTGTCATATATATGGCTTGTACTACTTGCCTTAAGAACGTGCGTCACACGGTTCCTAGCTGGCTGCCCCATGTAAAGAAAGTTGTCATGTATTAATTTAGGGACCTCAATAAGTCCCGAACGTTCGGAATTTAAGCATGTCATCCCGAACGTTTTTTTTATGGCAACTTTAGTTGCTGCGAGGTGGCAACTTTAGTTGTTAACACATGGCAACTTTGTTCCAGTTCGATTTTTTGTCAGAAAATTGCCATATTTGTCAACATCGCCTTAACTAAAGTTGCCATGAAAAGTGTTCGGATTACCATGCTTAAAAATCGAATGTTCGGGATTTATCTATTCTGTAATTTAGAGTTGGTCATCGTGCACTCACGTATAGATATAACTCAATTCTGCCTTGTCTATCGATCTCCTCTGTGCTACATGTCTTCAATCTTAAACTCGGCACAAATGATTCAGATAGTCAGACCTCGTGGCACTTGTAGATGATTTTTTATGACAACAAATCAATCAGGTTGGTATCTTGTTTATATTACTCGTTTCGTATGTACTATATGCCTTAAGAATGTGTGACACACGGTTCCATAGCTGCTCGCCTCGAATGAAAAAAGTTGACATGTATTAATTTAGAGTTGGTCATCGTGAACGCACAAATAGGCATATATGGGATCCATGGACATCGTACAATTAATGACACTCAATTGCACATGAGGTTGATCAATGATACGCAATTGCACATGAGGGTCGATCGTGCTAAACGAGCTAGCGACTAGTTAGCTCTTTTCTATGATGTTTGATCCCCGTACGTTTGTTTAGCACTAGCGACTAATTGATTCTTCACTATAATATTTGAACCCTAGTATGTTGCCTGGCTAGCTATAAATACACGTCTGGGTAGGCTCATCCCCAACCAGCCTCATACCAAATCACCTGCTATATGGCAAAGCAGCAAGCAGCAGCTAGCTAGCTAGTGATTACCTGTTCTTGGAAGCAAGCCATGGCCGTCGGTGCAACGCTCAAGAAGATGGCGATGGCCTTCTGCATGGTGGTGATCTTGTCCGCTGGACAGCTGGTGATGGCCACGCCGGAGGAGGCAGGACAAATAGATCGCCGCCTCCAGCTGGAATTCAATCTGAGCTTACAGTGTCCTATCGACCCCAAGTGTTTGGCCTGCATTCCTGGTTGTAAGGAGGACATACCTTGCATTGTTAGATGCGGAGCTAACCCGGATGATCTGTTTTGCCCTAGCGACCCCAAGTGCGAGGCCTGCAAGATTGGTTGTCATGTCCCAACTTCCTCGTCTGAGGCTATTGCGGACTGTGAGATTAAATGTGAGCTCAAACCTGCCGTCTGAGGCCTGCGTGTCTGCTTGTTCCTCTCAAGCTTTCTTGCCAGGAAGCATGCACGGTTTCATTTGATTTCACCCTCCCACACTCATATTATGCCCCGATTGTTGGTCGCTGTGCCTGCCGGCCGGGTAGTGTGTTGTTGTTTCGAGTTCCCCTCGGTTTGATTTGATTTCACCCTCCAAAACTCATCTTATGCTCGGATTGTTGTGCGCTCGTGCCAGCCGGCCGGGCAGTGTGTTGGTGTTTCCAATTTCCCTCAATTTGTTTATGCTTCGGCTTCTCAATAAATTTAAGGATGGATCCCATCCATATATGTGGTTTTGCAGTGGATGTGTATGTGTAATGTATGATGGATGTACGCACCATCAAATATACTCCATTCATTTCTAAATACAAGTACTTTTAGAGATTTCAATATGGACAACATACAGATATATATAGACGTATTTTAAAAAGTAGGTTTACTTATTTTGCTCTGTATGTAGTTCATATCGGAATCTCTAAAAAGACTTATATTAGAAGCGTATGAAGTATATGATACTGCCATCACTTTTGGTTGTCGTGCATGCATATTTTCAACTCTATATTAATGTATTGATTCTGCAATTGTCAACTTGCCATGCCAATGATCCATCACTCCAGATCGGTACTGCTAATTTGAATTCTTCCTTCATTGTCTCCTAGCGGCAAACCCACGGGCTTTGCCATTTTCACTAATAATTGCTTAAAGGAAATACAAAGTTTTTGCTCAGTACTAAACTTGCAGCAACAACGTAAAGAAGAAGGGAAAAGGGAAAACGAGTTGGGGTAGATAGATTGAAACCTAGTGTACACCGTTGGGTGATGGTATAACTTTCCTTGGACGCGAGACTTTCCCCTCCCTCCCGTGTCGCTCTCGCGAGCGACAGGGAGGGCAAACCCTAGCACTATCAGGATCGGCCCCATCCTCCCCTTGCCGCTGCCGGGGCATTCCACTGGGCAAAGCCGGTCGGCGACGGCGGCGGCGGCGGGTTATCGTCTTCCCTCAGGCGGTGGTCATTGTCGCGGGCTGGCTGCCTCATGCGATGGCGGCACGCGACGGCGTGTTAGCGTGCTCTGGCGACGAGGTTCCATGCGTGCAGGGTGCTCATGCTGCACTAGTAGAAAAACACCTATTAGACCCGGTTCGTAAGGGCCTTTAGTCCCGGTTCATGAACCGGGACTAATAGGTCGTTACTAATACCTTCCCCCTTTAGTCCCGGTTCTAACACGAATCGGGACATATGGTCCTCCACGTGGCCGGTGCGCCGAGCCCAGGCAGGGGGGCCTTTGGTCCTGGTTGGTGGCACCAACCGGGACCAAAAGTCATCCACGTCACAAGATTCCAAAGGCTGGGGTTTTGTTTTTTAGGGGGGTTTGGGGTTTTGGGGGTTAATTTAGGTGTTTCGTATATTGTGTTAGCTAGCTAATTAATAGAGAGAAGTGTCCTCTCTTATGTCCGTGCTTGGTCGACGCTACGTACTATATACATATAGCCCTCGACACGCTAGCTAGTAAGAAAATGAAGGGAACCATCGAGTACAGAAATTCGTCATGCATACCGAGAGAAATGATCGATCGACCTCTCCTTCTTTGAGAGATTGGTCGAACAACAAGTTTTCGTATCATGTACGTCCGACGCTACTGGCTACATACATGTACAATATATAAGATCTCTCAATTACAGTCCCCTAGCATTTGAAATCAAGTTCCACATGGTATTCTCCGGCTTTATTGATGACATGGTCAAGAAAGAATCCCGCCAATTCCTCTTGAATTGCTTTTATGCGATCTGGTTCTAGGAGTTCATTCCGCATCTGCCACGTCTAATTTGAAGAAGAGGGTTAACTAATACATATATATGAATGAAACTCAACAGAAATAATGGTGTAATAAAATGAAATTGTGAATATTATTAATTTCTTACGCACTTCATATTGTCTTTGAGAGTAGCCCCGCTTGTTTTTCAAAGTCGCGGTGTGGATGAACTCGCACACGTAGTATCCACAGAAATCATTCCCTTGTTCCTGCCACAAGCACTTTACGAGAAATAGAGGTCAATCAAACTGATAATGAAGCATTATAAATGGCATTGATGAAAGTATAGCTATAGAATCAACGGGAGATGCGCACAACTAGCTAGCCAGTAGTACTTACTTTCGGGTATGGTATCGCAGCTCCTTCGGCAGTCCCGAAGCTTGTGCGGTGAACTGTTTCCAAACCCTGCAAGACAAAGAAAATAATTATTATTACTTGAGATATCAGGAAATGAACAAAAAGTTGCCGATATGGTGCGATAATGATCGATTGAACTTACTTGCTGAGCATTTCAGTCATGTCCGCATAGGTGCTGGGATCTTTCCGTCTCGAGTCTAAGACGGTTACTAGTCCACGCCAAGCTTAATCTCCGAAGAATATAGTGGTACTGCGCACGCATGCATAACTCATCAATTACATTACTATAACCTCGCCGAGTAATAAGGAAACCGAATATGCAAACGATCAAGAACACTCACTTGCCGTTGTAAGGAAAGAGTATGGTATCTTTGTTTTGATTTTTGATCAACGATTGTAGCAAGTTGTCCTCGACCTCTTTGACGTCCTTTTCAACCAGAAATACATCTATGATATTTGCGTTAATGAACCCAATATCATAGATTTCATTTTTTTTGCACTCGACGATCTTCAATCTGCATAATATATTGAGGATAATTAATTATAAATACATTCAATGAAAGAGCCGAGCTATATATAGAGACTTAATGACAGAAATAGTACTTACAGGCAGTAGCAAAAGGCCGTTAATTTATCGAGGGCCTTTTGATTGAAGAACGCGAAGAACTCCTCAAATGGAACAGGCAATAGATCATTTCCAACGAGGTCGTGCTCTTCTTTAATGTGCAGATACAAAGTATTCGTCCCCCAAGACTCTCTGCAGGTTTTCATGTACCAAGTATGCAAGCTTCGCATCATCGTTGTTAGAGATTTTTCATCTTTGACGAGAGGCTTCCCGTACTCGTATCTGTGTTCTTCCACCTTCATGAAATCAGGAAGTGCATCGTCAGGCAGGCAATCTTGTAGATTGCCATAACCGGCCACCATCCCCGGAACATTAGCGACGATGTTGCCGCTACACACATTGAGTGGGGGGCACGATTGGTTTGCTTGTTCGCCGAGCTGGTCAATTTTTTTCGCAGCTGCTCGTTCTTTTGCTCTTTGATGTCTGACAGTACTTCTCGACTGCTCCGCTTGGAGATATGTCTGTTCAGGAATGCACTCATAGTTGGTTCTCGGTGGAGACTTTGCCGGTTTCCTCAGGGCATCAAGAGTGCGCTTTACTTTCACCGGATCTACCTTCTCCTCCGGAGGTGGATGTCTCTTTGCTTTCACCCCTTCAAAGAACTCCTTCACATGGGTCTGCACGATCGTATTGTTTTCCTCCTCGGTCCTCTCGTACGGTAACTTCTCTAGAGGCTTTAGAGGTGGACCGTATCTGTATTGCCTCTCTCCTCTTCTTGTGTTGCTAGACGCCGGAGCAGACGGAGCGGCTGCGGTGTATGTCTTCTTTTGTGCTTGCTTACGAGGCGGAGGAGAAGGGACTACGACGCGCCGGAGCAGCCGGGGCGGCGGCGGGTCTCTTCCGCCCTTGCTGGCGAGGCGGAGAAGGAGGAGGCTGCTGGCTGCTCGGGAGCGTCGGCGCAGGCGGAGAAGGAGGCGGAGTGCCGCCATGCGTCGGAGAAGGAGGCGGAGTGCCGCCACGCGTCAGAGAAGGAGGCGGAGTGCCGCCACGCGTGCCCTGATCGTCACTCGCCGGAGGAGGAGGCGGTGGAGGAGGCGGAGTGCCCTGACTTGCCGGAGGAGGAGGAGGAGGCGGAGGCGTCCAGTTCGAAAGGTTGATGAGCTCCTTCCGCCATAGGCATGGAGTCTTCAGAGCAGAACCCAGCCTAGTCTCCCCTTCACCGGTAGGGTGGTCAAGCACGAGGTCCTCAAATCCCTTCGTTATTTCATCCACCATCACCTTAGCATATCTTTCTGGAATCGGATGGCAGTGATAAGTTGTGCCGGGTCCACTAGGATAAACTTGGCCAACAGCCGCCTTGACCTTCAAATTCATCCATTGCGCCATAATGTGGCAATGTTGAGACTCCGTGATACCATCCACGGGATAGCTGGCAGGAGCCGTCAAGACATGCTCCAGCTGAAGCAGCTCGATGGAAGCCACGCTGCTTCTTTGCTGAGATGGCGGGGTAGCTTTTGGGGGAAGCTTCGGCAGGTCGTTTGCTGCGATCTGGTGCTTCTTGTTCCTCTAGCCCCATTACCCTTTCATGCAGCGCCTGCAGTTGGTCCTGCTCCAGTTTCTTCCTCCTCTCGTGGGTTTTGTAACCCCCTGCGTTCGGAAAACCAACCTTCCACGGAATGGAGCCTGGCGTGCCTCATGTCCGTCCGTGGTGCTCGGGATTCCCAAGGGCCATTGTGAGCTCGCCCTTCTCCTGCTTGGAAGGAACGTCCCTCGCTACCGTGCATCGATATAGTGTCGAAGGTTCTTGATCGGTATTTGCGCTTGCTCGTCCGCCCATTGGTACTTCCTTGTTACAGGTCCAAGGTTCCGCCAGCCCGAAGAACCAAGTCCGCAACGGTCTGCCAAGACATTGTCTCTGGTTCGATCCCTTTTTCAAGCAGATCATGCTCAAGCCTTGGACCACTTAGGCCGGGCTCGAGGTAGCCACCTGACCCCGTGCGATGGTGAAGCTTCTTCTTCGCAGCATTTTGCTTGTTTGTCGCCGACATCTTCTTACTCTTTTCCGATGTCTTGTAGGCCACAAATGCGGGCCAGTGATCTTTGATCTTCTCATATTTGCCGATGAATTCTGGTGTCTTTTCTTTCTCGACAATCTGGTTCAGCTCTTTCCTCCACCTCCTCATTAGGGTTGCCATCTTCTTAAGAGCACAAGACTTGATTAATTGCTCTTTAACTGGCTTCTCCGGATCCTCCTCTAGCGGTAGGGTGAAATTTGCCTTCAGCCGAGTCCAAAGATCTTCTTTCTGCATATCATTGACATAAGACACCTCAGGGTCTTCCTCCTTAGGCTTATACCATTGATGGATGCTGATCGGGATCTTGTCCCTAACAAGAACCCCGTGACCGAAAGCGTAAAATGCCGTCCTTGTCCGGATGGGTTCAATCGGTTCGCCGTCGGGCGCGATTTCTATGATCTTAAACTTTTCATCTGAGTTCAACTTTTTCTTCGGGCCTCGTCTCCTTACCAAAGTTGTGCTCGATCCGGAGGGCTAGAAATTATAAGGAAGAACGACGAGAGTAATTAATTTGTGTACATATACCAAGACAATGGATGCATCAATTAACTAGTCAGCACGGGCTTAACTAATATATATATATATATATATATATATATATATATATATATATATATATATATATATATATATATATATATATATATATATACTGGCCGGACTCGGTTTGGTCACCGGAGCAGTCAGCACGGTCTCCTTCTTGTACCTCCATTGTGTCACCGGAGCCATCATGAACATAGTCCTCTTCTTCTACCGGCATTAATGGGCCGAAGCCATCATGAACATAGCCCTCTTCTTCACCCAGTCCTTCCTGACCATCGGTGTCGTTGAGAAATGACGCAACTTCATCACTTCCTTGTGCGATTATGTCCCCCAACATCGCTTCTGTTTCTTCGTCTCGGGAGTGCTCCATAGTTGATGAAGTCATGTACCTAGGGTAGGGTCACAGACCTGTCTTAAGTACCCTTCCCAAGGACATCCTCAGAAGAAGCTGCCTTCTAGTCGACCAAGAGAGACTTCACTCGACGGACTCGAAGGACTCGACCATGAAGACTCACTCAACCACCAGGAGATCAAGAGCCACTCTGCATCCAAACAGTCTGTAATTAAGTAGTCTTTATGGCATTTAGGACACTTTATGTAAGACGTTACCAGTAACGCCTAGCCTTAATTTAGTTTAAACCCTGCATAACTGAGGGCCGGAGGGGTCTGGCAGACACTATATAAGCCACCCCCCTCCTTAGTGTAAAGGGTTCGCACCCCTGTAATCTATACACACATAATCCAGTCGACTGCCTCCGGGCTCCGAGACGTAGGGCTGTTACTTCCTCCGAGAAGGGCATGAACTCGTACATCATTTGTCTTCACAACTGCTCCATAGATAGGATCTTGCCTCTCCATACCTACCCCCCATTCTACTGTCAGACTTAGAACCACGACAGTTGGCGCCCACCGTGGGGCAGGTGTCTTAGCGATTTTTGGAGAAATTGCAATTGTTCCGATTGCCTTCATCATGGTTTCTGGCGGAGTTTTGGTCGAGGGCCGCGAGATCCGTCTCGGCGCGCTCACCTTCATCGCCGACGACTCTGCTTGGCTCCAGGAGGCTCCACTTGACATCGACGCGCTCTCCGTCCGCGGTGCGACGCATTTTCAGGCGTGTGTCCGCGGCGTTCTGCTGCGGCAACCGTCGACTCCATATCGGTCGACTCCCCTATGGTCCTCCCTCCCTGTCTCCCGCCAGCGGAAGCGCTCTGGTCGGTCGAGGCTCGAGCGGTGGGTGAGACACGCGGTGGCTCACCAGTCAGCCACCACCCAAGTCGCGGCAATCGAGCCCGACGAATCTCTCTACGGCCTGTTCGATCTGTCGACTGCCTCCGTAGAGACCGCATCCGAAAAGCGACAAAGAACGATCCGACGGTGGAGGTCTTGATGGTCAACGGGCCTCGTAGCCCTCCGGCTTCCCCATGACGACGGATGGACGGTGGAGGCGACCCGCCAAGTCCATGAGGAATATCAACCCGAGCCACTTAATTCCTGCAAAGGGAAGAACTTCGCCGCAGAACATGGATGCCCTTCATACTCCCATCGCAGAGAAACCCCAAGGCTCGCGCCTTGGAGGAGGCACGCCATGGCCTTGGCTGAACGCACTCGTCTGAGAACCTCCAGCAGGCATTTGACGAGCAAGCTGCAACGAGTACCGATCGCAATGACGCCAACTCTTCCCGCAGCCGACTCAGGTATATCGAACCCCGATTCAGAATTTAGCAGCTGCAGCCCGCATAGCAGAATCAATTCAGCCCTCTCACTCGGAGGCTGGCAGAGGCTTGATGCAGATTAGGATTTGCTCCGGCAAGAAAGCGATCGAAATTCAGCCGTGTCACAGTCACGCAACAGGATTCACAGTCGATCCGTCGCTGCGAATACGGTTCAGTCGGCTCACAACCCTAGATCGCCTCTGCGGCGTGAGGGACGCGAGAATCGACGGGACCAATATGGTGACTGATACGATCGTGATGATAGGCGTCGAGTGACCACTCCTCCCCCAAGAGGTGGGTCCTACGCTCATCGGCAGCAAGATGACAGGCGCCAGATCAGTGTGGGGCGAAGAGCTCCGGTGGACCCCAGGGAACCAGGATTTGACGCGTGATCCATCATCGTGCAAGGCCTGGTCGATCGGAACAGGGCTCATCGAGGTGGCCACGACAGAGACGCGCCCAGTAGCAGCCGAGTACATGTTTCAGGTCCGGAATGTTTCAGCAGGGCTATCAGAGCCGCGGTGATTCCTCCCAACTTTAGGTTGGCGACTGGAGTAAGCAAGTTCACCGGTGAGTCTAAGCCTGAAACTTGGTTTGAAGACTACCGAGTGGCGGTGCAGATTGGCGGCGGAAATGATGAAGTGGCTATGAAGCATTTGCCACTCATGTTGGAAGGTTCGGCCAGGGCATGGTTGAATCAGTTGGCTCCAAGCAGCATTTACACTTGGGAAGATCTTTCCCGAGTGTTCGTCAGGGCTTTTGAGGGAACCTCCAAGCGACCAGCTGGATTGACAGAGCTGCAAGTCTGCGTGCAGAAGTCGAATGAGACCTTAAGAGATTATATTCAGAGATGGATCACTTGGCATCATACCGTGGAGAACGTGTCCGATCATCAGGCAGTCTGTGCCTTCAAGGATGGTGTTAAGAACAGAGAATTGAGTTTGAAGTTTGGTCAGACCGGAGATATGACCCTGAGTCGAATGATGGAAATTGCTACTGGCACGCCTAACGGCGAAGAGGAGGACCGACTCGAGCGGCAAGTACAAGCCTAGTCGATCGGAGAAAGGAAACTCCAGTCGGAAGCAGAAGCGGAAGGCCGAGCCAGCGGCTCCTGGGGAGGCTCTGGCCGTGACTCAGGGCAAGTTCAATGGAAAACCCAAAGGATCCTGGAACCCCAAGAAGGTGAAGGATAAAGAAGGAAATGACGTGATGGATCTGCCGTGTCACATCCACACGAAGAAAGACGAAGAGGGTAATTTCATCTACCCGAAGCATACCACTCGCCAGTGTCGGCTCCTGATCCAGCAGTTCCAAGGTAAACAGCCCAAGGACAAAGAAAAGGAGTCGGACAAAGCCGAAGACAAGGAGGACAGTGATGGAGGATATCCTCATGTTAACTCCACTCTAATGATCTTTGCTGATGTGGAAAGCAAAAGCCGATTGAAGGTTATCAACCGTGAGGTGAATATGGTCGCCCCGGCGACGCCAAGTTACCTAAGATGGTCCGAAACTCCCATTACATTCAACCAGTCCGATCAACCAACTCACATAGCCACCCCTGGGAGGCAAGCTTTGGTGGTCGACCTGGTCGTTGAAGGCACTCGACTGACGAAGGTGCTAATGGATGGTGGTAGTGGACTAAACATATTATATGCGGAGACGCTGAAAGGAATGGGCATTCCGATGTCCCGACTGAGCACCAGCAACATGAGTTTTCATGGAGTTATACCTGGAAAGAAGGATGAGTCACTCGGCCAAATAGCTCTGGACGTGGTGTTTGGTGACTCGAAGCATTTCCGCAAAGAGAAGCTGACGTTTGAAGTCGTGGATTTTCATAGCGCTTACCACGCTATTTTGGGGAGACCAGCTTATGCAAGGTTCATGGCTCGACCATGTTACGTGTACCTCAAACTGAAGATGCCCGGTCCTAAAGGCGTGATCGCTATCACTGGTAATCGAAAGAAGGCAGAAGAGTGTTTCCAGAAAGGCTCAAAAATTGCTGAATCCCAGATAACAATGGTCGAGCTGGAGGGGTACAAGAAGAATGCAGATCCGAGTGATTTGTTGCGGGCCAAGAAGCTTGCCACAGAATCAGCATTTCAGTCGTCCGGTGAGACGAAGCCTGTTCACATTCACCCAACCGACCCCAATGCAGCTCCGACCCATATTTCCACAACACTCGACCCTAAATAGGAAGAAGCGCTCATCCAGTTCCTCCGTGAGAACTGGGACATCTTTGCATGGAAGCCTGCTGACATGCCAGGTGTTCCCAGGGGGCTGGCTGAGCATCGCCTTAGAGTCGACTCAACAACAAAACCAGTCAAAGAACATCTTTGACGGTCCGCCGTCCAGAAGAGAAAGGCCATTGGCGAGGAGGTGGCTCGACTGTTGGCGGCAGAGTTTATCCGAGAGATATACCACTCCGAGCGGCTCGCCAATGTCGTCATGGTTCCCAAGAAGGACAAGTCACTCCGCATGTGCATCGATTTCAATCATATCAATCGGGCCTGCCCGAAAGATCATTTTCCTCTTCCTCGCATCGATCAAATTGTTGACTCGACTGCGGGATGTGAGAGATTGTCTTTTCTGGACGCCTATTCCGGGTACCATCAGATCCGTCTGTATGGACCAGATGAGATCAAAAAAGCTTTCATCACTCCATTCGGGTGCTTTTGCTCTGTCACCATGCCATTCGGCCTCAAGAACGCCGGAGCCACGTTCATGCAGATGATTCAGAAGTGTTTACTCACTCAAATCATTCGGAACGTTGAAGCGTACATGGATGATATTGTGGTCAAATCACGGAAGGGTTCCGACCTGTTGACTGACCTCGCTGAAACATTTGCCAATCTCAGGAGGTATGATATCAAGCTCAATCCATCAAAGTGCACATTCGGAGTTCCTGGTGGAAAGTTACTCGGTTTTCTTGTTTCCGAACGAGGAATCGACGCTAACCCAGAAAAAGTTGGCACTATACTCCGAATGAAACGCCCTGTGCGGGTGCACGATGTCCAGAAGTTTATTGGATGCTTGGCCGCGTTAAGTCGATTCATCTCTCGACTCGGTGATAAGGCATTGCCCCTTTACCGACTGATGAAGAAGGCAGACAAGTTCGAGTGGACTCCAGAAGCTGATGCAGCGTTTGCCGAGCTAAAAGCTCTGCTCTCCACCCAGCCGGTGCTTGCTGCTCCAATCAGCAAAGAGCCTCTGTTGCTTTATATTGCAGCCATAGGACAAGTCGTCAGTACAGTACTTACGGTCGAGCGGGAAGAAGAAGGGAAAGCCTTCAAAGTTCAGCGCCCAGTATACTATCTGTCTGATGTTTTTACGCCATCAAAGCAAAGATATCCTCATTATCAAAAGCTTGTGTATGGAATCTACATGACCACGAAGAAGGTTGCTCATTATTTCTCTGATCATTCCATTACGATCGCCGTGACGCTCCACTTTCAGAGATTCTGCACAACAGAGATGCAACTGGTCGAGTGGCGAAATGGGCGATTGAACTCCTTCCCCTTGATATCAAGTTTGAGGCAAAGAAAGCCATTAAGTCCCAAGCAATAGCAGATTTCCTTGCCGAGTGGATTGAACAGCAGCAACCGACTCAAGTTCACTCGGAGCATTGGACCATGTTCTTTGATGGCTCTAAGATGTTAAATGGTTCCGGTGCTGGGGTAGTCTTGGTTTCCCCCAGAGGAGATAAGCTCAGATATGTGCTCCAGATTCATTTTGATTCCTCCAACAATGAGGCAGAATATGAGGCCCTTTTGTATGGATTGCGCATGGCCATCTCACTCGGCGTCCGTCGCCTTATGGTTTATGGCGACTCAGATTTGGTGGTCAACCAAGTGATGAAGGAGTGGGACATGAGAAGCCCAGCCATGACTGGATACTGCAATGTAGTGAGGAAGCTTGAAAAGAAGTTTGAGGGGTTAGAGCTCCATCATATACCCCGACTGAAAAATCAAGCAGCTGATGATTTGGCAAAGATAGGTTCCAAGAGAGAAGCCATTCCCAGCGATGTGTTCTTGGAGCATATCCATACTCCATCAGTCAAAGAAGATCCATTTACCGAAGAAGCTCCGCAGCCCAAGAGTACCACAGATCCGATTGAGGTTGAAGTTCCAGCAGTGGTCGACTTGGTCATGGAAGATTTAGTGATCACTCCCGATTGGACAGTTCCATATATCGCGTATATCCTGAGAAAAGAGCTCCCGGAGAACGAGGAAGAGGCTCGACAGATCGTCCGCCGATCCAAGGCCTTTACTGTGATCAAAGGGCAGCTATACAGAGAGAGCGCGACTGGAGTTGGTCAGAAGTGCATAACGCCAGAAGAAGGTCGGATAATTCTTGATGACATCCACTCGGGGACCTGTGGCCATCATGCGTCCTCTCGGACCATCGTGGCCAAAGCATACCGAGCCGGATTTTATTGGCCAAGAGCGAATGAAATGGCAAAGGAAATAGTCGACAAGTGCGAGGGATGTCAATTTTACTCCAACATGTCACACAAGCCTGCATCAGCTCTGAAGACCATACCACTCGTCTAGCCCTTCGCAGTATGGGGGTTGGATATGGTTGGTCCCTTGAGAACAGGTCCAAGCGGTTTCACACACGTACTGGTAGCACTCGACAAGTTCACCAAGTGGATTGACGCTAAACCCATCAAGAACCTTGACGCTGCATCTGCTGCCGCCTTCATCGAGAACTGGTATTCAGATATGGAGTCCCACACAGCATCATCACTGACAATGGATCAAACTTTGATTCGGAGGAATTCAGGGCGTTCTGCACATCTCAGGGCACACGAGTCGACTATGCTTCAGTCGCCCATCCCCAGTCGAATGGACAAGCGGAGCGGGCCAATGGCTTGATCCTCAAAGGGTTGAAACCCCGACTGATGCGTGATCTCAAGCATGCGGCCGGAGCATGGGTCGACGAACTTCCCTCGGTGCTTTGGGGTCTAAGGACCACGCCTAACCGGTCGACTGGAAGAACTCCATTCTTCTTGGTCTATGGAGCTGAAGCGGTCTTGCCGAGTGATCTGCTCCACAACGCTCCTCGAGTCGAGCTCTACACCGAAGCTGAAGCAGAACAAGCGCGGCAGGATGCAGTCGACCTTTTAGAGGAAGAAAGGGAGATGGTTCTGATCCGATCGACCATCTACCAACAAGACTTGCGTCGCTTCCACGCCAAAAATGTGAAGAGTCGAGCCTTCCAGGAAGGGGATTTGGTTCTCCGAGTGGATCAGCAGAAACCACACAAGCTTGCTCCTTCTTGGGAAGGACCCTTCATCGTCACCAAGGTTCTCCACAACGGAGCGTACCGTCTCTACAACGTCGAGCACAACATCGACGAGCCCCGAGCTTGGAACGCGGAGTTACTCCGCCCCTTTTACACCTAAGTATTCACTCGGATGAGTTGTAATAAAAGTACTTCTGTAGTTCATGTTTCACAAAGATAATAATGTCATAATCTCCCCAATGGTTGATGTCATTTTTATTTGTTCAATAAAATTCCCCCTCAGTGGGTGGCTTAGCTGCGAATCCGTTTTGCCTAAGTTTGTAAAAAAAAATCCTTGCCGAGTGAAGAGCCAGCCTCCCACTCGGGGGCTTAGCTGCGAATCCGTTTCGCCTAAGTTTTAATAAAATCCTACCGAGTGGTGAGCCAGCCTCCCACTCGGGGGCTTAGCTGCGAATCCGTTTCGCCTAAGTTTTAATAAAATCCTACCGAGTGGTGAGCCAGCCTCACACTCGAGGGCTTAGCTGCAGTCCAAGTACTCGCCTAAGTTACAATAAAATCCTACCGAGTGGTGAGCCAGCCTCACACTCGGGGGCTTAGCTGCAGTCCAAGTACTCGCCTAAGTTACAATGAAATCCTACCGAGTGGTGAGCCAGCCTCCCACTCGGAGGCTTAGCTGTAGTCTAAGTACTCGCCTAAGTTACAATAAAATCCTACCGAGTGGTGAGCCAGCCTCACACTCGGGGGCTTAGCTGCAGTCCAAGTACTCGCCTAAGTTACAATGAAATCCTACCGAGTGGTGAGCCAGCCTCCCACTCATAGGCTTAGCTGCAGTCTAAGTACTCGCCTAAGTTACAATGAAATCCTACCGAGTGGTGAGCCAGCCTCCCACTCGGAGGCTTAGCTGCAGTCTAAGCACTCGCCTAAGTTCAAACTCAAACGTGCGCTCTACAAGGAGGACGAGGTGCAGGTCGATTGCTACCCTCTCCTCCGAGCTACGCCACAAGTACAACGTGCGCTCTGCAAGGAGGACGAGGTGCAGGTCGACTGCTACCCTCTCCTCCGAGCTACGCCACAAGTACAACGTGCACTCCGCAAGGAGGACGAGGTGCAGGTCGACTGCTACCCTATCCTCCGAGCTACGCCACAAGTACAACGTGCGCTCTGCAAGGAGGACGAGGTGCAGGTCGACTGCTACCCTCTCCTCCGAGCTACGCCATAAAGTATAACGTCGCTCCATAAGGAAGACGAGGTGCAGGTCGACTGCTACCCTCTCCTCCGAGCTATGCCACAAGTACAACGCGCGCTCTGCAAGGAGGACGAGGTGCAGGTCGACTGCTACCCTCTCCTCCGAGCTACGCCACAACTATAATGCGTTCTCCATAAGAAAGACGCCGTGAAAGTCCTACTGAGTGGAGAGCAGACCTCCCACTCGGGGGCTTAGCTGCAGCCCAGTGCTCGCCTAAATTTTGAAAATCCTACCGAGTGGAGAGCAGACCTCCCACTCGGGGGCTTAGCTGCAGCCCAGTGCTCGCCTAAGTTTTGAAAATCCTACCGAGTGGAGAGCAAACCTCCCACTCGGGGGGCTTAGCTGCAGCCCAGTGCTCGCCTAAGTTTTAAAAATCCTACCGAGTGGAGAGTAGACCTCCCACTCGGGGGCTTAGCTGCAGCCCAGTGCTTGCCTAAGTTTTGAAATTCCTACCGAGTGGAGAGCAGACCTCGCACTCGGGGGCTTAGCTGCAGCCCAGTACCTGCCTAAGTGTATTGGGGAACAAGTCGATTGCAATAAGCACTTCGCCTTAACCTGCAAAAGACACCTCAAACCAAATGCAAGCACATTTAAACGTCGAATCCAAGTTCGGATAAACACCTAACGGAACCGAAAGTGCTCAGGCGCTAGGCCTGTTAAGGTTTGTCGGTTACGAAAAATCACTCGGCATACCGAGGCAAATTTAAAGTGTGGAGCTCAGAAGTTTTTTACCCCTCCTGTGGAGGGCTAGAAGGCGCAACAAACTCGTCAAGGTCGATTCCATCAGCAATCCGAGTGGCAGCGGCGATGAAGGTCTCCATGAAAGACCGGAAATCGTGCTTCTTGGTGTTAGCCACCCGAAGGGCTACCAACTTGTCTTCTCGTGCATCCTTGCAATGGACTCGGGCCAAAGATAGAGCAACATCTGCGCCACACCTGGCAGAAGACTTCTTCCACTCCTGCACTCGACTTGGGACTGTGTTCAATTGAGTCATTAGAGACTCGAGGTCATTCTGTAGCGTCTCTCTGGGCCAGAGCGTAGCGTCGATGCAGGAAGTGGCGACTTTCAGCCTTGCGACATAATCAACGATGGCAGCAACACGAGATTCGAGCCGGAGCACGTTCATGGCGGCTTCATCCTTCACAGGAGAGTTGATGGGGTCCAGGTTTGGCTCCAATCGACCAGTCTCCTCTTCAAAGTTCTGGCAAAATTCTGCAAGCACAACCACTGAGTCAGGACAACAGTCGAATGGAAAGATCACAGTTAAAATACCTGTTTTGTGCAAAAGATTACATTCAAGCATGAGGAATAGCTTCTTGGCGAGTCCGCCCAGATAAGCCTCCAGATCGTTCTTCTTCCCCACCAACTCACTGGCCTTGTCACTCAGGGCAATCTTATCACTTTTCAGTCGACTGACCTCTTTGTTGGCAGCGTCAAGAGCAGCTTTCAGATTGGTGTTTTCTTCTTCAAGCTTGGTGACCGAAGCCAACTTCTCATCTGTGATCTTGGTTTTCTCTAAAGCCGCTTTCTGCATTTCAGCCAACTCAAGGTCTTTCTTCTTCAAGGCATCCTTCACTTTGCCTGCAAAGTTACAGCAATGTCAGACTTCTGAAACAAACAAAGGGCAAAGGCAGTCGTCGAAAGCCTCACCAAACATACCTTTAGCTTCCTCCTTCGCCTTCGTTAAATTCTCCTGGGCCAGCTTCAGATCAAGCCCCAGCTGGATGTGTTTGTTCTCCATCTCGGTATAACGAGTAGCAAGGTCGCAGGATTTCTACGAAGAATCAATCGACAGATGTCAAAGACAATTCACTTCCGAGTGACTAAGGAAAAATCATACGTTTCTAAGACTACGGCCGAATACAAACATTCGACCATAGTCTCGGGGACTACACCCAGTGGGTGCACTCAGCATGCCACCACTAGTTCTAGTTCTATCAGTTAGAGTCGATCAGTCGACCAACAAAAAAAATAGAGAGAGGCGTTCTTCAGACTGTAATCGACTGCCAGCAGTCGACCACAGTCTCGGGGACTACACCCAGTAGGTGCACTCAGCATGGCCCCACCGGTTTACGAATCCATTCGACCTAGTCTAATAAAGGAAAATTTTAAGACATAAAGACTATGATCGACTGCCAGCAGTCCACCATAGCCTTGGGGACTACACCCAGTGGATGCACTCAGCGTGCCCCCACTAACCCGGAATATCAATCGACACACCCAGTGGGTGTAAGAAGACAAACACTAGGAATTTCAGAAAGAAGAATCTTCAGACATCATATCCTATGTAACGGCGGTGACCGATCGACCAACGCGACTCAAGAAGAGCTGAACGGCTTCATAGGCTGCCCGGCTGGCTTCTCGGATGGCCTTCACTTGCTCCATCATGACTCCCGCCTAGCGTATTGCTTCTTTCGCAGCACTGGCTTGGTCCTCTGGGACGTAGTGAGTCGAGAAAAGTGAAGGTTGTGCAGCACTCGATGACGAAGGGCGAGCACTCGTCAACGGCACCGCAAAAGATACGGTAGGCCGAGTGATGTTGTCTCCCTCTGACCAGTGTCTCGGGTGCTGGCACGTCCTGAGTCGCCTTGCCAGCAGACGCTTTCCTGCTCCTCCTTTGCCTCAGTGGTTCCTCATCGTCGTCGTCAGGAAGGGTAATAACGACATTAGACGGAGCTACAGAAAAGAATCAAAATTAGAGACAAAGAGCCAATCGACTGAAGACGGAACTATGAAAGTCATACCAAGTTTTGAAGTGGCAGCGTCTTCCATCTCATGATCTTCAGCCCTGGACGAGGTATCAGAAGTAGCAGCGCTCCAGTTCCTGAAGTCAGTCGGTTGATTCATGAGTCGACCAAGAATAAGTTCATGTGGAACCGAAAAACTCAAATAGCATCATTACCCTGAGATTGTGGGGATCACCATCTTCATCTTCGGCAAGACCTTAGCCGGCTTCGACGGCGCCACCCTGGATTGCTTCGGAGCCTTCTCAGTCGGTGCCAGAGAAGTGGTCCTACGGCACTTGGTCGACTGCGCGACAGTCGCGATCCCCTTACCGTGCTCGGTTGCAGGATCATGGACGAGCTTCGAGCGTCTCTCCGAGCGAGGAGGCGCAACTTCCTCCTCCTCTTCCTCCTCTTCATCTTCACCAGAGTCATCACCCTCATCATCATCGACAGCGTCCGAATCCCACTCCTCCTGGCTTTCGCCCCCACTTCCTTCCTCCTCCTCAGTCGGCGTCTGTGCTCCATTGGGCATCGAGTATAATTCAGTGGTGGCCTGACAGACAACAAAACAAAGATCAATCGACCAATTTGCAGCAGAAGCAGGATGAGTAAAACAAGATTACAATTAAGGATAAAGTGGGCATACCGTGTCCGGAGTGTAGGAATGGTCGAGTGGTGGAATCCTCCTGGCTCCTCGAGGATTGTCCTTATTCCCGGTGATCGCGGTCATCCACCTCTCCAGTGTGGCGTCGCCGACTGCTTCTGGATGGACCCGAGTTTCATCCTCGGTTCCACAGTACATCCACATCGGGTGGCCTCGGTACTGAAGTGGTTGGATGCGCCGCCTAAGGAAGACCTCCAGAAGGTCCATACCCGTCATTCCTTCCCGAACTAGTTGGACTACATGCTCCATCAACATTTTTACTTGGGCTTTCTCCTCAGGGAGCACCTTCAAAGAAGAGGGCTTGTTCACTCGGTCCATGGAAAACGGAGGGAGACCAGTCGACTGCCCTGGCGTCGACTCGTCTTGGCAGTAGAACCAAGTCGACTGCCATCCTCTGACCGACTCAGGAAGGGTCATGGCCGGAAAGGTACTCTTGCTCCTCATCTGAATCCCAAGACCCCCACACATATGAATAACCTTAGTCCTATCGTCGTCCGGACTCGACTTTTTCACTGTCTGTGAGCGACAAGTGAATGTGTGCTTAAAGAGACCGCAGTGTGGTCGACAACCCAGGAAGTTCTCGCACATGGACACGAAGGCAGCAAGGTAGGCAATGGAATTTGGATTGAAATGGTGGAGTTGCGCACCAAAGAAATTCAAGAACCCACGGAAGAAAACACTTGGAGGCAGGGAGAACCCACGGTCTACATGAGTTGCTAGAAGAACACACTCACCCTCCTGCGGCTGCGGTTGCCACTCGTTCCCGGGAGCCTCGCTGCCCCGTGAGGGATCAATCCCTCGTTGGCCAGGTCATTGAGATCCGTCTCGGTGATGGTTGAGTGGATCCAATCCCCTTGGACCCAACCTTGCGGCAGGCGGGACCTTGACGAGGATCCGCCCCGATTGGACGCTCTCCCTTTCGCCTTCCCCGTCGCCTTCTTCGCGCGCTCCAAGGCCACCGTCTTCTCCTTCACCATTGTTGCCGGCGAAGCGCGCGAGGAGTGGATGGGCAGGGGCGAGAGCAGGCACTGCGGGCGGAGATGGAGAGGGCAGAAGGAGGAATGGGGAAGTACTGTTCAAAAACCCTCGCCCGGCGCATTTTATAAGGACGCTTCCGAGTGGATGACAAGTGGGCCCGGGCAATCCTATCACATCCCGAAATAGTCGCGCACGCGTGATACGTGGCGAAAAAGGCGGCGCGGAAATTGAGGCGTCTATGCCCTATCCCATCCGAGCGCCGCGGTCCGCCCCGCTTCGCGCGCTTCCCAAAATTTGGATCCCACAAAATCTGCTAACAACAGATCAATCTGTCAGACGGTGGATTCCTGTGATCCGTCGCTCGGAAGTTTATTCAGTGCAAAAGTTCACTTGACATAAGAAAGGAATGGATCAAGGCGACTGAAAGAAAAGTTGCTGCCATCAACAAAAAGATTATTGGTCCAAGATGAGACATGTTCAGAACACAAAAGCAGGTCGGAAATATTATCAACTCCTTCCTCACTCAAACCTCGATCCATTCGGGGGCTAATGATGAAGTTATGTACCTAGGGTAGGGTCACAGACCTGTCTTAAGTACCCTTCCCAAGGACACCCTCAGAAGAAGCTGCCTTCCAGTCGACCAAGAGAGACTTCACTTGACGGACTCGAAGGACTCGACCATGAAGACTCACTCGACCACCAGGAGATCAAGAGCCACTCTGCATCCAAACGGTCTGTAATTAAGTAGTCTTTATAGCATTTAGGACACTTTATGTAAGACGTTACCAGTAACGCCTAGCCTTAATGTACTTTAAACCCTGCATAACTGAGGGCCGGAGGGGTCTGGCAGACACTATATAAGCCACCCCCCTCCTTAGTGTAAAGGGTTCACACCCCTGTAATCTATACACACATAATCCAGTTGACCGCCTCTGGGCTCCGAGACGTAGGGCTATTACTTCCTCCGATAAGGGCCTGAACTCGTACATCCTTTGTCTTCACAACTGCTCCATAGCTAGGATCTTGCCTCTCCATACCTACCCCCCATTCTACTGTCAGACTTAGAACCACGACAATAGTTTCTGCAAATATTTACAACATGTCAATTATTATTCAAACATGGTACAGATGGATATATATATATATATATTAGTGGCAAACGTAGAACTAGCTAGCTAATCACAATAAGGAATCATGTTAGTGGCCTCGACGCTGCTTCTCTAGGGATTGGGGTCGCCTTGACACAACGCTTCAAGGGTTTGGGGTGGCCTCGACGACAACGCTCTTTTAACTTGGTAAATTTGGGTGGCGTCGAGAGAGTTAATTTGTCGGGTAGGGGCGCGGCGGGAGGGGGTAGGAGACCAACATCGTTTTCTCTCTAGGGTTTGGGTGTCCTCGAGAGTTTTAGTCGAGCGAGAGGGCCGAGGGGGGTGCTGCCGTTGTATAAGTTATCACGGTCGAGAGGGGTATATATATCGACCGCCCCTCAGGTCAAAGTTATCTCGAGGGGGTTATATCGACAACGACACGACATACATATACATGGGAAAATAATGTTATCGGGGAGGGGGTATCGGTACCCCCCCTCGTGTTGAAGTTTCTTCTTTCTCCTCTACTCCTTTCTTCTTCTTCTACTCTTCTTTTTCTTCTTCTCCCTCGAGAAAGGAAAATAAGGAAAAGGAAGAAAAGAGGAAGAAGGAAGAAGAAAAAAAGAAAAAAAAGGAGAAGAAGAAAGGAATAGAGGAGAAGAAGAAAAACAGAAATTCCTTTCTATTTTTCTTCTTCTCCTCTATTCCTTTCTATTTTTATTCTTCTCCTCTATTCCTTTCTTCTTCTCCTCTTCTTTTTCTTCTTTTTTCCTCTTCTTATTTATTTCTCCTCTTCTTCCTCTCCTCTTCTTCTCCTTTCTTCCGCTTCTTATTTTCCTTTTTCCTCTCATTCTTTTATTACTGCTTGTTTTAAAAAAAATGTTCAAATAGAAAATTTCGAAAAAAACAAAGGTTTTGCCTAATGCATTGTTCATATGAATATACAAACATTTGCATATTCTACAATAATTAATATCACCAAAAATAATCTATGAACAGAAAAAAACCTAACTTTTCTAAAAATCTATCTTTTGCATATATGAAAACATTAATACACATATGAACAAAAAATACGTATATGAACAAAAACATGCTCTGAACAATTTTTGAACATCTACATACACATAGGCACATACATACACATATACATTATTTATATATGAACAACAAAACTAAACTAATAAAAATGAAAAAAACAGAGCATATATATATATATATATATATATATATATATATATATATATATATATATATATATATATACATATAGACACATATACATTGAACAAAAAAAATTAGGTGCGGCGCGGCGGCTCACAATGGGGCGGCTAGATGACGATGGCGGCACGGGGGGGCGCGAGGGCGCCGTCTTGGGGCGGGGCGGGCAGAGGCTCGGGCGGCTGCTGGGCGGGCGACGGCGACAGGGCAGCTCGGCGACGACGGCGGCGCGGGCTCGGGAGGACGGCGCTGGCTCGGGAGGCCGCAGCGGCGGCACGCGGGCGGGCGAAGGCGGCGGCGGCGGCGGGGGCAGCTGGCGGCGATGATGTGCTCGACGTCGTCGGGGGGCAACTGTGGCGACGAACTCTGCAAAATTGCGAAGTGCTACTTATATACCAGGAGCATTGGTCCCGGTTTGTGGCACCAACCGGGACCAATGCCCCCTTTAGTCCCAGTTGGTGCCACCAACCGGGACCAAAGGCCTCTATTTCGGCAGCCCAAAAGGCGGGAAGCGGCGGCCTTTGGTACCGGTTGGTGCCACCAACTGGGACCAATGTGCTTTAGTCGGTTGGTGCCTGCACCGGACCAAAGGCCCCTGTGTTGCCCGCGTTGGGGCCAAAGTTTAGTCCCAGCTCACTAGTTGAGAGGGGCATGCAGTGGTTTATAAGCCCCACTGCCGCACCCCTCTCGAGCTCCTCTCCACCGCAGGCTTTCGGGCCTACTTGCTATTGCTTTGCCTGATGGGCCTTCTGGGCCTACTGCGGGCCTGAATCCTGGCCCATAGTAGGGTTTCATGTCGTATTCAGGCCGTGGGGGCCTAGTAGGAGGCATTTTTTTTTATTTTCTTTACTTATTGTTGCTATTTTTATTTTTTCCAGTTTTTTTGTTTTGTTTTCTGTATTATTTATTTTCTTTTGTTTTTTGATTTATTTTTTTAATTCTTTTTGCTTTTAGTTTTAGGAAAATTATAAACTTTCTTTTAGTGCCATTACTTTTCAAATTTAAAAACACTTTTTTTGTTTTTTGTTTTCTTTCTTGCTTTATTTATTTTATTTTGTTTCTACTTACAACAAAATACTTATTGTTGTTTTTTGTTTTGTTTTCTGCATTATTTATTTTCTTTTGTTTTTTGCTTTATTTTTCAATTCTTTTTGCTTTTAGTTTTAGGAATATTATAAACTTTCTGTTAGTACCATTAGTTTTCAAATTTGAAAACACTTTTTTTTGTTTTTTTTGTTTTCTTTCTTGCTTTATTTATTTTATTTTGTTTCTACTTACAACTAATTGTTTATTTCCAAAATACTTATTGTTGCTATTTTCAGTTATTATGAGGGCCGAACCATAAGACATTAAAGCATTTCAAATGAACTCTGAAAAAGTTGAAAGTTGGCATGGTATCATAAATTGACCCACATAGCATGTGCATGTACAAAACGGACAACGGTATCATACTCGTCAGTTACAAAGTTGGCATGGTATCATCATAATAGTTGCGGGAGAAAGTCTTCACTTTTTCTTCCCTTGTGTCATTTGCTTATTGCGTCGTAACCATGGATAATCTTCATCGTTTATCGGGATCTTTGGGTCAGCCTTGACTTTGAAGGAGGAATTTCATGAAACTTTTCATAATCTTGAGACATGTCATCTTGTCCTCCACTCCCACGATGTCCCTTTTTCCAAAGAACTATGTGGCACTTTGGCTCATTGTATGATGTATTCGCTTCCTTATCTTTTCTCTTTCTCGGTCAGTAGACATGTCCTTCACATAGATAACCTGTGCCACATCATTGGCTAGGACGAACGATTCGTCGAGTGTACCCAAGATTTTTTCAGATCCATTGTTGTCATTCCGTCTCGTGGGTCTACTCATACCCGCCTCTGACAGATTGACCCATTTGCACTTAAACAAAGGGACCTTAAAATCATGTCCGTAGTCAAGTTCCCATATGTCCACTATGTAGCCATAATATGTGTCCTTTCCCCTCTCGGTTGTTGCATCAAAGCGGACACCGCTGTTTTGGTTGGTGCTCTTTTGATCTTGGTCAATCGTGTAAAATGTATTCTCATTTATCTCGTATCCTTTCCAAATCAATACAGTCAAAGATGGTCCCCTGGACAACAAGTACAACTCATCACCAACAGTGTTGTCACCTCTGATACGTGCTTCCAACCAACTGATGAAAGTCCTGATGTGTTCACATGTAATCCATCCGTCGACCGCTCGGTGTTTGGAGCGCAGATCGTTCTTGTGTTCATCGACATACGGGTCACCAAGGTAGAGTTCTCAGAGAAGCTGTAGTGTGCTTGAGACCAAGAATATCCGTCCTGCATATTAATGAGTCCCTTCCAAGCGTGCCTTTTCCAAATAGTCTCCCCTCATACCGCGATTTAGGGAGACCTATCTTCTTAAGGCCGGAATGAAGTCAACACAAAACCCGATGACATCCTCTCGCTTGATGGCCCATGGAGATGCTTCCTTCGGCCTAGCGCGTTACTGACATATTTCTTTAGGACTCCATGAACCTCTCAAAGGGGTACATATTGTGTAGAAATACGGGCCCGAATGACAATCTCGTCAACTAGATGAACTAGGACGTGCGCCATGATATTGAAGAAGGATGGTGGGAACACCAGCTCGAAACCGACAAGACATTGCACCACATCACTCCTTAGCCTTGGTATGATTTCGGATCGATCACCTTACGAGAGATTGCATTGAGGAATGCACATAGCTTCACAATGGCTAATCGGACGTTTTACGGTAGAAGCCCCTCAATGCAACGGAAGCGCTTGCGTCATAATCACGTGGCGATCATGAGACTTTAGGTTCGAAACTTTTTCTCGCCATATTTATTATTCCTTTTATATTCGATGAGAAGCCGCCGGGACCTTCATACTAAGCGAGCATTCAAAGAAGATTTCCTTCTCTTCTTTGGTAAGAGCATAGTGGCGGGACCTTCATACTTGCTTTGGAGGCATGCCGTCTTTTTCGTGCAAACGTTGCGTGTCCTCCGTGCCTTAGCTGTATCTTTTGTCTTCCCATACACGCCCAAGAAGCCTAGCAGGTTCACGCAAAGGTTCTTCGTCACGTGCATCACGTCGATCAAGAGCGGACCTCTAGGTCTTTCCAAAGAGGGTAGGTCCCAAAATATAGATTTCTTCTTCCACATGGGTGCGTGTCCCCAGCGTCACTCGGAACAGCTAGTCTGCCGGGACCCTTTCCAAAGATTACGTGTAAATCATTGACCATAGCAAGTACGTGATCACCGATACGCATGGCGGGCTTCTTTCGGTGATCCGCCTCGCCTTTGAAATGCTTGCCTTTCTTTTGACATTGATGGTTGGTCGGAAGAAATCGAAGTACTCCATACTGTCGGGCAGCAAAGCTTACACTTGTTCACTTATTATGACGGTTCACCAGGGCCTCTTTCCTCCTCCCTTTTCTGCTCACTCGTAGGGGTCCAGACCCCCACAAAGGGAGGAGTCGATCAACATCTCAGCCATTGGTACGATGGCCTGGTACACATTCTTCCTGCAGCTTGCCGTATATACTATCGGTGTCAAGTAAACAAAGTGCATGCGTGGTATCCCTTGTTTGTCCGTCTCGAAGGTTCTTGAGAGCGGGCCAATCGTTGATGGTCACGAACAGCAACGCCTTTAGGTTAAATTCCTCCTGTTTGTGCTCATCCCACGTCGTACACAGTTTCCATTCCACAGCTGTAAAAGTTCTTCAACTAATGGCCTTAGGTACACATTAATGTCGTTGCCGGGTTGCTTAGGGCCTTGGATGAGAACTGGCATCATAATGAACTTCCGCTTCATGCACATCCAAGGAGGAAGCTTATCCATACATAGAGTCACGGGCCAGGTGCTGTGATTGCTGCTCTGCTCCCCGAAAGGATTAATGCCATCCGCGTTTAAAGCAAACCATACGTTCCTTGGCTCACTTGCAAACTCATCCCAGTACTTTCTCTCGATTTTTCTCCACCGCGACCCGTCAGCGGGTGCTCTCAACTTCCCGTCTTTCTTACTCTGAACAGGCGTTTCAACCGTGGTATTATAGGAGCATACCACATCACCTTCGCAGGAACCCTCTTCATGGGGGGCTCGCCGTCAACATCACCAGGGTCATCTCGTCTGATATTATACCGTAATGCACCGCATACCGGGCATGCCTTCAGATCCTTGTATGCACCGCGGTAGAGGATGCAGTCATTAGGGCATGCATGTATCTTCTGCACCTCCAATCCTAGAGGGCATACGACCTTCTTTGCTGCGTATGTACTGTCGGGCAATTCGTTATCCTTTGGAAGCTTCTTCTTCAATATTTTCAGTAGCTTCTCAAATCCTTTGTCAGGCATAGCATTCTCTGCCTTCCACAGCAGCAATTCCAGTACGGTACCGAGCTTTGTGTTGCCACCTTCGTAATTGGGGTACAACCCTTTTTTGTGGTCCTCTAACATGCGATCGAACTTCAGCTTCTCCTTTTGACTTTCGCATTGCGTCCTTGCATCGACAATGACCCGGTGGAGATCATCATCATCGGGCACATCGTCTGGTTCCTCTTGATCTTCAGCAGCTTCGCCCGTTGCATCATCATCATGCACATCGTCTGGTTCCTCTTGATGTTCAGTAGCATCACCGTATTCAGGGGGCACATAGTTGTCATCGTACTCTTCTTCTTCGCCATCTTCCATCATAACCCCTATTTCTCTGTGCCTCGTCCAAACATTATAGTGTGGCATGAAGCCCTTGTAAAGCAGGTGGGTGTGAATGATTTTCCGGTCGGAGTAAGACTTCGTATTCCGACATATAGGGCATGGACAACACATAAAACCATTCTTCTTGTTTGCCTCAGCCACTGAGAAAATCATGCACGCCCTTAATGTACTCGGAGGTGTGTCTTGAACCGTACATCCATTGCCGGTTCATCTGCGTGCATTATATATAATTAAGTGTGTCAAAAATCATTACAGAACATCATGAATAGATAATTAAGTGACCAAATTAATAGAAGTTCATCATCACATTAAAACCAAAGTACATACATAGTTCTCATCTAACAACATAAAGCTCTGCAGAGCATCTAAATTAATTAAACCATACATTGAAACTATGTAAAACATTTCAATGCAAAAACAAATGCGATCATAATCGCAACCAATGTAACAATTGATCCAACGACATAATGATACCAAGCCTCGGTATGAATGGCATATTTTCTAATCTTTCTAATCTTCAAGCGCATCGCATCCATCTTGATCTTGTGATCATCAACGACATCCGCAACATGCAACTCCAATATCATCTTGTCCTCCTCAATTTTTCCAATTTTTTCCTTCAACAAATTGTTTTCTTCTTCAACTAAATTTAACCTCTCGACAATAGGGTCGGTTGGAATTTCCGGTTCAACAACCTCCTAGATAAATAAAATCTATGTCACGTTGGTCGGCATAATTGTCATAAACAATAAATGAACCAATAGTTATGAAAAGATAATATATACCACATCGGAATCATAGACAGGACGAGGGCTGACGGGGGCGGATACCAAAACCATCGCACTATATAAGATGCAATAATAAAAGTAAGAAAATTATACAAGTATCTATATAAACATACAAGTAAGAATTTTTTTCCTTTCAGAAAGAAGATAAGAACAAAAGGCTCACCACGATGGTGCCGGCGACGAGATCGGCGCGGGCGATCGACGGCGGTGAAGACGGGGACGGGACGTGACAGACCGCTAAACCTAGACAATATTGAGGAAAATGGAGCTTGGAGGTCGAGCTTGGAGAGGAGAAATCTTAAGTAGTGTGGCTCGGGCATTCCATCGAACACCTCATGTGCATAGGAGGTGAGCTAGAGCACCACAAAGCTCTCCCCTCGCCGGCCACGAAAAACAGAGCACTGGAGTGCTCGCTCTCATGGCAGTGGTATATATAGGCAACTAATTGGTCCTGGTTGGTGGCTTGAACCGGGACTAAAGGGCAGCCTTTGGTCCCGGTTCATTCCTCCAACCGGGACCAATGGTGGTGGGCCAGGAGAGAGGCCCATTGGTCCCGGTTCGTCCCACCAACCGGGACCAAAAGGTCCAGACGAACCGGGACCAATGGCCCACATGGCCCGGCCGGCCCCGGGGCTCACGAACCGGGTCCAATGCCCCCATTGGTCCCGGTTCTGGATTGAGCCGGGACTAATGGGCTAGCCGGGCCTGGACCATTGCCCCCTTTTCTACTAGTGTTGGGTACTGCCCTGATGTGGTAGGCTGCTTGCGTGGCGCGCATGTGGCCGCAGCGGCCCGATCTGGTTAGGCCAGATTTGACTGTTCATGTTGCTGGTTGCGTGGTGGCTTCCGCCGTCGGCGTCCTGGGGTGCTCGTCCATGGTGCATGCTCTGCTACGGCTCTGCCCTGTCTCGGTCTTCATGGTGCCATCTTGGGAGCTCCCTAGGGTTGGTGGTTGCATAGGTTGTCGGGCAGGTCATGGCGGCTCTGTTGGTAGTCCATTCCTTCTCCTAGGTTCGGGCCAGCGGTGCGGTTTGCTCGCAGTGCGAAGATGGCCGGGACGCGGGGCTCATGCTCCGACGGATCAATGTGGTGCCAGGGAAGGGTCGGAGCTCTCGCTCTGGTAGGTGTTGGGTGGCTCGGTCCGGGTGGTGTCCATGGGTGATGAGGTCTCTCTCCTCATGGATACGGTGGTCATTGGTGGTGGTCGGGTCTCCGCTCTCCTATCGGGCAGTTCGGCTCTGGTGACCACGGTTGAGGCGTTACGCGAGCGGGCTCAGCGACGGCTATCAGTAGCCACGGGTTTGTGCCTTCCGTCCACGGGGACTGGCTGGGGACTGATACGTCCCCAAAAATGATGCTTAATCTTGTATCATTTTTGGGGACTAAAATATTAACCCAGTGTCTAGTGTCAGTTGTTGTCTTCTGGTTATCTTTGAGGAGGTGTTGAAGATGAAGCGTGCCCAGGTCGTCTATGAGTCTCGACGGGAGGATCAAGTTCAACTATGTGGGGGCGGTAAACCAGTGAAGGTGAGTCTCTTCAATGAGGCCATGTCTCTACATGAGGCTGGAGTGGGCAGTGTAATCTATAGAGTGGTGTTATCCACAAGGAGTCGACATGTATCTCGCTAGGGCTGATCAGCGATACTCAATTGCACATGAGGGTCGATCGTGCTAAACGAACTAACGACTACCTAGCTCTTTACTATGATGTTTGATCCCGGTACGTTGTTTAGCACTAGCGACTAACTGATTCTCCACTATAATATTTGATCCCTAATACTTTATCCACAAGGAGTCGGCATGATACTGCCATCACTTTTGGTTGTCACCGAGAAGGGGTCAATGCCCAAAAGCTAGTGTTAATTTTATCTTAATTTAAAAGTTTCTAGTATCCACAAGGAGTCGACATGCATCTCGCTAGGTTGGGCAGTTCAAGGCATATTTGAGGTGGTCCATAAATTCACCAAATCGAAATTGGAAGAGAGATTATTGTGATTAATGAAGCCTATCAATTTAACTTGTCCAAGATTAAGGAGACATTGTTAGGAATAATCTTGAGTTATGTAGGAGTACTAGTATAGTTCATGTGCAAATTTGTGTTAGCTAATTAGGCATATGCAAGCCAAGTCACCGGGTGGCACATCTTGTACTAGTTAATCTGGCTAGGACTTGTAGCTGTGTCCGTGTATGGCTTGCATGCCATGCTAATTAGTCCTGACCAAGTAGGCTATGTTTAGGCTACTGTCCTAATAGGTTTGGTTGGCCGTGTCAAAGTCCGTATAGGAATCAGGATGTTTGAGTCGGTTGCTGGGTCTGCTATATATGCACGACTAGGCTGTGAGTTTTCTTGTAACACCATGGAGAAAACATAGAAAAATATAAAGAGAAACAACAGGCACGACATGGGCCCTTGGCTATAAGTTTTCGTGATCGTGTTCATCATGTGATTTGATGTGGTCGATCCTGAAGGTGAGTTTCAACACCTGAGACCATGAAAGAATGCAGGATACGGAGTGCACGGGCGTCCTCAGCCACAAATCGACGCGGCGCGCTGCCATCCTAGACCCTACCGTGGCCTGACATGGGGGTGGCATTGCAACGACGCCGATCTACGACTCAAGCACAGCCTGGCCAACGGGGCGCTTAGGCCTGACCAACGGCATTGGCGACCTGAAGGGGGGGGGGGGGGGCAAGATGGCCCCGGGCGGCTGGCCAGCACGGCTGGCGGTGCACAGCTTTGACTGCAGAACATGGCCGCATGGACGATGCAGGACGACAAGGATCCCGGTGAGGCGAGGATGGCGGGAGGGATGGCGGGCTTTGATTGGGGAAAAACGATGAGGCGATGCTGGGGGACCAGAAGAGGGAGGCGTGGCCTCGGGGCTAGGGTTAGCAGCATGGTCACGCGCGAGGGAAGAGCTATGAGGCGATTCCGGGGGATAAGAAGAGGGAGGCGTGTCGAAGCTACGCTAGGGGATGGCGGCATGGTGTACGGCCGGCGTGGGCGGGGGTGGCTCGATTGGGAGAGAGAGCATCGGGAGGGCGAGAAGCGATAGAGAAAAGAGAGAGGCGTGTGTGAGGAATGACGTGAGGGGCAGCGGGCCTCATGGGCAGGGACCGAGCTTCATGGACCCTCGAATCAAGTTTTTCAGGGTTCCGGTGAGGCTTTGGAGGGCCCATGAGGGAGGGCTATCGTCCGTCGATCCATGGTGAAATTCAACGTATCAAATGGCTGTAAAGAATTACCACGACGTGGATACCGCGGCTGCATGGTTACTCGCGCAGTTTTTCCCATAGAGAATTAAAGAAAAAAATAATCATACATATGTCACTCTTATTTTGAGAGTACAAGATCAATGATTCAGTTAAGTGTCAATTCCCTTGTCCGAAGAATACTTGGGTAACATCAATTATGTAGTAGAAGATTGAAGGAGTTTTTTTTATTATGGTTGAGAATATTTGTACATGTTGTTTGTCAATTAGGGGGCACACTAAGTTTGTTACCTAGGAAGCAAAAGAACATGCTGGCATTGTTATATATTGCTAAACTAGTGTACAAACATGGTGGTATTACATGGCTCTGAATTGTCATAAAGTTATATTCTATATCTTCTCTACATGGTAATAGCATGAGTAGATTAAAACCTTAGTTTTGTGAGCATCAATAACTTATCTATGCTGCTTGACTAAAGTTGGCGACACTATTGCATTTCGGAGTACAGAGTCTCATTGAAACTTATCTATGCTGCTTGAACTATGGGCGAGCTCCCTCCTACCTACCTTCCTCTCTTGGTGCCTTACTGGACAGAACGGAATCGCTAGCCTGTTGTTTCTACTAGTAGGAGAAGTTGATGTTCCATGGAATTGCTAACCCCGTCTTCCAAATTTAAAGTTTAATCTCTTTGTTATTGATCTAAGAGAAAAAATGTGTTCTGCAGCTCTAATGTGATAGTATTTCAACAAATAGTGATAAAGTCGTTATCTTGCACATTGGCCTCCAACAAGCAACATTATCTCTATCATCACCATGTTGGGTGTCCAAGGTTTGGTATGCAAATGATCCTTCTTGGACCATGCTTCTATATCTTGATCTTTTCTGTATGTTTTGTTGATTGCTTTTGCCACATATGTTTTATGTGTAGTGTTTTAAGAAACGGGAAATTCTCTCCACAAGGGAGCTTGTGCATCTTATCTAGAATATTGGTAACCGCTCTTATCCTGAGATTATTTTGTGCTGCAATGGATGTTCATTTTAGCATTTTAACATGGTGAAGCAATGATTCTAAACATGAAAAGTGCATTCATGTGGGCCTACTTTATCATTTTTTGGGATTGCAATCTATTTTCCATGTGGCAATTAATTTGCTCCTTCAACGTAGGTTCCTAGTTTGAATTACCGAGTAGACCTCCTAAAGTAATTAATGCAAGGTTGGCCTAAAACTCATGCCTAGTATTTAAGTTTTTGTCTTAACCCTTGCCCATACATTTGTTAAGATATATGGTTCTGCCTGTAGCTTTATTATCTACGTTCTAGAACATTTTCACAAAAAATAATTGTGCTTTCTACATGAGTTTCAGAGTTTCTTGGTTCATACACGTAGTGACGAGGAGATTGTCCTGAATTTAGCAAGCGCCATAGGATGATTCCTGCATTTTGAAGGTATTTTTGTGAAATGTAAACATGTAAACCCAGTCTCATTCGATACTCGAATGGTAATGATCATGTCTTCTTAAAATTGAAATTCATTATATTTCTTTGTTTGCAGAAATATACTATTACTGCAGTTGTCACCAACGTCATTTCATACGTGTGTGGATGTCTGGATTTGACTTATCCAATTATATGTGAGGAAGAATTTTAGCCATCGGCAATTTGCTTCAGGTCCCTTTTTTAATTAGTCCATATATTTCTAGGCTTTTCACTATACATCTTTATTGACATGGTCACCCATTAAGCATTTTTATGTATGTTCCCCAAATCATCTTTCCAAGAAACTTTCATTACCCTTGCATGTTCAATTTGTTTTGGCAAGGCCAAAGTCAAAACGATAGTGGTAGTCCATTGCCACATGGGAGCAATTTATCTCTAATGATGGCATCCAATATGCATTTCCTTGATTGTATTTTGCTGATTGCTCGCCAAACATAATACTAGGTAATTTGAAATAACTGTGAAGTATCATGGTTGTTGATTGATCGCCAATCATAATAGAATAATTGTGAAGTTGATATAAAAGGAAGTTTTGACCTCAGTATGTGGCTAAGAAATTTAACTCCCATGTGTAGATACTAGAAACTTTTAAATTTAGATGAAATTAAAACTTGCTTTTGGGCATTGACCCCTTCTCAATGACAAGATGAAAGTAGCTGAAACACAAAACCCTGAATAAAAACAACATCCATTTCTTGTTTGTCATGCATAGGTGCAATATTTGCCTAATAAGAATAATGTTTTGGTGCCTACTCAAACATCATGCTATATTGTCGATTTTTTATTTCCATTACTGCTGTAAAACTATCTTACCTGTGCTATTGAATGTTATGCATTGTACCAGACAATATCATCGCGTAGGTAAAATGTACTAGTGCTTTATTTATAGTTGCACAGAGAAATGAGGTTACACCAAGTCTGCTGGCAAGAGGTGGTATGACAACACGCAAAACTCGATTCTGCCTTGTCTATCTATCTCCTACCTGCTGCACTCCTTTAGTTTTAAACTCAGCGCAAGTCGTCAGACCTTGTGGCGTGCGTGGATGATATTTTATGATAGTGAATCATATTAGTATATCATATATATTGGTTTGGCGTGTATTGCTTGCCTTAAGAATGTGTGACACAGGGTTCACTAGGTAGTCGTCCCATGTAAAGAAGGTTGACATGTATTAATTTAGTGCCGGTCATTGTGCACGCACGTATAGATATAACTTGATTCTCTCTTGTTTATCTATCTCCTCTGTGCTGCATATGTTGAGTCTTAAACTTTGCACAAATGATTCAAATACTCAGACCTCGTGGGTCTGTAGATGATTTTTTATGACAGCAAATCAGATTGGCATCGCGTTTATATTGAGTTGGTGTGTACTATTTGCCTTAAGAATGTGTGACACGTAGTTCCCTAGCTGGTTGCCTCATGTGATCAAAGTTGACATGCATTAATCTAGAGTCGGTCGTCGTGCAAGCACGCATAGTGTTAGAATAAATTTGAGGCACTGTCGATCATCCGAGGACCAAGCAATCACACGAGCACGACATCGAGATTTGTTAACGAGGTTCACCGATATGGCTACATCCCCGGGGCCTGACTATGGGCGCTCCTCTCCATAATACCGCTACAATACCACACCCGGTCGCCCTGGACGCCGGCACAAGCCGCCGGCTTCCCCTGCGTTTCTGTGCTATTATGTTGGCATAGGTTATATCGTGTGTCTACCCCGCTATATATGAGAGGCCTAGGATACAAGTGTCCTACTTGGACATGACAGCATATCCTATCTAAACACAATACAACTACAAGTCCTACTGTAACCTACCTTGTACACTATATTCGACACAACTCTAACAAACTGCACCTTGACGAATATTCTCCACCACCTTGAATTCGTCAATGTGTTAAACTTTCATGAACATTGAACTTGAGTTTATCCCATGAGCGTCGCTGCTCCTCCAAAAGACTCCATATGACTCCACCTGTAACATGAAGTCCCTTCTTTTCTTGACCACAGTCAACACTCGAGCAAAATTAAGTTTCTTGTTACTCTAGTTTGTGCTCCCAACTTTCAGAGTATTCGTACAATGCCATCACACGCTAATCACTGACCTGCGTGAAAGTGGACAACTCACATATTGGATGTCACACATAAGAATTACTTGAACTCAACATCACAGTTCCATTCTTGATCGCCTGTCTGAAACTTAAAGGAATTTCATCGTTGCTTGTAGTCATCCCGAGTCAAATTAGCAGTTGTTTCACCACATGTATGACCACCAGAGCCCTGACATGTCTCTATGCACCATGCATACCGCACGCCTCGCCACTATTACCGCGTCGAACCTCCGCTGTCCTGGTCAAGTCAAGGGTCGTGAACCCACACCCCTCAACCCCCACTGCAGAGTACCACCGATCATCACCGACGGGTGACGAGTTTCACGCTTCCATCAGACCACTGGGCTACAGTCCAAACTGCATGCCACTCGCTTTTCCCGCTGAAATAGGCTTCGACTCTCTGAGCTCTTACGCCGTAGCCCCTCAATCAACACTGATTGAAGTCTTCCAGACTCCAGCTCCACCTTCAACATGACTCCATGGTAGATGATCAATCCACCCTCGCGCCCTGTCGACTTCAAACTCCATGTGTACATCACCTTGAATCAACCCCGCGCCATAGTCTTGTCGACGCCACCCAAGCCCTCGGGCATGCACCACGTGTTTCACGCCCCAGAAGTCGGCCACTATCAGAATCACACACCTATGTCGTCGTCGTTGATTACACCACCATCTTCTGTACCAGCCGACTTGCCTCGATCCGCCAGACTATCCAGTCAAACCCAGCCGAACTTGTCCGACTACATGACACGCTCGAGGCTCCCAAAACGTCTTCCAAGAATTTTCATCCATCACATGATAATTCCATCTTAGCTGACATGACTTCCCGCAACGCCTTCAAGAATCCCCATTGTGCCAACAAATCTTTCACCCCTATCTGCCATAAGCCAAGGTTTTCAGTTCCATGAACTTCTCCACCTCAAACCTGATACCCGTTGATGTCATGGTTCTTTGTATGGCTGACCCTGCGAAAAATTATCTGAGCTCTCTTCTCACACAATGCCCAAGTACACGAGGTTGTACTACTAGCAAATTCCGATCAAAAATCTTTCTGGTCTTCACGTGTGTAGCGCTCCCTGGCACAAAATTCCAATGCTAAGCTTTGCTTTGCCTTCTGCTATTTCCCATGAACGCCAACGTGAATACGTGATGGATTTGTTTTCCCTCGCCGAATCGATCTGCCTCTCGCCGCGTCGACAAGGACTCGGTCCTCCTTGTTTCTTCAAACAATTTATATGTGTAGCTTGCACCGCCGCTGCACACAGCTCCTCAGCCAGCCTCGCCTATGTGTGGCCTCACACCCTGCACTGCTACGCCTAGTCCACGGCCCGACCACGTGTAGCTCCATGGGCCACCTGCCTTGCAACGCTCCAAGGACCTTGGGCCAGCACACTTCCGCACATCTGGCTTAGTAGAACCTCGTCCGACTAGGCTTCCAACGCCCATGCCTTGTGCTTCGGATCGAATCTGACCTCACTTACACGTTGATACGCGTCGCCGCCATGTGCACACGACGCCTTGCCCAAATCGAAGTCTCCTGCAGTCCTGCTCTGCCGTTGCCGCCATAGTACGCTCGCCCGATCTATCTGATCGCCGCATGTCTCGTCGGATGCTGCCGCACGTACACGCGCCTTCCACTGATATGCTTTCTTCAATCTTGCAGTGAACCGCACCGCAACCGGTTGCATCTCAAACTCGATACTTTCCGTGGATCAACAATCCATGGTCTTCGAATAACCTAGCTCATGATACCACTTGTTAGAATAAATTCGAGGCACTCTATCGATTATCCGAGGAACAAGCAATCACACGAGCACGACACCGACATTTGTTAACGAGGTTCACCGATATGGCTACATCCCCGGGGCCTGACTATGGACGCTCCTTCCCATGCGTTCCTGTGCTATTATGTTGGCATAGGTTACATCGTGTGTCTGCCCCGCTATATATGAGAGGCCTCCATTACTAACAACTTTTTTTCAAAAAAATTTCAGAATTTTTTTTTCAATTTTTTTTTCAATTTTTTTCGTTTTTTTCTTAATATCGGGTCACTATGGCTTAATCTCGGGTCAATATGCTTAATCTCAAGTCAAATCGCACTAAGTGGTCAAAGTTTCCGGAAGGTCACCCATCCTCACACTACTCCAGCCCGAGCACGCTTAACTTCACAGTTCTATCCAACCCCAGCACCACCTCACTTAACAGGCACTTGTTGATATATCTATCATATCAATCCTATTAAATCTTGTTGATGT
Source organism: Aegilops speltoides (assembly GCA_021437245.1). Taxonomy (NCBI): domain Eukaryota; kingdom Viridiplantae; phylum Streptophyta; class Magnoliopsida; order Poales; family Poaceae; genus Aegilops; species Aegilops speltoides. The sequence continues at coordinate 139,016,819 of CM038147.1, forward strand.
CTAGGACTTTGTTCATATTCATGAGTATGATGAAATTTTGAAAAATATTTCAAACTTCCCGGTCATATTACGTATCATTTTTTGAAAGAAAATTCAAAAAAAAATTGAAACCAATTTTTTTTCTATTACTAGTGGCGCACCTAGCAAATGGTGCGCCACTAGTAAGTTTGATTTTTTTTTCCATTTCCCCCGTCTAGATATTAAAAACCCCGTATCTTTTATTCTGTTAGGTTTTTGGGGATTCTGAAAATCTTGAACAAAGTTTCCCCCATTCAATTCGGATGTAACTTTTTGAGTAGATGATTTTTCATATAATTTTTTTTTAATCCGAGTTCGTACGCAAAAGTTATGCCCATTTTACAAATTCCAGAGAGATTTTGCAAATAAAGTCAAAATTCATGTTTGTAAATTTTCCCAACAAGTAGACCACATATCACATGGGACACTTATTTTCTTTTATTTTTTTGACATTTTCATCATTTTCTTTTAGTTTTTTTAAACTGAAAAGGTGATCCACCGGGGGTGGTGCATTCGGTGGAATTTTTGGTCAAAGTTAGTAATGGCGCACCGTGGGAGTGGTGCGCCATTTAGTAGTTCAACTAGTAATGGCGCACCACACACACGGTGCGCCATTACTAGTTTTGAAAAAAAATAAAAGAAAATAGTAGTGGTGCGCCATAACTAGTGATGGCACGCTATCCCCTGGTGCGCCATTACTAGTTTTGAAAAAAAAATGTTAGTAGTGGCGCACCGTGGATGTGGTGCGCCATTAGTATTTGGACATTAATGACGCACCAACACATGGTGCGCCATTAGTATATAGTAGTGGCGCACCACATGTGTGGTGCGCCATTAATATCCATATTATTTATAGCCCTTTTCCTATTAGTGAGTCCTGCTGTAACCTATATTCGACACAACTCTAACACATAGGCATACATGGGATTGATGGACATCGTACAGTTAATCATACTCAATTGGCTCATCAATGATACTCAATTGCACACGATGTAGATCAATGATACTCAATTGCACATGAGGGTCGATCGTGCTCAACGAGCTAGCCACTTGTTAGCTCTCCACTGTAATGTTTGAGGCCGACCAATTATACTCAATTGTGCACGAGGTTGATCAGCAATACTCAATCGCACATGAGGGTCGGTCGTGCTAAATGAGCTAACGACTACCTAGCTCTTTACTATGATGTTTGATGCCCGTACGTTGTTTAGCACTAGCGACATTTTAATTCTCCACTATAATATTTGGTCCCTAGTACGATGCCTGGCTAGCTATAAATACACGTCTGGGTAGGCTCATCCCTAACCAGCCTCATACCATATCACCTGCTATACAGCAAAGCAGCAAGCAGCAGCTAGCTAGCTAGTGATTACCTGTTCTTGGAAGCAAGCCATGGCCGTCGGTGCAACGCTCAAGAAGATGGCGATGGCCTTCTGCATGGTGGTGATCTTGTCCACTGGACAGCTGGTGATGGCCACGCCGGAGGAGGCAGGACAAATAGATCGCCGCCTCCAGCTGGAATTCAATCTGAGCTTACAGTGTCCTATCGACCCCAAGTGTTTGGCCTGCATTCCTGGTTGTAAGGAGGACATACCTTGCATTGTTAGATGCGGAGCTAACCCGGATGATCTGTTTTGCCCTAGCGACCCCAAGTGCGAGGCCTGCAAGATTGGTTGTCATGTCCCAACTTCCTCGTCTGAGGCTATTGCGGACTGTGAGATTAAATGTGCGCTCAAACCTGCCGTCTGAGGCCTGCGTGTCTGCTTGTTCCTCTCAAGCTTTCTTGCCAGGAAGCATGCACGGTTTCATTTGATTTCACCCTCCCACACTCATATTATGCCCCGATTGTTGGTCGCTCGTGCCTGCCGGCCGGGTAGTGTGTTGTTGTTTCGAGTTCCCCTCGGTTTGATTTGATTTCACCCTCCAAAACTCATCTTATGCTCGGATTGTTGTGCGCTCGTGCCAGCCGGCCGGGCAGTGTGTTGGTGTTTCCAATTTCCCTCAATTTGTTTATGCTTCGGCTTCTCAATAAATTTAAGGATGGATCCCATCCATATATGTGGTTTTGCAGTGGATGTGTATGTGTAATGTATGATGGATGTACGCACCATCAAATATACTCCATTCATTTCTAAATACAAGTACTTTTAGAGATTTCAATATGGACAACATACAGATATATATAGACGTATTTTAAAAAGTAGGTTTACTTATTTTGCTCTGTATGTACTCCCTCCGTCCCGAAAAACATGTCGCAACGGTATTTTTGTGAAAAAGTCCTTCAGGTTTATCCGACCGAACCCGCGGTCCAATCGTCTCCTCCGCCAGCTCGCTCAGTTCCACTAGCTCCCCCGCAACGCCGGCGCCCTCGCGTAGCTCAAGCACACCGCCCGCCGCGCAGCTCCACCGCAACCCCGCGCGGATCCACCTCTACCCCGTGCAGCTCCACCGCTCCCCCGCGCAGCTCCCCCGCTCCCCTTTCCCGCATCCCTAAATTTCCAAGCTTTCCCCCATCCCCTTCCGGAAAATCGGCGCTTGCTGCCCGTCGATTCTCCACTACCACCACCAATCCCGGCCACCGTCGAGAGGGGAGAGCAGGAGGAGGAAAAGGTCACTGGCGCCGGCAAGATAGGGGAGAGCAGGAGGAGAAAAAGGGACCAGATGAGTGGCAGCGGGTGGTGGCGATGCACGGCACGGTCGATGGAGAGGCGTCTGCGGCGGAGCTCGTCGGCGTCGCGTATGCCAGGGCGTCGAAGCCGACCAACGCGTCCGCCGCCTAGTCTCCTGGAGCGAGCGGCCACAACTACAAGGGCGCCTCCGCGTCCGCCGTGCTGGCCTGCCTGGCTTGCGGCAACAGCTGGACCCAGGACGACGACGGCGGTGAAATTGAGGAATTGCAGGAGGTCAGCCGTCCACATCCCTCCTCTGTTGGTGAAGCATCATGGAGTAATCCTGTTAATTTATCTGCTGCTGTTTGTGGTCCAACTCCTGTTAATTTTACTTCAGAAAGAATGCCAATCCATCTGCTGCTATTTGTTGTGTGTACATACTGTTAATTGATCTCCAGATTGTGGAGCTGTAAGGAATATCGTGGACTAATCCTGTTAATTGATCATGTGTGATTGTCTCCGTGAGTAGTCCTGTTAATTGTCCCTGTGTACTGTCTAATTGTTCATGCAACATCATGGATTTTTATGACCTGAACTTATCATGTTGAATAAAATTAATGGAGAAGGGATTCATTCTTCTTCACACCTTGTTTGTTTCTTTCTGCTTGAATGCATGGTGTACAGTACAAATAGGCTAGGCTTTGAACTTTGATGATTTTTTTTAGTTCAAAGCACTTCGAGTACTCCACAAATTTCAGTAAACTTTCCTACACTGGACACTGTAAACTTCCAGTACACAAAATTCAGATTTCCTCAAGGCCGACATCGTCCAGCACCTCAAGGCCGTCCACTCCTGTTCAAGATTTCAGATTCAGAGGTGAGTACTGAAACTACTTGATGCTAAGATTCAGACTAAAGTTCACTGTCAAAACTGTCAATTTGCTCCTTGATGTGGGCATTTCTAGTTTGATCCAGAGATTTAGAAGATTAAGCGACCCATTCGCACATCTAGAGACAACAATTTCTGTTACTAGTATAGTTTTTCTAGCTAATTAAGAAACCTCCAGCAGGATAATTCTCCAACGGTTAGTTAACCACAGCAACTGATTTCTGCATGTGCTTAAAAATCGACCAGGTGATAGTTTTGGCACCAGAGGGCAGGAGCAGGGGAGGCGCAAGAGCTGCTCGGACAGGGACGGCAGCCGGCGAGATCTGTCAGGTACGGACCACTTAACAAACTTTTACTGTCACAGCAACTCCCAAGCAACTGCTGGTGCTGCTAGCAACAACAAACAGCTCTGTACATCTTTGTCCCCGGATAAAACCATCAAAAGAGACGAAAACACATAGCAGCAACTGTTTCATCACACGAGATGGAACAGTTTTGTAATGGAGCCGAATGAACGAACGTGGTCTGACATTTTCAATCATGAGTAAATCAGAAACTAGTCTCAGCTTGAGTCCTGAACTTGTGTATTTTCCTTTTCTTTCAGTGAACTAGTCTAGCTATTGAGTCATGATGTACTGTAGTTTTTTTATTTAAATGTTTAATTGACAAATCATTTTTAATGGTGTGCACAGGTTTCAGTGAACTAGTCTCAGCTTGAAACAGTTAACTGAATTTTGTCAGTGGAATGGATCTTTTTGAACCACTCTGAATTCTGTTTCTGAAAAATAGTCGGGTCATCTTCACATCCTGTGTTGTGTGTGTTTCTGAAAAAAAAACAGTTAACTGAATTTAAATGTTGTTAATGCATTTTAGAATTTTAGAATGACTAAATTTTCAGCCAAGTTTGTTTCTGAACAGTAGTGACATGGAGTAGTGTAGTGGTCCTGTAGTGACCAAATTTTCAAATACTCTCTGTAAGTTGGTGAAAATACCCCTTATATACTCTTACAACCTGGGATTGCAATTGCAATTGCTATAGTTGATAAAGCTAGATTGATTACAACCTGTAGGCCTTTTTTACTAAAGCTAGATTGCAATTTTCCTTACTATTGTTAGTTGTTGAACTCTGTACTCATGTGCCATGCATAAATAGTGTTATCTTGAATGACTGATCTAAGTCACATATCTTACGAGTTAATTTTTGATACAGCAAGCAACAACATGACGAAGAGATTACAACAACAACAGTCGCTACAGATCAATCGACAGGGGAAGAACAACAGAAGACCAGAGATTGTACTGTACCTTCTTCTTCAGAGAAGATCAGCAGCGAAGAACAGCAGGTCAGCACGAGCACGAGCTCCACCAGCAAGCATGCAGCGTGGGCGAGCGTACACGCACCCGAGCGTTGGTGATACTCCAATGGCAGCGGCGCCGGTTTTTGGTCGCCGGAGGAGCTTACTGACGAGCTCCAATGGCAGCAAGCGGCAGACCACCACGGCCAGGCGAACCAGCAACCAATCGACAGGAGAAAAGTGACCTGAAGGACCAGAAGATCACCCTGAAGCTGTTGAGCCGCTCGGGGAAACTAGAGGAGGAGCGACGGCGCTGAGCTCGTGTGCGGAATCGGCGGCCGGAGTGGGAGGAGACGGGATCGATTCCGTCAATCAGCGGCTTCCCAGCAAGCGTGGCTCAAGGAGGGCGTAGGTATCGGCGAGGCGGAGCTCCTGGTATGCTCGGGAGGGACTGAGGAGGTGCGACGGCGCCGAGCCCCTGTGCGGACGCCGCTGCCGGAGGGGGAGGAGACGGGCTCGTTTTTGGAGTGGGGGCAGCTCCTGTGCGGAAGCAGCGGCCGGCAGCAGGGGAGAATCTGCAGGATAAGATGCAGCAGCGGCAGGAGCTCCACCGGCAGCAGCGGCAGGAGCTCCACCTGCCTGGAGCCCGGCCGGCGGCAGGATCTTCCCGCGACTTGGACCTGCGTGCGGGTTGCTTTGAGAGAATTCAAAGTTGCGGGAGGGTGTTTTTGTAAAAAATGCGGTAGTTCAAATTTGAAACCCCCTGCGACATGTTTTTTGGGACGGAGGGAGTAGTTCATATCGGAATCTCTAAAAAGACTTATATTAGAAGCGCATGAAGTATATGATACTGCCATCACTTTTGGTTGTCGTGCATGCATATTTTCAACTCTATATTAATGTATTGATTCTGCAATTGTCAACTTGCCATGCCAATGATCCATCACTCCAGATCGGTACTGCTAATTTGAATTCTTCCTTCATTGTCTCCTAGCGGCAAACCCACGGGCTTTGCCATTTTCACTAATAATTGCTTAAAGGAAATACAAAGTTTTTGCTCAGTACTAAACTTGCAGCAACAACGTAAAGAAGAAGAGAAAAGGGAAAACGAGTTGGGGTAGATAGATTGAAACCTAGTGTACACCGTTGGGTGATGGTATAACTTTCCTTGGACGCGAGACTTTCCCCTCCCTCCCGTGTCGCTCTCGCGAGCGACAGGGAGGGCAAACCCTAGCACTATCGGGATCAGCCCCATCCTCCCCTTGCCGCTGCCGGGGTGTTCCACTGGGCAAAGCCGGTCGGCAACGGCGGCGGCGGCGGGTTCTCGTCTTCCCTCAGGCGGTGGTCGTTGTCGCGGGCTGGCGGCCTCATGCGATGGCGGCACGCGGCGGCGTGTTAGCATGCTCTGGCGACGAGGTTCCATGCGTGCAGGGTGCTCATGCTGCATTAGTAGAAAAACACCTATTAGACCCGGTTCGTAAGGGCCTTTAGTCCCGGTTCATGAACCGGGACTAATAGGTCGTTACTAATACCTTCCCCCTTTAGTCCCGGTTCTAACACGAATCGGGACAGATGGTCCTCCACGTGGCCGGTGCGCCGAGCCAAGGCAGGGGGGCCTTTGGTCCTGGTTGGTGGCACCAACCGGGACCAAAAGGCATCCACGCCACAAGATTCCAAAGGCTGGGGTTTTTGTTTTTTGGGGGGTTGGGGTTTTGGGGTTAATTTAGGTGTTTCATATATTGTGTTAGCTAGCTAATTAATAGAGAGAAGTGTCCTCTCTTATGTCCGTGCTTGGTCGACGCTACGTACTATATACATATAGCCCTCGACACGCTAGCTAGTAAGAAAATGAAGGGAACCACCGAGTACAGAAATTCGTCATGCATACCGAGAGAAATGATCGATCGACCTCTCCTTCTCCGAGAGATTGGTCAAACAACAAGTTTTCGTATCATGTACGTCCGACGCTACTGGCTACATACATGTACAATATATAAGATCTCTCAATTACAGTCCCCTAGCATTTGAAATCAAGTTTCACATGGTATTCTCCGGCTTTATTGATGACGTGGTCAAGAAAGAATCCCGCCAATTCCTCTTGAACTGCTTTTATGCGATCTGGTTCTAGGAGTTCATTCCGCACCTGCCACGTCTAATTTGAAGAAGGGGGTTAACTAATACATATATATGAATGAAACTCAACAGAAATAATGGTGTAATAAAATGAAATTGTGAATATTATTAATTGCTTACGCACTTCATATTGTCTTTGAGAGTAGCCCCGCTTGTTTTTCAAAGTCGCGGTGTGGATGAACTCGCACACGTAGTATCCACAGAAATCATTCCCTTGTTCCTGCCACCAGCACTTTACGAGAAATAGAGGTCAATCAAACTGATAATGAAGCATTATAAATGGCATTGATGAAAGTATAGCTATAGAATCAACGGGAGATGCGCACAACTAGCTAGCCAGTAGTACTTACTTTCGGGTATGTATATCGCAGCTCCTTCGGCAGTCCCGGAGCTTGTGCGGTGAACTGTTTCCAAACCCTGCAAGACAAAGAAAATAATTATTATTACTTGAGATATCAGGAAATGAACAAAAAGTTGCCGATATGGTGCGATAATGATCGATTGAACTTACTTGCTGAGCATTTCAGTCATGTCCGCATAGGTGCTGGGATCTTTCCGTCTCGAGTCTAAGACGGTTACTAGTCCACGCTCAAGCTTAATCTCCAGAAGAATATAGTGGTACCTGCGCACGCATGCATAACTCATCAATTACATTACTATAACCTCGCCGAGTAATAAGGAAACCGAATATGCAAACGATCAAGAACACTCACTTGCCGTTGTAAGGAAAGAGTATGGTATATTTGTTTTGATTTTTGATCAACGATTGTAGCAAGTTGTCCTCGGCCTCTTTGACGTCCTTTTCAATCAGAAATACATCTATGATATTTGTGTTAATGAACCCAATATCATAGATTTCATTTTTTTTGCACTCGACGATCTTCAATCTGCATAATATATTGAGGATAATTAATTATAAATACATGCAATGAAAGAGCCGAGCTATATATAGAGACTTAATGACAGAAATAGTACTTACAGGCAGTAGCAAAAGGCCGTTAATTTATCGAGGGCCTTTTGATTGAAGAACACGAAGAACTCCTCAAATGGAATAGGCAATAGATTATTTCCAACGAGGTCGTGCTCCTCTTTAATGTGCAGATACAAAGTATTCGTCCCCCCAGACTCTCTGCAGGTTTTCATGTACCAAGTATGGAAGCTTCGCATCATTGTTGTTAGAGATTTTTCATCTTTGACGAGAGGCTTCCCGTACTCGTATCTATGTTCTTCCACCTTCATGAAATCAGGAAGTGCATCGTCAGCAGGTAATCTTGTAGATTGCCATAACCGCCACCATCCCGGAACATTAGCGATTTATGTTGCCGCTAGACACATTGAGCGGGGGCACGATTGGTTTGCTTGTTCGCCGAGCTGGTCAATTTTTTCGCAGCTGCTCGTTCTTTTGCTCTTTGATGTCTGACAGTACTTCCCGACCGCTCCGCTTGGAGATATGTCTGTTCAGTAATGCGCTCATAGTTGGTTCTCGGCGGAGACTTTGCCGGTTTCCTCAGGGCATCAAGAGTGCGCTTTGCTTTCACCAGATCTACCTTCTCCTCCGGAGGTGGATGTCTCTTTGCTTTCACCCCTTCAAAGAACTCCTTCACGTGGGTTTGCACGATCGTATTGTTTTCCTCCTCGGTCCTCTCGTACGGTAACTTCTCTAGAGTCTTTAGAGGTGGACTGTATCTGTATTGCCTCTCTCCTCTTCTTGTGTTGCTAGACGCCGGAGCAGACGGAGCGGCTGCGGTGTCTGTCTTCTTTCGTGCTTGCTTACGAGGCAGAGGAGAAGAACTACGACGCGCCGGAGCAGCCGGGGCGGCGGCGGGTCTCTTCCGCCCTTGCTGGCGAGGCGGAGAAGGAGGAGGCTGCTGGCTGCTCGGGAGCATCAGTGCAGGCGGAGAAGGAGGCGGAATGCCGCCACGCGCCGGAGAAGGAGGCGGAGTGCCGCCACACGTCGGAGAAGGAGGCGGAGTGCCGCCACGCGTGCCCTGATCGTCACTCGCCGGAGGAGGAGGCGGTGGAGGAGGCGGAGTGCCCTGACTCGCCGGAGGAGGAGGAGGAGGAGGCGGAGGCGTCCAGTTCGAAAGTTGATGAGCTCCTTCCGCCATAGGCATGGAGTCCTCAGAGCAGAACCCAGCCTAGTCTCCCCTTCACCGGTAGGGTGGTTAAGCACGAGGTCCTCAAATCCCTCCGTTATTTCATCCACCATCACCTTAGCATATCATTCTGGAATCGGCTGGCAGTGATAAGTTGTGCCAGGTCCACTAGGATAAACTTGGCCAACAGCCGCCTTGACCTTCAAATTCATCCATTGCGCCATAATGTGGCAATGTTGAGACTCCGTGATACCATCCACGGATAGCTGGCAGAGCCGTCAAGACATGCTCCTACTGAAGCAGCTCGGTGGAAGCCACGCTGCTTCTCCGCCGAGATGGCGGGGTAGCTTTGGGGATGCTTCGCAGGTCGCTTGTCTGCGATCCGCCGCTTCGCTCCTCTAGCCTCATTACCCTTTCGCAGCGCCGCAGTTGGTCCTGCTCTAGTTTCTTCCTCCTCTCGTGGGTTTTGTAACCCCTCGCGTCCGAAAACCAACCTTCCACGGAATGGAGCCTAGCGTGCCTCGTGTCCGCCTAGGGTGCTCGTGGATTCCCAAGGGCCATTGTGAGCTCGCCCTTCTCCCTGCTTGGAAGGAATGTCCTCGCTGCGCCGCATCGATATAGTGTCGAAGGTTCTTGATCGGTATTTGCGCTGCTCGTCCGTCCCATCGCACTTCCTCACATAGGTCCAAGGTTCCGCCAGCCCCAAGAACCAAGTCCGCAACGGTCCGCCAAGACATTGTCTCGGTTCGATCCCTTTTTCAAGCAGATCATGCTCAGCCTTGGACCACTTAGGCGGGATTTGAGGTAGCCACCTGACCCGTGCGATGGTGAAGCTTCTTCTTCGCAGCATTTTGCTTGTTTGTCGCCGACATCTTCTTACTCTTTTTCGATGTCTTGTAGGCCACAAATGCGGGCCAGTGATCTTTGATCTTCTCATATTTGCTGATGAATTCTGGTGTCTTTTCTTTCTCGACAAACTGGTTCAGCTCTTTCCTCCACCTCCTCATTAGGGTTGCCATCTTCTTAAGAGCACTAGACTTGATTAATTGCTCTTTAACTGGCTTCTCCGATCCTCCTCTGGCGGTAGGGTGAAATTTGCCTTCACCGAGTCCAAAGATCTTCTTTCGCATATCATTGACATAAGACACCTCGTGGTCTTCCTCCTTAGGCTTATACCATTGATGGATGCTGATCGATCTTGTCCCTAACAAGAACCCTGCACCGAGCGTAAAATGCCGCCCTTGTCCGGATGGGTTCAATCGGTTCGCCGTCGGGCGCGATTTCTATGATCTCAAACTTTTCATCCGAGTTCAACTTTTTCTTCGGGCCTCGTCTCCTTACCAAAGTTGTGCTCGATCCGGAGGGCTAGAAATTATAAGGAAGAAAGACGAGAGTAATTAATATGTGTACATATACCAAAACAATGGATGTATCAATTAACTAGTCAGCACGGGCTTAACTAATATATATATATATACCTGGCCGGACTCGGTTCGGTCACCGGAGCAGTCCGCACGGTCTCCTTCTTGTACCTCCATTGTGTCACCGGAGCCATCATGAACATAGTCCTCTTCTTCTACCGGCATTAATGGGCCGAATCCATCATGAACATAGCCCTCTTCTTCACCCAGTCCTTCCTGACCATCGGTGTCATTGAGAAATGACGCAACTTCATCACTTCCTTTTGTGATTATGTCCCCCAACATCGCTTATGTTTCTTTGTCTCGGGAGTGCTCCATAGTTGATGAAGTCATGTACCTAGGGTAGGGTCACACACCTGTCTTAAGTACACTTCCCAAGGACACCCTCAGAAGAAGCTGCCTTCCAGTCGACCAAGAGAGACTTCACTCGACGGACTCGAAGGACTCGACCATGAAGACTCACTCGACCACAAGGAGATCAAGAGCCACTCTGCATCCAAACAGTCTGTAATTAAGTAGTCTTTATGGCATTTAGGACACTTTATGTAGCCTTAATGTACTTTAAACCCTGCATAACTAAGGGTCGGAGGGGTCTGGCAGACACTATATAAGCCACCCCCTCCTCAGTGTAAAGGGTTCGCACCCTTGTAATCTATACACACATAATCCAGTCGACCGCCTCCGGGCTCCGAGACATAGGGCTGTTACTTCCTCCGAGAAGGGCCTGAACTCGTACATCCTTTGTCTTCACAACTGCTCCATAGCTAGGATCTTGCATCTCCATACCTACCCCCCATTCTACTATCAGACTTAGAACCACGACAGTTGGCGCCCACCGTGGGGCAGGTGTCTTAGCGATTTTTGGAGAAGTTGCAATTGTTCCGATTGCCTTCATCATGGTTTCTGGCGGAGTTTTGGTCGAGGGCCGCGAGATCCGTCTCGGCGCGCTCACCTTCATCGCCGACAACTCTGCTTGGCTCCAGGAGGCTCCACTCGACATCGACGCGCTCCCCGTCCGCGGTGCGACGCATTTTCAGGCGTGTGTCCGCGGCGTTCTGCTGTGGCAACCGTTGACTCCATATCAGTCGACTCCCCTGTCGTCCTCCCTCCCTGTCTCCCGCCAGCGCAAGCGCTTTGGTCGGTCGAGGCTCCAGCGGTGGGTGAGACACGCGGTGGCTCGCCAGTCAGCCACCACCCAAGTCGCGGCAATCGAGCCCGACGAATCTCTCTACGGCCTGTTCGATCTGTCCGACCGGTTCAGAGAGACCGTGATCTGATTGTGACAGCAGCGATCCGGCGGTGGAGGTCTTGATGGTCAACGGGCCTCGTAGCCCTCACGGCTTCCCCCGCGACGACGGGATGGACGGTGGAGGCGACCCCGCTCAAGTCCATGAGGAATATCAACCCGAGCCACTTAATTCCCTGCAAAGGGAAGAACTTCGCCGCAGGAACATGGATGCCCTGCATACTCCCATCGCAGGAGAAACCCCCGAGGCTCGCGCCTTGGAGGAGGCACATTTGGCCAACTTGGCTGAACGCACTCGTCTGGAGAACCTCCAGCGAGCACTCGACGAGCGCGCGTGGCAACGAGTACCCAACTCCAGTCGACGTCACCTCTTCCCGCAGCCGACTCAGGTATATCGAACCCCGATTAAGAATTTAGCAGCTGCAGCCCGCATAGCAGAGTCAATTCAGCCCTCTCAGTCGGAGGCTGGCAGAGGCTTGATGCAGATTAGGGATTTGCTCCGGGCAGCAGGAGATCAGAATTCAGCCGTGTCACAGTCATGCAACAGGATTCACAGTCGATCCGTCGCTGCGAATACGGTTCAGTCGGCTCACAGCCCTAGATCGCCTCCGCGGCGTGAGGGACGCGAGAATCGACGGGACCAATATGGTGACCGATACGATCGTGATGATAGGCGTCGAGTGCCCACTCCTTCCCCAAGAGGTGGGTATGCAATGCTGTGTACCAGACCTGACGTATGCTTAGCAATAAGCTTGGCAGGTAGGTACCAAAGTAATCCAGAGTGGATCATCGACAGCGTCAAGAACATCCCGAAATACCGAAAAGGACTAAGGATATGTTTTTGTATATGGAGGTGACAAAGAGCTAGTCGTAAATGGTTACGCCGATGTAAGCTTTGACACCGATCCGGACGATTCTAAATCGCAAACCGGATACGTGTTTATATTAAACGGTGGAGCTGTAAGTTGGTGCAGTTCAAAACAAAGCGTCGAAAGGCAGGATCTACATGTGAAGCGGAGTACATAGCTGCTTCAAGCGGCGAATGAAGGAGTCTCGATGAAGGAGTTCATTTCCGATCTAGGTGTCATACCTAGTGCATCGGGACCAATGAAGATCTTCGTGACAATATCGGTGCAATTGCCACGGCAAAGGAATCCAGATTTCACAAGAGGACCAAGCACATCAAGAGACGCTTCAATTCCATCCGGGACCAAGTCCAAGTGGGAGACATAGAGATTTGCAAGATACATACGGATCTGAATGTTGCAGACCCATTGACTAAGCCTCTCTCACGGGCAAAACATGATCAGCACCAAGACTCCTTGGGTGTTAGAATCATTACCGTGTAATCTAGATTATTGACTCTAGTGCAAGTGGGAGATCAAGGAAATATGCCCTAGAGGCAATAATAAAGTTATTATTTATTTCCTTATATCATGATAAATGTTTATTATTCATGCTAGAATTGTATTAACCGGAAACATGATACATGCGTGAATACATAGACAAACATATAGTCACTAGTATGCCTCTACTTGACTAGCTCATTAATCAAAGATGGTTATGTTTCCTAACCATAGACATGTGTTGTCATTTGTTTAATGAGATCACATCATTAGGAGAATGATGTGATTGACATGACCCATCCCGTTAGCTTAGCACTTGATCGTTTAGTATTCTGCTATTGCTTCCTTCATGACTTATACATGTTCCTATAACTATGAGGATTGTGTAACTCCCGTTTACCGGAAGAACACTTTGGGTACTACCAAACGTCACAACATAACTGGGTGATTATAAAGGAGTACTACAGGTGTTTCCAAGGTACATGTTGAGTTAGCATAATTCGAGATTAGGTTTTGTCACTTGATTGTCGGAGAGGTATCTCTGGGCCCTCTCGGTAATACTCATCACCCAAGCCTTGCAAGCATGTAACTAATGAGTTAGTTATGAGATGACGACATTCTGAACGAGTAAAGAGACTTGCCGTAACGAGATTGAACTAGGTATTGATACCGCGATCAAATCTCGGCAAGTAACATACCGATGACAAAGGGAATAACGTATGTTGTTATGCGGTTTGACCGATAAAGATCTTCGTAGAATATGTAGGAACCAATATGGGCATCCAGGTCCCGCTATTGGTTATTGACCAGAGACGTGTCTCGGTCATGTCTACATTGTTCTCGAACCGTAGGGTCCGCACGCTTAAGGTTTCGATGACAGTTATATTATGAGTTTATGTATTTTGATGTACCAAAGTTTGTTTGGAGTCCCGGATGTGATCACGGACATGACAAGGAGTCTCGAAATGGTCGAGACATAAAGATTGATATATTGGACAGATATATTTGGACACCGGAAAGGTTCCGGAGAAGTTTGGAGCTACCGGGAGGTTACCGGAACCCCATGGGCCTTATTGGGCCCATATAGGAAGAAGGGAGAAGGAACAAGGCGGGCGCCCCAGCCCAATCCGACTGGGGAGGGGGCCGCCCCCTTCGCTTTCTCCTTCCCCTCTTCCTATTACTACTACTAGTACTTATTCCTAATACTAGTACTCTTTCCTTCCCCCTCCAAATAAGATAAGGAAAAAGGGGGGAAACCTACATGGAGTAGGTTTCCCCCTCCTCTATGGCGCGCCCCCCTTGGGCCGGCCTCCTCCTCGCTCCCTCCTTTATATACGGGGGTAGGGGGGCACCCTAGGACACACAAGTTGATCATTGAGATCGTTCCTTAGCCGTGTGCGGTGTCCCCCTCCACGATATTACACCTCGGTCATATTGTAGCGGTGCTTAGGCGAAGCCCTGCGACAAGAGAACATCAAGATCGTCACCACGCCGTCGTGCTGACGGAACTCCCCCTCGGCGCCTCTGCTGGATCGGAGATCGAGGGTGCGTCATCGAGCTGTACGCGTGTCAAGAACTCGGAGGTGCCGGAGTAACGGTGCCTGGATCGGTTGAACCGGGAAGACGTACGACTACTTCCACTACGCTGTGTCAATGCTTCCGCTTCGGTCTACGAGGGTACGTAGACAACACTCTCCCCTTGTTGCTATGTCATCACCATGATCTTGCGTGTGCGTAGGAAAATTTTGAAATTACTATGTTACCCAACAGTGGCATCAGAGCCTAGGTTTTTATGGTTTGATGTTATATGCACGAGTAGAACACAAGTGAGTTGTGGATGATATAAGTCATACTGCCTACCAGCATGTCATACTTTGGGTCAGCGGTATTGTTGGATGAAGCGGCCCGACCGACATTACGCCAGACGCTTACGCGAGACTGGTTTTACCGCCGTGCTTTGCACACAGTGACTAGTGGGTGTCGGTTTCCAACTTTAGTTGAACTGAGTGTGGCTACGCCCGTCCTTGTGAAGGTTAAAACGGAGTCTATTTGACAAATTATCGCTGTGGTTTTGATGCGTGGTGAGATTGGTTCTTGCTTAAGCCCGTAGCAGCCACGTAAAATTTGCAACAACAAAGTAGAGGACGCCTAACTTGTTTTTGCAGGCATGTTGTGATGTGATATGGCCAAGATGTGATGCTATATTTTATTGTATGAGATGATCATGTTTTGTAACCGGTTATCGGCAATCGGCAGGAGCCATATGGTTGTCGCTTATTGTATGAAATGCAACGCCTCTGTAATTGCTTTACTTTATCACTAAGCGGTAGCGATAGTCGAGAAGCAATAGATGGCGAAACGACAACGATGCTACGATGGAGATCAAGGTGTCGCGCCGGTGACGATGGTGATCACGACGGTGCTTCAAGATGGAGATCACAAGCACAAGATGATGATGGCCATATCATATCACTTATATTGATTGCATGTGATGTTTATCCTTTATGCATCTTATCTTGCTTTGATTGACAAGAGCATTTTAAGATGATCTCTCACTAATTATCAAGAAGTGTTCTCCCGAGTATGCACCGCTATGAAAGTTCTTTGTGCTTTGAGACACCACGTGATGATCGGGTGTGATAGGCTCTACGTTCAAATACAACGGTGCAAAACAGTTGCACACGCTGAATACTCAGGTTATACTTGACGAGCCTAGCATATACAGATATGGCCTCGAACACGGAGACCGAAAGGTCGAGCGTGAATCATATAGTAGATATGATCAACATAGAGATGTTCACCATTGAAACTACTCCATCTCACGTGATGATCGGACATGGTTTAGTTGATTTGGATAACGTGATCACTTAGATGACTAGAGAGATGTCTCTCTAAGTGGGAGTTCTTAAGTAATATGATTAATTGAACTTAAATTTATCATGAACTTAGTACCTGATAGTATTTTGCTTGTCTATGTTTGTTTGTAGATAGATGGCTCGTGTTGTTGTTCCGTTGAATTTTAATGCGTTCCTTGAGAAAGCAAAGTTGAAAGATGATGGTAGCAATTACACGGATCGGGTCCGTAACTCGAGGATTATCCTCATTGCTGCACGTAAGAGTTACGCCCCGAAGCACCGCTGGGTGCCAGTGCTTCGCCGATGTAACCGACGACGTTAAGAACGTCTGGCGAGCAAAGCCGATGACTACTCTATAGTTCAATGTGCCATGCTTTACGGCTTAGAACCGGTCTTCAACGACGTTTTGAACGTCATGGAGCATATGAGATGTTCCAGAGTTGAAGTTAATATTTCAAGCAAATGCCCGGATTGAGAGATATGAAGTCTCCAATAAGTTCTACAGCTGCAAGATGGAGGAGAACAGTTCACAAGGAGCATATACTCAAAATGTCCGGGTATAATAATCACTTGATTCAACCGGGAGTTAATATTCGGATGATAGCGCCATTGATGTAATTCTCCAATCATCGCCACCAAGCTACAAGAGCTTTGTGATGAACTATAATATGCAAGGGATGAACAAGACTATTCTCGAGCTCTTCGCGATGCTTGAAAGTCATGGAGGTAGAAATCAAAAGGAGCATCAAGTGTTGATGGTCAACAAGACCACCGGTTTCAAGAAAAGGGCCAAAGGGAAGAAGAAGGAACTTCAAAAGAACAGCAAACAAGTTATCGCTCAAGAGAAGAAACCTAAGTCTGGACCTAAGCCTGAAATCGAGTGCTTCTATCGCAAGCGATCGACATTTGAAGCGGAACTGCCCCAAGTATTTGGCGGATAAGAAGGATGGCAAAGTGAACAAAGGTATATGTGATATACATGTTATTGATGTGTACCTTACTAATGCTCGCAGTAGCACCTGGGTATTTGATACTGGTTCTATTGCTAACATTTGCAACTCGAAATAGGGACTACAGATTAAGCGAAGATTAGGTAAGGACGAGGTGACGATGCGCGTGGGAAATGGTTCCAAAGTCGATGTGATCGCGGTCAGCACGCTACCTCTACATCTACCATCGGGATTAGTTTTAGACCTGAATAATTGTTATTTGGTGCCAGCGTTGAGCATGAACATTATATCTGGATCTTGTTTGATGCGAGACGGTTATTCATTTAAATAAGAGAATAATGGTTGTTCTATTTATATGAGTAATATCTTTTATGGTCATGCACCCTTGAAGAGTGGTCTATTTTTATTGAATCTCGATAGTAGTGATACACATATTCATAATGTTGAAGACAAAAGATGCAGAGTTGATAATGATAGTGCAACATATTTGTGGCATTGCCGTTTAGGTCATATCGGTATAAAACGCATGAGGAAACTCCATACTGATGGACTTCTGGAATCACTTGATTATGAATCACTTGGTACTTGCGAACCGTGCCTCATGGGCAAGATGACCAAAACACCGTTCTCCGGATCTATGGAGAGAGCAACAGATTTGTTAGAAATCATACATACAGATGTATGTGGCCCGATGAATGTTGAGGCTCGTGGCGGATATCGTTATTTTCTCACCTTCACAGATGATTTGAGCAGATATGGGTATATCTACTTGATGAAGCACAAATCTGAAACATTTGAAAAGTTCAAAGAATTTCAGAGTGAAGTAGAAAATCATCGTAACAAGAAAATAAAGTTTCTACGATCGATCGTGGAGGAGAATATTTGAGTTACGAGTTTGGTTTACATTTGAAACAATGTGGAATAGTTTCGCAACTCACGCCACCTGGAACACCACAACGAAATGGTGTGTCCGAACGTCGTAATCGTACTTTACTTGATATGGTGCGATCTATGATGTCTCTTACCGATTTACCGCTATCGCTTTTGGGGTTATGCTTTAGAGACGGCCACATTCACGTTAAATAGGGCACCATCAAAACCGCTGAGACGACGCCTTATGAACTATGGTTTGGCAAGAAACCAAAGTTGTCGCTTTCAAAGTTTGGGGCTGCGATGCTTATGTGAAGAAACTTCAACCGATAAGCTCGAACCCAAATCGGAGAAATGTGTCTTCATAGGATACCCAAAGGAGACTATTGGGTACACCTTCTATCACAGATCCGAGGGCAGGATTTTCGTTGCTAAATTCGGATCCTTTCTAGAGAAGGAGTTTCTCTCGAAAGAAGTGAGTGGGAGGAAAGTAGAACTTGACGAGATAATCAGATCTACTCCCTTATTGAAAGTAGTTCATCACAAGAACCGGTTCTGTGACGACTACACCAATTAGTGAGGAAGCTAATGATATTGATCATGAAACTTCAGATCAAGTTTCTATCGAACCTCAGAGGGTCTACTAGAATAAGATCCGCACTGAGTGGTACGGAAATCCTATTCTGGAAGTCATGTTACTTGACCATGATGAACCTACGAACTATGAGGAAGCGATGATGAGCCCAGATTCCGCAAAATGGCTAGAGGCCATGAAATCTGAGATAGGATCCATGTACGAAAACAAAGTATGGACTTTGGTTGACTTGCCCGATAATCGGCAAGCCATTGAGAATAAATGGATCTTTAAGAAGAAGACCGATGCCGACGGTAATGTTATCGCTTCACAAAGCTCGACTTGTTGCTAAAGGTTTTCGACAAGTTCAAGGGGTTGACTACGATGAGACTTTCTCACCCGAAGCGATGCTTAAGTCTGTCCGAATCATGTTGGCTATTGCTGCATTTCATGATTATGAAATTTGGCAAATGGATGTCAAGACTGCATTCTTGAATGGATTTCTAGAAGAAGAGTTGTATATGATGCAGCTCAAGGTTTTGTTGATCCAAAAGGTGCTTGACAAAGTGAGCAAACTCCAGCGCTCCATTTATGGACTGGTGCAAGCATCTCGAGTTGGAATAAACGCTTTGACAAAGGTGATCAAAGCATATGGTTTTATACAGAGTTTTGGAGAAGCCTCAGATTTACAAGAAAGTGAGTGGGAGCTCAGAGCATTTCTGGTTTTATATGTTGATGACATATTATTAATTGGAAATGATATAGAATTTCTAGATAGCATAAAGGGATACTTGAATAAAAGTTTTTCGATGAAAGACCTCGGTGAAGCTGCTTACATATTGGGCATCAAGATCTATAGAGATAGATCAAGACGCTTAATAGGACTTTCACAAAGCACATACCTTGACAAAATTTTAAAAAGTTCAAAATGGATCGGCAAAGAAAGGATTCTTGCCTGTGCTACAAGGTGTGAAGTTGAGTCGAACTCAATGCCCGACCACAGCAGAAGATAGAGAGAAAATGAAAGATGTTCCCTATGCTTCAGCCATAGGCTCTATCATGTATGCAATGCTGTGTACCAGACACTGACGTATGCTTAGCAATAAGCTTGGCGGTAGGTACCAAAGTAATCCAGAGTGGATCATCGACAGCGGTCAAGAACATCCCGAAATACCGAAAAGGACTAAGGATATGTTTCTTGTATATGGAGGTGACAAAGAGCTAGTCGTAAATGGTTACGCCGATGTAAGTTTTGACACCGATCCGACGATTCTAAATCGCAAACCGGATACGTGTTTATATTAAACGGTGGAGCTGTAAGTTGGTGCAGTTCAAAACAAAGCGTCGTGGCAGGATCTACATGTGAAGCGGAGTACATAGCTGCTTCAAGCGGCGAATGAAGGAGTCTCGATGAAGGAGTTCATTTCCGATCTAGGTGTCATACCTAGTGCATCGGGACCAATGAAGATCTTCTCGTGACAATATCTTGCAATTGCCCCGCAAAGGAATCCAGATTTCACAAGAGGACCAAGCACATCAAGAGACGCTTCAATTCCATTCGGGACCAAGTCCAAGTGGGAGACATAGAGATTTGCAAGATACATACGGATCTGAATGTTGCAGACCCATTGACTAAGCCTCGCTCACCTTCATCGCCGACAACTCTGCTTGGCTCCAGGAGGCTCCACTCGACATCGACGCTGCCCCGTCAGCGATGCGGCGACGATTTTCAGCGTGTGTCCGCGGCGCTCATTGTGGCAACCGCTGACTCCATATCGCCGACTTCGTCGTCCTCCCTCGTTTCCCGCCAAATATAAGCGCTTTGGTCGGTCGAGGCTCCAGCGGTGGGTGAGACACGCGGTGGCTCGCCAGTCAGCCACCACCCAAGTCGCGGCAATCGAGCCCGACGAATCTCTCTACGGCCTGTTCGATCTGTCGACTGGCTCCGTAGAGACCGCATCTGATTGTGACAGCAGCGATCCGGCGGCGGAGGTCTTGATGGTCAACGGGCCTCGTAGCCCTCACGGCTTCCCCCGCGACGACGGGATGGACGGTGGAGGCGAACCCGCTCAAGTCCATGAGGAATATCAACCCGAGCCACTTAATTCCCTGCAAAGGGAAGAACTTCGCCGCAGGAACATGGATGCCCTGCATACTCCCATCGCAGGAGAAACCCCCGAGGCTCACGCCTTGGAGGAGGCACATTTGGCCAACTTGGCTGAACGCACTCGTCTGGAGAACCTCCAGCGAGCACTCGACGAGCGCGCGTGGCAACGAGTACCCAACTCCAGTCGACGTCACCTCTTCCCGCAGCCGACTCAGGTATATCGAACCCCGATTAAGAATTTAGCAGCTGCAGCCCGCATAGCAGAGTCAATTCAGCCCTCTCAGTCGGAGGCTGGCAGAGGCTTGATGCAGATTAGGGATTTGCTCCGGGCAGCAGGAGATCAGAATTCAGCCGTGTCACAGTCATGCAACAGGATTCACAGTCGATCCGTCGCTGCGAATACGGTTCAGTCGGCTCACAGCCCTAGATCGCCTCCGCGGCGTGAGGGACGCGAGAATCGACGGGACCAATATGGTGACCGATACGATCGTGATGATAGGCGTCGAGTGCCCACTCCTTCCCCAAGAGGTGGGTATGCAATGCTGTGTACCAGACCTGACGTATGCTTAGCAATGAGCTTGGCAGGTAGGTACCAAAGTAATCCAGGAGTGGATCACTGGACAGCGGTCAAGAACATCCTGAAATACCTGAAAAGGACTAAGGATATGTTTCTTGTATATGGAGGTGACAAAGAGCTAGTCGTAAATGGTTACGTCGATGCAAGCTTTGACACTGATCCGGACGATTCTAAATCGCAAACCGGATACGTGTTTATATTAAACGGTGGAGCTGTAAGTTGGTGCAGTTCAAAACAAAGCGTCGAAAGGGATCTACATGTGAAGCGGAGTACATAGCTGCTTCAAGCGGCGAATGAAGGAGTCTGGATGAAGGAGTTCATTTCCGATCTAGGTGTCATACCTAGTGCATCGGGACCAATGAAGATCTTCGTGACAATATCGGTGCAATTGCCCCGCAAAGGAATCCAGATTTCACAAGAGGACCAAGCACATCAAGAGACGCCTAATTCCATTCGGGACCAAGTCCAAGTGGGAGACATAGAGATTTGCAAGATACATACGGATCTGAATGTTGCGAGACCCATTGACTAAGCCTCTCTCACGAGCAAAACATGATCAGCACCAAGACTCCATGGGTGTTAGAATCATTACCGTGTAATCTAGATTATTGACTCTAGTGCAAGTGGGAGATCAAGGAAATATGCCCTAGAGGCAATAATAAAGTTATTATTTATTTCCTTATATCATGATAAATGTTTATTATTCATGCTAGAATTGTATTAACCGGAAACATGATACATGTGTGTGGGGACCCCGACTCATAAGTCGTGATCACCGAATGCACGTGTACAGTGATCCCAGAGATCAATGCTCACCGAACACACGTAAGCTGAATAACAAGAGTCTTACATCCATACATACCGTCTTACACAAATAGTGACCAACCTGGTCAAGTCTTACATCGATAAAGCCTTAAGGGCTGAACATCAAATGAAACACAGCAGCGGAAAACGTCATTGATAAGTAGAACCCATGCCATCTGCCTTAACCCTACAGGCATTCTGACTGGGAAACATCCTAGTTCGCATGATCGCTCCAAGAACTCTTCTTCAACTCCGGTCCTTCCATGCCTGGTCAATTAAATAACCAGTGGCAAGCCAATGAGTACTTTGAATGTACTCGCAAGCAACCCATGATTTGGTTCAAGGTACAGAAATGCATGTCATAGGTAAAGGTTTGCATAAAGCTAGTTTTGTGTGCAAGACATGTTCAACATCCTATAAAGCATGCATCAAGAGAATTCAAGTAACCATAAGAACTGGTCACAGATATCAACATAAATAGAATGGGCACCAACCCATTTATCATAAACAGAGGGCACCAACCCATCTCCATCGTGTCAAGTCTTTTGACTTGATCCAAGTCCTCTCCATCATCACACATACACTGGGTTTGAAAACAAGTGGACGAGCCCAAGAGCGGTTACCTAACTGTCCATGACCGTGGACACGGCTATTCAATAGTTTTACACTCGCAGAGGTTGCACACTTTACCCACTAGATCCGGGAACTTCCGTGTTATCCACGACCATGGTACCTCAAGTACCCGGGTAAGCACCGATCACTACCTTTCCCTAGACGACACTAACATGGAGTCCACTGATTAGCAGAACCCCGTGCCCAACATTTCACACAACATTTTCGTGGAGCCTTGCTCCCATATTCATCACATACCACCGCACGGGTACCAACGGTGTGTCCGGTGCCCCATAAAGATGGTCATGGCCGCCCTACCGCACGACCCGCCCCAAGAGAGAGCACCAACTCTCCCCGTCACTAGTAATGCGGCTCCAAGCTAGTATCGGTCTAGGTACTCAATAATGCCCTTTCCCATATAAGGGTAGAGTGGTCGCGCATGTAAGGTTGGAATAACGGTCGCAACTCCGACCAATCCGCTTTTGAAAACAACACACACTTTCCTTGGCACACCACTTCGCCATCAAGTGGTCACCCATCTCATCATCTCCCTCGGGCATAAGTGGCACCCGACGGGTTTTCAAAAGACTTTGAAATCACATTGCCTCCTTCACCATGCACAAACCCATCCCATTTATGTAGCATCTACATTTGCACCCTATCTACTCCCACCGCATAACCCTCATAAGAAGGTAGGGCCATGCACAATGCAAGTATCAACGAGGAATGTAATCGTGGCAACCAACCCACGTGGTTCACCATCTCATCATGATTCCGATGCATCATTAATAAAGAGCTAAAATGACATGCATATAAAGGGTATCATAGTCATGGTCAAAGGGCTGCTTGCCTGCTCTCGAGTCTTCAAGTCTTCTAGTCCTTCTCCAAGTACTCCGCCTACCTCGTCAACTAACGCCGGAAAACAAACACAATAAGCAACACAACAAGGCAAGAATAAATGTGCTCTAAAATGTGAAGTTGACTTTTATTGATACCTCTGGTCATATGAGGAATGACCAAGGTGATTTCATTGAAGTGGATCAATGAACATCTCCGAACATTTCAATATGATGGAATCAAGAGATTTATGGATTTGCAAGAAGTGTACAGAAATACATTTTTGAAAAATGAGCAAAGGCACCCATTTAACAAAGGATGATTTTAGAAGCATCTAGGAATTGGTTTCACTGGATTTGGAGTTCAAATGAATATCCTATGATTTTGCAAAGTTGGCTATATACAAAGAAATAGACCATTTGTTGAGGTGACACAGAAAGTATTAGTAAAAATGTTCAAAAACTAAGTTTTGAACTTTGATGCATCTAGGAATTTGAATCATGGCATTTGGATCAATATTGAGCCCTCTGTGATTTTCTAAAGATTATCACAGAATTAAGAAAAACAAGATTTGATAAATGTTTGTGAAGAAAAGTTTCGGAAAATGTGCAAGTTGCACCATGTGATAGATCATGATTTTATGAACTTATAGAAATTAAAATCATCAGATTTGGACTTAGAATAAATAACCTATGGATTTTACAATCCCACAGGAAAAGAATAAAAAGAATTATAGGCATTACCCTTATCCTGCGCACCAGGCGAAGGATAGCAATGGCCGCCCAGCTGCTCGGCTGCACGGGTGCTGGGGCGACGTCGGCGTGTTTCTCCAGGCGCCTTCGCCATGGGAAGCGGGAAGAGTCTGCACGCCTTCACTTAAACGGAGGGGCCCGCTGGCGGTCGCTAACTCAAGGGGTCCACCCACAGTGGTCGTCGCCTCCTCCCGCCATGACAGAGAAAACAGAGGAGGCGGGGCCGAGCGCTTGCTTCGCGCCTGTTCGGTGGCTCCGGCCACCTCCGGCGACCGCCTGGACTCCGAGAGCTCGGGAGGACGGGCCGCATCCACTGGGACCTGTTTCACCGAGGAGCGCCAGAGTGAGCGAGGCCTCGGCCGCGGCAGGACAAAGGTGGCGGGGTTCGGCCCAGCAAGGAAGGCACGAGGAGGAGGGGATGGAGCACGGGTGAGTTGGTGATGGTGATGAGAGGGTGCGGGAGCGTTCCTGGGGAAGAGAGAGGGGTCGAGGCCCACGAATTTAAGCGGCGGCCGGCGGCACTGCTCCGGCCATGGAGGTGCAAGGAGAGCACGGGAAGAGCCGTGGGTCGGCCAGAGGATGCGAGAGGGGGAGAGAGAGCAGTTTGAGACATGACAAGGCTCGGGGGTGGCCCTATACGGGCGCGGCCGAGAGGTGCCGTAGGCGGGGCGCACAGCCACGGCCCGGGGCATTGCCAGGGGCCAAACGGGCGCCTTGGGGCGTGTCTGGGGTGCTCGTGGGCGTGGTCCAGGTCAAGGGAAGGGAGAGAAAGAGCGGGAGTGTCGGGCGCCACAGGTGAGCATGCCCATTGGAGCTCTCGGGCGGCCGGCGCGCGTGCGAAAGGAGGCAGCAGGAGGGAGAAGGAGGAGGGGGCCAGCTTGGTGTCGTGTTGCGGACGTCGAGGAGCATCTACTGGCGCGAGGGGGAGGCTCGAGGTGGTCGGGAGTGCCGTGTCAACGGTCGGGAGCACGCTGACGTGCTCCAGAGCGCGCAAATGGCCGGCACCCGCAGCTTTTTGCGCGCACCCGCGCGTCCACTTGCGTCTGGTAGCTGCAGGGGGGATAAACAAAGGTGAAAGAAGCTTTGGATGCTCTGCAACATGCCAGGAGTGAGAGAGAGATGTCAAAGGAAGGAAAAAGTGGATGTCCAGAGAAGAAAAATGGAGCCCTTCCCTCCTTAATCATTGCCTCTCGGGCAGGGAAGCACACCAGAGGTAGAGGGGAACTAGGAGGGGCTGTGGTAAAAAGGAGAAGTCATGGAGATTAGTGGAAGGGGTTAAAACAGTGATTTTTGCAAAATGCCAGAAGGTGTTTGATGTTGGTTTGGGCAAGAATATGATTCCCATTTGTCATGAGGTTCCACAGGGTGAAATGACACATATAATTAGGGCCTTCCACCAATTTGGAGCTCAATTGAAGGAAGTTGACAATGCAACTTTGGTAAACCCTAGAATTTAGCAGAAATGAACTTGTGTAGATTTAGTTGAGCAAATCACTTCTCCTTGATGCACCACTTGGTGTGGTGGCCTCATTTGGTCATGTGATCATGCTCACAAAAGTTGGGGTCAAGGAGAGAAAGTTGGTAATGCAAAGTTGTTCAAACATGGTTCTGGACAGAAAGAGTTTTGGGGCACTATGATCAAGTTAAATTGCTCTCCAACTTGTGCCATTTGGTCTAGATGAATTATTAGACCATTTGAGCAAGTTCACAAGGTTTGAGAACATTTGGACATGTTTGGCAATGTAAAGTTGCTCAAACTTCAAAATGGACAGAAATGGTTTTGAGAGGTTTTGATGATGCTATCTTGTTCTCCAAGTCATGAGACTTGGCAAGATCACCAAATATGTCATATGTGACATGATAGAATTTTCTTGGAATTTTTGGAGAACATTTCCTTTGTAAATATTTCAAAAGCTTGAAATATCCAGAAAGGGCTTTTGAGGGGTTTGACCAATATTTTGAACATAACCATGTGTTGAAACTCTTATATATGGACAATATATGTCCTATGAGTTTCCCTAAATTTTGTCAAATATTTTTGAAGCAATAAAATAATTTTTCCCTATTAAAGACCATTTCTGGCCTTGATAAAAAGCTTTTAAATAAAATAGGAAAACAACTTTTAAAATTATATTTTTGTGGTTCCTGGGAATCCTATATCTAATAGGAGCCAAATATATTTTTAGAATGATTTTTACTTCCCTTAATTAAGTACTTGCAGTGCAAACCTCAATTCAGGGTTTTTTTGAAAAACTAATTTTTGAAAATACTATTTGGCCAAATTATTTTTGTAAGAAAATAGTTTTATGTCCTGTACACATGGCATGATCATTGGCTCAAGGGTTTGGAGCAAGGAGATGAAGTATAGGAGTTGGAGGATTTATTTTATTTTAGAGCACTTGCAAACAAAGCAGACAAAAATCAAATCAAGCAAAGTCCAAAACACTCAAAAGTTTTTGTCAAACCACATTTTAGCATGATTAAGAGCTTAAGTGCTGTGCCATGAAAATCAGGGTGTGACAGACCTACCCCCCTTACAAGAATCTCGTCCCCGAGATTCCTAGGCTAGGCGCGGAAAGGGATACAGAAACTTCTATCTGGGGTGGTCTTCAGGTCTTCATGTTGCTTTTGCTTCCGTGTAGTGCTCCATTGAACTTGAAGTACTTGACGGTGTGGCTTCATGTATGACGCTCTTCTTGATCCAGGTTGCTAATGTGTAGCTCGCAGTAGGTTAGATTGGGCTAGGGGTCTATGGCCCGGTGGTCAATGTCCTTATTAGTGCTCGGGCTAGCTAGGAAGTTGGAAACACTTTCGGGGTTGGGATGCATGGAAAGCGCCAGCACCTCGTAGCTCTGTGGCAACTCCAGTGGTAGCCGCTTATTCTACGTCTTGTAGAGATCTCGAAGGGGGTTGTTAAATCTTGGAGTGATCTCGAAGAAGGCCGATGAATCTTGGGGCGAGCTTTCCTTTGACATGGAAGCGTTGGGTTCCTTTGAGAGGGTTCACCCGGAGATAAACATGGTCTCCAACCCGGAAGGTCATGTCTCGACGACATGAGTCAGCGTAGTTCTTCTGTCTTGACTTGGCAGTCTTCAAACGCTCTTTGACAAGCTGGACTTGCTCTTCTGCTTCATGAAGGACACCTGGCCCAAAGACAAGTCCTTTTTCCGGTCTCTGACCAATTGAGGGGGTCTGCGGCACTTCCGTCCGTATAACACTTCAAATGGTGCCATCTGAAGGCTTGTCTGATGAGTATTGTTGTAGGAGAACTCGGCAAAAAGGGAGGCAATCTTCCCACTTAGCTCCATAAGCTAAGACACAGGCTCGGAGCATGTCTTCGAGTATCTGATTTACTCATTCTGTGTGACCTCCGGTCTGTGGGTGGAAAGCAGTGCTGAGGGACAACTTGGTCAATTGGTCA
Organism: Aegilops speltoides; assembly: GCA_021437245.1. Classification (NCBI taxonomy): domain Eukaryota; kingdom Viridiplantae; phylum Streptophyta; class Magnoliopsida; order Poales; family Poaceae; genus Aegilops; species Aegilops speltoides. Next base: position 139,044,231 of record CM038147.1, read on the forward strand.
ACGATGACCCATATTGAGTCATGTCCCTTCTGAGCTTCCTTAATATCATCCATCAAGGTAGGCTTAACTTCGAGGTTGGCCAAGAATCCTGGTGCAACCAGTTCCAACCCGAAGCTTTCAAGTTCTTCATGCAAGGCGGGTAGCTTGTCCTTAGCACAGATTCAAGGAACAAGCCTTCCGCTAATGCATCTGCTACCGCATTAGCCTTCCTGTGGTGGTATTGAACACTGAGGTCTTAGTCTTCGATCAACTCTAGCCATCTTCTTTGCCTCGTGTTCAATTCCCTTTGAGTGAAAATATACTCCAGGCTTTTGTGATTCGTGTACATCTCACATCCCTTCCGTAAGAGGTAATGTCGCCATGTCTTCAGGGCATGAACCACTGCTGCTAGCTCAAGGTCATGAGTAGCATAGTTTCCTTCATGAGGCCGTAGTTGCCTTTGAGAGGAGCGGCTTGCAGATATGCACGACTTCAACGCGGAAGCCCACTCCTTGACGACGGTGGTTGGTATAGTTCTTCCTCCTTGATATGGCGGTCTTCGGATGTTCCCTAACCAGCTGATCAACTCTTCTTCCGTCTTCATGTGGATATTCGTGTCCCCAAGTAAGGATGATGATCAACTTGCCCAAGTACTTTATGAAGTATTTGGGGTACGAGAGTGGGCTGAGGCATTGGTGAGGGTCCCGTTGAGCATTGGTCAAGATCTTTATTGATCTAGAGCCATGGCCCAAGGTCATGATCCAACCGTGTTGTGGCTTGGTAGGGCATAAGGGTTTCAAGGATTCTAGTGTGCGAATGAACATTTATCATTCTATCTTTAAGCACGGCTTCTGAGATGCCAGTAGTCTATCTCGTCCTTGACACCAATCACATCATATCACTGATAGCATCATCTCGAATAGGCCAACTCCAATCATCACTCATGCCACTCGTATCCTCATGACTCCCAAGAGGAGGTCTAACAAAATCATACATGTCTATAATCCCCAAACTCATATGTATGTCTACCCCTAAAAATCCATGGGTAGAACATATAAGTTGCTAAGCTTGAACGTGACAATCCCAGTGCTCGGCCTGGTCTCCCAAGGTCTACGATAAAGCATCTCTACCCTAAGGAAACACGTCGTAAGCCACTCCAAGATCTTGTTTCCTTTCTATGAATCATCTCCAAAAGCCCATTAATCAACTCCCATCGATCACTACCCAATCCATTAATTACTCAAATCGAATGTCGATGGTGTTCCACATGATCTCCTAATGTTCCTATAATCCCCAATACTTGAAAAGGCTATTTCTACTAGAGTAAGTCCACCAATTCCCATTATCATGGTCAAGTAATACTCCAAGGTCAAGCTTATATAGATACCTAATTAAACTCTGACAATACACCCAATCTCCTAGTTTATTGTCCACCGAGAAACATGGTATCACGATCCAGATCATCAGTCTAAATCCTATTACTCCGAACCATGTAGACATACTCAACATCCATATTCAACTAGAATCACTTACCTAAATCCAAATCTTGCGTCCAACGAGGATTCCTACATGTTTGCCCCAAGTCACTTACGTAACATCAACTGCCTCCTATCAATATCCCATGGCTAAGTTAAATCCAAATACTTCCAAGAATTTTTAGCTTGCGATCAAATTCGTCCTATAAATCCAATTCACTCATGGGTAGTGAAAGCTACGCTACTCTATAATCATGATCCCACCAAGTTCATCACCAACATGGAAGCCTTATAATCCACCAAAGAATCTCAGATAATTCCCCAAGGTCATTGATATAAACTCATCGAGTCCTTTGCCCTCTAATCCTATATCCTCAAACTGGTCTTCCTATGGCATCGCCGATCCGGTGCTATATTAGGATGATAATGTGCTCGTTCACTATGTCCACTAGTTCCATAATGAACCCAAAGGATAAGCAGGTTACGGAGGCTTAACCGGTTCTCTTGCAGTTCCGTTGGTTAAGCTCATGGTTAAGGTTTCGGGCTGGGGTATCTCGTGGAGCCTCAAAGGGTCTAGGAATTGGTCTCTAATCTTGAGGGTTAAACATGATTCTACGGGGTTGCACTTGGTCGAGGAGGCTGCAACAAAAGTCTTCATTGCTAGTTGGTTGCCGAAGCAGATTCCTTGGTGCATCTTGTTTTGCTGGTCTTCAGTTGAGGAGAGAGAGACGAGAGGGAAAAGTAGCATAGAGAAGGGGGAATGCCTAAAAGGGGGGGGGGGTTCTATAGTGCAAGTGCAAACAAATAGATGCAAAAAGGGCCAAACAAAAGAAACAAGGTAAGGAAGGTGATATAGTCGCATACTTGTCGCCTAGGGCAAAAGTGCGACTTATATCAAAACATAAACAAATAAAAACAAGCAACACACAATCATGGTTCTACTCGAACCATCATACGGGCTCGACTGCGCATAGGGGGTACACGACTCATCCTACCCTAGGGGTTCTCGGACTCCATAGTCGTGCCTTGTGCCTCATGCAGTCTCCCGGGTTCTCCTCAGGTGTTGCTATGTCTCTTGTAGTTATTTCATGGGATGATCCCGGTTGAGCTTGAAGAGCCTTTAACAACTTCTTGCCTGTTGAAGTGATGGGGTGAAGGTGGCTTCTCATAGCAGGCATTGACTCGGCCTTCTGTTGTCTTCTTAATCATGATGATCCCTTCTTGTCTTCTAAGCCATCGATGGTACCAGGTAGGCAATCCTTTATGCAATGACATTATCAAGGCATAATAGAGGTCCATCATGTCGGTTACGTTGATGATAACATCGACACCAAGAGCGGGGATGAGGAGAACTGCTTTCCTGCTCACAATAGTGAGGCGGACCAAATGGCTAGGTTCTCATCCACCGGTGGTTGCCGATACAACAACGGTAGTGACAGGTTACTCTATTAGCGATGCATATCATGCTCTTGCATAACCTATGCCCTGGTCGTCGAGGCTAAGGTTGCATCATCTTGGAGCAAAGGTCAAGGGTGTCTCCATTTCGGTCTTCGGTCCTCATCCCTTGAGGACGCATCTTCTGTTGGTATCTTCTTGTTGTGATGTCGCCAATCTTGTGTTCAGGAGATGTGGGTGAATGTCTGGCAAGGCAACTTCCTTCTTGATTAACCACGAGGATTTCAAGGAACCCAGTGGCTAGGGACATAAGGGTTCTAGCGACCATTAAATTTTGAAGGGGAAGAGGAAAGTATATCTTAGCTTTCGAAAAACTGAGAAGGGGAAGAGAAGCATAGATAGTTTTGAAAACTAGTAGTAGTTTTGGAAATAGTTTTACCCTCACTAACGACCATGCTAACTAAGGCTTCCTACAGTCAGGATGGCTCTGATACCAGCTCTGTGGGGACCCCGACTCATAAGTCGTGATCACCGAATGCACGCGTACAAAGGATCCCGAGATCAATGCTCACCGAACACACGTAAGCTGAATAACAAGAGTCTTACATCCATACATACCGCCTTACACAAATAGTGACCAACCTGGTCAAGTCTTACATCGATAAAGCCTTAAGGGCTGAACATCAAATGAAACACAGCAGCGAAAACGCTATTGATAAGTAGAACCCATGCCATCTGCCTTAACCCTACAGGCATTCTCGACCGAAACGCCCTAGTTCGCATGATCGCCTCCAAGAACTCTTCTTCAACTCCGGTCCTTCCATGCCCGGTCAATTAAATAACCAAGGCAAGCCAATGAGTACTTTGAATGTACTACTAAGCAACCCATGATTTGGTTCAAGGTACGTAAATGCATGTCATAGGTAAAGGTTTGCATAAAGCTAGTTTTGTGTGCAAGACATGTTCAACATCCTATAAAGCATGCATCAAGAGAATTCAAGTAACCATAAGAACTGGTCACGATATCAACATAAATAGAATGGGCACCAACCCATTTATCATAAACAGAGGGCACCAACCCATCTCCATCGTGTCAAGTCTTTTGACTTGATCCAAGTCCTCTCCATCATCACACATACACTGGGTTTGAAAACAAGTGGACGAGCCCAAGAGCGGTTACCTAACTGTCCATGACCGTGGACACGGCTATTCAATAGTTTTACACTCTGCAGAGGTTGCACACTTTACCCACTAGATCCGGGAACTTCCGTGTTATCCACGACCATTCGGTACCTCAAGTACCGGGTAAGCACCGATCACTACCTTTCCCTAGACGACACTAACATGGAGTCCACTCGATTGGCAAGAACCCCGTGCCCAACATTTCACACAAACATTTTCGTGGAGCCTTGCTCCCATATTCATCACATACCACCGCACGGGTACCAACGGTGTGTCCGGTGCCCCATAAAGATGGTCATGGCCGCCCTACCGGCACGACCCGTCCCCAAGAGAGAGCACCAACTCTCCCCGTCACTAGTAATGCGGGCTCCAAGCTAGTATCGGTCTAGGTACTCAATAATGCCCTTTCCCATATAAGGGTAGAGTGGTCGCGCATGTAAGGTTGGAATAACGGTCGCAACTCCGACCAATCCGCTTTTGAAAACAACACACACTTTCCTTGGCACACCACTTCGCCATCAAGTGGTCACCCATCTCATCATCTCCCTCGGGCATAAGTGGCACCCGACGGGTTTTCAAAAGACTTTGAAATCACATTGCCTCCTTCACCATGCACAAACCCATCCCATTTGCGTAGCATCTACATTTGCACCCTATCTACTCCCACCGGCATAACCCTCATAAGAAGGTAGGGCCATGCACAATGCAAGTATCAACGAGGAATGTAATCGTGGCAACCAACCCACGTGGTTCACCATCTCATCATGATTCCGATGCATCATTAATAAAGAGCTAAAATGACATGCATATAAAGGTATCATAGTCATGGTCAAAGGGCTGCTTGCCTGCTCCTCGAGTCTTCAAGTCTTCTAGTCCTTCTCCAAGTACTCCGTCTACCTCGTCAACTAACGCCGGAAAACAAACACAATAAGCAACACAACAAGGCAAGAATAAATGTGCTCTAAAAATGTGAAGTTGACTTTTATTGGATACCTCTGGTCATATGAGGGATGACCAAGGTGATTTCATTGAAGTGGATCAATGAACATCTCCTAACATTTCAATATGATGGAATCAAGAGATTTATGGATTTGCAAGAAGTGTACAGAAATACATTTTTGAAAAATGAGCAAAGGCACCCATTTAACAAAGGATGATTTTAGAAGCATCTAGGAATTGGTTTCACTGGATTTGGAGTTCAAATGAATATCCTATGATTTTGCAAAGTTGGCTATATACAAAGAAATAGACCATTTGTTGAGGTGACACAGAAAGTATTAGTAAAAATGTTCAAAAACTAAGTTTTGAACTTTGATGCATCTAGGAATTTGAATCATGGCATTTGGATCAATATTGAGCCCTCTGTGATTTTCTAAAGATTATCACAGAATTAAGAAAAACAAGATTTGATAAATGTTTGTGAAGAAAAGTTTCTGGAAAAATGTGCAAGTTGCACCATGTGATAGATCATGATTTTATGAACTTATAGAAATTAAAATCATCAGATTTGGACTTAGAATAAATAACCTATGGATTTTACAATCCCACAGGAAAAGAATAAAAAGAATTATAGGCATTACCCTTATCCTGCGCACCAGGCGAAGGATAGCAGTGGGCCGGCCCAGCGGCTCGGCTGCACGGGTGCCAGGGGCGACGTCGAAGGCGTGTTTCTCCAGGGCGCCTTCGCCGCGGGGAAGCGGGGAAGAGTCTGGTACGCCTTCACTTAAACGGGAGGGGCCCGCTGGCCGGTCGCTAACCTGCGGGGTCCACCCACAGGGTCGTCGCCTCCTCCCGCCCAGCGACAGAGAAAACAGAGGAGGCGGGGCCGAGCGCTTGCCGGCGCCCGTTCCGGTGGCTCCGGCCACCTCCGGCGACCGCCCGACTCCGGAGAGCTCGGGAGGACGGGCCGCATCCACCTGGGGACCCGGTTTCTGCCGAGGAGCGCCAGAGCGAGCGAGGCCTCGGCCGCGGCAGGGACAGGCGGTGGCGGGGTTCGGCCCAGCAAGGAAGGCACGAGGAGGAGGGGATGGAGCACGGGTGAGTTGGTGATGGTGATGAGAGGGTGCGGAGCGCCTCTGGGAAGAGAGAGGGGTCGAGGCCCACGAATTTAAGCGGCGGCCGGCGGCACTGCTCCGGCCATGGAGGTGCAAGGAGAGCACGGGAAGAGCCGTGGGTCGGCCAGAGGATGCGAGAGGGGGAGAGAGAGCAGTTTGAGACATGACAAGGCTCGGGGGTGGCCCTATACGGGCGCGGCCGAGAGGTGCCGTAGGCGGGGCGCACAGCCACGGCCCGGGGCATCGCCAGGGGCCAAACGGGCGCCTTGGGGCGTGTCTGGGGTGCTCGTGGGCGTGGTCCAGGTCAAGGGAAGGGAGAGAAAGAGCGGGGGAGTGTCAGGGCGCCGCGCGTGTGAGCATGCCCATTGGAGCTCTCGGGCGGCCGGCGCGCGTGCGAAAGGAGGCAGCAGGAGGGAGAAGGAGGAGGGGGCCAGCTTGGTGTCGTGTTGCGGACGTCGAGGAGCATCTACTGGCGCGAGGGGGAGGCTCGAGGTGGTCGGGAGTGCCGTGTCAACGGTCGGGAGCACGCTGACGTGCTCCAGAGCGCGCAAATGGCCGGCACCCGCAGCTTTTTATGCACCAGCAAGCGCCCACTTGGTCTGTAGCTGCAGGGGGATAAACAAAGGTGAAAGAAGCTTTGGATGCTCTGCAACATGCCAGGAGTGAGAGAGAGATGTCAAAGGAAGGAAAAAGTGGATGTCCAGAGAAGAAAAATGGAGCCCTTCCCTCCTTAATCATTGCCTCTCGGGCAGGGAAGCACACCAGAGGTAGAGGGGAACTAGGAGGGGCTGTGGTAAAAAGGAGAAGTCATGGAGATTAGTGGAAGGGGTTAAAACAGTGATTTTTGCAAAATGCCAGAAGGTGTTTGATGTTGGTTTGGGCAAGAATATGATTCCCATTTGTCATGAGGTTCCACAGGGTGAAATGACACATATAATTAGGGCCTTCCACCAATTTGGAGCTCAATTGAAGGAAGTTGACAATGCAACTTTGGTAAACCCTAGAATTTAGCAGAAATGAACTTGTGTAGATTTAGTTGAGCAAATCACTTCTCCTTGATGCACCACTTGGTGTGGTGGCCTCATTTGGTCATGTGATCATGCTCACAAAAGTTGGGGTCAAGGAGAGAAAGTTGGTAATGCAAAGTTGTTGAAACATGGTTCTGGACAGAAAGAGTTTTGGGGCACTATGATCAAGTTAAATTGCTCTCCAACTTGTGCCATTTGGTCTAGATGAATTATTAGACCATTTGAGCAAGTTCACAAGGTTTGAGAACATTTGGACATGTTTGGCAATGTAAAGTTGCTCAAACTTCAAAATGGACAGAAATGGTTTCGAGAGGTTTTGATGATGCTATATTGTTCTCCAAGTCATGAGACTTGGCAAGATCACCAAATATGTCATATGTGACATGATAGAATTTTCTTGGAATTTTTGGAGAACATTTCCTTTGTAAATATTTCAAAAGCTTGAAATATCCAGAAAGGGCTTTTGAGGGGTTTGACCAATATTTTGAACATAACCATGTGTTGAAACTCTTATATATGGACAATATATGTCCTATGAGTTTCCCTAAATTTTGTCAAATATTTTTGAAGCAATAAAATAATTTTTCCCTATTAAAGACCATTTCTGGCCTTGATAAAAAGCTTTTAAATAAAATAGGAAAACAACTTTTAAAATTATATTTTTGTGGTTCCTGGGAATCCTATATCTAATAGGAGCCAAATATATTTTTAGAATGATTTTTACTGCCCTTAATTAAGTACTTGCAGTGCAAACCTCAATTCAGGGTTTTTTTGAAAAACTAATTTTTGAAAATACTATTTGGCCAAATTATTTTTGTAAGAAAATAGTTTTATGTCCTGTACACATGGCATGATCATTGGCTCAAGGGTTTGGAGCAAGGAGATGAAGTATAGGAGTTGGAGGATTTATTTTATTTTTAGAGCACTTGCAAACAGCAGACAAAAATCAAATCAAGCAAAGTCCAAAACACTCAAAAGTTTTTGTCAAACCACATTTTAGCATGATTAAGAGCTTAAGTGCTGTGCCATGAAAATCAGGGTGTGACAATGTGTGAATACATAGACAAACATATAGTCACTAGTATGCCTCTACTTGACTAGCTCATTAATCAAAGATGGTTATGTTTCCTAACCATAGACATGTGTTGTCATTTGTTTAATGAGATCACATCATTAGGAGAATGATGTGATTGACATGACCCATCCCGTTAGCTTACCACTTGATCGTTTAGTATTCTGCTATTGCTTCCTTCATGACTTATACATGTTCCTATAACTATGAGGATTGTGTAACTCCGCCACCTAAGAACACTTTGGGTACTACCAAACGTCACAACATAACTGGGTGATTATAAAGGAGTACTACAGTGTTTCCGAAGGTACATGTTGAGTTAGCATAATTCGAGATTAGGTTTTGTCACTTGATTGTCGGAGAGGTATCTCGGGCCCTCTCAAGAATACTCATCACCCAAGCCTTGCAAGCATGTAACTAATGAGTTAGTTATGAGATGACGATTCGGAACGAGTAAAGAGACTTGCGTAACGAGATTGAACTAGGTATTGATACCGCGATCAAATCTCGGCAAGTAACATACCGATGACAAAGGGAATAACGTATGTTGTTATGCGGTTTGACCGATAAAGATCTTCGTAGAATATGTAGGAACCAATATGGGCATCCAGGTCCCGCTTATTGGTTATTGACCGTAGACGTGTCTCGGTCATGTCTACATTGTTCTCGAACCGTAGGGTCCGCACGCTTAAGGTTTCGGCGACAGCTTATATTATGAGTTTATGTATTTTGATGTACCAAAGTTTGTTTGGAGTCCCTGATGTGATCACGGACATGACAAGGAGTCTCGAAATGGTCGAGACATAAAGATTGATATATTGGACAGATATATTTGGACACCGGAAAGGTTCCGAGAAGTTTGAGCTACCGGAGGTTATCTGAACCCCATGGGCCTTATTGGGCCCATATAGGAAGAAGGAGAAGGAACAAGGGGGGCGCCCCAGCCCAATCCGACTGGGGAGGGGCCGCCCCCTTCGCTTTCTCCTTCCCCTCTTCCTATTACTACTACTAGTACTTATTCCTAATACTAGTACTCTTTCCTTCCCTCCAAATAAGATAAGGAAAGGGGGAAACCTACATGGAGTAGGTTTCCCCTCCTCTATGGCGCGCCCCTTGGGCCGGCCTCCTCCTCGCTCCCTCCTTTATATACGGGGTAGGGGGCACCCTAGGACACACAAGTTGATCATTGAGATCGCTCCTTAGCCGTGTGCGGTGCCCCTCCACGATATTACACCTCGGTCATATTGTAGCGGTGCTTAGGCGAAGCCTCGCGACAGAGAACATCAAGATCGTCCACCACGCCGTCAGGTCGACGGAACTCCCCTCGGCGCCTCGCTGGATCGGAGATCGAGGTGCGCCATCGAGCTGTACGCGTGTCAAGAACTCGGAGGTGCCGGAGTAACGGTGCCTGGATCGGTTGAACCGGGAAGACGTACGACTACTTCCACTACGCTGTGTCAACGCTTCCGCTTCGGTCTACGAGGTTACGTAGACAACACTCTCCCCTCGTTGCTATGTCATCACCATGATCTTGCGTGTGCGTAGGAAAATTTTGAAATTACTACGTTACCCAACAGTTGGAAGGTTCGGCCAGGGCGTGGTTGAATCAGTTGGCTCCAAGCAGCATTTACACTTGGGAAGATCTTTCCCGAGTGTTCGTCAGGACTTTTGAGGGAACCTGCAAGCGACCAGCTGGATTGACAGAGCTGCAAGTCTGCGTGCAGAAGTCGAATGAGACCTTAAGAGATTATATTCAGAGATGGATCACTTTGCATCATACCGTGGAGAACGTGTCTGATCATCAGGCAGTCTGCGCCTTCAAGGATGGTGTTAAGAACAGAGAATTGAGTTTGAAGTTTGGTCGGACCGGAGATATGACCCTGAGTCGAATGATGGAAATTGCTACCAAGTACGCCGACGGCGAAGAGGAGGACCGACTCCGGAGCGGCAAGTACAAGCCTAGTCAGTGGGAGAAAGGAAACTCCAGTCGAAAGCAGAAGCGGAAGGCCGAGCCAGCGGCTCCTGGGGAGGCTCTGGCCGTGACTCAGGGCAAGTTCAAGGGAAAACCCAAAGGATCCTGGAACCCCAAGAAGGTGAAGGATAAAGAAGAAAATGACGTGATGGATCTGCCGTGTCACATCCACACGAAGAAAGACAAAGAGGGTAATTTCATCTACCCGAAGCATACCACTCGCCAGTGTCGGCTCCTGATCCAGCAGTTCCAAGGTAAACAGCCCAAGGACAAAGAAAAGGAGTCGGACAAAGCCGAAGACAAGGAGGACATTGATGGAGGATATCCTCATGTTAACTCCACTCTGATGATCTTTGCTGATGTGGAAAGCAAAAGCCGACTGAAGGTTATCAACCGTGAGGTGAATATGGTCGCCCCGGCGACGCCAAGTTACCCGAGATGGTCCCAAAGTCCCATTACATTCGACCAGTCCGATCACCCAACTCACATAGCCACCCCTTGGAGGCAAGCTTTGGTGGTCGACCCGGTCGTTGAAGGCACTCGACTGACGAAGGTGCTAATGGATGGTGGTAGTGGACTAAACATATTATATGCGGAGACGCTGAAAGGAATGTGCATTCCGATGTCCCGACTGAGCACCAGCAACATGAGTTTTCATGGAGTTATACCTGGAAAGAAGGCTGAGTCACTCGGCCAAATAGCTCTGGATGTGGTGTTTGGTGACTCGAAGCATTTCCGCAAAGAGAAGCTGACATTTGAAGTCGTGGATTTTCAGAGCGCTTACCACGCTATTTTGGGGAGACCAGCTTATGCACGGTTCATGGCTCGACCATGTTACGTGTACCTCAAACTGAAGATGCCCGGCCCTAAAGGCATGATCACTATCACTGGTAATCGGAAGAAGGCAGAAGAGTGTTTCCAGAAAGGCTCGAAAATTGCTGAATCCCAGATAACAATGGTCGAGCTGGAGGGGTACAAGAAGAATGCAGATCCGAGTGATTTGTTGTGGGCCAAGAAGCCTGCCACAGAATCAGCATTTCAGTCGTCCGGTGAGACGAAGCCTGTTCACATTCACCCGACCGACCCCAATGTAGCTTCGACCCATATTTCCACAACACTCGACCCTAAATAGGAAGAAGCGCTCATCCAGTTCCTCCGTGAGAACTGGGACATCTTTGCATGGAAGCTGCGACATGCCGGTGTTCCTGTGGGCTGGCTGAGCATCGCCTTAGAGTCGACTGAACAGCAAAACCAGTCAAAGAACATCTTTGACGGTCTGCCGTCCAGAAGAGAAAGGCCATTGGCGAGGAGGTGGCTCGACTGTTGGCGGCAGAGTTTATCCGAGAGATATACCACTCCGAGTGGCTCGCTAATGTCGTCATGGTTCCCAAGAAGGACAAGTCACTCCGCATGTGCATCGATTTCAAACATATCAATTGGGCCTTCCCGAAAGATCATTTTCCTCTTCCTCGCATCGATCAAATTGTCGACTCGACTGCGGGATGTGAGAGATTGTCTTTTCTGGACGCCTATTCCGGGTACCATCAGATCCGCTCAGATGGACCAGATGAGATCAAAACAGCTTTCATCACTCCATTCGGGTGCTTCTGCTATGTCACCATGCCATTCGGCCTCAAGAACGCCGGAGCCACGTTCATGCGGATGATTCAGAAGTGTTTACTCACTCAAATCAGTCGAAACGTTGAAGCGTACATGGATGATATTGTGGTCAAATCACGGAAGGGTTCCGACCTGTTGACTGACCTCGCTGAAACATTTGCCAATCTCAGGAGGTATGATATCAAGCTCAATCCATCAAAGTGCACATTCGGAGTTCCTGGTGGAAAGTTACTCGGTTTTCTTGTTTCCGAACGAGGAATCGACGGTAACCCAGAAACAGTTGGCACTATAATCCGAATGAAACGCCTTGTGCGGGTGCACGATGTCCAGAAGCTTACTGGATGCTTCGCCGCGTTAAGTCGATTCATCTCTCGACTCGGTGAAAAGGCATTGCCCCTTTACCGACTGATGATGAAGGCGCAAGTTCGAGTGGACTCGAAGTCGATGCAGCGCTTGCGAGCTAAAAGCTGTGCTCTCCACCCAGCCGGTGCTTGCTGCTTCAATCAGCAAAGAGCCTCTGTTGCTTTATATTGCAGCCACAGGACAAGTCGTCAAGATCTGATTTACGGTCGAAGGAAGAAGAAGGAACGCCTTCAAAGTTCAACGCCCAAAGATACTATCTCGTCAAGTTTTGACGCCATCAAAGCAAAGATATCCTCATTATCGAAGCTTGTGTATGGAATCTACATGACCACGAAGAAGGTTGCTCATTATTTCTCCGATCATTCCATTACGATCGCCGACGCCCACTTTCGTGAGATTCGCAAACCAGAGATGCAACTGGTCGAGTGACGAAATGGGCGATTGAACTCCTTCCCCTTGATATCAAGTTTGAGGCAAAGAAAGCCATTAAGTCCCAAGCAATAGCAGATTTCCTTGCCGAGTGGATTGAACAGCAGCAGCCGACTCAAGTTCACTCGGAGCATTGGACAATGTTCTTTGATAGCTCTAAGATCTTAAATGGTTCTGGTGTTGGGGTAGTCTTGGTTTCCCCCAGAGGAGATAAGCTCAGATATGTGCTCCAGATTCATTTTGATTCCTCCAACAATGAGGCAGAATATGAGGCCCTTTTGTATGGATTGCGCATGGCCATCTCACTCGGCATCCGTCGCCTTATGGTTTATGGCGACTCAGATTTGGTGGTCAACCAAGTGATGAAGGAGGGGACATGAGAAGCCCAAATATGACCGGATATCGCAATGCAGTGAGGAAGCTTGAAAAGAAGTTTGAGGGGTTAGAGCTCCATCATATACCCCGACTAAAAAATCAAGCGGCTGATGATTTGGCAAAGATAGGTTCCAAGAGAGAAGCCATTCCCAGCAATGTGTTCTTGGAGCATATCCATACTCCATCAGTCAAAGAAGATCCATTTACCGAAGAAGCTCCGCAGCCCAAGAGTACCACAGATCCGACTGAGGTTGAAGTTCCAGCATTGGTCGACTTGGTCATGGAAGCTTTAGTGATCACTCCTGATTGGACAGTTCCATATATCGCGTATATCCTGAGAAAAGAGCTCCCGGAGAACAAGGAAGAGGCTCGACAGATCGTCTGCCGATCCAAGGCCTTTACTGTGATCAAAGGGAAGCTATACAGAGAGAGCGCGACTGGAGTTGGTCAGAAGTGCATAACGCCAGAAGAAGGTCGGATAATTCTTGATGACATCCACTCGGGGACCTGTGGCCATCATGCGTCCTCTCGGACCATCGTGGCCAAAGCATACCGAGCCGGATTTTATTGGCCAAGAGCGAATGAAATGGCAAAGGAAATAGTCGACAAGTGCGAGGGATGTCAATTTTACTCCAACATGTCACACAAGCCTGCATCAGCTCTGAAGACCATACCACTCGTCTGGCCCTTCACAGTATGGGGGTTGGATATGGTTGGTCCCTTGAGAACAGGTCGAAGCGGTTTCACACACGTACTGGTAGCACTCGACAAGTTCACCAAGTGGATTGACGCTAAACCCATCAAGAACCTTGACGCCGGTACTGCTGTCAGCTTCATCAGAGAACTGGTATTCAGATATGGAGTCCCACACAGCATCATCACTGACAATGGATCAAACTTTGATTCGGAGGAATTCAGGGCGCTCGCGCACATCTCAGGGCACACGAGTCGACTATGCTTCAGTCGCCCATCCCCAGTCGAATGGACAAGCGGAGCGGGCCAATGGCTTGATCCTCAAAGGGTTGAAACCCCGACTGATGCGTGATCTCAAGCATGCGGCCGGAGCATGGGTCGACGAACTTCCCTCGGTGCTTTGGGGTCTAAGGACCACGCCTAACCGGTCGACTGGAAGAACTCCATTCTTCTTGGTCTATGGAGCTGAAGCGGTCTTGCCGAGTGATCTGCTCCACAACGCTCCTCGAGTCGAGCTCTACACCAAGTGAAGCGTAACAAGCGCGCAGGATGCAATGACCTTTAGAGGAAGAAAGGGAGATGGTTCTGATCTGATCGACCATCTACCAACAAGACTTGCGTCGCTTCCACGCCAAAAATGTGAAGAGTCGAGCCTTCCAGGAAGGGGATTTGGTTCTCCGAGTGGATCAGCAGAAACCACACAAGCTTGCTCCTTCTTGGGAAGGACCCTTCATCATCACCAAGGTTCTCCACAACGGAGCGTACCGTCTCTACAACGTCGAGCACAACATCGACGAGCCCCGAGCTTGGAACGCGGAGTTACTCCGCCCCTTTTACACCTAAGTATTCACTCAGATGAGTTGTAATAAAAGTACTTCTGTAGTTCATGTTTCACAAAGATAATAATGTCATAATCTCCCCAATGGTTGATGTCATTTTTATTTGTTTAATAAAATTCCCCCTCAGTGGGTGGCTTAGCTGCGAATCCGTTTTGCCTAAGTTTGTAAAAAAATCCTTGCCGAGTGAAGAGCCAGCCTCCCACTGGGGCTTAGCTGCTAATCCGTTTACTTAAGTTTTAATAAAATCCTACCGAGTGGTGAGCCAGCCTCCCACTCAGGGGCTTAGCTGCGAATCCGTTTCGCCTAAGTTTTAATAAAATCCTACCGAGTGGTGAGCCAGCCTCACACTCGGGGGCTTAGATGCAGTCCAAGTACTCGCCTAAGTTACAATAAAATCCTACCGAGTGGTGAGCCAGCCTCACACTCGGGGGCTTAGCTGCAGTCCAAGTACTCGCCTAAGTTACAATGAAATCCTACCGAGTGGTGAGCCAGCCTCTCACTCGGAGGCTTAGCTGTAGTCTAAGTACTCGCCTAAGTTACAATAAAATCCTACCGAGTGGTGAGCCAGCCTCACACTCGGGGCTTAGCTGCAGTCCAAGTACTCGCCTAAGTTACAATGAAATCCTACCGAGTGGTGAGCCAGCCTCCCACTCATAGGCTTAGCTGCAGTCTAAGTACTCGCCTAAGTTACAATGAAATCCTACCGAGTGGTGAGCCAGCCTCCCACTCGAAGGCTTAGCTGCAGTCTAAGCACTCGCCTAAGTTCAAACTCAAACGTGCGCTCTACAAGGAGGACGAGGTGCAGGTCGATTGCTACCCTCTCCTCCGAGCTACGCCACAAGTACAACGTGTGCTCTGCAAGGAGGACGAGGTGCAGGTCGACTGCTACCCTCTCCTCCGAGCTACGCCACAAGTACAACGTGCGCTCCGCAAGGAGGACGAGGTGCAGGTCGACTGCTACCCTCTCCTTCGAGCTACGCCACAAGTACAACGTGCGCTCTGCAAGGAGGCTGAGGTGCAGGTCGACTACTACCCTCTCCTCCGAGCTACACCACAAGTACAACGTGCGCTCTGCAAGGAGGACGAGGTGCAGGTCGACTGCTACCCTCTCCTCCGAGCTACGCCACAAGTACAACGCGCGCTCTGCAAGGAGGACGAGGTGCAGGTCGACTGCTACCCTCTCCTCCGAGCTACGCCACAAGTATAATGCATTCTCCATAAGAAAGACGCCGTGAAATTCCTACTGAGTGGAGAGCAGACCTCCCACTCGGGGGCTTAGCTGCAGCCCAGTGCTCGCCTAAATTTTGAAAATCCTACCGAGTGGAGAGAAGACCTCCCACTCGGGGGCTTAGCTGCAGCCCAGTGCTCGCCTAAGTTTTGAAAATCTTACCGAGTGGAGAGCAGACCTCCCACTTGGGGGGCTTAGCTGCAGCCCAGTGCTCGCCTAAGTTTTAAAAATCCTACCGAGTGGAGAGCAGACCTCCCACTCGGGGGCTTAGCTGCAGCACAGTGCTCGCCTAAGTTTTGAAATTCCTACCGAGTGGAGAGCAGACCTCCCACTCGGGGGCTTAGCTGCAGCCCAGTACCTGCCTAAGTGTATTGGGGAACAAGTCGATTGCAATAAGCACTTCGCCTTAACCTGCAAAAGACACCTCAAACCAAATGCAAGCACATTTAAACGTCGAATCCAAGTTCGGATAAACACCTAACGGAACCGAAAGTGCTCAGGCCTAGGCCTGTTAAGGTTTGTCGGTTACAAAAAATCACTCGGCATATCGAGGCAAATATAAAGTGCGGAGCTCAGAAGTTTTTTACCCCTCCTGTGGAGGGCTAGAAGGCGCAACAAACTCGTCAAGGTCGATAGCATCAGCAATCTGAGTGGCAGCGGCGATGAAGGTCTCCATTAAAGACCGGAATCGTGCTTCTTGGTGTTAGCCACCGGAAGGGCCGCTGAGGGAGTCCAGGACTAGGGGGTGTCCGGACAGCCGGACTATCATCGTCGGCCGGACTCCAAGACTATGCAGATACAAGATTGAAGACTTCGTCCCGTGTCCGGATGGGACTTTCCTTGGCGTGGAAGGCAAGCTTGGCGATACGGATATGTAGATCTCCTACCATTGTAACCGACTCACAGAATTCCTAGCCCTCTCCGGTGTCTATATAAACCGGAGGGTTTTAGTCCGTGAGGACTAACAACCATTACAACAATCATACCATAGGCTAGCTTCTAGGGTTTAGCCTCCTTGATCTTGTGGTAGATCCACTCTTGTACTACCCATATCATCAATATCAATCAAGCAGAGTAGGGTTTTGCCTCCATCGAGAGGGCCCAACCGGGTAAAACATCGTGTCCCTCGCCTCCAGCTACCATCCGCCTAGACGCACAATTCGGGACCCCTACCGAGATCCGCCGGTTTTGACACCGACATTGGTGCTTTCATTGAGAGTTCCTCCGCGCCGCCACCGATAGGAAGGATGCCTCTTCCCGTCTTCAAGGACGGTATCTTCTCCAAAGGAGCCTTGGCTGCCGGCCAAACTGTCCGGCTAGGTGGTTTTCTCATGACCGCCTGTCCAGCCACCGCTTCGACAATGACCTCTCAGGTCATCAAAAGCAATCTTCATGTCAGCTCGAATTCGCCGAGCGGTTGGATCCAATAGAGCTCTCGTCCCAGAACGAAGCTCTTGGATCGCACGCCGCCGAGTCGCTATGACTACAATCAGATTGGGCTTAAACCGATCCGAGAGAGATTAACTCGCCTCAGTCACCCACCACGCTGCAGTGGTAGAGGAACAAAGCGCGACTCTTCTCCTCAGATTGAAAACTAGTCATGTCCGGCTCCCGAACCTCCATGCCGGATTCCCGTGGAGGGGCGGACTTTGATCAAGCATCAACCTAAAGTCGCATCGGATCGACTCGTTGGACAACATCCAGTAATCCAAGCTTCCGAATTTGGAAACTCCTCGGCCCTTGAGCCTCGAGATGGGTAGGGTTCCGGACTTAATTCCACCCACCCGCCCAGACATATGAGATCTATCTCTAATCCGGCACGAGCCCGCTGAAACAGTACAACATTACTGGGCCAGATTCCTCCTGGTTATGAACAGGATAAAGGACTACCGAGAGGAGAACGCAATCTCAATCTTTTGCAATAATTGCACGGACAAGGGAATCTTGAACGCCATCAGCCGTCGTGAAGTTACACGCTTCGCTGACCTGGCGTCCATAGTACAAAAGTATTGTGCGATGGAGAGTTTCCGGAAAACCGAAAATAAGTTTTGGGACAATCCGGCCCCGAATACAACCCTAGTCCGCAACAAAAAGGTGCATTACACTCGTGCACCGTGAACAAAACCAAAAAGCAAAACCCCATAAAGGGCACGGAACCGTACTGGAGGGATGGCTTAGCGGACCCTGTAAAATTCACAGTACAGAGGGCGCCACCCCAACACATAGCCTTCGAGCATGTTGGATATTACGGCAGGTGGCCAAAAGTGGCGAGGATCTTCTAGCCCCGGAATACTACTCCAACAATACCGGTACGATATCAACAGTCTTCGAGACTTTCGCATCAAATAACATGCGGAAATGAACAATCTGCAGCCTCGCCGAAGTCTACCAAGTAGCAACAACAAATCCTTGGAGCGACACGGCCATCACCTTCAACGGCAGCGACGAACCTGAATTCCGAACAGCCCGAGCACCAGCCGCATTGGTCCTCAGTCCAATAGTGGACGGCTTTCGACTCACCAAGGTACTCATGGATGGCGGCAGCGGATTAAACCTCATCTACGAGGAAACTCTTCAACAAATGGAAATAGACTGGAGTCGCATTGAGCGAAGCAGCACAACCTTCAGAGGAATAATCCCTAGCCGGGAAGCGCGCTGCACCGGAAAAATCACACTTGATGTGGTGTTCGCTCACGGACAATTACAGGTCCTAAGAAGTCACGCTCCAAGTGGCCCTGCTCAGCAGCGGATATCACGCTATATTAGGACGAGAGGCATTCACAATTTTCAAGCCGCACCCCATTACGGGTACATGAAGCTCAAAATGCTCGGGCCCGATTTAAATAATCACTCTTAGTGATCCGGACATAGCACTCCGCGCCGAAAACAAGACAGCCGCATTAGCCCTGGAGGCACTATCCGAAGCCCTAGCGGCAGAAGAACTCACCGCGCTATGCTCTACGGTGAATAGGGACGATGTGATACACGATCAGAGATCCAAGTCCACCTCCTTTCAACCAGCGGACGAAATAGTAAAATTCCAGGTCCATCCAACGGACCCGACAAAGAAGGCCTCCATCGGGGCACAGTTGAACCCGGATGTAGATGCCACACTGCGAGAATTCCTTCGGGAAAATTGGGACATTTTTGCCTGGCACCCTTCAGATATGTCAGGAATCCCACGCAGATTGGCAGAGCATAGCCTAAATATCCTAAAAGGGTTTAAGCCGGTCAAACAGGCTCTTCGATGATTTTCCGAACCCAAAAGACAGGAAATGGGAGAAGAACTAGCCAAACTATTTGAAGCCGGATTCATCAGAGACATCAAACATCCGGATTGGCTAGCAAACCTAGTAATGGTACCAAAGAAGGACAAATCCTGGCGCCTATGTGTCGATTTTAAAGACCTCAACAAGGCCTGCCCAAAGGATCCCTTCCCCCTCCCCCGCATCGACCAAATAATCGATGCTACCGCAGGGCAAGATTCATTGTGCTTCCTGGACGCATACTCCGGCTACCATCAAATCAAGATGGCGGAAGCAGACCAAGCCGCAACGACATTCATTACTCCATACGGACCATTCTGCTTCAACACGATGCCCTTCGGACTTAAAAACGCCGGCGCAACATATCAGCGCATGATTGAGACATGTCTGGCCACCCAGATCGGCAAAACAATAGAGGCGTACGTAGACGACGTAGTCGTCAAAACCAAACACGTCGAAACTCTAGTAGACAATTTGAGGCTCACATTCGACAACCTCCGAGCATATGACATCAAGCTGAATCCGGAGAAATGCGTTTTTGGCGTACCAACCGGAAAGCTCCGGGCTTCATTTTATCCGTAGAGGAATCGGCGAACCCGCCAAGATCCGAGCTCACACACCGGATATTCCAAAAGACCTCAAACAGTACAAAATTGATCGATGTGTGGCGGCTTTAAGCCGCATTATCTCCCGTTTGGGAGAAAAGGCATTGCCCCTCTATCGCCTCCTCAAATGCACCGAACACTTTGAGTGGACGGATGCTGCCACAGCCGGACTCGAAGAAATAAAGGCCATATTGGCAACGAATCCGGTCCTGGCTGCGCCTAACCTGGGCGAACCAATGTTGTTATACATCGCGCAACACATCAAGTTGTAAGCGCGTACTGTCAGAGAACGAGAGATGTAAGGGCATAAATTCTCTTCAAAACCAGTGTACTACGCCTCCACCGCTTTAACTCCCTGCAAGTCCCGTTACCCGCACTATCAAAAGATAGCATATGCAGTGTTCATGGCATCCCGGAAGCTCCGACACTACTTTCAAGAGTGTTCGATAACAGTGGCCTCCGAAGTACCCCTAAATGAAATTATAAACAACCGCGACGCGACGGGCAAGATTGCAAAATGGGCCATTGAGCTCTTACCATTCGATATAACTTACAAACCTCGGCGAGCTATAAAGTCGCAAGTTTTGGCTGACTTTGTCGCTGAGTGGATCAAGTCAACTCCCTAAAGAGTACGGCGATACCCAACCGGATTATGCACTTCGACGGCTCCAAAATGTTGGCCGGATTGGGGGCTGGCATCGTATTGACGTCCCCAACCGGGGACACAGTCCAATACGTACTTCAGATAATGTACACGGACTCCAACAACGCAGCCGAGTACGAGGCCCTCTTACATGGCCTCCGGATGGCAATCTCCATGGGCATTCAACGCCTAGAGGTGCGCAGGGACTCAAACCTCGCAATATCCCAAGTAAATGGAGACTTTGACGCCAAGGATCCGAAAATGGCAGCCTATCGTAACGCTGTCCTTAAAATGTCACCGGTTTGAAGGACTTGAATTCCACCACGAGCCAGGATAATAACCAAGCGGCCGACGATGGCACGATCGGGCGCAAAACGTGACGCTGTCCCTCCAAACATCTTCCTGGAACGACTGGTTAAGCCATCCGTACTATGGGAAGAGGAGTCCGGAAATAACAAACCGGAAGCAGCCGCACCAACCGACACAGAGCAATCTGACATAATTGGTGATTCAGCCGATGAAATAACACCTTCAACCCACGACATAATGGCAGTAATCGCCCCGTGGACAGAGCCATTCCTAGCCTACTTGCTTAGGCAGGAACTTCCCGAAGACCAAAATGAGGCCTGCTGCATAGTTCGGCGATCCAAAGCCTACAAGGTCCGTGAGGGAGAACTCTATAAGAAAAGCACAACCGGAGTCCTTCAAAGGTGTATCTCCAAAGAGGAAGGGCGAAACCTTCTGGCTGAAATTCATGCCGGACTAGGCGGACACCACGCCGCAGCTCGGGCCCTTGTAGGAAAGGCATTCCGTACAAGATTTTATTGGCCGACGGCCCGGCAGACGCCAGACTTAGTCCAAAGACGCGCGGTTGTCGCTCTTTGCTAATCGAGCCATATGCCACCCACCGCCTCAAAACTATACCCATTACCCGCCGTCATGTCTAGGGGCTTGACATGGTTGGACCCCTTAAAGGGGGAACCCACAAGCAAAGGTACCTATTGGTCATGGTGGATAAATTCACCAAATGGATAGAGGCCAAGCCGCTTAAAACGGCAGAGTCCCGACCAGTGATAGACTTCATATCCGGGTAGTACACCGCTATGGTGTCCCCACAAAGATCATCACCGATACGGCACGAACTTCACGGCCGACGAGGTTAAATCATGGTGCAAAAATATGGGTATTAAACTCGATTACGCTCACCTATCACCCTCAAACCAACGGTCAAGTGGAACGAGCAAATGGTCTAATAATGAGCGGCATCAAACCCGCACTAGTGCGGTCACTTACGAAATCGACACGACCGGGTAGAGGAGCTCGACCAGACTGGGGCTGCGGACAACGCCCAACCGAACTTCGGATTCACACCATTTTTATGGTATACGGCGCAGAAGTAGTTCTGCCTCGCGACATCATTCATGACTCACCTCGAAAAGCGCATGTACGAAGAAAGAGAAGCCGAGCTGGATCGGCAGGACAGCTTGACGATTGAGGAAGAACGCGACTTCGCCAAGTCTCGCTCCGCATTCTATCGCCAGCAGGCTCAAGATATCAAAGCAGAAGTACGGGCCAAGACTTACAACATTGGCGAACTAGTTCTACGCTCGCCGGACAAGAAAAAGGACAAGCTCAAGCCCAAATGGGAAGGCCCTTCATTATCGATCAAGTCTTGACCGGCGGAGCGCATCGCTCATTTAAATGCGCTTGACAACCGACTCGAGCCGAACTAATGGAACGCAGCCCGCCTCAAGATTCTATGCCTAGCGCCGACTAAGAGTACGCCCCTTCCCCGGCCCAAATTTTTACACTTCAGCTGTCTTTTGTTTCTCTTTTCTTCTCTCACCCTTTTCCTAAAAATCCTTTAAAGGCCTACTTATGCATTGTTCGTGATATACTTGATGTGCCATCCGCACTCATTATACCGGGGCTTTTTACCGTAAGCTTAATTATAAGAGCTTATGCCCAAAGACATGTGTCAAGCTTCCACATGTACCTTTTATTCACCATTATATGCATCGATAGGACTTAAGTTTTGGCCAAGCTGGGTTTCCTAGCTCCTGTGCTTACCCCTACGTTCCCGATTGTTTGGCTAGGAGGTAAAGGGAGCACCTCTGCGATTGTTATTGCCGGGTCAGCCGGATATGTACCTCAGACTGGGTGAAGCCGAAAGCTAGCGTTCTTAAGGGAATATTCGGTCGGTGACTTAAAAGATGATTTTTTACCTACTTATTTATCTGCCCCCAGATATTTTTCTGCTCTTTTCGCAGTCCGGACATGCACTTTAGGGCATGCCTCCCAGGGAAAGGAACCCTTAACGGAACTATTCTCCCTGGAAGATGTTTCTTACTAACCATGTAATATAACATAACTAGTTGGGCACTTGTCTGATAAAGCACTAATGACCCCTACACCTGGTCTCCATGCATACCCCGATTGTTTCTTAACCGAGAAGGTATTCGACACACCTGCACTCTAGGGTCCCGAGGTCGGCTTAAAAGGTCGGCAAAGACAAACGATCTACAATCCGCTAGAAGGCATTTTACATGTCATTGTGAAATACATTGTCAAATCGACCGATCAGATTCCTCCTCAATCCCGCCTAATAGGCTGTCTAATTTACAAATCCTGCTAGGAAAATTTAGCGTCCAACTCTACTTGGTCAGATACTAAACCCACAGGATCTCCTTCACATCGGGCCCCACAGTCCGACCTCGCCATGTGGTTGGGATCCGCCTTCTGTACCGCTGCCTTCACCATGCCCCTGTGCCTCCTCGGCACCTTGGCGGCAAGCCGAATCTTCCATAAACGGAAGCGCCGCCAAGACTTCAAGCTTCTCGCAAGCTCCCGGCCCTCGGGTAGGGAGAGGGCTGGCCATAAAGCCCGGACGACGCCGCTCATTGCCTGCCGATGTCGGTGTACTAAAGTAAGGGTACCTTAGTATCCCGAACTTGTGCACGGGCAGTCGCAGCACCCCCCGGCAAGGCTTGCCGGACGCCCGCCAAGGCCCTCCACCGTTCCTTATTTCTGCCATTCAAGGACAAAGTTCTAACCAAGAAAGCAAAGGCCCCGGCAAGAGGAGCTTGCCGGGAAGGCCAACCAAGGCATCACCAGAAGACTTGCCGCGCCCCCCGCGCCCGGCAAGGTTCGACGGCGGCAAGCTTGCCGGCACAACAAGAGAAGGGTCATGCAAGGCTGCCACCCAAACTCCAGCGCACCCAAAGAACGTGTCATCATAAGGCCATCCCAAGGGCACGTGGCGAGGCACTACGCAGCCATGCGGAGCGAGGTGGCAAACGGAGTCGACAGAGGCGCCATCGCGGCAACCGTAGTTCACCTAACGGTCGCTTTTTACACTGCTGGGGTGACCAGACGGCATTTAATGTCCTTGTCCCCGCCGTCCGAGTTAGGTAGGGGCACTGCAGTGCATCGCTGTACCAACCTGCGATTTTACCTTTCTACCCCCACTTCCCACGCCGCCACCGTGGATGCCCCTTCAGACTATGAAAGGGAGGCCCATGCGCACGAGAAGGGTTCGGTCCATTCGACACCCACAGACCACCATACGCCGCATGCTCGAGCAAGATCAAATAACAAGCAAAAGGCAGCAAGAGGGGTTTTATCTCTCCGAGAGCCCCGCTGGGTAAAATCGCCTGCCTCCCCTGCCCGACCTCGATCTGCTCTGCGCCACGACCCCGCCTCCCTTGCCGAACCGAAGGGCCCCCGAGCCCCATAGGTGTTCGAGGCCACAGAGAGACGCCACGCCCGACATCTTTGGCGCGCTGTAGGGCGCGCCGAGGTCGTGAGCATCCGATCCGCCCCACGCGCTACATCAACGCTATCGCCAACATGCCACCGAAGAAGAAGCTTCGAGGTGGCCGCCCATCTACATCGATTCGCCGCCACCGCCGAGCAAGCGGGCGGTGGAGTGGACGCCGCAGAGGAGCGGGCGCCGGTGGTGGGACTCACGCCGTCACCAGATCCAAAAACAAGGCCCCGCAGTGTCGGCGACGGCAGACACCGCACTTTCCCAGAGGTGTGCAAGGTCAATAACGCCCGGTGCTCCTAGCACCGTGCTCGCTGGAACAAGGCTGTTGGTGGGTCGCGACGCCGAGGTCAGCATGCACGCCGCATGCCGGTGCGAGTGAGGTACGGTCGCCCGGACGAGGTGTTGCTCCTCCCAATCCGTTGGGAGTCCGAAGACATCCGCCTCGCGCCGCTTGCCGCCACCGCCACCTAAGATAAGAGGAAGCGCTGCCCAAGCCCGCCTGCTTAGACTACCTCCGCGCCGCACAAGATCGACGATCGAGGATGACCATTTACAGCCTCATCGGCCGCTTAACGGCGATAAGCCCGGCGAT
This sequence comes from Aegilops speltoides, assembly GCA_021437245.1. Lineage (NCBI taxonomy): Eukaryota > Viridiplantae > Streptophyta > Magnoliopsida > Poales > Poaceae > Aegilops > Aegilops speltoides. The sequence continues at coordinate 139,068,810 of CM038147.1, forward strand.
CGAGCGGCCGAGGCCCCGGCAAGATACCCAGCGCAGGCCGGCGCCGATAAGACCGCTGGGGTGCCACCTCCGCACTCCCAGCCCCAAAGGCCAAGATCGCCACCGCCGCACCAACCCCGACAATCGACTCCATCGCATCGCCGACCCGCGAACTCACCGTGATCAGCGCCACGCTCTCCAAGAACGGCAACACGAAGACGCCGACTCGCGATCGAAGCGCCGGAGAGAAGCGCGACGTCAATCTGACCAGCGCATGGGCCCGCTTATCGACGCAAGACGCACAAGGAGAACCAGCGATTTGTCAGACGCTGCAGGTTGCCCTGCTCACCCGCGAAGCCGCGGCAAGTCCAAAGGGCCCAAAACCAAGAACTTGCCGACGCGTTCGAGAAGTATGATGGCAGGATACACCGTCGGAGTTCCTCAAGATCTACACCATCGCGTGCAAAGCGCCGGAGGGCGCGACGAGAAGATCCTCGCCAACTACTTCCCGCCGTACTCAAGCCCAACGTTAGATCTTGGCTCATGCACTTGCCGGACGGCTCCATCTCTTCATGGGCGGACCTGTGTCATCAGCTTGTGTCGGCGCTTTCACGGTGGCCACAAGCCTCATGGCCAGAGAGTGACCTCAACTTGCTCGCCCGTATGAGGGGAGCCTCGCAAGTATATACAAAGATTCAGCCAGTGCGCAAGAACATCTCAGACGCCCACCCCGCCGCGTTATTAGCGCGTTTCATCGAACGCGCGAATCGCAGGACGAGGAGGAGATGGCGATGTGCAAGATCGAGATGTCACGAGCTCCACGCCTCGCCGACAAGTGTGCACGGGCTGAGGAGGGAGGAAAATCCTCGAGAGGTTGCCGGAGCGTATGATCTCGACAAGGAGGATGCCACCCCGCAAGGAAGAACCGGAGGCGGAACAATAGGAAGAGAAAGGCTAAGGATGTACTAGCTGTTGAGCATTCCAAGAACGGAGGCGGCTCCGACAGGCTAAGACCGACGACTCCGGCGAGGCTGTGGTAGCCGCCGACAAGCAGATAGCTCCGCAAGCGGTATTGCAAGATCCACCGCATTAAGGGCCATGATCTCCAAACCTGCAAGAAAGTGGAGCAGATGGCGGAGCTGCAGAAAGCTGAATACGAGCACCGCGATAAGGAGAGAGCTCAGGAGGTGCCGAGGATCCGCAAGAAGCTTCCTGCCCGGGAGGGCACTGCGCAAGGCCAAGACGCTGCAAGGAGACAGCCTCCCCGCGGCCGCGACTAAGACGAAGATGAAGATTAGGATGATGAGATGGAGGAAGATGAGACTGATGACCAGGAATTTCAGAAGGCAACAGAGGTGTTGTGCATCGACGGCGGCGCTTTCGCACATCTCGCACCGCCAACTCAAGCAATGGGTGCGAAGTGAACGCCGCGAGCCGTCTGCCGAGGCGCCGCAATCCTCCGGTGGTCCAAGACGCCCATCGCCTTCGACGCTGAGGACCACCCCGATCGCGTCCATCAAGGGTCGGTGCTTGCCGATGTTGGTTTCACTCAACAATCCGCAACCTCAAGGTCACGAAGATGTTGGTTGACGGCGGGCCGGCTCGAACCTGATTTCTCCGAGTACTCAAGAAGCTCCAGATCCCCGACAACGAAGCTTGAAGAGACCGCACCTTTCAAGGGATAAACCGGAAGGAGCCAGCCCAAGGGGAAGATCACATTGCCGTGACGCTCGCAGCGAATTGAACTTCAGGATCGAGAGGGTCACGCTTGACGTGGCTGATATCCCCTTACCCTACAACGGGATACTCGGCCGACCCGCACTCGCCAAGTTCATGGCGGCCTCTCACCACGCATATCCAATGAGTGTCATTTCTGTCCAAGGCGACAAGAGGGATGCACTCATCTGCGCCGACAAGATCTACCGGGAAGCAGCAGCCGCAGCGGAGCACGAGCCACTTGCCGTTGAAGCTCCCCGGGGGAAGAAGAAAGCCAAGTCCGGCAAGAACAGCTCTGATGCCCACTCCGCAAGCGCACTCCCGGAGTGCTGCGCTGCTGCCGAGGACGCACCATCAAGCTCCACCGCAAGTGCGAGAAGGCAAAGGCAGACCAACCAAAGACTAAGCCCGCAAGAACGGCTCGTGCTCACTCCGCAAGACCGCCTCGGAGTGCATACTGCCGTCGAGGACGCGCCATTGAGCTTTGCCAGACGGTGAGACAAAGAAAGCTGCCAAGCTTCGAACTTTTGAGTTGTGCTCCCTGAAAGTCCATGCCTTGTATGAAGAACCCGAGCGCGAAGGGGTCGAGTCGTGGTTAGGTTGCACCATCAATCCGTTTCGAGTCCGCTCGACGATAAAAGCACACCGCAACCAGCCCGACGAGTTCTTCCTGCCGGAGGCAACACCGCCAGCGGGCTGCTGATGTCCCGCGCTCAACAAGTGTGTTTGCGCCGAGGGGTTCCCCGAAAGCGTGAGGATGAAAGCATACAAGGGGGGGAGATCAGGGAAGAAGCAGAGCCTCGACGGATCGCTGAAGACGGAAAAGCTAAGTCACCCAAGCTTTTGTACAGAGCACGTTTTAGTCCTATGACTTTGTGTTATGTCCCTCGAACGTTCATCCTTTGTACGAAAAACCTGTGCGCGGAGGAACCAACTCGTTGTTGCGCCCTTGCTTTGTTTCCGAGTCCGCTCAACAATACAAGTCTTGCCAATCGGGCGCTTAGAAGGTTTCTTGCCGGATACAACAGCGCCGCAGTTGCCGATGTCCCGCGCCAAGAAGTGTGTTAGCGCCGCAAGTTCCCTAGAAGCGAGGGTTAGAAACGCATAAGGATATAGCGAAGTAGAGGGCGTAACGTAGCAAGCCTTGCCGTGGGGCGTCCTTCGTATGATAAACTTGTGCGTGATGGAACCAACTCATGGTTGAGTTACGCCCTTGGTTTGTTTCCGAGTCCGCTCAACAATACAAGTGCGCTGCAACCAACCCGAGAAGGTTTCTTGCCGGAGGCAACACCGCCAGCAGGCTGCTGATGTTCCACACTCAGCAAGTGTGTTAGCACCGGCAAGTTTCCTAGAGAGCGTAGAGCATAAACATACGAAGGGCAAAGCATGACATCGCTTTACAAAGTCACGCCAAAATAAAAATAAATAATAAACTTATTACAGCACTATCTCAGTTATTTTCGTGGTTATAATAACAGTGACAAGGAGAAGCCCGAGGGGCGCGCTGAAGCAGGGGCCCCGGCAAGCCAGCCTCGCTGAGGAATGCAAGTGCCGGAGTTCTTTTGTCGCAGGCTAGAATCTTCGGAAGCCGCAACATCGGCGACAAGGGAAAAGGAAGGCGCACCGGCACCTGGGTCTTGGCGGGACCAGGGTTGCCGGGGGCTGCAAATGCCAAGATTTCTCCCCGGCAAGCTAGAATCGCCGAGGGCTGCGACGTCAGATAAGTTTTTCATCCCTCATCATGCACCCTCTTATGGACTGAGGGAAGCAGAGCTGTGTCCTTGAACGGGTGTGCCTTGTAAAAGAAGCTCAGGCGCTGAGGAGCCGAGTCATGCTTGTTATGCCTTTGATTTGTTTCCGAGTCCGCTCAACAATACAAGCGCGCTGCAACTGGCCCGACAAGGTTTCTTGCCGGAAGCAACACCACCAGCGGGCTGCTGATGTCCCGCACTCAGCAGGTGTGTTCGCTTCGGCAAGTCCCCTAGAAGCGAAGGGTGGGGCGCATAAGGCACAAAATCAAGTAAAGGACTCAGTCCGCAAGCTGCCTCTTTTCATTAAAAACATCCCAGCTTTAGTACAAGTCCATAGAGGGTGAAAACATGATAGAGAGGATTACAGATTTTAAATACAGCTAAGGCCCAAGGCTTACAAATTGAAAGATAAGATGGCCATAATCCCTCTCCTGCTCTGCTCAGAGGTAGGTCAAGGAGGCCCCGCAAGAGAAGCTTGCCGGGAGGGCAAAGGGCGCCTAGGAGAGCTACGGGCGCCAGAAGACACCAAGAGAACTTCCCGGGCCGCCAGAGCTTGGCGGAGACAGAGGCGCCGAGGCAGAGCTTGAAGACGGGCGGCGGGGCGCCAAGACGCTGTCGAGGGCTCCTCGCCTCAGATTCGACTTGACGGCCTTGCCGCCACCCTCTTCCTCTTCCGCAGCTCTCCCACGCCAGCCGCCCAAGGAGACGGCCCCGGGGAGTTCAGAAGGCCGGCGACCCGGATGATGGGGTCGCTGGTGGCGCACGAGGCAGCGTCCGACGCCTAGTCGGACCCGCCATCCTCGCTGCCATCGCCGCTCCCCTCCTCGCTACTCTCGCCGAGGAAGGGCTTCGCTATCGGAGGAGCTGTCCACACAACATCTCGCCCGGTGCCGGAGTCCTCAAGACCTTGACGGCGAGAAGGTCGCCTCCATTAACTTAAAATGGAGGGTAAACCCCCGCCAAGCTGTGGATGCGGGCGAACGCCTTCCACCCTCGATCGGCACATCACGCCGGGCTGGGGATACGACGCCAATCGAGTGGCACTAATCCCGCAGCCCCTCATGCGCAACTCCAACATCTCGGGCGGATCCGGTTCCATCGCACTAGCGAACGGGGCTGGTAGCCGGAGGCGGCGACGGGGTGCTCGGCGCAGCTTGATGAAGAACTCCTGTGGGTCGCCCCGGTGTGGACCGCCGAGAAAGGAGCCGGGCGGAGACGGGAGGCGCGCCGCCCGCCGCCTCTCCTCGAGCGCCCGACCACGCCCATGACCTCATTCTGCGGCCTCGCCTCCCTCTTCCCCTTACGGCGGCCCGCCAGAGGCGCTGGATAGAGAGAGGCGCGCTGCTCGAGGCAACCTCGCTGCCACCGCTGAAGGACCAGGATTCCCTCCCTCCATGGCAGATGTGGGGAAGAGTAGCGAGAGTTAAAGACAAAGGAAGAAGAGGAAGTGCGAGACTATTGTGCTCCCCTTCCGTCCCTTTTAAAAGGCGAGGGGGGCTCAGCCGCCTGGCCAGCCAATCAGGAGCAAGGAGGGCAGAGGAGCGGGCCGACTCGCCATCTTCCAGGATTTGGCTCGGTCTCCGACCTTCGCCGCCACGACCCCCACGCATGGGAGCCGCGTGGCAAAAAGCGGAGCCGAGCGACGGGAAATGACTCGCCTGCACCGTGATCACGGGGTGGATGCCTTAAAGATCGTGACGCCACCCACGCCTCCCACGACGCCGCAATCGACGCGTGCCGCCAAGGGGCGCGGTGGGCACGGAGCCCAATCTCAGGCGGCCCCAGTGCCACGCTGCACTGCAGCACCGCTTTGGGCCTGGCCCAACAACGCCGCACCGTGTATGGCCCAGGCCGGGGCTCTGTCGGTGTACTAAAGTAAGGGTACCTTAGTACCCGAACTTGTGCACGGGCAATCGCCAGACTTCTAAGCAAGGCTTGCTTGGACGCCCGCCAAGGCCCTCCACCGTTCCTTATTTCTGCCATTCAAGGACAAAGTTCTAACCAAGAAATCAAAGGCCCCGGCAAGAGGAGCTTGCCGGGAAGGCCAACCAAGGCATCACCAGAAGACTTGCCGCGGCGCCCCGCGCGCCTCGGCAAGGCCCGACGGCTGGCAAGCTTGCCGGCACAACAAGAGAAGGGCTGCGGCAAGGCACTTGCCGCGGCAAGGCTGCCACCCAAACTCCAGCACACCCAGCAACGTGTCATCATAAGGCCATCCCAAGGGCACGTGGCGAGGCACTACGCAGCCATGCGGAGCGAGGTGGCAAACGGAGCTGACAGAGGCGCCATCGTGGCAACCGGTAGTTCACCTAACGGTCGCTTCTTTACACTGTTGGGGCGACCAGACGGGCATTTAATGTCCTTGTCCCCTGCCGTCAGAGTTAGGTAGGGGCATCACAGCATCGTTGTACCAACCTGCGATTTTACCTTTCTACCCCCTCTTCCTACGCTGCCACCTGTGGATGCCCCCTTCGGACTATGAAAGGGAGGCCCATGCGCACGTAGAAGGGGTTCAGTCCATTCGACACCCACAGCACCACCATACGCTCGCATGCTCGAGCAAGATCAAATAACAAGCAAAAGGCAGCAGTAGGGGTTTTTATCTCTTTGGAGAGCCCCGAAGCTGGGTAAAAATCGCCCGTCTCCCCTGCGCGCTCGACCTCGATCTGCTCACAAGACGACCCCGCCTCCTTGCCGAACTGTAAGGGGCCCCCAGTGCCCCATAGGTGTTCGAGGCCACAGAGAGACGCTACGCCCCGACAGCCGAACTCGTTCGAGCAGCCGCAATAGCTCGGGAAGTTGATCACCCGTTGATACGGGCATCTCCTCTGCAGGGTGACCTGTGAGTATACCTACAGACATATTTTGTCAATTGACTTCCTCGCCGAACTCTTCTTTTCAAAGGAGTTCGCTACACTTACTATAGATGCCGCGACGGCCGCTGATTCTTCTTAACGGAGCTGCACAGCTCGGCCCAACACCTTTCAGCTCTTCTCCAAGCTGGGCGTGGGCATCCTGGAGCTTGTTCCTTTCTTGCTGCACCTTATTCAGACCCTCTCGCCGCCTTCAGTGGCGCAGTAGTTCTTGCCTGTCCGAATTTTGTCCGGCAGCACCTGCAATGTCATTATCAGACTTGCGCGCACGCCGCACACCACTTATCTTTTTAAAAAATAATGTGTTCCAGGAGGGGTCTCTGTGCTTCCTCCTGCGGCAGCAAGTGCGGCCTCGAGTTGGGCCTTACACTCTTGCAGCTCTTGAGACAGTTGGGTATTCTTCTCTGTAAGATCCTATGTTTCAAATGATCCGTAAATCAGTTAATATAACTACTTTAAGTCTGGGGGCTACCGCATATACAACTATTAAATTCTCTTACCAGATGTCTTTTACATACCGCCCGTGGCTCGTCAAACCATCTTGAGCAGCACGGAGGTGCGCGTCCCCCTGCTAAAGGCATTCAACGCCTCGGGGAGAAGCACGCGTCACGAAAAACTGTCCGGCGGCGCCTTGTGGTTCATGGCGCCTCCACCTCAGACTTGGTGGCGGACAGTCTGCCGGCATCCTCCGCTGAGGAGTATCCGGCTCGCGCTTGCGCCGCCCCCTCCGCACTAGGTGCTTGAGCCTCGGCTGGTAGAGGTTGGGTTGGCAACCTCTCGCCCGCAGTCCGCGGGCACTTTTTCTCCTACAAAAGTCATGAGCATTTAAACGCTTCCTAGAACGTTGTTTCAAATAACGGACCATAAGTTATACCTTTGCGGCGACGCTTCAATCCGCCAAGCCTCCTCTTCCGCCCTCTCGGGCCGGACGGACCTTGTTGGTCACCTCCGGGGCTCGCCTTCCCGCCTTGAAGGCGCCGCAGCACCATCGTATACGGTGGTCAGAAATGAGCAAGGAAGAAATGATGGTGTCAGGACTTCGGTCGCAATCACCTGGGAAGCCGGATATAGTCCGGGGTAGTCAGCCATAATGGCGACTAAAGCGTTATCCATGCTGAGCTGGTGGAACACCCCGTCGATTAGCTCCACATTAATGTCCGGGTCCTCTTCGGAGGCCGGATCCTGGGATCTCTCTGGATCCTCGGGTTGCGGAGCTGGACTAAGCATGCCCTCCACAACCCGACGCAGCTCCTGTGTCGCAAGCATAATATAAGAAACTTAAAACTTTGAAAGCATGGGTCGGGCATACAAAGTGTTCGCTTACCCAAGGCCGAGGGTTATTCATGGAGAACCCATTCAACAGGGTCGTCTAGAGGAAATCCTCCTTCTCCCCCTTGTACAGGCCGGACAGGATCTTCGCCAGGTCTTCGGCCGATCCTGGCCCTTTGCGGCCATGACGGGTGGCATCGTCCTCCCCATTGAAATCCCACATAGGGTGGCCTGTAGACAGCGGCTGCACCTCGTGATAATGCACGCTGCCATGACTCCAATCAAGGTCAACCCGCATGGGCCAAGAATCTTATCCGCCCATCAAATAATGGACGCTCTTGTCTTCCTCCACTGGGGCTCCGTGGGCGCCAGCTAAGGCGTTCTTCAGAGGAGCATTGCTGAACTCCGGAGGCCGATCCGAACAGGTCCGCAGCGAGCATCTTCTCGAAACCATTCTCAAGGCCACTTGGACGCTTAGGGGTTCCGGATAGATATCCGTCCCGGCGATGCGCCATATTTCGCACCGCCCACTTGATATATGGACCCTCGTGAGAGCGGGTACAAGATGTAACAGCCTCTTCCACAGCAGTGAAATGGGGCTCGACGCCTGAAATAGCTCGCAAAAGAGCTACGTAACCCGCAATATGCAGGATAGAGGCGGGCGTGAGGTGATGGAGCTGAAGCCCGAGAACTCCGAGAGCCCGCGGAGGAACGGATGTACAGAAATCCGAGCCCCTTATCGATAGGGGACGAAGCATACCCGCCCCTTTGTTGGGACTTGGGGTAGCCTCCACTTGCTACCCACCTTTGTAGGTGGCCAGCCCGGCTCGAACTGGAACCATGAAGGCCGGAGGGAGATATCCCTCCGCTTGGAGCGTCACCAGCTCGTTGTGCGGGACAGAACATCTCCTCCAGTCTCCTGTCAGAGGGCTGGGAGCGCGAGAAGAGGAGCCGCGTCGACGGTCCATGATGGAACGGATTCTTGGTCGGAAGCGCTCCAACGAGAACTCGCGGAAGGAAGATGGTGTGATTTGGATCTGGATTCTTGCCTCTCTTATAGGCAGATTATCTGCACAGCTAGGGGGTAAAACATAAAAGATACCCTAGCTTTTCGTATTCGTGCGACGCGTGGAAGAAGGCCATTATTGGGCATGGAAGCCAAGAAGCGCGACATTGATAAGGAAGCCGGACACTGTTCGGCAGGTACATGAAACTTAAAGGAGAACCCATCTTGCAACGCCGAAGACTACATACGTGCTGGACTTATCGTCATTGAAGCCTTGTTCGGGGGCTACTGAGGGAGTCTTGGACTAGGGGGTGTCCGGACAGCCGGACTAACATCGTCGGCCGGACTCCAAGACTATGCAGATACAAGATTGAAGACTTCGTCCCGTGTCCGGATGGGACTTTCCTTGGCGTGGAAGGCAAGCTTGGCGATACGGATATGTAGATCTCCTACCATTGTAACCGACTCTGTGTAACCCTAGCCCTCTCTGGTGTCTATATAAAGCGGAGGGTTTTAGTCCGTAGGACGAACAACCATTACAACAATCATACCATAGGCTAGCTTCTAGGGTTTAGCCTCCTTGATCTCGTGGTAGATCCACTCTTGTACTACCCATATCATCAATATCAATCAAGCAGAGTAGGGTTTTACCACCATCGAGAGGGCCCAACCTGGTAAAAACATCGTGTCCTCGCCTCTCGTTACCATCCGCCTAGACGCACAGCTTTGGGACCCCTACCGAGATCCGCCGGTTTTGACACCGACATTGGTGCTTTCATTGAGAGTTCCTCCGTGCCACCGATAGGAAGGATGCCTCTTCCGCCTTCAAGGATGGTATCTTCTCCAAAGGAGCCTTGGCACGCCGCCAAACTATCCGCTAGGTGGTTTTCTCATGACCGCCGTCTGCCACCGCTCGACAATGACCTCTCGTGTCGCCAAAAGCAATCTTCACGCCAGCTCGAATTCGCCGAAGGCTTGATTCAATAGAGCTCTCGTCCAGAACGAGCTCTTGGATCGCATCGCCGCCCTGGGAGTTGCTACAGACTACAATCAGATTGGGCTTAAAACCGATCTGAGAGAGATTAACTCTCCCCAGGTCACCTACGACGTTGCAGTGGTAGAGGAACAAAGCGGCGACTCTTCGGCTGTTTTGAAAACTAGTCATGTCCGGGCTCCCGAACCCTCCATGCCGGATTCCCGCGGAGGGGCGGACTTCGATCAAGCACTGAACCTAAAGTCAGGCATCGGACCGGACTCGTTGGACAACATCCAGCAATCCAAGCTTCCGAATTTGGAAACTCCACGGCCCTTGAGCCTCGAGATGGGTACGGTTCCGGACTTAATTCCACCCACCCGCCCAGACATATGCGATCTATCTCTAATCCGGCAAGAGCCCGCTGAAACAGTACAGCATTACTGGGCCAGATTCCTCCTGGTTATGAACAGGATAAAGGACTGCGGAGAGGAGAACACAATCTCAATCTTTTGCAATAATTGCACGGACAAGGGAATCTTGAACGCCATCAGCCGTCAGGAAGTTACACGCCACGACCAAGGCCCATAGTACGAAAGTACTGTGCGATGGAGAGTTTCCAGAAAACCGAAAATTAGTTTTGGGACAATCCGGCCCCAAATACAACCCTAGTCCGCAACAAAAAGGTGCATTACACTCAGGCACCAGGAACAAAAACCAAAAAGCAAAAACCCCATAAAGGGCACGGAACCGTACTGGAGGGATGGCTTAGCGGACCCTGTAAAATTCACAGTACAGAGGGCGCCACCCCAACACATAGCCTTCGAGCATGTTGGATATTACGGCAGGTGGCCAAAAGTGGCGAGGATCTTCTAGCCCCGGAATACCACTCCAACAATACCGGTACGATATCAACAGTCTTCGAGACTTTCGCATCAAATAACATGCGGAAATGAACAATTCGCAGCCTCGCCAAAGTCTACCAAGTAGCAACAACAAAATCCTTGGAGCGACACGGCCGTCACCTTCAACGCCAGACCCGAGCACTAGCCACATTGGTCCTCAGTCCAATAGTGGACGGCTTTCGACTCACCAAGGTACTCATGGATGGCGGCAGCGGATTAAACCTCATCTACGAGGAAACTCTTCAAAAAATGGAAATAGACTGGAGCCGCATTGAGCGAAGCAGCACAACCTTCAGAGGAATAATCCCTAGCCGGGAAGCGCGCTGCACCGGAAAAATCACACTTGATGTGGTGTTCGGCTCGCCGGACAATTACAGGTCCGAAGAAGTCACGTTCCAAGTGGCCCCGTTCAGCAGCGGATATCACGCTATATTAGGACGAGTGGCCCCGTTCCAAGCGTGCCCCCACTAACCCGGAATATGAATCGACACACCGAGTGGGTGTAAGAAGACAAACACTAGGAATTTCAGAAAGAAGAATCTTCAGAGATCTTATTCTAACAGAACAGGCGGTGACCGACTGACCTGAATGTTACTCCGAAGAGCTGAACTGGCGTCATAGGCTGCCTGGCTGGCTTCTCGGATGGCCTTCACTTGCTCCATCATGACTCCCGCCTGGCGTATTGCTTCTTTCGCAGCACTGGCTTGGTCCTCTGGGACGTAGTGAGTCGAGAAAAGTGAAGGTTGTGCAGCACTCAACGACGAAGGGCGAGCACTCGTCAACGGCACAACAAAAGATATGGTAGGCCGAGTGATGTTCTCTCCCTCCGCGACCAGTGTCTCGGGTGCTGGCACGTCCTGAGTCGCCTTGCCAGCAGACGCTTTCCTGCTCCTCCTTTGCCTCAGTGGTTCCTCATCGCCGCTGCCGAAGGGTAATAACGACATTAGACGGAGCTACAGAAAAGAATCAAAATTAGAGACAAAGAGCCAATCGACTGAAGACGGAACTATGAAAGTCATACCAGGTTTTGAAGTGGCAGCGTCTGCCATCTCATGATCTTCAGTCCTGGCCGAGGTATCAGAAGTAGCAGCGCTGCAGTTCCAGAAGTCAGTCGGTTGATTCATGAGTCGACCAAGAATAAGTTCATGTGGAAGCGAAAAACTCAAATAGCATCATTACCCTGAGATTGTGGGGATCACCATCTTCATCTTAGGCAAGACCTTAGCCGGCTTTGACGGCGCCACTCTGGATTGCTTCGGAGCCTTCTCAGTCGGTGCCGGAGAAGTGGTCCTAGGGCGCTTGGTCAATCAGCGACAACAGAACCCCTTATCAAGCTCGGTTGCGGGATCATGGACGAAGCTTGAAGTCTCTCCGAGCGAGGAGGCGCAACTTCCTCCTCCTCTTCCTCCTCTTCATCTTCACCAGAGTCATCACCCTCATCATCATCTATAGCGTCCGAATCCCACTCCTCCTGGCTTTCGCCCCCACTTCCTTCCTCCTCCTCAGTCGGCGTCTGTGCTCCATTGGGCATCGAGTATAATTCAGTGGTGGCCTGACAGACAACAAAACAAAGATCAATCGACCAATTTGCAGCAGAAGCAGGATGAGTAAAACAAGATTACAATTAAGGATAAAGTGGGCATACCGTGTCCGGAGTGTAGGAATGGTCGAGTGGTGGAATCCTCCTGGCTCCTCGAGGATTGTCCTTATTCCCTGTGATCGCGGTCATCCACCTCTCCAGTGTGGCGTCGTCGACTGCTTCTGGATGGACCCGAGTTTCATCCTCGGTTCCACAGTACAGCCACATTGGGTGGCCTCGGTACTGAAGTGGTTGGATGCGCCGCCTAAGGAAGACATCCAGAAGGTCCATACCCGTCACTCCTTCCCGAACTAGTTGGACTACACGCTCCATCAACATTTTTACTTGGGCTTTCTCCTCAGGGAGCACCTTCAAAGAAGAGGGCTTGTTCACTCGGTCCATGGAAAACGGAAGGAGACCACCGATCGCTCAAGGCCGACTGCCTTGGCAAGAGAACCAAGTCGATCGCCATCCTCTGACCGACTCAGGAAGGGTCATGGCCGGAAAGGTACTCTTGCTCCTCATATGAATCCCAAGACCCCCACACATCTGAATAACCTTAGTCCTATCGTCGTCCGGACTCGCCTTTTTTACTATCTGTGGACGACAAGTGAATATGTGCTTAAAGAGTCCCCAGTGTGGTCGACAACCCAGGAAGTTCTCGCACGTGGACATGAAGGCTGCAAGGTAGGCAATGGAATTTGGATTGAAATGGTGGAGTTGCACCCCAAAGAAATTCAAGAACCCATGGAAGAAAACACTCGGAGGCAGGGAGAACCCACGGTCTACATGAGTTGCTAGAAGAACGCACTCACCCTCCTGCCGCAGCTTGCCACTGCTTCCCGGGAGCCTCGCTGCCCCGTGAGGGATCAAGCCCTCGTTGGCCAGGTCATTGAGATCCGTATCGGTGATGGTCGAGCGGATCCAATCCCCTTAGACCCAACCTTGCGGCAGGCGGGACGTTGACGAGGATCCGCCCCGACTGGATGCTCTCCCTTTCGCCTTCCCCATCGCCGTCGCCTTCTTCGCGCGCTCCAAGGCCACCGTCTTCTCCTTCACCATTGTTGCCGGCGAAGCGCGCGAGGAGTGGATGGGCGGGGGAGAGAGCAGGCACTGCGGGCGGAGATGGAGAGGGCAGAAGGAGGAATGGGGAGGTACTGTTCAAAAACCCTCGCCCGGCGCATTTTGTAAGGACGCTTCCGAGTGGATGACAAGTGGGCCCGGGCGATCCTATCACATCCCGAAAAAGTCGCGCACGCACGATACGTGGCGAAAAAGGTGGCGCGGAAATCGAGGCATCTATGCCCTGTCCCATCCGAGCGCCGCGGTCCGCCCCGCTTCGTGCGCTTCCCAAAATTCGGATCCCACAAAATCCGCTAACAACAGATCAATCTGTCAGACGGTGGATTTCCTGCGATCCGTCGCTCGGAAGTTTATTAAGTGCAAAAGTTCACTCGACATAAGAAAGGAATGGATCAAGGCGACTGAAAGAAAAGTTGTTGCTATCAACAAAAAGATTATTGGTCCAAGATGAGACATGTTCAGAACACAAAAGCAGGTCGGAAATATTATCAACTCCTTCCTCACTCAAACCTCGATCCATTCGGGGGCTAATGATGAAGTCATGTACCTAGGGTAGGGTCACAGACCTGTCTTAAGTACCCTTCCCAAGCACACCCTCAGAAGAAGCTGCCTTCCAGTCGACCAAGAGAGACTTCACTCGACGGACTCGAAGGACTCGACCATGAAGACTCACTCGACCACCAGGAGATCAAGAGCCACTCTGCATCCAAACGGTCTGTAATTAAGTAGTCTTTATGGCATTTAGGACACTTTATGTAAGACGTTACCAGTAACGCCTAGCCTTAATGTACTTTAAACCTTGCATAACTGAGGGCCGGAGGGGTCTGGCAGACACTATATAAGCCACCCCCTCCTCAGTGTAAAGGGTTCGCACCCCTGTAATCTATACACACATAATCCAGTTGACCGCCTCTGGGCTCCGAGACGTAGGGCTGTTACTTCCTCCGATAAGGGCCTGAACACGTACATCCTTTGTCTTCACAACTGCTCCATAGCTAGGATCTTGCCTCTCCATACCTACCCCCCATTCTACTGTCAGACTTAGAACCACGACAATAGTTTCTGCAAATATTTACAACATGTCAATTATTATTCAAACATGGTACAGATGGATATATATATATTAGTGGCAAACGTAGAACTAGCTAGCTAATCACAATAAGGAATCATGTTAGTGGCCTCGACGCTGCTTCTCTAGGGATTGGGGTCGCCTCGACACAACGCTTCAAGGGTTTGGGGTGGCCTCAACGACAACGCTCTTTTAACTTGGTAAATTTGGGTGGCGTCGAGAGAGTTAATTTGCCGGGTAGGGGCGCGGCGGGAGGGGGTAGGAGACCAACACCATTTTCTCTCTAGGGTTTGGGTGTCCTCGAGAGTTTTGGTCGAGCGAGAGGGCCGAGGGGGGTGATGCCGTTGTATAAGTTATCACGGTCGAGAGGGGTATATATATCGACCGCCCCTCATGTCGAAGTTATCTCGAGGGGGTTATATCGACAACGACGCGACATACATATACATGGGAAAATAATGTTATCGGGGAGGGGGTATCGGTACCCTCCCCCCTCGTGTTGAAGTTTCTTCTTTCTCCTCTATTCCTTTCTTCTTCTTCTACTCTTCTTTTTCTTCTTCTCCCTCGAGAAAGGAAAATAGGGAAAAGGAAGAAAAGAGGAAGAAGGAAGAAGAAAAAAAGAAAAAAAAAGAGGAGAAGAAGAAAGGAATAGAGGAGAAGAAATTTAGAAAGGAATATTTTCTATTTTTCTTCTTCTCCTCTATTCCTTTCTTCTTCTCCTCTTCTTTTTCTTCTTTTTTCCTCTTCTTATTTATTTCTCCTCTTCTTCCTCTCCTCTTCTTCTCCTTTATTGCTCTTCTTATTTTCCTTTTTCCTCTCATTCTTTTAGTATTGCTTGTTTTAAAAAAATGTTCAAATAGAAAATTTCGAAAAAACAAAGGTTTTGCCTAATGCATTGTTCATATGAATATACAAACATTTGCATATTCTACAATAATTAATATCACCAAAAAAAATCTATGAACAGAAAAAAAAACCTAACCTTTCTAACAATCTATCTTTTGCATATATGAAAACATTAATACACATATGAACAAAAAATACATATATGAACAAAAACATGCTCTGAACAATTTTTAAACATCTACATACACATAGCCACATAGATACACATATACATTATATATATATGAACAAAAAACTAAACTAATAAAAATGAAAAAACAGAGCCACATATATATATATATATATATATATATATATATATATATATATATATATATATATATATATATATAGCCACATACAGACACATATACATTGAACAAGAAAATTAAACTAATAAAAATAAAAAAGCAGAGCGGTGCGGCGCGGAGGCTCACAATGGGCGGCTAGATGACGATGGCGACGGTGGGGCGGCGAGGGCCAAGGCCATGGGGCGGACGGGCAGGCTCGGGCGCGCGGCAGGCGGGCGACGGCGACGGGCAGCTGGCGGCGGCGACGACGGCGGGCGCTGGCTTAGGGAGGACGGCGCTGGCTCGAGGAGGCGGCGACGACGACGGGCGTGGCGACGGCGACGGTGACGGCGGAGCGGCGTCGGGTCAGCCTGGCGGCGACGATGTGCTCGGCGTCGTCGGGGCAATCTGGGCAATGAACTCGCAAAATTGCGGCGTTACTTATATACCAGGGCATTGGTCCCGGTTCGTGGCACCAACCGGGACCAATGCCCCCTTTAGTCCCGGTTGGTGCCACCAACTGGGACCAAAGGCCTCTATTTCGGCAGCCCAAAAGGCGGGAAGCGGCGACCTTTCGCACCGGTTGGTGCCACCAACCGGGACCAATGGCCCCCCTTTAGTCCCGATTGGTGCCACCAACCGGGACCAAAGGCCCCTGTGCTGCCCGCGTTGGGGCCAAAGTTTAGTCCCACCTCACTAGTTGAGAGGGGCGCGCAGTGGTTTATAAGCCCCACTGCCGCACCCCTCTCGAGCTCCTCTCCACCGCAGGCTTTAGGACCTACTTGCTATTGCTTTGCCTGATGGGCCTTCTGGGCCTACTGCTGGCCTGAATCCTGGCCCATAGTAGGGTTTCATGTCGTATTCAGGCCGTGGGGCCTAGTAGGAGGCATTTTTTTGTTTTCTTTACTTATTGTTACTATTTTTATTTTTTTTCTAGTTTTTTTTGTTTTGTTTTCTGCATTATTTATTTTCTTTTGTTTTTTGCTTTATTTTTTAATTCTTTTTGCTTTTAGTTTTAGGAAAATTATAAACTTTCTCTTAGTGCCATTACTTTTCAAATTTGAAAACACTTTTTTTGTTTTTTTTCTTTCTTGCTTTATTTATTTTATTTTGTTTCTACTTACAACAAAATACTTATTTTTGTTTTTTTGTGTTGTTTTCTGCATTATTTATTTTCTTTTGTTTTTTGCTTTATTTTTCAATTCTTTTTGCTTTTAGTTTTAGGAAAATTATAAACTTTCTGTTAGTGCCATTAGTTTTCAAATTTGAAAACACTTTTTTTGTTTTTTTGTTTTCTTTCTTGCTTTATTTATTTTATTTTGTTTCTACTTCAAACTAATTGTTTATTTTCAAAATACTTATTGTTGCTATTTTCAATTATTACGAGGGCCGAACCATAAGACATTAAAGCATTTCAAATGAACTCTGAAAAAGTTGAAAGTTGCCATGGTATCATAAATTGACCCACATAGCATGTGCATGTACAAAACGGACAACGGTATCATACTCGTCAGTTACAAAGTTGGCATGGTATCGTCATAATAGTTGCGGGAGAAAGTCTTCACTTTTTCTTCCCTTGTGTCATTTGCTTATTGCGCCGTAACCATGGATAATCTTCATCGTTTATCGGGATGCTGGGGTCAGCCTTGAATTTGAAGGGAGGAATTTCATGAAACTTTTCATAATCTTCAGACATGTCTGTCTTGTCCTCCACTCCAACGATGTCCCTTTTTCCTGAAAGAACTATGTGGCACTTTGGCTCATCGTATGATGTATTCGCTTCCTTATCTTTTCTCTTTCTCGGTCTGGTAGACATGTCCTTCACATAGATAACCTGTGCCACATCATTGGCTAGGACGAACGATTCGTTAGTGTACCCAAGATTTTTCAGATCCACTGTTGTCATTCCGTACTGTGGGTCTACCTGTACCCCGGCTCCTGACAGATTGACCCATTTGCAAATAAACAAAGGGACCTTAAAATCATCTCCATAGTCAATTTCCCATATGTCCACTATGTAACCATAATATGTGTCCTTTCCCCTCTCGGTTGTTGCATCAAAGCGGACACCGCTGTTTTGGTTCATGCTCTTTTAATCTTGGTCAATCGTGTAAAATGTATTCCCATTTATCTCGTATCCTTTCCAAATCAATACAGTCAAAGATGGTCCCCTAGACAACAAATACAGCTCATCACAAACAGTGTTGTCACCTCTGATACGTGCTTCCAACCAACTGCTGAAAGTCCTGATGTGTTCACATGTAATCCAGTCGTCACACTGCTCCGGGTGTTTGGAGCGCAGATCGTTCTTGTGTTCATCGACATACGGGTCACCAAGGTAGAGTTCAGAGAACTGTGTAGTGTGCTTGAGACCAAGAATATCTGTCCTGCATATTATTGAGTCCCTTCCAGCGCCTTTTTCCAAATATCTTCCCTCATACCGCAATTTAGGGAGACCTATCTTCTTAAGGCTAGGAATGAAGTCAACACAAAACCCGATGACATTCTCTCGCTTGATGGCCCATGGAGATGCTTCCTTCTCGCCTAGCGCAGCTTACGGACATATTTCTTTAGGACTCCCATGAACCTCTCAAAGGGGTACATATTGTGTAGAAATACAGGGCCCAGAATGACAATCTCGTCAACTAGATGAACTAGGACGTGTGTCATGATATTGAAGAAGGATGGTGGGAACACCAGCTCAAACCGACAAGACATTGCACCACATCACTCCTTAGCCTTGGTATGATTTCGGATCGATCACCTTCGAGAGATTGCATTGAGGAATGCACATAGCTTCACAATGGCTAATCGGACGTTTTCCTAGAAGCCCCTCAATGCAACCGAAAGGAGTTGCGCCATAATCACGTGGCGTTGATGAGACTTTAGGTTCAAACTTTTACTCTGCCATATTTGTTATTCATTTTATATTCGATGAGAAGCCGTCGACCTTCATACTAAGCAGCATTCAAAGAAGATTTCCTTCTCTTCATTGGTAAGAGCATAGCTGCGGGACCTTCATAATTGCTTTGGAGGCATTATGTCTTTTTTCGTGAAAACGTTGCAGTCCTCCGTGCCTCACCAGTATCTTTTGTCTTCCCATACACGCCCAAGAAGCCTAGCAGGTTCACGCAAAGGTTCTTCGCCACGCATCACGTCGATCGAAGAGCGGACCTCTATGTCTTTCGAAGAGGGTAGGTCCCAAAATATAGATTTCTTCTTCCACATGGGTGCATGTCCCGGCATCACACCGGAACAGCTAGTCTGTCCGACCCTTTCCAAAGATTACGTGTAAATCATTGACCGTAGCAAGCACGTGATCACCGGTACGCATGGCGGGCTTCTTCCGTGATCTTCCTCGCCTTTGAAATGCTTGCCTTTCTTTCGACATTGATGGTTGGTCGAAGAAATTGACGATGGCCTGTACACATTCTTCCCGCAGCTTGCGGTATATACTATCGGTGTCAAGTAAACAGTGCGTGCATGCGTGGTATCCCTAGTTTGTCTGTCTCCGAAGGTTATTGAGAGCGGGCCAATCGTTGATGGTCACGAACAGCAACGCCTTTAGGTTAAATTCTCCTATTTGTGCTCATCCCACGACGCATACCGCTTCCATTCCACAGCTGTAAAAGTTCTTCAACTAATGGCCTTAGGTACACATCAATGTCGTTGCCGGGTTGCTTAGGGCCTTGGATGAGAACTGGCATCATAATGAACTTCCGCTTCATGCACATCCAAGGAGGAAGGTTATACATACATAGAGTCACGGGCCAGGTGCTGTGATTGCTGCTCTGCTCCCCGAAAGGATTAATGCATCTCGGTGGAAGCCATAATGTGGCAATTTTGAGACTCCGTGATACCATCCACGGGATAGCTGGCAGGAGCCGTCAAGACATGCTCCGGCTGAAGCAGCTCGGTGGAAGCCACGCTGCTTCTCCGCTGAGATGGCGGGGTAGCTTTGGGGGAAGCTTCGGCAGGTCGTTTGCTGCGATCTGCTGCTTCTCGTTCCTCTAGCCCCATTACCTTTTCGTGCAACGCCTGCAGTTGGTCCTGCTCCAGTTTCTTCCTCCTCTCGTGGGTTTTGTAATCCCCTGCGTCCGGAAAACCAACCTTCCATGGAATGGAGCCTGGCCTGCCTCGTGTCCGTCCAGGGTGCTCAGGATTCCCAAGGGCCATTGTGAGCTCGTCCTTCTCCCTATTTGGAAGGAACGTCCCTCGCTGCGCTGCATCGATATAGTGTCGAAGGTTCTTGACGGTATTAGCGATTGCTCGTCCGGCCCACCGGCACTTCCTCATTACGAGGTCCAAGGTTCCGCTTGCCCCAAAGAACCAAGTCCGCAACGGTCCAGCCAAGACATTGTCTCGGTTCGATCCCTTTTCAAGCAGATCATGCTCAGCCTTGGACCACTTAGGCCGGGCTTTGAGGTAGCCACCTGACCCCGTGCGATGGTGAAGTTTCTTCTTCGCAGCATTTTGCTTGTTTGTCGCCGACATCTTCTTACTCTTTTATGATGTCTTGTAGGACACAAATGCAGGCCAGTGATCTTTGATCTTCTCATATTTGCCGATGAATTCTGGTGTCTTTTCTTTCTCGATAAACTGGTTCACCTCTTTCCTCCACCTCCTCATTAGGGTTGCCATCTTCTTAAGAGCACAAGACTTGATTAATTGCTCTTTAACTGGCTTCTCCGGATCCTCCTCTGGCGGTAGGGTGAAATTTGCCTTCAGCTGAGTCCAAAGATCTTCTTTCGCATATCATTGACATAAGACACCTCGTGGTCTTCCTCCTTAGGCTTATACCATTGATGGATGCCGATCGGGATCTTGTCCCTAACAAGAACCCCAAGACCGAGCGTAAAATGTCGTCCTTGTCCGGATGGGTTCAATCGGTTCGCCGTCGGGCGCGATTTCTATGATCTCAAACTTTTCATCCGAGTTCAACTTTTTCTTCGGGCCTCGTCTCCTTACCAAAGTTGTGCTCGATCTGGAGGGCTAGAAATTATAAGGAAGAAAGACGAGAGTAATTAATATGTGTACATATTCCAAAACAATGGATGCATCAATTAACTAGTAAGCACGGGCTTAACATATATATATATATATATATATATATATATATATATATATATATATATATATACCGGCGGACTCGGTTCGGTCATCGGAGCAATCAAGACGGTCTCCTTCTTGTACCTCCATTGTGTCACGGAGCCATTGAAAGTGCAACTAATCCCGTGTGGTTTTGGTAATTAATAACAACATATATATCATTGAACTAATCATTTCTTGAGAATATTTCAGAAAGTTCAAGGATATGGGCATGGCAATGACCGATGATGTGGACCCTCAAAATGCTAAGGAAAACATTGGCAAAAGCTCAAGACTCCATTTTTGGTTTAGTGATCCAAGATCACATTGAGTCCATAGGAAAGCCAATACTATTAAAAGGGATGAGGTTATGATGATGATCTGGTTGCTCTAAGTGCTTAGTGATTTATCTCTCAAACTATCAGCAATCTTTCAATCCAACATAAACTCATAAGTAATCTCGGTCCCACCGATTCCAAACTCACCACACCGAGATGAACCACCTCAGCCATATAGCCAAACCCTAAGAATCTCGGATTTTCCGATTCCAAACTCGGTCATTCGAAATTGGTGTTGCCAAGATTACAGAACCTTCAGACTCAAATCGGTGTCACCGAGATGAGAAAGTCGGTCCCACCGAGATTGGCAAACCCTAGACTTTGGAAGAATCGGACTAACCGAGATTGTATTTTCGGTCCCACGAAAATCCCAACGCTCACAAGATTTGAACTTTCGGTCTCACCGAGTTGTCAACTTCGGTCCGACCGAGATTGGTCAAATGTGTGTAACGTTGGATTTTGTGTGGAGGCTATAAATACCCTCCACCTCCTCTTCATTCGTGGAGAGAGCCATCGAAAGAACTACCACTCCTACCTTACATTTCTGAGAAGAAAACTACCTACCCTTGTGTTGAGATCAAGTTGCTCCACTCCCACCATATGAAACTTGATTTCTAGCCTTCCCAAGTTGCTTTCCACTCAATCCCTTCCTCCACCACAGCCACATCAGTGAGGAGAGTTGAGTGTTGGGGAGATTATCATTTGAAGCACAAGAGCAAGGAGTTCATCATCACCAACACCATCTATTACCTTTTGGAGGGTGGTGCCTCCTAGATTGGTTAGGTGTCACTTGGGAGCCTCCGTCATGATGTGGAGTTGAACCAAGGAGTTTGTAAGGGCAAGGAGATCGCCTACTTCGTGAAGATCTACCCCGAGTAAGGCTAGTCCTCCGTGGGCGTAAGCCATGATGGCATAGACAAGGTTGCTTCTTCGTGGACCCTTCGTGGGTGGAGCCCTCCGTGGACTCGCGCAGCCGTTACCCTCCGTGGGTTGAAGTCTCCATCAACGTGGATTGACGATAGCACCACCTATCGGAACCACGAGAAAAAATCTCCGTGTCTCCAACTTGCGTTTGCTCTTCTCCACCTCTCATTTACTATACATGCAATTTACTTTCCGCTGCCATAACTCTAGAATTGCATGTGTAGGGTGATACTTGACTTGGTTGCTATTGTGAACTTGCTAAGAAACTACTCCAATCAAAAGGCAAAATTTTTAAGTTGTCAAGTAGTCTAATCACCCCCCCTCTAGACATACTTCCGATCCTACAAGTGGTATCAGAGCTTTGGTCTCCATTGGATTGGTTTCCATTGCATTGACTCCATAAGCTTGGTTTCACAACCTAGGAGAGTATGGCGTCTAGTGAGGGTAATTTCCGAGAGGTCCTTACTTTGATGGTTCAAACTTTGCTAGTTGGAAGCATAAAATGAAAATGCATATTCTTGGACATAACCCCGCCGCATGGGGCATTATTTGTGTTGGCTTGCAAGGTGAGTTCTTCAAGAAGGAAAAGTTCGGATCGCGAAGCTTACTGCCGATGAGTTGCGGATGTTACGAACAATGCTCAAGCTTGTGACATTCTCTTCAATGCTTTGTGTCCCGAGGAGTTCATAAAGATCAGCCGTCTTGAGAATGCAAAAGAGATTTGGGATACTTTGGTCGAAATGCACGAAGGTACAGAGTCTGTGAAGGAATCAAAGCTAGATATTCTTCAAGGTCAGCTTGACAAGTTCAAGATGAAGGAAGGTGAAGGAGTCGCTGAAATGTATTCTAGGCTTGCTCTCATCACCAATGAGATGGCAGGCTTAGGAAGCGAAGAAATGACCGACCGATTCATCATCAAGAAGATTCTCAGAGCTTTGGATGGAAAGTATGACACCGTGTGCACTTTGATCCAAATGATGCCAAACTACAAAGATCTCAAGCCTACCGAAGTCATTGGAAGAATTGTTGCTCATGAGATGACACTTAAAGATAAGGAAGAGCTTCACAACAAGTCAAGTGGTGCTTACAAAGCTGCAGTTGAAGCTCCCACATCCTCAAGTGACAAGCTGGTTTCCAATGAAGAGATAAGCCTAATGGTGAAGAACTTCAACAAATTCTACAAGAGTAGAAGCAAGGAAAGAAGCTCAAAGTCTAGATCATATAATGAAAAGAGATCTTCTAGTCGTGATCGAAACTGCTACAATTGTGGAAGACCCGGACACTACTCAAATGAGTGTTCGACACCCCACAAGAGAAGAGAAGAATCTCCAAGAAGAAGAAGCTCAAGAGAAGAGTCGCCTCGAAAAGAGAGGAGGAGTAGAGATGATCGTTATGAACGAAGATCCTCTCGGAGAAGCAAGGATTCGGAAAGGAAAGACAAGTCATCAAGGAGCTACACAAGAAGAAAACATCAAGCTCATGTTGGTGAATGGGTTTCGGCCCGACTCAAACAATCACTCCGAAAGAAGCTACCACTCCAACTCCGAATACAGTCAAGATGAAGGTGTTGCCGGTCTTGCTCTCCTGTCCTCCAACTCCAACTCCTATGACATATTTGATTCACCAAATGAGGGAATTGGAAGATGCTTCATGGCAAAAGGCCCCAAGGTATCACATCCTGAGTTTATTGACTTTGATAGTGACGAGGATGACTTGCTTGGTGAAGATGAGCTTCTACATGATAAATCTAGTGAGCTTAGTAAAGATGAAAATGCTAGTAGTCTTTATAGTCGAGAAGAGTCGAATGACAATGCTATGAAGGAGATTGAGCGTCTAACTAAAGAACTAAACACTCTTAAGTTAGCTCATGAAACAACTCAAGAAGATCATAGAGAGCTCCTAAGATCTCATGAGAAGCTACGCTTCGAGAAGCTCAATCTAGAGCAAGAACATGAGTTTCTAAAAGCTATCAATGACGATCTTCGAAAGAAGAGTTCTTCATATCTTGCCAAACGACTTCTCTTGTCTAATTTCTTGCCACCTATCAAAACTAAGCATGACAAGCATAAGAAAAATTCTTCATCTAGTAGTAACAATAATCATGCTAAATCAAATGTTGTTACTTCTAGTAATTCTCTTGATTCCACTAACAATGTTTCAAGCCAAGTTTCACTTGAGCAAGAAAATAGTCTATTGAAAGGGATTATAGAGAAAGGTGTCTGCAAGAGTCTTGCCGAAGCAAAAGCTTTGAGGAAATTGTTCGCAAACAAGGAAGACACCGGAAGAATCAAGGAATTGGTTTTGAGCGAAAGTTCAACGCCGAGGGTGTTGAATGGGAAGAAGGTCAATATCCCACTCCAAAGTTCGTCTCTCAAGAGGAGAAGTATGATCCTACTTCTTCCAATGAGGAACAAGCTCAAGATGACCTTCCACCACAAGACCACAAGCTAAAAGGCAAGGACAAGCTTCAAGAGGAGATTGATGCATTCATTGAAGCACCCAAGGCCATGGTCAAGTGGGTTCCCAAGGCAACTTCAAGTTCTACTTTGACAAGCTCAACTACTACCCCAAGGATTCCCATCAAGATGATGTGGATCCCGAAGAAGAAGAACTAGAGAGTTCTTGAGGGTGACTCCGCCAATATACTTCACTCATATTCATTTTGGCGAGGACTTGTGCAATCAACTTCCACATCTTGCACTAGTTCATGGAGTCACAAACCCTCATGTTGGTAAGTCAAGGGACAAGGTAATCATTGCTTTCATGGACATCATCTATTGTGTACTTCAATCTATGTCCATGGATATTCTTGTTTGTTCCTTGTGGGACTAACCCATGTAGGTATTGAAAGTGCCCAATCCAAAGGATTGCTCCCAACTCTTGATGATCTTCATCAACATTGAGCATCCACATCTTCAACATCTACATGAAGTCTTCAACGACAACCCAAGGTTAGTTTGACCCTTTAAAAGGGGTTCTCACATCAAGGGGGAGCTTTGCTCTAAAGAAATGAGCCAAAGCATCTTCTAATGATGTGAACACATCAATGCTTTATGGAAAAGTGGTAACCCCACTTGTGCTTAAACGATGAGTATGACCTATGATCAAATGTTCTCATTTGACTCCTAAGTCAATATACTCATATATAGATGACCTAGTCATCGCCAAATTGTGTGCTAGCTGTTAGTGTGTTGTTTGTGCATGTTTGACACATATTTCATTTGCTATCTTATTGTGTGAGCATGTTGGATGCATGGTTCTATCCATTCGAGGACATCCATTTGTTGCTTTGGTCTTTTGGTTTTCTTTCTTTTTGACCAAATGGATGGACAAGAATGCCTAAGTTCCTCCCCTAGCTATCTATGCTTTCTTGTCTCAAACTCTATTCATGCTTATATCACAAACTTTGAACAAGACTTTTTCGACAGCATCGAGTGAGGAGCACTCGAGCCACCGATCCGTCAAAAGCCTAACTTCCAAAACCTTCTAAGTACTTTCGTCAAACCGATATATTCAAATCGGACGCATCAAATCACTTGATTGATCTAGGTTTTCACCTCGGTGAAACCGAAGTTTCAAATTTCGGCGTGACGAAGTGTAATCGCACGCATTAACCATCTCGGTCCCACCGAAGTTTTCAAACTTCGGTCCCACCGACAACCGAAGGTATATATACTCGAGGACAGAGCGTTGATTACTTCTTCAAACGCTTCGCCTCAAACCCTTCGCGCCGTCGCCTTGGTCTCCGGATCGTCTCCGCTGTCGCTTTGGCGCCCTCGCCATGGGTCTCCATCGCCGTCAGCGGTCCTTCTCATCGCGCCGTTGCCGCCGTGTGAAGCTCCACCGCATTGGGTGAGTTTCATCCTCTCGTGCTCAACCGCTGATTCAATGCACGTTAGGTGTTGCCATGTTTCTTGCCAAGATTGAGATCTTCCTATCCATCGTTTAGATCATAGAACAAAATTCGAGTGAAAATTTTAGGGTTAGGTTTCCGCGAACACATCTCGGTGTGACCGATTCGCATTTTCGGATCGACCGATTTGGCCTCTGGTCATTGCCTTTGCACTTTTCGGTGAAACCGAGTTGTACAATCGGTTAGACCAAGTGAAGATTCAGTGAAACCCTAGCAGTCTCGGCTAGACCGAAACCCATTTCGTCCAACCGAAAGTGGTGTATGTGGTCTGTTTAGACGTTTGGTTTCACCGAATTGATAGACTTCGGTCGACCGACATGTATTCTGTGAAAACCTAAAACTAAAGTTTGAACTCATTCTTTTGCAAAATCCTCTGCGGTTTGTGATAACTCTTCTATTCTGCCTATACCTATTCTATTCACAGTTGTCACCATGTCCGATGGAAGTGACAATCGAACAGGTCCGAGATGCCACCGAGATTCCAGAGGCAGCTACAAGTCCAGAAGCAAGCAGCTTTTCAGATGATGGAGAAAGAAGCACTCCAAGTGGACTGCCTGCAGCTGCTACCAGGGCCAGGAGGAAGAGAAATTCAGATGAGGAAGATTCAGATTTTGTTGCTGATGAGGAAATAACTTCTAAGCCAAAAGGCAAGTGGTTGCCAAGGGCTATCAAGGGCAACAATCAAAGAAAGGCACAAGCAAAGTGACAAAATCCTCATTGCCTGAAGCTCAAGATGGAAGAAACCTCCAAAGAAGATCAAGAAGACTTCCAAGAGGAAGAGGAAAGTTCATGAAGAAACAAATGATGATGATGATTCGATGAGGAAGCACCTCAGCCTCCTCGAAGCGAAGTTGATGGGTGATGCCATCGTAAGCAGGAGCACCCACAAAGGTTAAGCAATCAGCTCCAAAGAAAGGCAGCCCAAGCCAAACCAGCTGCCAAGCCCAAGAAGACTGTGAGGAACATACCGCTTCAGAGAAGAAGAAGGACAATGTGCCACCGCAGAATCGATGATGAGGCTCATGTTTTGCTCAAGCTCGGCAGAAATTGCCGCTCATAATGATGCTCATCCTCGAGCTGAAAATATGAAGGAGAGAAAGGATAAAGGACTCGAGGCTATGGAGGCAAGCAGATCCATATGCCACCAGGAGAAGAACAGCATTGACCCAAGATTCCACACTAGAGAGCAACAAGACTTTTATGAGGCAAAGCTCATGGATAAGAAGCCAATTGTTGTCTTGACACCAGATCGTTGATCGGGAATACATCGACAAGTGAAGAGCACAGAGACTACTTCCCACATGTGCATGAAAGCTTCACCGCTTGTGGGATTGCGAGTTCGTTGGTCGAAATTGGCAGCTTGGAACGATGAGATGATCATGCGCTTCTATGCCACCGCACATTTCTATCCAGATGGCGGATTGTATGGATGATGAAGGCGAGATTCCATTCTACCGTTGAAGAATGGAGAGCATTGCTGAATGCACTGTATCAAAGGAAGATGATGTTGATGTGTACGGCATTCCGAAGAAGAATCACGAGTCAATGAAGAACATGTACAATGAGGTAAATGAGAAGGATGTTGAGATATGGAAGCTTGGTTCAGTCTACTATCTTCAGGCAGGTCTCCCAACCACCAACACCATTCTGAGGCATACATTGATGCCGAAGTCAGGGGACCACCGCATGATAAGAGGGTACTCTATCAACATGCTGCACATTCTAGATCAGAAGACACCTTTTAAGGTGATGGACCTGATAGTTGAGACTATCAAGAGGACAGCAGCAGACCAGAAGAGGTCGTGTGGGTTTGCTCCGCATATTCAGATGCTCATCAATGCCAAGTTTGGCACGGACACCTACCGTTGGATAGACCCCACTTGCCACCGCAGCCCTAACACGAGGATAACGAGATTGTGATGACCGAGGATGCTCCCACATCCAGAGAAGGACATGCTAAGTCCGAAGCTGCCAAACAAGCAAAAGCTGAGAAGGAAGCAGCAAAAAGCCCAAGAGCGTTGCAGAACAACTTCTTGAAGCCACTCAGAGAATTGAGCTACGCTGCCAAGATAGTGCGATCTCGGAGAGCCTTGAGAGGATAGTTGAGGATAAGTTCCATGCTCGACGTTAAGTCGATCAAGTGCAGTCACCGTCAACAAGCTTGAGGCGACATTGAGGAAGCTAAGAGGAGAAGGCAGAGCTCATGAAGGAGATGGAAGATGATCTAGTCCAGATGACTATGAGCAGCCTGCTCCAAAGTGCCCACAAAGCCCAGATCAGCTGCTATTCCATTAACGACCCTGTGGCTACTACATCAAGACCTCCTACAGCTCCGTCGGTTCCCAAAGACCACTTCAAGATCCACTCCTCCAGCTCCACAGACTTCAGCAGAAGCTTGCAGATGCAGCTATCTCCACTCCATCGACGCAGACAGAGCCGCCAGCAGAGTCCCGAGTGACGATTAGCTCTATACCTTCGAACTTTTGGTAACTTGTTGCCAAAGGGGAGAAATTGTATAGATCATAGGGCTTCGAGAGAGAGTGCTGCTTTTTGCTCTTTCGTTTGCGGTTTTCCTTGAGATACTTTTGAGTTCGTTGAGATACTTCGTGTGTTTGATACTACGTTTGTTCTATCTTGATGAGTGCTTGATCATACTGTGCTTAATGTGTGCTTGATGCTTATCATATTTCATCCATATCTTGTATGATCATTTACTCATGTCTTGGTGATTGGGTGCATGCTATTCATTCTTATCATTTTGTGCGCTCCACCAAGATGTATGTGACATGGAAGAGTAACCCATGATCCTAATCGATTGTGCATTTGCATTCAAACGCAAATCTTAAATAATGCACAAATTTAGGGGGAGCTCTTGCTTATCACATACTTCTCAAAGCGACGATGTTATTCATTGATTATATCATTTGTCGAAGCTTTGATCTATATGTTGTCATCAATTACCAAAAAGGGGGAGATTGAAAGTGCAACTAATCCCCAGGTGGTTTTGGTAATTAATAACAACATATATATCATTGAACTAATCATTTCTTGAGAATATTTCAGAAAGTTCAGTGATATGGGCATGGCAATGACTGATGATGTGGACCCCTCAAAATGCTAAGGAAAACATTGGCAAAAGCTCAAGACTCCATTTTTGGTTTAGTGATCCAAGATCACATTGAGTCCATAGGAAAGCCAATACTATTAAAAGGGGATGAGGTTATGATGATGATCTGGTTGCTCTAAGTGCTTAGTGATTTATCTCTCAAACTATCAGCAATCTTTCAATCCAACATAAACTCATAAGTAATCTCGGTCCCACCGATTCCAAACTCAGCCACACCGAGATGAACCACCTCACCATATAGCCAAACCCTAAGAATCTCGGATTTTCCGATTCCAAACTCGGTCATTCGAAGTTGGTGTTGCCAAGCTTCAGAACCTTCAGACTCAAATCGGTGTCACCGAGATGAGAAAGTCGGTCCCACCGAGATTGGCAAACCCTAGACTTTGGAAGAATCGGACTAACCGAGATTGTATTTTCGGTCCCACTGAAAATCCCAACGTTCACAAGATTTGAACTTTCGGTCTCACCGAGTTGTCAACTTCGGTCCGACCGAGATTGGTCAAATGTGTGTAACGGTTGGATTTTGTGTGGAGGCTATAAATACCCTCCACCTCCTCTTCATTCGTGGAGAGAGCCATCGAAAGAACTACCACTCCTACCTTACATTTCGAGAAGAAAACTACCTACCCTTGTGTTGAGATCAAGTTGCTCCACTCCCACCATATGAAACTTGATTTCTAGCCTTCCCAAGTTGCTTTCCACTCAATCCCTTCCTCCACCACAGCCACATCGGTGAGGAGAGTTGAGTGTTGGGGAGATTATCATTTGAAGCACAAGAGCAAGGAGTTCATCATCACCAACACCATCTATTACCTTTTGGAGGGTGGTGCCTCCTAGATTGGTTAGGTGTCACTTGGGAGCCTCCGTCATGATGTGGAGTTGAACCAAGGAGTTTGTAAGGGCAAGGAGATCGCCTACTGTGAAGATCTACCCCGAGTAAGGCTAGTCCTCCGTGGGCGTAAGCCATGATGGCATAGACAAGGTTGCTTCTTCGTGGACCCTTCAGGGTGGAGCCTCCGTGGACTCACAAGCAGCCGTTACCCTCCGTGGGTTGAAGTCTCCATCAGCGTGGATTGACGATAGCACCACCTATCGGAACCACGAGAAAAAATCTCCGTGTCTCCAACTTGCGTTTGCTCTTCTCCACCTCTCATTTACTATACATGCAATTTACTTTCCGCTGCCATAACTCTAGAATTGCATGTGTAGGGTGATACTTGACTTGGTTGCTATTGTGAACTTGCTAAGAAACTACTCCAATCAAAAGGCAAATTTTTAAGTTGTCAAGTAGTCTAATCACCCCCCCTCTAGACATACTTCCGATCCTACAGCCATCATGAACATAGTCCTCTTCTTCTACCGGCATTAATGGGCCGAAGCCATCATGAACATAGCCCTCTTCTTCACCCAGTCCTTCCTGACCATCAGTGTCGTTGAGAAATGACGCAACTTCATCACTTCCTTGTGCGATTATGTCCCCCAACATCGCTTCTGTTTCTTCGTCTCGGGAGTGCTCCATAGTTTCTGCAAATATTTACAACATGTCAATTATTATTCAAACATGGTACATATGGATATATATATATATATATATATATATATATATTTGTGGCAAACATAGAACTAGCTAGCTAATCACAATAAGGAATCATGTTAGTGGCCTCGACGCTGCTTCTTGGGTTTCGGGTCGCCTCGACACAACGCTTCAAGGGTTTGGGGTGGCCTCGACGACAACGCTCTTTTAACTTGGTAAATTTGGGTGGCGTCGAGAGAGAGTTAATTTTTCGGGTAGGGGCGCGGCGGGAGGGGGTAGGAGACCAACATCGTTTTCTCTCTAGGGTTTGGGTGTCCTCGAGAGTTTTGGTCGAGCGAGAGGGCCGAGGGGGGTGCTGCCGTTGTATAAGTTATCACGGTCGAGAGGGGGTATATATATCGACCGCCCCTCATGTCGAAGTTATCTCGAGGGGGTTATATCGACAACGACGCGACATACATATACATGGGAAAATAATGTTATCGGGGAGGGGGTATCGGTACCCCCCTTTGTGTTGAAGTTTCTTCTTTCTCCTCTATTCCTTTCTTCTTCGTCTACTCTTCTTTTTCTTCTTCTCCCTCGAGAAAGGAAAATACGGAAAAGGGAGAAAAGAGGAAGAAGGAAGAAGAAAAAAAAAGAAGAAAAAAAAGAAGAAAAAAAAGAAGAAAAAAAAGAGGAGAAGAAGAAAAATAGAAATTTTCTATTTTTCTTCTTCTCCTCTATTCCTTTCTTCTTCTCCTCTTCTTTTTCTTCTTTTTTCCTCTTCTTATTTATTTCTCCTCTTCTTCCTCTCCTCTTCTTCTCCTTTCTTCCTCTTCTTATTTTCCTTTTTCCTCTCATTCTTTTAGTATTGCTTGTTTTAAAAAAAAATTCAAATAGAAAATTTCGAAAAAAACAAAGGTTTTTCCCAATGCATTGTTCATATGAATATACAAACATTTGCATATTCTACAATAATTAATATCACAAAAAACTATGAACAGAAAAAAAACCTAAATTTTCTAAAATCTATCTTTTGCATATATGAAAACATTAATACACATATGAACAAAAAATACATATATGAACAAAAACATGCTCTCAACAATTTTGAACATCTACATACACATAGCCACATACATACACATGTACATTATATATATATATATGAACAAAAAACTAAACTAATAAAATGAAAAAAAAGAGCCGCATATATATAGCCACATACATACACATATACATTGAACAAAAAAATTAAACTAATAAAATGAAAAAAAAACAGAGCTGGTCTTGCGGGCGGCTCTAACGGGGCGGCTAGATGACGATGGCGACGGTGGGCGGCGAGGGCGCCATGGCGGGGCGGGACGGGCAGGGGCTCGGGCGGCATGGGGCGGCGACGCCGACGGGCAGCTGGCGGTGACGATGGCGATGCGCGCGGCTCGGGAGGGGCGGCGCTGGCTCGGGAGGCCGGCGACGACGACGGCGCGGGCGACGTGTCACATCCCTAGTTCTCGTATGACCTAGACTAGCTAGTCATTTGTGCATCATGTTTAAATTTCATTTAATTTTGAAATGAGGATTTGTGAAACCCTCGTAATCATTTTTAGAAATGACCCAAATAAAATTGCACCAAAAGGGTCCAAGAAAATGCTCATGTTGCCCTCTGAAAATATTGGATGAGATAAAAATCAATCCAATATTTTTAGGAGCTCATAAAAATTTATTTTGGGCATTTGGAATTAATGCAATAGTTATTTGCTTTGGATATATATTATTATATATATAAAATGTTGTCCAAAAATTATGCCACTTGCTGAGGAGCTATGGAATAATATAGTTAGTTCCTGCGAAAATTGGCATAAGGAAATAAAATGATTTAGTATTATTATTAAATCAAAACAAATGTTAGAAAATAGAAAAGATAGAAAACAGGAAAGGGAAATACCTTACATGGCGCTTACCTCCTTGGAAGCCCAGCTGCCCAGCCAGCCAGCCCAGCCACCGGCCGACGCCATCGTCCTCGCCCTCTCGCCAGAGGAGGACAGGCGCGTGCGACGCTACAGCGCCGCCCGCCCAGCGCCACGCCACCTCCCTCTCTCGCTGCCGCCTCTCTCCTCCTCGTCTGGATGCCACGAGACGCCACGCGCCGCCGGTCCTCTCCCACTCTCTCGCTCTCCTCCTCCCTGGACCTCTCTCTCTCCGCCGACCGCGAGCTTGCGCCGTCGCCGCCGCTTCGCCGTTGCCGTGGCCACCGCCCCCTCCTCGCTCTCTCTCTGTGTCTGCAAGTTCCGCGCCGTCGTCCTCGTCCTCTCCGCCAAGCCGCAAGACGCGGGAAGCCCTGGAGAGCCGCCATCGTCGCCTTCTTCACCTCCGCCGCCGGAGATCGTCTTCGCTGCTCCGCCGTCTGCAGCGTGTCCCGAGCTGCCGAAGCCTCCACGGAACCGCGGTGAGCTCCGCCACCGTTCCCTCTCTCCGCGTAGCCGCCGCGACGCCGTAGCCTTCTCCCCACCACGCCGTAGCAGCACTCGCCGTCCTTGTCGCCGCCGTCGTGCTGGTTGCCGTAGCTCACGCCCGAGCACGCCAACGTGCTCACCGCCTCCCAGCAAGCCAACGCCGCTGCCGCCGCCCTGCCGTGCACCACAGCCTGCGCGCGATTTGGCGAACTCGGCGCCGCCCGAAGCTTTGCTTTGGCGAGCTCCGCCATCCCAGCCCTCCGTCGCCTCCATTGGATGCGACGAGCACCAGCTCCTGAGATGGTCTCCGCGGCCTTTTGGTCGCCGGAGACGTGATTCCGAGGCCTCCGCCGCCTCGCCTCGGCGTCGGTCGAGTCGCCGGCGGGTTTGACCCCGCTGACCAGGGGTTTGACCACCCTGTGTCACTGACGCGTGGGGCCAGCCCCGTTAATTAAACAAGTTTAGGGTTAATTTAATTAAGATTAGCCACAGTCACTGACACATGGGTCCCACTGGTCGGGTTGACCTGGACCTGGCCGTTGACCCGCTGACGTCACGCTGACGTCATGCTGACGCAATTAACTATTTTCTGGAATTAAAATAAATCAGGAAATTCCAGAAAATGTTCAAAACTTCAAAAATTCATAGAAATTCAACCGTAGCTCAGATTGAAATAATTTATATATGAAAAATTATCAGAAAAATGCAATCTTTCCATCTGTACAAGTTTCATGCATGACAAACCAACTTATACATGCTGAAAATGAGGAAACACATTATGGCATATTAAGAGACTTAAATTAGAATTGCATTTGAGCTTAGGGTTCAAATGGACTTCTAACCAAATGAATACTAGTTGCATTAGCTCAAACAGCATGACATCTTCATGCCATGTTCATGCATCATATTGTTGCATATGCTTGTGTATTGATTGTTGGCACTGCTCCTTCTCGATAGGTCTTGCTCAGGAGACCGCTCCAGTACTGCTCTATGAAGCAAAGGCCTCCTTGTTGATCTACCGAGCAAGCAAACCCCTTGCTCATTCCGATACAATCCTACTCTCGCGCTCCTGCTCTCGATATTGCATTAGGACAACAACGATTCATCCGCTACTTTGTGTCATGGTAGTTGAACCCATTCCTCTGCATGACTGTCATTGCCACGAGAAATAGTTAAAACCCACTAGCATGTGTAGGAGTTGATTGAGCCATGTTGTGTTCCTACCATGCTATGCCTGCTATTGCTTAGAGTTGTGTCAGTCCGGTTCATTGGGAATGAATTGGAGTGTTACGATATGTTACGATCTTTGAGTGAACGTGTGAACACGATTTGGTAAAGGTAGCGGTGAGAGGCCATGTAGGAGTACATGGTGGGTTGTCTCACTAGAACCGCCCTTAAGCACCGAGTTCGTGTTTGTGATCCATGAACAGTTACTACCACACATTGGGTTCCGTAACTCGACCCTCTCTCGGCTTCTTAATCACCCTTGTTCTCTGTCCCGAGTTGCAACTAGTTTACGTGTTTGTAGGTAGTGCTATTTTTCTACCAAGTGGCACCCGGAGGTGGGCTTGGGACAGACTAGGCACACGTGGCCTGTGTACCGAGTGGCACCGGATGGTGGGCT
The DNA here is from genome assembly GCA_021437245.1 of Aegilops speltoides. NCBI lineage: Eukaryota > Viridiplantae > Streptophyta > Magnoliopsida > Poales > Poaceae > Aegilops > Aegilops speltoides. Next base: position 139,103,168 of record CM038147.1, read on the forward strand.
CGGGAACCCGCACACATCGTTTGGGGCCGTGGCGACACCCCGTCGGATCTCCTCGCGGATGGAACCCGAATAGGCGATAAACCTGGACGAGAGACTTGAGTGTTTAGGTAGGTCGTGGTCGACTCCCTCGCCTGGCTTCCGCTTGAAGGTTGCCGAGGTACATGACGTGTACAGGGCGATAAGTGGCGAGAGCGTGTGTGAAGAAGTACACCCCTGCAGGGTTATCATTATCTATTCGAATAGCCGGATTCCTCGGATATGGAAGCTTGGACCCCTTGCATAGTTCATAGACAAGTGAAAGTGGATACTCCAAAATGCGCAAGATAAGCGTGAGTGCTATGGATGGCCTTCTCGTAGGGAGACGGGGATGAATCCATAGTAATGTATTGTGTGGTGATTAGTGGACTCGTGTGCGCCATATCACCTCAAAGAAGTTCTGGTAGTCGTAGAACAGGATAGCCACTGAGTCAAAGCTGGCTTGCTGCAACTGAACCCCACATTACCCTCTTGATACAAATGCATGTATGATAGGATCTGATGTAAGTCTTGCTGAGTACCTTTGTACTCATGGTGCTTTATTTATGTTTTTGCAGCGAGACTTGGTCTTACTAGTGTTCCGTGGACTTGACGAGTAGCTTGTACCTCACCTCGATCTTGATCGGATGTTGTAGATAGTCGGCTCTTCACCTTTTTCATTTGTAGATGTCGTACTCGGACATGTAATGCTTCCGCTTGTTGCTTGTATGTTCTGTATGATGGGTCTTGTGACCCCTGCTTGCAATAATGCTATGATGGCTCTTGAGCCTTTATTTATATGAGTTGTTGAGTTATGTTGTGATGCCATGTTGTACAGCACATACTTGCATGTTATGCGTCGTGTAATGTGTATTGCTATGTGTGGGATCCGACTATATAGTTGTTTATCTTTAGTAGCCTCTCTTACGGAAATGTCTCCTAGTGTTTCCATCGAGCCCCGGTAGCTTGCTATCGCTCCGAGCACTTAGGCTGGCGGCATGTGTCCTTCCTCGCTTCGTGTATGCTCTTCGGGAAATGTCACGATGAATACCGGAGTCTGTTAGCCGCCATGCCCAGTTCACCGAGTCTGTTAGCCAGTGCTATAGCCTCGATTCACTCGTGATGACCGACACGTTCGTTCTTTGGGTCATGTATGCTGTCCTCGTAAGTTTGTGCCACTTTGGGTTTACGACTAGCCATGTCACCCGGGCTCCTTATCATATGGATGCTAGCGACACTATCATATACGTGTGCCAAAAGGCTAAACGGTCCCGGCAAAGGTAAGGCGACACCTGTGGGATACCGTGCGTGAGGCCGCAAAGTGATATGAGGTGTTACATGCTAGATCGATGTGGCATTGAGTCGGGGTCCTGACAGCTTTGGTATCAGAGCCTGACTGCCTGTAGGACTAGCAAGCCAAACTGGTCGAAGTTGAGTCTAGAAATTCTTTAGTTATGTAAGGGAATTGATTGTGGGAAGGAATGTAAGGCTCTTTTTACTCCTTATACCTCATGACCTTCTGATCTGAGTCATCCTATCTTTCCTACGGGGTTAAGGAACTAGGCTTCTCTTCCGTCTATCAGGATCACGTGTTACTACTCCGTAGTCCCTTAGGATTGGTTGATCAGAGTCATATTCCAGTTTTCGAGCACTTCCGGTGTAGTTTGTTTAGTATGATCTCAGAACCTAGAGTGATGATGTTGAATATGTTACTACCCCATTTTAGCAGGATGTCTCATTCTGAGCATTTTACTGCCGTTATGCTGCCGGAATTGCCCTAGGAGTTCGAGAGTTACTAATTTCCTTATCCTACATTCTATAGCCTATAGATGGTGCTGATTCCGTCCTTCGTTTCGTTTCTCAGGATGTCATCAGCTAAGCGAAGTTCTGTTGCTCGTAGCCAGAACCACGGAGATGGTAGGGATGAGGATCCTCCCGACCAGCCTTCGTTGACAGAGTTCATGTTAGAGATGGAGAGAAACAAGCGTGAGTCTAACCGCTTGTTGGCACGTATCGAGGAGAACACCGCACATCAGTTCAAAGGATCTGTGACCATTCATGATCTTATTCGCTTGCACCCACCTACCTTTCATCACTCCATCGAGCCGCTCGATGCAGACGACTGGCTCCGTAGCATCACTCACAAGTTGCGTTCTGCGAACGTAGCTGAAGATGACAAGGTCACCTATGCCACATACCACCTGGAAGGTCCTGCTAGTCTTTGGTGGCAGAACTATGAGGCTATGCTTCCAGTTGGCCAGATTCCTACCTGGAGGCATTTCATTGAGGCGTTTCGCGAGCATCACATTCCTCAGGCCCTCATCGATCGCAAGAGAGAAGAGTTCTGTAGTTTCACCCAGAGTAAGATGGCTGTTGATGCTTACAGCCGAGAGTTTGAGAACCTCGCCCGCTATGCCACAGAAGAGGTGTCCACGGACGCCAAGAAGTAGGCTAGGTTCCGGAAGGGTCTCCACCCCAAGTTGCGTCGTGATCTCCATTTGCATCATTGTGATACATTCCAAGCTCTTGTGAACAAGGCCATTAATGCAGAGACAGCTCAGCTCACTTACGAGGAGTCTCGTAAGCACACCCGGGATTTGGGATCTTCCTCCGGCTCTAGCTCTCAGAAGCGCCGGATTTGGGTTCCAAACTCCGCTCTTCCTCCTGGATATTCACCAAGGCCATCTCATGTGGTGCCTCCCCCAGCTCAGTCGTATGTTCCACCCAGGCCTACTGGTAGACCGCTTGTTAGTGCGGGTCCGCATCCAACCTCAGGGACTTTCTTTACATGCGGGAAGCCAGGACACTATGCACATGACTGCTCTCAGACTAGTTATGCTCCACCCCAGCCCGAGAAGACTGTTGGCTGTGTTAAGCCATCACGCAAGATGATCAGTGTCAAGTCAGCCCCCACCGAACGTGGACGTGTGCATCACGTCTCAGCTAAAGACGCTCATGATGATCCAGATGTCGTTCTTGGTACACTCCTTGTCAATTGTCATCCAAAGATCGGGTCCTGCTCGACATCGAGCATCTCATTCTTTCATTTCTGAAGGCTATGCTCGTTTGCACGACATGTCATTTTGTGATATGCCAACACCACTTGAAATCCAAACCCCAGGGTCTAGATGGCAAACTACCAGAATCAGCTATGGCAATGAAATCCTTGTTGATAGACTTGTATTTCTTGCATCACTTGTAGCCCTCAAGTACTCACATATTAACATCATCTTGGGTATGGACTGGATGACAGCTCATCATGCCAAGATTGATTGTTACACCAGATCTGTTCAGCTTACACACCCATCTGGCAAGATAGTCACTGTCTCCACCAGAGTTGCAAAGCGTCAACTCTATTCACTTAATGCCAGCCCTCTTCCAGACCTTGAAGATATCCCGGTAGTCCGTGACTTTCCGGATGTCTTTCCAGAGGAACTGCCAGGTGTTCCACCTGACAGAGATGTAGAGTTCGTCATAGATCTTATCCCAGGAACCGCTCCAATTTCTAGGAGACCTTACAAGATGGCACCCTTAGAACTAGCCGAGCTTAAGAAACAACTTGATGAGTCCTTGCAAAAGGGTTTCATCCGTCCTAGTTCTTCTCCTTGGGCTTGCCCCGTCCTCTTCGTCAAGAAGAAGGATGGTACGGACCGGATGGTTGTAGATTATCGTCCCGTTAATTCGGTCACGATAAAGAACAAATATCCGCTCCCCAGGATCAACGACCTGTATGATCAGCTCGCTGGATCCTCAGTCTTCTCCAAGATGGATTTGAGGTTAGGCTACCACCAAATCAAGATCAGAAACGGGGACATCCCCAAGACAGCCTTTGTCACTCGTTATGGTCAATACGAGTACACCGTCATGTCCTTCGGTCTAACCAACGCTCCAGCTACATTCTCCCGCTTGATGAACTCAATCTTCATGGAGTACTTAGATAAGTTCGTCGTGGTTTACCTCGATGACATTCTTATTTACTCGAAGAACGAACAAGAGCATGCCGAACATCTTAGACTTGTGTTAGAAAAACTCAGAGAGCACCGCCTTTATGCCAAGTTCTCCAAGTGTGAATTTTGGTTGCCAGAAGTGACCTACCTAGGCCACGTAATCTCTGGTAAGGGCATTGCTGTCAACCCCGAGAGAGTTAAGGCCGTTCTCGATTGGACTCCACCTGAAACTGTTAAACAAGTTAGGAGTTTCCTTGGTCTAGCCAGCTATTGTCGCCGCTTTGTTGAAAACTTTTCCAAGTAGCCAAACCCCTCACGGAACTTCTCAAGAAAGATAAAAAGTTTGAGTGGTCCCCACAGTGAGTCTACAGTTTTGAGGCTCAAGAGACGCCTGACTTCTGCTCCCATACTTGTGCCACCGGATTTCACTAAAGACTTTGTTATCTCATCGCGACGCCTCACGACAGGACTAGGTTGCATTCTTATGCAGATCGTCATGTGATTGCCTATGCATCTCGACAGTTGCATCCACATGAGGATAATTATCCTACACATGATCTAGAGCTTGCGGCCGTAGTCTATGCACTCAAGACCGGCGACATTACCTTCTTGGTAAACGCTGCGAGATCTACACCGATCACCGAGTCTCAAGTATATCTTCACCCAACCGGATTTGAACCTTAGGCGAGACGTTGGTTGAGTTGATCTCAGATTACGACTTAGGGATTACCTACACTCGTGCAAAGCTAATGTCATGGCTGATGCTCTAAGCCGTAAATCCTATTGCAACAATCTCATGTTGCAGCAGGGTCAACCACTCCTCCATGAGGAATTCTGTAAGCTTAACCTTCACATTGCTCCTCACGGATTCCTTTCTACCTTGGTGGCGAAACCTACTCTTGTAGATCATATCATAGAAGCCCAGAAGCATGATACGGGGATTACCCGGATCAAGAGAAACATTGCCAAGGGTATTGCTGGTAGTTTCTCTATAGATGATCGAGGTGTCGTTTTCTTTGGGAACCGCTTGGTGGTTCCCAAGAAGCAGCATCTTCGACAACTGATTCTTAAGGAGGCGCATGAATCTCCTCTCACAATTCATCCCGGTAGTACTAAGATGTATCAGGACCTACGCCAGAGGTTCTGGTGGACTAGGATGAAGAGAGAAATCGCCGACTTCGTTGCTAATTGTGACGTTTGTCGTCGCGTTAAGGCAGAGCATCAAAGACCTGCTGGCACCCTTCAGCCTTTAGCTATTCCTGAATGGAAATGGGATAAAGTTGGTATGGACTTCATCACCGGCTTTCCCAGGACCAAGAGAGGGAATAACGCTATCTTCGTAGTCATTGATCGTCTTTCCAAAGTGGCTCACTTCCTACCTGTTCGAGAGAGTATCACTGCCATTCAGCTCGCTGACTTATATATTTCTCGAATAGTATCACTTCACGGTGTTCCACTAGAGATCAATTCAGACCATGGCAGTCTTTTCACTTCTCATTTCTGGGAGAGCTTCCAAACTGCCATGGGAACCCATCTTTCCTTCAGTACCGCTTTCCACCCTCAATCAAGTGGTCAGGTGGAAAGGGTCAACCAAATTCTCGAAGACATGCTTAGAGCTTGCGTTATCTCATTCGGTATGGGTTGGGAGAAATGTCTTCCTTTTGCCGAGTTTGCTTATAACAATAGCTATCAATCCAGTCTCAAGAAAGCTCCTTTTGAGGTTCTCTATGGACGAAGATGTCGAACACCTTTGAACTGGTCAAACCGTGAAAGACAATTCTTTGGACCGACATGATCCAGAGGCGAAGAGCAAGTTCGCATCATTCGTGAGAATTTGAAAACAGCCCATCCCGTCAAAAGAGCCAAGATGATCGCCATCATAAGGATATGACTTATGAAGTTGGCGACAAAGCTTACCTTCGGGTTACTCCTTTGAAGGGTACCCATCGTTTGATATCAAGGGCAAGTTGGCTCCTCGTTACATTGGTCCTTTTCGCATTCTCGCTAAACGAGGAGAGGTTGCCTACCAGCTGGAACTACCCCACATCTTTCTCGAGTTCATGATGTCTTCCACGCCTCTCAACTCAGCGTTGCTTCTCGGATCCTATCCGCGAGTGGACCACGGCGCTTGATCTCCAAGATAACCTCACATACCGAGAGTACCCGGTTCGCATTCTTGATCAAGCGAGCGATCACTCGACGTCATAACATCAAGTTTCTCAAGGTTCAGTGGTCTCATCATTCCGAGAGAGAAGCTACTTGGGAGCGAGAAGATCGCCTTCGACCGAGTACCCGCTTTCTTTCCGTCGACCCCTGAATCTCTGGACGAGATTTTTTCAAGTGGGGGCGAGTTGTCACATCCCTAGTTCTGGTATGACCTAGACTAGCTAGTCATTTGTGCATCATGTTTAAATTTCATTTAATTTTGAAATGAGGATTTGTGAAACCCTCAGAATCATTTTTAGAAATGACCCAAATAAAAATTGCACCAAAAGGGTCCAAGAAAATGCTCATGTTGCCCTCTGAAAATATTGGACAGAGATAAAAATCAATCCAATATTTTTAGGAGCTCATAAAAATTTATTTTGGGCATTTGGAATTAATGCAATAGTTATTTGCTTTGGATATATATTATTATATATATAAAATGTTGTCCAAAAATTATGCCACTTGCTGAGGAGCTATGGAATAATATAGTTAGTTCCTGCGAAAATTGGCATAAGGAAATAAAATGATTTAGTATTATTATTAAATCAAAACAAATGTCAGAAAATAGAAAAGATAGAAAACAGGAAAGGGAAATACCTTACCGGGCGCTTACCTCCTCGAAGCCTGGGCTGCCCAAAGAGGCCGCCCAGCCACCGGCCGACGCCACCGTCGTCCTCGCCCTCTCGCCAGAGGACACGGGCGCGTGCCCGACAGCACACACCGCCCGCGCCGCGCCACGCCACCTCCCTCTCTGCCTGCCTGCCCTCTCCCCTCCTCGTCTGGATGCCCCGGAGACGCCACGCGCCGCCCGGTCCTCTCCCACTCTGTCTCGCTCTCCCTCCTCCCCTGGACCTCTCTCTCTCCCGACCGCCGAACGCACCCGTCGCCGCCGCTCGCCGTTGCCGTGGCCACCGCCCCCTCCTCGCTCTCTCTCGGTGTCTGCAAGTTCCGCGCCGTCGTCCTCGTCCTCTCCGCCAAGCCTCAAGACGCGGGAAGCCCTGGAGAGCTGCCATCGTCGCCTTCTTCACCTCCGGCCGCCGGAGATCGTCTTCGTCGCTCCGCCGTCTGCAGCGCGTCCCGAGCTCGCCGAAGCCTCCACCGAACCGCGGTGAGCTCCGCCACCGTTCCCTCTCTCCGCGTAGCCGCCAAGACGCCGTAGTTTCTCCCCACCACGGCCGTAGCACCTCGCCGCCGTCCTTGTCGCCGCCGTCGTGCTAGTTGCCGTAGCTCACGCCCGAAACGCCAACGCGTGCTCACCGCCTCCCAGCAAGCCAACGCCGCGCCGCCGCCCTGCCGTGCACCACAGCCTGCAAGCACACTTGGCGAACTCCGCCGCCGCCCGAGCTTTGCTCCGGCGAGCTCCCACCCCCAGCCCCTCCGTCGCCTCCATTGCTGATGCGACGAGCACCAGCTCGGAGATGGTCTCCGCGCCTTTTGGTCGCCGGAGACGTGATTCCGAGGCCTCCGCCACAGCCTCGCCTCGCTGCATCGAGTTGCCGGCGGGTTTGACCTCACGACCAGGGTTTGACCACCTGTGTCATCGACGCAGCGTGGGGCCAGCCCGTTAATTAAACAATTTTAGGTTAATTTAATTAAGATTAGCCACGATCATCGACACATGGGTCCCACTGGTCGGGTTGACTCGGACCTGGCCGTTGACCCATCGACGCCACGCCGACGTCATGTCGACGAATTAACTATTTTCTCGAATTAAAATAAATCAGAAATTCCGAAAATGTTCAAAACTTCAAAAATTCATAGAAATTCAACCGTAGCTCAGATTGAAATAATTTATATATGAAAAATTATCAGAAAATGCAATCTTTCCATCTGTACAAGTTTCATGCATGACAAACCAACTTATACATGCTGAAAATGAGGAAACACATTATGGCATATTAAGAGACTTAAATTAGAATTGCATTTGAGCTTAGGGTTCAAATGGACTTCTAACCAAATGAATACTAGTTGCATTAGCTCAAACAGCATCACATCTTCATGCCATGTTCATGCATCATATTGTTGCATATGCTTGTGTATTGATTGTTGGCACTGCTCCTTCTCGATAGGTCTTGCTCAGGAGACCGCTCCAGAGTACTGTCTATGAAGCAAAGGCCTCCTTGTTGATCTACCGGCAAGCAAACCCCCTTGCTCATTCCGATACAATCCTACTCTCTTGCTCCTGCTCTCAGATATTGCATTAGGACAACAACGATTCATCTGCTACTTTGTGTCATGGTAGTTGAACCCATTCCTCTGCATGACCTGTCATTGCCACAGTAAATAGTTAAAACCCACTAGCATGTGTAGGAGTTGATTGAGCCATGTTGTGTTCCTACCATGCTATGCCTGCTATTGCTTAGAGTTGTGTCAGGTCTGGTTCATTGGGAATGAATTGGAGTGTTACGATATGTTCTCTTGAGAGAGAACGTGTGAACACGATTTGGTAAAGGTAGCGGTGAGAGGCCATGTAGGAGTACATGGTGGGTTGTCTCACCGAACCGCCCTTAAGCAATCGAAGTTCTGTGTTTGTGATCCATGAACAGCACTACCACACATTGGGTTCCGTAACTCGACCCTCTCGGCTTCTTAATCACCCTTGTTCTCTGTCCGGAGTTGCAACTAGTTTCGGTGTTTGTAGGTAGTGCTATTTTTCTACCAAGTGGCACCCGCAGGTGGGCTTGGGATGACTAGGCACACGTGGCCTGGTGTACCGAGTGGCACCGGATGGTGGGCTCGGGAACCCCGCACACATCGCTTGGGGCCGTGGCGACACCCGGCCGGATCTCCTCGCGGATGGAACCCGAATAGGCGATAAACCCGACGAGAGACTTGAGTGTTTAGGTAGGTCGTGGCCGACTCCTTGCCTCGCTTCCGCTTGAAGGTTGCCGAGGTACATGACGGTACAGGCGATAAGTGGCGAGAGCGTGTGTGAAGAAGTACACCCCTGCTGGGTTATCATTATCTATTCAATAGCCGGATTCCTCGGATATGGAAGCTTGGACCCCTTGCATAGTTCATAGACAAGTGAAAGTGGATACTCCAAAATGCGCAAGATAAGCGTGAGTGCTATGGATGGCCTTCTCGTAGGGAGACGGGGATGAATCCATAGTAATGTATTGTGTGGTGATTAGTGGACTCGTGCGCCTATATCACCTCAAAGAAGTTCGTAGTCGAGAAACAGGATAGCCATGAGTCAAAGCTGGCTTGTCTGCAATCGAACCCCACATTACCCTCTTGATACAAATGCATGTATGATAGGATCGATGTAAGTCTTGCTGAGTACCTTTGTACTCATGGTGCTTTATTTATGTTTTTGCAGCGGAGACTTCGGTCTTACTAGTGTTCCGTGGACTTGACGAGTAGCTTGTACCTCAGCTACGATCTTGATCGGATGTTGTAGATAGTCGCTCTTCACCTTTTTTCATTTGTAGATGTCTCAGACTCGGACATGTAATGCTTCCGCTTGTTGCTTGTATGCTCTGTATGATGGGTCTTGTGACCCCTGTTTGCAATAAATGCTATGATGGCTCTTCTGAGCCTTTATTTATATGAGTTGTTGAGTTATGTTGTGATGCCATGTTGTACAGCACATACTTGCATGTTATGCGTACGTGTAATGTGTATTGCTATGTGTGGGATCTGACTATATAGTTGTTTATCTTTAGTAGCCTCTCTTACCGGAAATGTCTCCTAGTGTTTCCATCGAGCCCCGGTAGCTTGCTACTTGCTCGAGCACTTAGGCTGGCGGCATGTGTCCTTCCTCGCTCTCGTATTCTGCTCCTTCGGGAAATGTCACGATGAATACCGGAGTCCTGTTAGCCCGCTTCTGCCAGGTTCACCGAGTCCTCATTAGCCCAGTGCTATAGCCTCGATTCACTTTCGTGATGACCGACACGCTCGTTCTTTGGGTCATGTATGCTGTCCTCGTAAGTTTGTGCCACTTTGGGTTTACGACTAGCCATGTCAGCCCGGCTCCTTATCATATGGATGCTAGCGACACTATCATATACGTGTGCCAAAAGGCGCAAACGGTCCCGGGCAAAGGTAAGGCGACACCCATGGGGATACCGTGCGTGAGGCCGCAAAGTGATATGAGGTGTTACATGCTAGATCGATGTGGCATTGAGTCGGGGTCCTGACACGACGGCGACGGCGACGGCGGGGGCGGCGCGCAGCGTCGGGGCAGCCTGGCGGCGACGATGTGCTCGGCGTCGTCGGGGGGCAACTGTGGCGATGAACTCTGCAAAATTGCGAAGTGCTACTTATATACCAGGAGCATTGGTCCCGGTTCGTGGCACCAACCAGGACCAATGCCCCCTTTAGTCCCGGTTGGTGCCACCAACTGGGACCAAAGGCCTCTTTTTCGGCTGCCCAAAGGGCGGGAAGCGGCGACCTTTGGTACCGGTTGGTGCCACCAACCGGGACCAATGCCCCCCCTTTAGTCCCGGTTGGTGCCACCAACCGGGACCAAAGGCCCCTGTGCTGCCCGCGTCGGGGCCAAAGTTTAGTCCCACCTCGCTAGTTGAGAGGGGCAGGCAGTGGTTTATAAGCCCCACTGCCGCACCCCTCTCGAGCTACTCTCCACCGCAGGCTTTCGGGCCTACTTGTTATTGCTTTGCCAGATGGGCCTTCTGGGCCTACTGCGGGCCTGAATCCTGGCCCATAGTAGGGTTTCATGTCGTATTCAGGCCGTGAGGGCCCAGTAGGAGGCATTTTTTTGTTTTTTGTTTTCTTTACGTAATGTTGCTATTTTTAGTTTTTCCAATTTTTTTGTTTTGTTTTCTGCATTATTTATTTTCTTTTCTTTTTTGCTTTATTTTTTAATTCTTTTTGCTTTTAGTTTTAGTAAAATTATAAACTTTCTGTTAGTGCCATTACTTTTCAAATTTGAAAACACTTTTTTTGTTTTTTTGTTTTCTTTCTTGCTTTATTTATTTTATTTTGTTTCTAATTACAACAAAATACTTATTGTTGTTTTTTTGTTTTGTTTTCTGCATTATTAATTTTCTTTTGTTTTTTGCTTTATTTTTCAATTCTTTTTGCTTTTAGTTTTAGGAAAATTACAAACTTTCTCTTAGTGCCATTAGTTTTCAAATTTGAAAACATTTTTTTTGTTTTTTTGTTTTCTTTCTTGCTTTATTTACTTTATTTTGTTTCTACTTACAACTAATTGTTTATTTTCAAAATACTTATTGTTGCTATTTTCAATTATTACGAGGGCCGAACCATAAGACATTAAAGCATTTCAAATGAACTCTGAAAAATTGAAAGTTGGCATGGTATCATAAATTGACCCACATAGCATGTGCATGTACAAAACGGACAACGGTATCATACTCGTCAGTTACAAAGTTGGCATGGTATCATCATAATAGTTGCGGGAGAAAGTCTTCACTTTTTCTTCCCTTGTGTCATTTGCTTATTGCGCCAGAACCATGGATAATCTTCATCGCTTATCGGGATGTTTGGTCAGCCTTGACTTTGAAGGAGGAATTTCATGAAACTTTTCATAATCTTCGAGACATGTCCGCTTTGTCCTCCACTCCCACGATGTCCCTTTTTCCTGAAAGAACTATGTGGCGCTTTGGCTCATCCTATGATGTATTCGCTTCCTTATCTTTTCTCTTTCTCGGTCTGGTAGACATGTCCTTCACTTAGATAACCTGTGCCACATCATTGTCTAGGACGAACGATTCATTAGTGTAGCCAAGATTTTTCAGATCCACTATTGTCATTCCGTACTGTGGGTCTACCTGTACCCTGCCTCCTGACAGATTGACCCATTTGCACTTAAACAAAGGGACCTTAAAATCATGTCCGTAGTCAAGTTCCCATATGTCCACTATGTAACCATAATACGTGTCCTTTCCCCTCTTGGTTGTTGCATCAAAGCAGACACCGCTGTTTTGGTTGGTGCTCTGTTGATCTTGTTCAATCGTGTAAAATGTATTCCCATTTATCTCGTATCCTTTCCAAATCAATACAGTCAAAGATGGTCCCCTGGACAACAAGTACAGCTCATCACAAACAGTGTTGTCACCTCGACACGTGCTTCCAACCAACAGCTGAAAGTCCCGATGTGTTCACATGTAATCCATCGTCGACCGCTCCGGGTGTTTGGGCGCAGATCGTTCTTGTGTTCATCGACATACGGGATCACCAAGGTAGAGTTCTCAGAAATGTAGTGTGCTTGAGACCAAGAATATCCGTCCCAAAGATATTATTGAGTCCTTCCAAGCGTGCCTTTTTCCAAATCAGTCTCCCCTCATACCGTGATTTAGGGAGACCTATCTTCTTAAGGCCAGGAATGAAGTCAACACAAAACCCGATGACATCCTCTCTTTGATGGCTCATGGAGATGCTTCCTTCTGGCCTAGCGCGGTTACGGACATATTTCTTTAGGACTCCCATGAACCTCTCAAAGGGGTACATATTGTGTAGAAATACGGGCCCGTAATGACAATCTCGTCAACTAGATGAACTAGGACGTGCGTCATGATATTGAAGAAGGATGGTGGGAACACCAGCTCGAAACTGACAAGACATTGCACCACATCACTCCTTAGCCTTGGTATGATTTCTGGATCGATCACCTTCTGAGAGATTGCATTGAGGAATGCACATAGCTTCACAATGGCTAATCGGACGTTTTCCGATAGAAGCCCCCTCAATGCAAACGGAAGTAGTTGTGTCATAATCACGTGGCAGTCATGAGACTTTAGGTTCTGAAACTTTTTCTCTGCCATATTTATTATTCCTTTTATATTCGATGAGAAGCCAGTCGGGACCTTCATACTAAGCAGGCATTCAAAGAAGATTTCCTTCTCTTCTTTGGTAAGAGCATAGCTGGCAGGACCTTCATACTCCTTTGGAGGCATGCCGTCTTTTTCGTGCAAACGTTGCAGGTCCTTCCGTGCCTTAGCTGTATCTTTTGTCTTCCCATACACACCCAAGAAGCCTAGCAGGTTCACGCAAAGGTTCTTTGTCACGCGCATCACGTCGATCGAAGAGCGGACCTCTAGGTCTTTCCAGTAGGGTAGAACCCAAAATATAGATTTCGTCTCCCACATGGGTGCGTGTCCCCCAGCGTCACTCGGAACAGCTAGTCCGCCGGGACCCTTTCCAAAGATTACGTGTAAATCATTGACCATAGCAAGTACGTGATCACCGTGCGCATGGCGGCTTCTTCCGTGATCTGCCTCGCCTTTGAAATGCTTGCCTTTCTTTCGACATTGATGGTTGGTCGGAAGAAATCGACGATGGCCTGTACACATTCTTCCCGCAGCTTGCCGGTATATACTATCGGTGTCAAGTAAACCGTGCGTGCATGCGTGGTATCCCTTGTTTGTCATCACGAAGGTTATTGAGAGCGGGCCAATCGTTGATGGTCACGAACAGCAACGCATTTAGGTTAAATTCTCCTGTTTGTGCTCATCCCACATACGCATACACGCTTTCCATTCCACAGCTGTAAAAGTTCTTCAACTAATGGCCTTAGGTACACATCAATGTCGTTGCGGGTTGCTTACAGCCTTGGATGAGAACGGCATCATAATGAACTTCCGCTTCATGCACATCCAAGGAGGAAGGTTATACATACATGGAGTCACGGGCCAGGTGCTGTGATTGCTGCTCTGCTCCCCGAAAGGATTAATGCCATCCGCGCTTAAAGCAAACCATACGTTCCTTGGCTCACTTGCAAACTCATCCCAGTATTTTCTCTTGATTTTTCTCCACTCGCGACCCGTCGTGGTGCTCTCAACTTCCGCCTTTCTTACGGTCCTCACTGTGCCATCGCATCAACTTGGCATGCTCTCCGCTTCGAAAAGACGCTTTCAACCGTGGTATTATAGGAGCATACCACATCACCTTCGCAGAACCCTCTTCCGGGGGCTCGCCACAACATCACCAGGTCACCTCGTCGATCTTATACCGTAATGCACCGCATACCGGGCATGCGCTCAAATCCTTGTACGCACCGCGTAGAGGATGCAGATCATTAGGGCATGCATGTATCTTCTACACCTCCAACCCTAGAGGGCATACAACCTTCTTTGCTGCGTATGTACTTTGTCGGGCAATTCGTTATCCTTTGGAAGCTTCTTCTTCAATATTTTCAGAGCTTCTCAAATCCTTTGTCGAGCACAGATTCTCTCGCCTTCCATCGCAGCAATTCCAAAGACGGTGCCGAGCTTTGTGTTGCCATCTTCGTAATTGGGGTACAACCCTTTTTTGTGGTCCTCTAACATGCGATCGAACTTCAGCTTCTCCTTTTGACTTTCGCATTGCGTCCTTGCATCGACAATGACACGGCGGAGATCATCATCATCGGGCACATCGTCTGGTTCCTCTTGATCTTCAGCAGCTTAGCCGTTGCAAAGATCATCATGCACATCGTCTGGTTCCTCTTGATGTTCAAGAGCATCACCGTATTCAGGGGCACATAGTTGTCATCATACTCTTCTTCTTCGCTGCCTTCCATCATAACCCCTATTTCTCCGTGCCTCGTCCAAACATTATAGTGTGGCATGAAGCCCTTGTAAAGCGGTGGGTGTGAATGATTTTCGGTCGAGTAAGACTTCAGATTCCCACATATAGGGCATGGACAACACATAAAACCATTCTTCTTGTTTGCCTCAGCCATCGAGAAAATCATGCACGCCCTTAATGTACTCGGAGGTGTGTCTTGAACCGTACATCCATTGCGGTTCATCTGCGTGCATTATATATAATTAAGTGTGTCAAAAATCATTACAGAACATCATGAATAGATAATTAAGTGATCAAATTAATAGAAGTTCATCATCACATTAAAACCAAAGTACATACATAGTTCTCATCTAACAACATAAAGCTCTGCAGAGCATCTAAATTAATTAAACCATACACTGAAACTATGTAAAACACTTCAATGCAAAAACAAATGCGATCATAATCGCAACCAATGTAACAACTGATCCAACGACATAATGATACCAAGCCTCGGTATGAATGGCATATTTTCTAATCTTTCTAATCTTCAAGCGCATCGCATCCATCTTGATCTTGTGATCGTCGACGACATCCGCAACATGCAACTCCAATATCATCTTCTCCTCCTCAATTTTTCTAATTTTTTCCTTCAACAAATTGTTTTCTTCTTCAACTAAATTTAACCTCTCGACAATAGGGTCGGTTGGAATTTCCGATTCAACAACCTCCTAGATAAATAAAATCTATGTCACGTTGGTCGGCATAATTGTCATAAACAATAAATGAACCAATAGTTATGAAAAGATAATATATACCACATCCGAATCATAGACAGGACGAGGGCCGACGGGGGCGGATACCAAAACCATCGCACTATATAAGATGCAATAATAAAAGTAAGAAAATTATACAAGTATCTATATAAACATACAAGTAAGAATTTTTTTTTCCTTTCAGAAAGAAGATAAGAACAAAAGGCTCACCACGATGGTGCCGGCGACGAGATCGGCGCAGGCGATCGACGGCGGTGAAGACGGGGACGGGACGTGACGGACCGCTAAACCTAGACAAATATTGAGGAAAATGGAGCTTGGAGGTCGAGCTTGGAGAGGAGAAAGCTTAAGTAGTGTGGCTCGGGCATTCCATCGAACACCTCGTGTGCATAGGAGGTGAGCAAGAGCACCACAAAGCTCTCCCCTCGCCGGCCACGAAAAACAGAGCACTAGGAGTGCTCTGCTCGCGGGCGAGTGGTATATATAGGCAACTAATTGGTCCCGGTTGGTGGCTTGAACCGGGACTAAAGGGCAACCTTTGGTCCCAGTTCATTCCTCCAACCGGGACCAATGGTGGTGGGCTAGGAGCGAGGCCCATTGGTCCTGGTTCATCCCACCAACCGGGACCAATGGCCCACATGGCCCGGCCGGCCCCCGGGGCTCACGAACCGGGTCCAATGCCCCCATTGGTCCCGGTTCTGGATTGAGCCGGGACTAATGGGCTGGCCGGGCCTGGACCATTGCCCCCCTTTCTACTAGTGCTGGGTACTGCCCTGATGTAGTAGGCTGCTTGCGTGGCGCGCATGTGGCCGCGGCGGCCCGATCTGGTTAGGCCAGATTTGACTGTTCATGTTGCGGGTTGCGTGGTGGCTTCCGCCGTCGGCGTCCTGGGGTGCTCGTCCATGGTGCATGCTCTGCTACGGCTCTGCCCTGTCTCGGTCTTCATGGTGCCATCTTGGGAGCTCCCTAGGGTTGGTGGTTGCATAGGTTGTCGGGCCGGTCATGGCGGCTCTGTTGGTAGTCCATTCCTTCTCCTAGGTTCGGGCCAGCGGTGCGGTTTGCTCGCAGTGCGAAGATGGCCGGGACACGGGGCTCATGCTTGGATGGATCAATGTGGTGCCAGGGAAGGGTCGGAGCTCTCGCTCTGGTAGGTGTTGGGTGGCTCAGTCCGGGTGGTGTCCATGGGTGATGAGGTCTCTCTCCTCATGGATACGGTGGTCATTGGTGGTGGTCGGGTCTCCGCTCTCCTATCGGGCAGTTCGGCTCTGGTGACCACAGTTGAGGCGTTACGCGAGCGGGCTCAGCGACGACTATCAGTAGCCACGGGTTTGTGCCTTCCGTCCACTGGGACTGGCTGGGGACTGATACGTCCCCAAAAATGATGCTTAATCTTGTATCATTTTTGGGGACTAAAATATTAACCCAGTGTCTAGTGTCAGTTGTTGTTTTCTGCTTATCTTTGAGGAGGTGTTGAAGATGAAGCGTGCCCAGGTCGTCTATGAGTCTCGACGGGAGGATCAAGTTCAACTATGTGGGGGCGGTAAACCAGTGAAGGTGAGTCTCTTCAATGAGGCCATGTCTCTACATGAGGCTGGAGTGGGCAGTGTAATCCACAGAGTGGTGTTATCCACAAGGAGTCGACATGTATCTCGCTAGGGCTGATCAGCGATACTCAATTGCACATGAGGGTCGATCGTGCTAAACGAACTAACGACTACCTAGCTCTTTACTATGATGTTTGATCCCGGTACGTTGTTTAGCACTAGCGACTAACTGATTCTCCACTATAATATTTGATCCCTAATACTTTATTCACAAGGAGTCGGCATGATACTGCCATCACTTTTGGTTGTCACCGAGAAGGGGTCAATGACCAAAAGCTAGTGTTAATTTCATCTTAATTTAAAAGTTTCTAGTATCCACAAGGAGTCGACATGCATCTCGCTAGGTTGGGCAGTTCAAGACATATTTGAGGTGGTCCGTAAATTCGCGAAATCGAAATTGGAAGAGAGATTATTGTGATTAATGAAGCCTATCAATTTAACTTGTCCAAGATTAAGGAGACATTGTTAGGAATAATCTTGAGTTCTGTAGGAGTACTAGTCTAGTTCATGTGCAAGTTTGTGTTAGCTAATTAGGCATATGCAAGCCAAGTCACCGGGTGGCACATCTTGTACTAGTTAATCTGGCTAGGACTTGTAGCTGTGTCCGTGTATGGCTTGCATGCCATGCTAATTAGTCCTGACCAAGTAGGCTATGTTTAGGCTACTGTCCTAATAGGTTTGGTTGGCCGTGTCAAAGTCCGTATAGGAATCAGGATGTTTGAGTCGGTTGCTGGGTCTGCTATATATGCACGACTAGGCTGTGAGTTTTCTTGTAACACCATGGAGAAAACATAGAAAAATATAAAGAGAAACAACAGGCACGACATGGGCCCTTGGCTATAAGTTTTCGGAAAATATTCTATAGAGCATAGGCTTTTGGACACCCCCTTATCTAGCCACTCATTTTTGCATCGCGATTCGTGCGAGTACATTTGTCTTTTTTGTTTCTCCCATATAGAAAAATATATGAACTTCAAACTTGGCAGCTCAACAAAACACTCTTACTAGAATGTGGGAAAAAACTTTCAGAATTTTTCGTGCAATATAAATACGAAAAAGTATATTTTTTAATACAAAAAATCTAATTTCGTATATTTATGTTTGATAAAAAAATCTGAAAGTTTTTTCTCACATTCTAGTTAGAACGCTTTGGTGTCTTGCAAAGTTTGAAGTTTATATGTTGTTTTATTTTGAAGAAACAAAAAAGAGAAAATCTGATGTACAAAGTTAGTTGTCTAGTACGGATCTTAAAGCAATGTTGGAGGGTAAGGATAAGGGGTGTCCAGAAACCTGAGCTCTAAAAATCCGCGTCCATAAGTTTTCGTGATCGTGTTCATCATGTGATTTGATGTGGTCGATCCTGAAGGTGAGTTTCAACACCTGAGACCATCAAAGAATGCAGGATACGGAGTGCACGGGCGTCCTCAGCCACAAATCGACGCGGCGCGCTGCCATCCTAGACCCTACCGTGGCCTGACATGGGGGTGGCATTGCAACGACGCCGATCTACGACTCAAGCACAGCCTGGCCATGGGGGCGCTTAGGCCTGACCAACGGCATTGGCGACCTGAAGGGGGGGGCAAGATGGCACCGGGCGGCTGGCCAGCACGGCTGGCGGTGCACAGCTTTGACTGCAGAACATGGCCACATGGACGATGCAGGACGACAGGGATCCCGGTGAGGCGGGGATGGCGAAAGGGATGGCGGGCTTTGATTGGGGAAAAACGATGAGACGATGCTGGGGGACGAGAAGAGGGAGGCGTGGCCTCGGGGCTAGGGTTAGCAGCATGGTCACGCGCGACGGAAGAGCTATGAGGCGATTCCGGGGATAAGAAGAGGAGGTGTGTCGGCTACGCTTAGGGATGGCGGCATGGTGTACGGCGGCGTGGGCGGGGTGGCTCGATTGGGAGAGAGAGCATCGGGGGCGAGAAGCGATAGAAAAAGAGAGAGGCGTGTGTGAGGAATGACGTGAGGGGCAGCGGGCCTCGTGGGCAGGGACCGAGCTTCATGGACCCTCGAATCAAGTTTTTCAGGGTTCCGGTGAGGCTTTGGAGGGCCCATGAGGGAGGGCTATCGTCCGTCGATCCATGGTCAAATTCAACGTATCAAAGGGCTGTAAAGAATTACCACGACGTGGATACCGCGGCTGCGTGGTTACTCGCACAGTTTTTCCCGTAGAGAATTAAAGAAAAAAATAATCATGCATATGTCACTCTTATTTTGAGAGTACAAGATCAATGATTCAGTTAAGTGTCAATTCCCTTGTCCGAAGAATACTTGGGTAACATCAATTATGTAGTAGAAGATTGAAGGAGTTTTTTTATTATGGTTGAGAATATTTGTACATGTTGTTTGTCAATTAGGGGGCACACTAAGTTTGTTACCTAGGAAGCAAAAGAACATGCTGGCATTGTTATATATTGCTAAACTAGTGTACAAACATGGTGGTATTACATGGCTCTGAATTGTCATAAAGTTATATTCTATATCTTCTCTACATGGTAATAGCATGAGTAGATTAAAACCTTAGTTTTGTGAGCATCAATAACTTATCTATGCTGCTTGACTAAATTTGGCGACACTATTGCATTTCGGAGTACAGAGTCTCATTGAAACTTATCTATGCTGCTTGAACTATGGGCGAGCTCCTCCTACCTACCTTCCTCTCTTGGTGCCTTCTTCGACGAACGGAATCGCTAGCCTGTTGTTTCTACTAGTAGGAGAAGTTGATGTTCCATGGAATTGCTAACCCCGTCTTCCAAATTTAAAGTTTAATCTCTTTGTTATTGATCTAAGAGAAAAAATGTGTTCTGCAGCTCTAATGTGATAGTATTTCAACAAATAGTGATAAAGTCGTTATCTTGCACATTGGCCTCCAACAAGCAACATTATCTCTATCATCACCATGTTGGGTGTCCAAGGTTTGGTATGCAAATGATCCTTCTTGGACCATGCTTCTATATCTTGATCTTTTCTGTATGTTTTGTTGATTGCTTTTGCCACATATGTTTTATGTGTAGTGTTTTAAGAAACGGGAAATTCTCTCCACAAGGGAGCTTGTGCATCTTATCTAGAATATTGGTAACCGCTCTTATCCTGAGATTATTTTGTGCTGCAATGGATGTTCATTTTAGCATTTTAACATGGTGAAGCAATGATTCTAAACATGAAAAGTGCATTCATGTGGGCCTACTTTATCATTTTTTGGGATTGCAATCTATTTTCCATGTGGCAATTAATTTGCTCCCTTCAACGTAGGTTCCTAGTTTGAATTACCAGAGTAGACCTCCTAAAGTAATTAATGCAAGGTTGGCCTAAAACTCATGCCTAGTATTTAAGTTTTTGTCTTAACCCTTGCCCATACATTTGTTAAGATATATGGTTCTGCCTGTAGCTTTATTATCTACGTTCTAGAACATTTTCACAAAAAATAATTGTGCTTTCTACATGAGTTTCGAGAGTTTCTTGGTTCATACACGTGTAGTGACGAGGGAGATTGTCCTGAATTTAGCAAGCGCCATAGGATGATTCCTGCATTTTGAAGGTATTTTTTGTGAAATGTAAACATGTAAACCCAGTCTCATTCGATACTCGAATGGTAATGATCATGTCTTCTTAAAATTGAAATTCATTATATTTCTTTGTTTGCAGAAATATACTATTACTGCAGTTGTCACCAACGTCATTTCATACGTGTGTGGATGTCTGGATTTGACTTATCCAATTATATGTGAGGAAGAATTTTAGCCATCGGCAATTTGCTTCAGGTCCCTTTTTTAATTAGTCCATATATTTCTAGGCTTTTCACTATACATCTTTATTGACATGGTCACCCATTAAGCATTTTTATGTATGTTCCCCAAATCATCTTTCCAAGAAACTTTCATTACCCTTGCATGTTCAATTTGTTTTGGCAAGGCCAAAGTCAAAACGATAGTGGTAGTCCATTGCCACATGGGAGCAATTTATCTCTAAGCATGGCATCCAATATGCATTTCCTTGATTGTATTTTGCTGATTGCTCGCCAAACATAATACTAGGTAATTTGAAATAACTGTGAAGTATCATGGTTGTTGATTGATCGCCAATCATAATAGAATAATTGTGAAGTTGATATAAAAGGAAGTTTTGACCTCAGTATGTGGCTAAGAAATTTAACTCCCATGTGTAGATACTAGAAACTTTTAAATTAAGATGAAATTAAAACTTGCTTTTGGGCATTGACCCCTTCTCAATGACAAGATGAAAGTAGCTGAAACACAAAACCCTGAATAAAAACAACATCCATTTCTTGTTTGTCATGCATAGGTGCAATATTTGCATAATAAGAATAATGTTTTGGTGCCTACTCAAACATCATGCTATATTGTTGATTTTTTATTTCCATTACTGCTGTAAAACTATCTTACCTGTGCTATTGAATGTTATGCATTGTACCAGACAATATCATCGCGTAGGTAAAATGTACTAGTGCTTTATTTATAGTTGCACAGAGAAATGAGGTTACACCAAGTCTGCTGGCAAGAGGTGGTAACAACACGCAAAACTCGATTCTGCCTTGTCTATCTATCTCCTACCTGCTGCACTCCTTTAGTTTTAAACTCAGCGCAAGTCGTCAGACCTTGTGGCGTGCGTGGATGATATTTTATGATAGTTAATCATATTAGTATATCATATATATTGGTTTGGCGTGTATTGCTTGCCTTAAGAATGTGTGACACAGGGTTCACTAGGTAGTCGTCCCATGTAAAGAAGGTTGACATGTATTAATTTAGTGCCGGTCATTGTGCACGCACGTATAGATATAACTTGATTCTCTCTTGTTTATCTATCTCCTCTGTGCTGCATATGTTGAGTCTTAAACTTTGCACAAATGATTCAAATACTCAGACCTCGTGGGTCTGTAGATGAATTTTTATGACAGCAAATCAGATTGGCATCGCGTTTATATTGAGTTGGTGTGTACTATTTGCCTTAAGAATGTGTGACACGTAGTTCCCTAGCTGGTTGCCTCATGTGATCAAAGTTGACATGCATTAATCTAGAGTCGGTCCTCGTGCAAGCACGCATAGTGTTAGAATAAACTTGAGGCACTGTCGATCATCCGAGGACCAAGCAATCACACGAGCACGACATCGAGATTTGTTAACGAGGTTCACCGATATGGCTACATCCCCGGGGCCTGACTATGGGCGCTCCTCTCCATAATACCGCTACAATACCGCACCCGGTCGCCCTGGACGCCGGCACAAGCCGCCGGCTTTCCCTGCGTTTCTGTGCTATTATGTTGGCATAGGTTATATCGTGTGTCTATCCCGCTATACATGAGAGGCCTAGGATACAAGTGTCCTACTTGGACATGACAGCATATCTTATCTAAACACAATACAACTACAAGTCCTACTGTAACCTACCTTGTACACTATATTCGACACAACTCTAACAAACTGCACCTTGGCGAATATTCTCCACCACCTTGAATTCGTCAATGTGTTAAACTTTCATGAACATTGAACTTGAGTTTATCCCATGAGCGTCGCTGCTCCTCCAAAAGACTCCATATGACTCCACCTGTAACATGAAGTCCCTTTTTTTCTTGACCACAGTCAACACTCGAGCAAAATTAAGTTTCTTGTTACTCTAGTTTGTGCTCCCAGAGTATTCGTACAATGCCATCACACGCTAATCACTGACCTGCGTGAAAGTGGACAACTCACATATTGGATGTCACACATAAGAATTACTTGAACTCAACATCACAGTTCCATTCTTGATCGCCTGTCTGAAACTTAAAGGAATTTCATCGTTGCTTGTAGTCATCCCGAGTCAAATTAGCAGTTGTTTCACCACATGTATGACCACCAGAGCCCTGGCATGTCTCTATGCACCATGCATACCGCACGCCTCGCCACTATTACCGCGTCGAACCTCCGCTGTCCTGGTCAAGTCAAGGGTCGTGAACCCACACCCCTCAACCCCCACTGCAGAGTACCACCGATCATCACCGACGGGTGACGAGTTTCACGCTTCCATCAGACCACTGGGCTACAGTCCAAACTGCATGTCACTCGCTTTTCCCGCTGAAATAGGCTTCGACTCTCTGAGCTCTTACGCCGTAGCCCCTCAATCAACACTGAGTGAAGTCTTCCAGACACCAGCTCCACCTTCAACATGACTCCATGGTAGATGATCAGTCCATCCTCGCGCCCCATCGACTTAAAACTCCATGTGTACATCACCTTGAATCAACTCCGCGCCATAGTCTTGTCGACGCCACCCAAGCCCTCGGGCATGCACCACGTGTTTCACGCCCCAGAAGTCGGCCACTATCAGAATCACACACCTATGTCGTCGTCGTTGATTCCACCACCATCTTCTGTACCAACCGACTTGCGTCGATCCGCCAGACTATCCAGTCAAACCCAACCAAACTTGTCCGACTACATGACACGCTCGAGGCTCCCAAAACGTCTTCCAAGAATTTTCATCCATCACATGATAATTCCATCTTAGCTGACATGACTTCCCGCAACGCCTTCAAGCATCCCCATTGTGCCAACAAATCTTTCACCCCTATCTGCCATAACCCAAGGTTTTCAGTTCCATGAACTTCTCCACCTCAAACCTGATACCCGTTGATGTCATGGTTCTTTGTATGGTTGACCCTGCGAAAAATTATCTGAGCTCTCTTCTCACACAATGCCCAAGTACACGAGGTTGTACTACTAGCAAATTCCAATCAAAAATCTTTCTGGTCTTCACGTGTATAGGGCTCCCTGGCACAAAATTCCAATGCTAAGCTTTGCTTTGCCTTCTGCTATTTCCCATGAATGCCAACGTGAATACGTGATGGATTTGTTTTCCCTCGCCGAATCGATCTGCCTCTCGCCGCGTCGACAAGGACTCGGTCCTCCTTTTTTCTTCAAACAATTTATATGTGTAGCTTGCACCGCCCCTGCACACAGCTCCTCGGCCAGCCTCGCCTATGTGTGGCCTCACACCCTGCACTGCTACGCCTAGTCCACGGCCCGACCACGTGTAGCTCCATGGGCCACCTGCCTTGCAGCGCTCCAAGGACCTTGGGCCAGCACACTTCCGCACATCTGGCTCAGTAGAACCTCGTCCGACTAGGCTTCCAGCGCCCATGCCTTGTGCTTCGGATCGAATCCGACCTCACTTACACGTTGATACGCGTCGCCGCCATGTGCACACGATGCCTTGCCCAAATCGAAGTCTCCTGCAGTCCTGCTCTGCCGCTGCCGCCATAGTACGCTCGCCCGATCTATCCGATCGCCGCATGTCTCGTCTGATGCTGCCGCACGTACACGCGCCTTCCACTGATATGCTTTCTTCAATCTTGCAGTGAACCGCACCGCAACCGGTTGCATCTCAAACTCGATATTTTCCGTGGATCAACAATCCATGGTCTTCGAATAACCTAGCTCATGATACCACTTGTTAGGATAAATTCGAGGCACTCTATCGATTATCCGAGGAACAAGCAATCACACGAGCACGACACCGACATTTGTTAACGAGGTTCACCGATATGGCTACATCCCCAGGGGCCTGACTATGGACGCTCCTTCCCATGATACCGCTACAATATCGCACCCGGTCGCCCTGGACGCCGGCACAAGCCGCCGGCTTCCCCTGCGTTCCTGTGCTATTATGTTGGTATAGGTTACATCGTGTGTCTGCCCCGCTATATATGAGAGGCCTCCATTACTAACTACTTTTTTTCAAAAAAAAATCAGGAAAATAATTTTTTTTTCGTTTTTTCTTAATATCGGGTCACTATGGCTTAATCTTGGGTCAATATGCTTAATCTCAATTCAAATCGCACTAAGTGGTCAAAGTTTCCGGAAGGTCACCCATCCTCACACTACTCCAGCCTGAGCACGCTTAACTTCACAGTTCTATCCGGGGGGTGCATTCGGTGGAATTTTTGGTCAAAGTTAGTAATGGCGCACCGTGGGAGTGGTGCGCCATTTAGTAGTTCAACTAGTAATGGCGCACCACGCATACGGTGCGCCATTACTAGTTTTGAAAAAAAATTAAAAAAATAGTAGTGGTGCGCCATAGCTAGTGATGGCGCGCTATCCCCTGGTGCGCCATTACTAGTTTAAAAAAAATGTTAGTAGTGGCGCACCGTGGATGTGGTGCGCCATTAGTATTTGGACACTAATGACGCACCAACACATGGTGCGCCATTAGTATATAGTAGTGGCGCACCACATGTTTGGTGCGCCATTAATGTCCATATTATTTATAGCCCTTTTCCTATTAGTGAGTCCAGCTGTAACCTATATTCGACACAACTCTAACACATAGGCATACATGGGATTGATGGACATTGTACAGTTAATCATACTCAATTGGCTGATCAATGATACTCAATTGCACACGATGTAGATCAATGATACTCAATTGCACATGAGGGTCGATCGTGCTGAACGAGCTAGCCACTTGTTAGCTCTCACTGTAATGTTTGAGGCCGACCAATTATACTCAATTGTGCACGAGGTTGATAAGCAATACTCAATCGCACATGAGGGTCGGTCGTGCTAAATGAGCTAACGACTACCTAGCTCTTTACTATGATGTTTGATCCCCGTACGTTGTTTAGCACTAGCGACTAATTGATTCTTCACTATAATATTTGATCCCTAGTATGTTGCCTGGCTAGCTATAAATACATGTCTAGGTAGGCTCATCCCCAACCAGCCTCAGACCAAATCACCTGCTATACAGCAAAGCAGCAAGCAGCAGCTAGCTAGCTAGTGATTACCTGTTCTCGGAAGCAAGCCGTGGCCGTCGGTACAATGCTCAAGAAGATGGTGGTGGCCTTCTGCATGGTGGTGATCTTGTCCGCTGGACAGCTGGTGATGGCCATGCCGGAGGAGGCAGGAGAAATAGATCGCCGCCTCCAGCTGGAATTCAATCTGAGCTTACAGTGTCCTATCGACCCCAAGTGTTTGGCCTGCGTTCCTGGTTGTAAGGAGGACATACCTTGCATTGTTAGATGCGGAGCCAACCCGGATGACCTGTTTTGCCCTAGTGACCCCAAGTGCGAGGCCTGCAAGACTGGTTGCCATATCCCAACTTCCTCGTCCGAGGCTATTGCTGATTGCGAGGTTAAATGCGCGCTCAAACCTGCCGTGTGAGGCGTGCGTGTCTGCTTGTTCATCTCAAGCTTACTTGCCTGGAAGCATGCACGGTTTGATTTGATTTCACACTCCCACACTCATATTATGCTTCCATTGTTCTTTAAGGTATTATGCTCCCATTGTTGTTCGCTCATGCCAGCCGGCCGAGCAGTGTGTTGTTGTTTCTTGTTTCCCTTCGCGTGTTTATGCTTCGGCTTCTGAATAAATTCAAGGATGGATCTCATCTCTGTCATATTTGCGGTTCTGGAGTGGATGTGTACATGTAATGTAAGTATGATGCATGTATGCATATTGCCATCATTTTTTGTTATCGTGCATACATCTTGTCAACTCTATATTAATGTGTTGATCCTGTAATTGTCATACCACAACCATAGTTCAAATAACAACTCAAAACTAGACAGCGGACACGCTAACGAAATTTATGCCACTGGTCCCAGCAAGAGATAGTCAACGACGAGATAATAAATATCGTTTTTTTTCATGGTAATACGTGTCTCATGAAGAACATAGTACAAGTCAAGTCAAGCTGGAAAGACAGCAGAACGCTAGCCTTTGCCTAACATATCATCAACCAAGAAAGAAACTACAATCAAGACTGAAGAAACCCCTGCGCTTGACACCAACATCTGTTATCCACCTCCGGCCCCACCATTGCAGACATCGAAGGAAAAATTGAAAGGTCACCTTCTCACCGAACTTGACGCGGCTCCATCGCTGATATGCAGCTTTGCGGACCTCCAAGATGGCTCAGCAAAGGCGCAGCCATTACCGTTGAACGAATCAGACCGGGACAACACCCCAGACACGCCATCGAACTACAGATCTAGCACACTCGCACGACTAAGATGTTGGAAGAGGAAAACATACCTGCATGCCAAGAACCACGATCCTAGCACACGATTCGCCATCTTTCAGATGCCACCAAGACCACAATCTGCATTAGCTCCTGGACTACCTCCCAAGCTCCGCGCCGGCATTGGAGCAAACACCGTCGTAATGGTGGAGCCAAGGGACACAAGTCCACATGAGGATGCCGTTGTTGCCACGTCATCCTTACTTGAATAAATTGCTGTCCAAATTCATCCCTAAACAAAGGCCGGATCGCATCATCGGAATAGGATCTGGACATTCTTTATTCAGCGCAGCCATCGCCGTCGCCATCGCCGAAGCCAAGATGATGAACAACCGAAAAAGCTAAGCTACTAATGAATAAAATGATTTGCACGCGTAAATCCCGCGACCCCCTCACGACCGATGACAAAGGCGGCGGCCACGAGATTGCTTTTCTTTCTTCTGCTGGAGGAAAGAAAACGGAAGTGTCCCAACTTAACTAGACCACATGCCAGTAAAATACGGGTAATGGGCGGCCAGTACCAAGGTGATGCAGCTGCCCTCGTACGCAGGCCCCCTTCTTGCTGACTTCCACACGACACCGCGCACGCATGGCAAAAGGTAAAGGAACCAGCTGCTTCTGCCCCAGCGCCAAGGGCCATCCCTCCCCAGTTTCCTTCTGTGTCACTACCACGCGTGGGGTTGCAAAGTAAACCCGGGCATGGGCAGCCCGGCCCGACGACCCGGCCCAAGCCCGGCCCGAAAAACCTGGGCCGGGCCGGGCCGGGCTTGACATTCGGGCCGGGCTCGGGCTTTGTTTTGCAATCCGAAAGATAGTTCGGGCCGGGCTCGGACTTCATTTTTTCTGTATTTCGGGTCGGGCTTTCAGGCTTCGGGCCGGGCTTGCACATGCGCGTACTAAAAAACAGCATTCGGGCCGGGCTTTCGGGCTTCGGGCTTGATTTCGGGCCGGGCTCGGGCTTGAAAATATGGAGTATTTCGGGCTTCAGGCCGGGCTCGGGCTTGAGAAATGAAGGTCGGGCTTTTACAAGCCCGGCCCGGCCCGACATTTGCCCAGGTTTATTGCAAAGCCAGTATGAGCTGTTTGTATCGGTTTTCGCCCGGTTTTCCGTAATTAACTGGGTAACTCTCTTCTTCTTAATTAATCAATGAGGCAAAAAATTTGCCTCTGTTACAAAAAAAAAAGTTTCCAATGGCAGTGCACGCTGCTCGTGACAATTAAGAGCATCATCCCAACGAAAACTAACATTTAATTTTTCAGACAAAAAATTAACGGTTTGATCGATGGGTTTAACCATCCAACGATTGGTTAACCACAACAATTAAGACTAGCCACAATGATGAGTAACATACATTAGTAACATACACATTCCCTAGACTATGTTACTACCTTCATAGTGGATAGTAAGACTAGCCACAGTGGGAGTAACTTCAGCAGTTACATCGAGTCCAACTCAGCAAATTTGCTTATGTGGCAATGAGTTAATGAGGAGAGAGGTAGTCACGATAACAGCTAATTCTTGTAACATCACATGTCCCAATGCAATATGAGTCTATAACCTAATAAATGAAGCTTTTGCATGTTACCACACTTATGTTACTACCCACTATGAAGGTAGTAACATAGTCTAGGGATATGTGTATGTTACTATGCACTGTGTCTAACATGCAAAGCTTCATTTATTAGGTTATGGACTCATATTGCATTGGGACATGTGATGTTACAGTAACTAGCTAAGTTACTATAACTATCTCTCTCCTCATTAACTCACTACCACATAAGCAAATTTGCTGAGTTGGACTCGATGTTATTGCTGAAGTTACTCCCACTGTGGCTAGTCTAAGCGGTGCCGCTTAGATAAACCAAGCCGTGAACACTATGAATATTGCCAGCGATGGTCCGCCATAGTACTGTCTTTTTTTTGGATTTTTTTCGGAAGCCATAGTGATGTCTTCCTTCTTCGTTTTTGAGGCAGTGGCAGAGCTAGGAATTTCTTCCTTGGTATTTTTTTGAACACATTACAGACGCAAGCACTCATATACACACGCATATACTCATCCCCATGAACGCACACACGCACACCCTACCCCTGTAAGCACCTTCGAAACACTGAACCGGCTCATCTTGAAATTTACGAAGTCACCGTAGGCACCTAGTCGTCGATGGAACGTCTCCTCCCACTGAATGCGCATCACCGGAAATCCTGAAATAAATGCGAGCACCAGGATTTGTACCCTGGTGGGATGGGGATACCACAATCCCTGCAATTTTGTAGCAATATGGCAACAAATATACAACAAGCTAGCAGCAGTATACCAATGGATTAGCAATTCTTTGGTATTCCATGGAAGTCCAGGGAAGACCCCTGGCGCCGCCACTGAGGACCGAACATCACTCATAATCCCTCTGGTTCTAAACATAAGTCTTTCTAGAGATTTCATTATGGACTAATCTGTTTTGACTGACCAATGTCTTTACGTAGAAATCCAGAGTAAGCTACATAAAACCACCACTTTAGCGTCATAGCTCTCAGAAAACCACCACTGTACAAAACGTGGCACTGTGCACCGCAACGAAATTTTGCGGCCCGACAACGGTGATGGCGAGGCGTTAACGGCCATGTCCGAATCGACTGGGTCGTCCCTCACTTTAATCCCAAGACCCCGCTCTCTCTTTCTCTTTCGCGGGGCATGGCGGCGGTGGCAGCTCCGGATCCATGGGTGAGGGATTAGTTGGGGGCGAGGTTGTGGACATAACAAGAATCAGTGCTGTTGTCACTGGATTTTCATGCCCTATTTGACTAAATTTTAGGGTTTGCAAATGATTAATTATTGTAGGGTTATTTACCCTTCTAGACTGAATGCCACTACTGAAATTTGCAGGTTGATGTGCAGTGGGTCCATGAGTTAATTTTTGATGGAGTGATGCAGTGGACATGTTAACCTCAGGAATGGGTCGCTGTACATGGATTAAAGTGATTTGGCTGATGTGAAGTGTGAGTAGGTGTGCTCGATTTACTGTTCAAGGCAATAAGTGTTCCTAACTAGCAGAGAACTTGCAATATTCAGGCTAGCAATGTTCAAACTTAATTCAATCCAACTATACTAACATTTTATCTTTGCATTGACACCTAGAGCACACATATAGTTTCAAGTAAGCTGACTGAAAAAAGTTTGTCATTTAGATTTTACTCCATTTTATATTTGCATTGACACCTACAGCACAATATAGTTCTTTGAATTCAAACCTACAGCACAACTATAGTTCTGAATGACATTGCTCATATTGGTGCTTAGATAATCCCTTGCCTCACCCATCTCCCAGGCCACGCTCTCGATCAGTGGGTGGTGGAGGTCTCGCAATTTGGCCCTCTCCTCATGGTTGGCAGCCACCCTCATCACTGCGTGCACATGATTCTTGAGATTTGCAACGCTGGCGTACCAGGTGCTCGCCTCGTGCGCGTAGGAGAGCTTAGTGTTGTCGCCATCGAAGATCTCCTGCAACACTTTTTCCCATCCGAGGCCAAATGCCATGGCACAATGGAGGTTTTTTGGGTGGGAAGGCGAAACTTGGATGAAGAGGCGATGGAGAGTGGTGGTTATCTGTGCAAGGAGGGTGAATGTGAATGAATGCGTTGTGTGTGTGGAGACTGAGTTTTCTGGAGAAACCGAACGGGCGCACTGAATCGACCGTACTACCGCTACGCAACTTTTTTTGAGAAAAAACGAAGGAGCAGAGCCCGACCCAGCAGCCTAGTAAATAGAAACGACTGAACGTCCCAGCCCAGCCAATGACTGAACGCGGCCCGCCCAGCCCAGTAGCTTCGTCCCACGCGAAAAAAGGCAGTTAATGCTCGTTAGCGCCTCGCCGTCACCGTCGTCGGCCCATGAGTGATCGGCCACGTCAAAACGAGATCATTTTTTCGTTCAATTTTTTGCCACTACCATTTTTCAGTGCGGTGTGAAGTGTCATGTTTTGTAAAGTGGTAATTTTCCGAGAGTTATGACGCTAAAGTGATGGTTCTATGCATTTTACTCAAAAATCCACATATGTGCCTAATGAGTAGAATCATAATTTATGGTTTATGGTTGATGCTTACGAACAAAGCAGCTCTGTTGTACAAGATTACTGGAAAGACTTGCTGCTTCAGTTAAATACACGACATAGACCATATATAGATCAACTTTTCACGGATGCTGCCAGTAAAGCGCATTCCAAGAGGACGTGGATTTTTCCTAACGCATTGCGCGCATAACTCGTATCTGAACCGCACATCAACCAGGCTGTCAAATCAACTAGGCCCACCACATTGTCAGCTTTGCATGGTATTCCAGCGTCCCAGGATTTTTGGCAGAGTGTATATGGAGATGTATTCCATCAGATTCGGAGGTGGTGGGACCAAGTCTATAGATTGGGCTGTCCTCGTCCTTCACATGCCTGTTAGAGCAACTTTAACGGGCCGACCCAAACAGACGACGCTTTTGTCCGCATTTTGTCCGTTTGGATCGACCGCCCGCTCGCGTCCGCCCTCTTTTAGATTTGGGTCGGCAGAGCGTCCAACGCGCCGACCTATTTCATGATTGCGGGCGCTTAGATCATGCCAGCGCGCGGGGGAAAATCGGCTTAGCGCACGCTGGCTTTGGCGCTCCAGAGCGTGGGAAATGTTCGCGCGCGTATTTTGGCGCGCCGTGGCCGACGCTCGTTATAAGATGGCGCTCCCTCCACATTCAGTCCGCCGCCGCCCACTCGTCTCGCCCCCTCTCACTAGCCTCGCTGCCTATGCGCCACCATGTCGATGCGCATCCTCGGCGCTTCGGATTTTCGCGGAGTCCGCGAGCGCCCCTTCGTCGCCTTCTCCGCCGAGATCTTATTTGGCGAGAAACGTCTCATCCTCGGCACCTTCGACACCGCTGAGCAGGCGGCCCGCGCGTACGACGCGGCGGTGTGCGCCTCCGGCGGCCGAGTCAGGAGATGAATTTTCCTGACGTGTCGAGCCAGCGGGCGCAGGATCTGGCGCCTCTCCCGTGGCTTTTCACCGACGAGGATCGTCGCGTCCACCGGAGGCGGCTGCGTCGCCTCGCCATCGCTGACATGGATGTGCAAGCCTTGGTGCTGTGGCGCGAACGCTTCCTGCAGGACATCGTCGACGAACGTCAGTTCTATGAGCAGAGGAGGACGGAGAGGAAGGCCAGGAGGACGGAGCGAGCCGTCTATCGGGAGGGCAAGTGTGCACGGAAGCAGGCCGCTCAAATGAGACTAAGGCTACGAGAAACATCGAGGTAGGACTTCGCAGACAAGCATGCTGCTGACGCCTATATTCAGACGTCAGAGGAGGACATTACCGAGTCAGAGTCGGAAACCGACGAGTAGTTGATCTTTTCTTTTATCTGTGTACGCAAGAACTATCTATGTATCCTTTTTCATCGGAAAAAATGGCCGGCGGCGTCGGCCACGAAGCAGGCGGTGGAGGTTGTGCACGCGCGGGAAGGAGAGAGGGCGCGCGCGCGTCCGTCTTGTGTCCGCACCGACGCAAATCCGGCTAAAAAATGAAACGGGAATGAGTCGGCAGCCGGACGAAAGTGGACATGCGTTCGTTTAGGTCGGCGCGTTGGGCCGTCTTTTCTGTCCGTGCCGACCCAAACGAACAATGGCGGACGAAATGGGTCGCCCATTGGAATTGCTCTTATCCCTCCCTGCCGTCTTTTATGCTTCAGATCCAACCATACTACTCCTTTGTTTATCTGCTAAGTATGGCCTGACATTATTGAATAATGTAAAAGAGCAACTATTTTCTTCTAACCGCCTATAATGGTTTATATGGCAGAGATTTAGAACACATATGATAGTATAAAGTTCTTCGGAGTACCCGAACAAAGTTCTTCAAAGTATGGATCGGAATTAACGAAAGTGTACTCCGAAGTGACCGAGCCAATAGTTCAACAATAAGATAATCCCTGGGTACAAGAGCATGTGCGGCGCTGTCACATCTGCTCAGCTAGCCATGCCGCGGCTAGCTCTTTCTATCTATCCATCTCTTCAACACAAAATTGCACTATAAACAAAAATGTCACCATATCATTTGAATATATTATGAAAATTTAAATTCATTTATTTAGTTGAATTTTATATGACGGGATCTTCGCAACAAGTCCAATATCAGTATATTTTAACGATAAATATATTGAGCATTAACAAAAACTTCACTAATCAATTTGGTACTGATTGTGTGACGGATGGTGGGATCAGTCCTTGGGACTGATTTATATCCCAACAACCTTGGTACTATGAGTTCTTTCTGGATGGGGTCAAGTTTTATACTTTTGGGTTGGCAGCATTTCGCTGGCCTATTTGAAACAGTCGAAATCAGGCTACCTTTGAATTTAAGCTCCCAACTACACCGTTCGAAATTGTTTTCTCGCCTTGTGTTTTTATGAACTACTGGGCAGGGCTGATGAAGGGTGCAATGGAATGGGGTGCACAGATGTTGCGGGAGAATGCCAGCAACATGATGAGAATCTGCGTTGCGAATAAGTCGACGACAAGTTAGGCGAGGTCTTCGTGTCTTGGATGGGTGCTGCCTTCCACTGCTACTTCACTCGTTTATATATATCAATAAAGTTCCGCATGGTCGAGTGCAAGACGCCCGCCTTCGGGTACATATGGCTACTATCCGTAAAGTTCTTCTCGGTGGATCATAAGAGGACCGGAACCAAGGATATAAAGTGCACATCGGCGATTATATATATGGGAAGTAGTGTCTAGTGATGACAATATGACAATGATTGTGGGGTTGGTTTCCCGAGATCCTCAATGAGAAAACTTACCAATCGATATAACATTAGAGTTCTTTATGGTGGAGTGCAAGAGGCCCGCCTTCGAGTACATATGGCTGCTATCTCTAAAGTTCTTTACAGCTAACTATAAGGGGACCGCAACCAAGAATATAAAGTGTACATTGACGATTATATTTGACATAGTGTCTAGTGATGACAATATCACAATAATTGTGGGGTTGGCTTCCCGAGATTATCAATGAGAAAACTTATCGGCCGATACAACATTAAAGTTCTTCAATATCGATTGTAAGAGGCCCGCCTTTAGGTACATATAACTACTATCTCTAAATTTCATCGTGGTCAACCATAAGAGGAGCACAACCGATGATATATAGTGCGCATCAACGATTATATGAGACGTAGTGTCTAGCGATGGCAATATCAGAATAATTCTGGGGTTGGTTCCCAAGATCCCTAATGGAAAAACTTACTGATCGATGTAACATTAAAGTTCTTCATGGTCAAGTGCAAGAGGTCCGCCTTCGGGTACATATGGCTACAATCTCTAAAGTTCTTCGCGGTCAACTAGAAGAGGACCGCAACCGATTATATAAAGTGTGCATCAACAGCGATATGGGACATAGTGTTAGTATCACAAAAGCCCAATGATTGTTGTCAAGAAAGTGTTATATAAGATGCACTCTAAATGGCCAACAACACTGTAAAAGGAAAAGTACTTCATCGCAGATGATATGAGTGTCAGAAATAGTAGATAAAGTGCTTACTATATGGCCATTAAATCTGAAGTTCTTCCTTGTTGAGAACAGGGAAACTGAACCAATAATATAAAGTGCGCAAAAAACGGTGATATTGTCGAGGACAAGAGACCCACAATCTGGAATATAAAGTTCTCACTAACATAATCTGGAACACTTTTCTACAGCTTGATGAGATGTACTTATATTGAGTGGTGCATCTCCAAATTGATTTGTATTTGTTTGGTGCTTTCAGTAAAGTCCTTCGTGTGGCATATAAAGTTCTTCCTGTTCGAGCGGTTAAGAACGGGTCATGTTGTGTCAAAGTCCTTCGTAACCGAGTGCCTAAGCACCGTCCATGTTGAATCAAAGTTCTTTATGTGGGGGTCTAGCTTCATACCATTTTAGCACATCATTATAATAATAAACATGCAGTTACGGGCAACACACGGGAAATTGTCTAGTAAACAAAAGAAAAAATTATGTTGTTGATTTAAGTGTGGTCAATATAAACAAAAAGTCAGTGTAAACAAAAAAATCCTTCATCTATCACAGTAAAGTGTGGGGTTCGATATCTTAAACTTTGTGTAGAATTTTGTTTTCATATTACGACACTACAAGTTCCTGTAGGGCACACTGCATGCTATACTGTAGCACTACAGGTCATAGTAGCTCACAAATCAATCACACCAAACTGTCTGGATGGAAACTGCCTAAATAAAGTAGTGCATATTTCTACTGTCTACAAATGACATAAGTTAATACAGCACATGGCAAGGAATGCACTCTCATGTACTACTAGAGACACATTTTGGCTAGTATGTTCTTTACTACTCACGGCTCTCCCGAGGGCGACTCGGGGGCGACCTAGGGTTCCCTCGTGCCGCCACCTCCCCCTTCCCCTCCTCCTCGCCGCTGCCGAAGGCGGTCGCCGGGGCCCCCGCACGGCTGCCTGTGAGGGCGGCGGTGAGGCCTCTGGCCGCTCCCTTTCGGTGGTGAGGGCCCAGATCTGAGGCGGCGGCCTCGCTGGTGTGGATGGTGCACCTCCGGCGGCGGGGAGTGCTCGTCGATGAGGTTGGCTGGGTCCCCTCGGCTGCGCGAGCAGAGAGGTCCCGGTGGGCGCTGATAACCCACAAGTGTAGGGGATCGCAACAACTTTCGAGGGTAAAGTATTCACCCAAATTTATTGATTTGACACAAGGGGAGCCAAAGAATATTCTTGAGTATTAGCAGTTGAATTGTCAATTCAACCACACCTGGATAACTTAGTATCTGCAGCAAAGTGTTTAGTAGCAAAAGTGGTATGATAATGATAGTAACGGTAGCAAAAGTAAAGATAGATGTTTTTGGGTTTTTGTAGTAGTTGTAACAGTAGCAACGAAAAAGTAAATAAGCGAAGAACAATATGTGAAAAGCTCGTAGGCAATGTATCAATGATGGATAATTATGCCGGATGCGATTCCTCATGTAATAGCTATAACATAGGGTGACACAGAACTAGCTCCAATTCATCGATGTAATGTAGGCATGTATTCCGTAAATAGTCATACATGCTTATGGAAAAGAACTTGCATGACATCTTTTGTCCTACCCTCCCGTGGAAGGGGGATCCTTATGGAAACTAAGGGATATTAAGGCCTCCTTTTAATAGAGAACCGGAACAAAGCATTAGCACATTGTGAATACATGAACTCCTCAAACTACGGTCATCACCGAGAAGTATCCCAATTATTGTCACTTCGGGGTTGTCGGATCATAACACATAATAGGTGACTATAGACTTGCAAGATAGGATCAAGAACACACATATATTCATGAAAACATAATAGGTTCAAATCTGAAATCATGGCACTCGGGCCCTAGTGACAAGCATTAAGCATAGCAAAGTCATAGCAACATCAATCTCAGAACATAGTGGATACTAGGGATCAAACCCTAACAAAACTAACTTGATTACATGGTAAATCTCATCCAACCCATCACCGTCCAGCAAGCCTACGATGGAATTACTCACGCATGGCGGTGAGCATCATGAAATTGGTGATGGAGGATGGTTGATGATGATGACGGCGACGAATCCCCCTCTCCGGAGCCCCGAACGGACTCCAGATCAGCCCTCCCGAGAGAGATTAGGGCTTGGCGGCGGCTCCGTGTCGTAAAACGCGATGAAACTTTCTCCCTGATTTTTTTCTCCCCGAACATGAATATATGGAGATGGAGTTGACGTCGGTGGAGGTCCAGGGGCCCCATGAGATAGGAGGCCGCGCCCTAGGGGGGGGCACCCCTGTCTCGTGGACAGCCTGTGGGCCCCATGGAATTAATTCTTTCGCCAAAAATTCTTATTAATTCCAAAAAGTGCCTCCGTGGATTTCCAGGACATTCCGAGAACTTTTCTTTTCTACACATAAAACAACATCATGGCAGTTCTGCTGAAAACAAATCGATCCGGTTAGTTTCATTCAAATCATGCAAGTTAGAGTCCAAAACAAGGGCAAATGTGTTTGGAAAAGTAGATACGTTGTTGACATATCAACTCCCCCAAGCTTAAACCTTTGCTTGTCCTCAAGCAATTCAGTTATAAACTGAAAGTGATAAAGAAAAACTTTTACAAACTCTGTTTGCTCTTGTCGTTGTAACATGAAAAGCCAGCATTCAAATTTCAGCAAATATTATGAACTAACCATACTTACAATAACACTTAGATCTCACAATTACTCATATCAATAACATAATCAGCTAGCGAGCCATAATAATAAAACTCGGATGACAACACTTTCTCAAAATAATCATAACATGATATAACAAAATGGTATCTCGCTAGCCCTTTCTGAGACCGCAAAACATAAATGCAGAGCGCCTTTAAAGATCAAGGACTGACTAAACATTGTAATTCATGGTAAAAGAGATCCAGTCAAGTCATACCCAATATAAACCAATAGTAATGAATGCAAATGATAGTGTGCTCTCCAGCGAGTGCTTTTAATAAGAAGGGTGATGACTCAACATAAAAAGTAAATAGATAGGCCCTTTGTAGAGGGAAGCAGGGATTTGTAGAGGTGCCAGAGCTCGATTTTAAAATAGAGAATGAATAACATTTTGAGTGGCATACTTTCGCTGTCAACGCAACAACTATGAGATGGCTGTATCTTCCATACTACATGCATTATAGGCAGTTCCCAAACAGAATGGTAAAGGTTTATACTCCCCCAACCACCAACAAGCATCAATCCATGGCTTGCTCGAAACAACGAGTGCCTCCGACATACAACAACCTTGGGGGAGTTTTGTTTAATTATTTTGATTTGCTTTGATATTTTTGGATCATGGGACTGGGCATCCCGGTTACCGGCCCTTTCTCGTGAATGAGGAGCGGAGTCCACTCCTCTTGAGAATAACCCACCTAGCATGGAAGATATAGGCAGCCCTAGTTGTAACATGAGCTGCTTGAGCATACAAAACGGAATTTCATTTGAAGGTTTGGAGTTTGGCACATACAAATTTACTTGGAACGGCAGGTAAATACCGCATATAGGTAGGTATAGTGGACTCATATGGAACAACTTTGGGGTTTAAGGAGTTTGGATGCACAAGCAGTATTCCCGCTTAGTACAATGAAGGCTAGCAAAAGACCGGAAGCGACCAACTAAGAGAGCGACAACAGTCGTAAACATGCATTAAAATTAATTCACACCGAATACAAGCATGAGTAGGATATAATCCACCATGAACATAAATATCGTGAAGGCTATGTTGATTTGATTCAACTACATGCGTGAACATGTGCCAAGTCGAGTCACTCAATTCATTCATAGGAGGATACCATCCCACCATACCGCATCATAATCGTTCTAATAGCATGTTGGCACGCAAGGTAAACCATTATAACTCATAGCTAATCAAGCATGGCACAAGCAACTATAATCTCTAAATGTCATTGCAAATATTTTACTTCATAATAGCTGACTCAGGAACGATGAACTCATCATATTTACAAAAACAAGAGAGGTCGAGTTCATACCAGCTTTTCTCATCCCAATAAGTCCATCATATATCGTCATTATTGCCTTTCACTTGCACGACCGAACGATGTGTATAATAATAAGAGTGCACGTGCATTGGACTAAGTTGGAATCTGCAAGCATTCAACTCAAGAGAGAAGACAAAGTAATATGGGCTCTAAGTTAAATAGACAATCATGCATATAAGAGCCACTAAGCATTTTCAATAAGGTCTTCTCGATCCCCAAAGGAAAGAAAAGAAAATAAAACTATTTACACGGGAAAGCTCCCAACAAGTAAGAAGAAGAACTAGAAATCTTTTTTTTGGGTTTTCATTTCAATTCTACTACAAGCATAGAATTTAAACTAACTAATTTTTGGTTTTTCTTAAAGTTTATCAAACACACAAGAAGAAAACTAGAAAAAGAAATTTAAACTAGCATGGATAATACAATGAAAGAGTATGAGCACCGACAACTAGTGTGTGAACATGAATGTAAAGTCGGTGAGAAATACGTACTCCCCCAAGCTTAGGCTTTTGGCCTAAGTTGGTCTAGTACCAAGGACCGCCGCTACTCTCCCCGGCGTAGTGGGAGGTGTAATCAGGATACCACTGGCTGATCATCTCCGGATCCTACTGGACAGATGATGAACGATAAGGGTCCAGCTCAGGTTCCAGCTCAGGTTCAGGTTTTGGAGTAAAAGCTTGAGCTCGATGATTGTTCACCACTTCCGGTGTGACGAGACGATTTTCTGCAAGCAAATCAAACGACAGAGGCGCAGGCAAAATAATAATCTCAATGTGTTTCTTATTGAATGTAAGTTTATACAAGAGCATCTTTTCTTCGTTGTCAACAATAAACTTGTGTGCTACCATGCTCTTGTAATCTAAAATGTGAGGAGGCAATTTTATCTCATTTTCCTCATGGTGCCTAATGGGTATCTGAAAAAGTTTAGCAAGACGTGGAGCATAGATACCTCCAAATATGGGGCCTTTTGTACGATTCAGGGCTAGCCGTTTAGCAACGACGACACCCATACTAAAAGTATTGTCTCCCAGCAAGGCATGTTGGAGAATAATAATATCTAGAACGCTCAAATTTCCGCTATTTCCACGACCAATCAAGCATCTACTAGCAAATATAGCAAAGTAGCATAAAACTGGAAAGTGTATGCTAGAGACTTTTGCCTCGGAGCCCTTCTTTGGCTCTTCCACAGCAATAGTTTTAATGAAGCCACCCACATATTCACGATGGGGTTCCTCTAATTCTCCCTCATAAGGTATCCTACATACCGCACAAAAATGACGTAAAGACATTTCTTTGAATTCATCATATAAATGAAATGATACTGCAGGCGGTGACTTCTTAGGATAATAATAAAAGTTTTGCACGAAAGTATTGGTAAGTAAGAGATATTGATCGATTCGGTCGTTGTTAAAACCGGTGAGGCCTGCAGTCTCGATTAAAGCATAAAAGTCTTCATGAATTCCAGCTTCTTTCAAGAAATCCTCGCATGGCCATTCACATGACCGTACTTCCGCTAAGCGAGGAAGATTATACTTGGCCTTTTCCTTCTCTTTGTCTTGTTTTTCCTTAGAGCTTTGGCTAGAAGAGCCCCTAAAAAGTTTCCTCAACATTTTCTGAAATTTTCTGAAATTTTAGTAACTTCAAAATAAAAGTGAATAAAACTAAACAAGATTGATAGCAACCACTCCTACAAGTGCCTAGAGCCTATATCATGCATTGGGATTGCTTGGGACCTCAAAAATTTAACATGCAAGCTCAAGAACATGGTCACCTATGCAGCAAAAATTTGCAATGAATAAAGCATTAGAACAAAAACTAATTGGACCAATGGAGGAGTCACATACCAAGCAACAATATCCCAAAGCAGTTTTGTGAATGGAGCTTTGAGCTAAGAGATCAAAAATCGCAGCAAAACGAGCTAGAACTCGTGCTTGAGCTGGATGGGTTTTTTGGGTAGAAGATGAAGTGTGTGGGTGCTGGCATAAGTGGAGGGGAGCTACCAGGGGCCCACGAGACAGGAGGCGCGCCCTATAGGGGGGGGCTCCTCTCTCGCGGCCTGGTGCTTGCCCCTCTTGCAGTGTTTTCAGTGCCTAAAATCCTCAAATATTCCAGAAAAATTCATACTAAATTTGCAGGGCATTTGTAGCACTTTTATTTTCGGACTATTTTTTAATGCACGGATAATTCAGAAAACAGACATATAATACTATTTTTGCTTTATTTATTCTAAATAACATAACGTAAAAAGAGGGTACAGAAGGTTGTGCCTTCTAGTTTCATACATCTCGTGATCATCAAAATGAACCCACTAACAAGGTTGATCAAGTCTTGTTAACAAACTCATTCCGAATAACACGGAACCGGAGAAATTTCGAATAACACTAAGTTACCTCAACGGGGATATTAAAATCCCCAACAATAAGTGTTGGGGAACGTAGTAATTTCAAAAAAAATCCTACGCACACGCAAGATCATGGTGATGCATAGCAACGAGAGGGGAGAGTGTTGTCCACGTACCCTCGTAGACCGAAAGCGGAAGCATTAGAACAACGCGGTTGATGTAGTCGTACGTCTTCACGGCCCGACCGATCAAGCACCGAAACTACGGCACCTCCGAGCTCTAGCACACGTTCAGCTCGATGACGATCCCCGGACTCCGATCCAGCAGGGTGTCGGGGAAGAGTTCCGTCAGCACGACGGCGTGGTGACGATCTTGATGTTCTACCGTCGCAGGGCTTCGCCTAAGCACCGCTACAATATTATCGAGGACTATGGTGGAGGGGGGCACCGCACAATGCTAAGAGATCAAGAGATCAATTGTTGTTGTGTCTAGAGGTGCCCCCTGCCCCCGTATATAAAGGAGCAAGGGGGGAGGCCGGCCAGCCCCTTGGGGCGCACCAAGGAGGGGGGAGTCCTCCTCCTAGTAGGAGTAGGTCTCCCCTTTCCTAGTCCAACTAGGAAGAGGGAAGGGGGAAGGAAGGAGAGGGAAAGAAGAGAAGGAAAGGGGGGGTGCGCCCCCTTCCCCTAGTCCAATTCGGATCCCTCATGGGAGGGGGCGCACCACCTTTTGGGCTGCTGCCCTCTCTCTTCCCTAAAGCCCACTAAGGCCCAATACTCCCCCGGGGGGTTCCGATAACCCCTCTAGCACTCCGGTTTTCTCCGAAACTACCCGAAACACTTCCGATGTCCGAATATAGTCGTCCAATATATCGATCTTTACATCTCGACCATTCTAAGACTCCACGTCATGTCCCCGGTCTTATCCGGGACTCCGAACTCCTTCGGTACATCAAAACTCATAAACTCATAATAAAACTGTCATCGAAACCTTAAGCGTGCGGACCCTACGGGTTCGAGAACTATGTAGACATGACCGATACACATTTCCGCTCAGTAACCAATAGCGGAACCTGGATGCTCATATTGGCTCCTACATATTCTACGAAGATCTTTATCGGTCAAACCGCATAACAACATACGCTGTTCCCTTTGTCATCTGTATGTTATTTGCCCGAGATTGGATCATCGGTATCTCAATACCTAGTTCAATCTCGTTACCGACAAGTCTCTTTACTCGTTACGTAATGCATCATCCCGCAACTAACTCATTAGCCACATTGCTTGCAAGGCTTATAGTGATGTGCATTACCGAGAGGGCCCAGAGGTACCTCTCCGACAATCGGAGTGACAAATCCTAATCTCGAAAATACGCCAACTCAACAAGTACCTTTGGAGACACCTGTAGAGCTCCATTATAATCACCCAGTTACGTTGTGACGTTTGGTAGCACACAAAGTGTTCCTCCGGTAAACGGGAGTTGCATAATCTCATAGTTGTAGGAACATGTATAAGTCATGAAGAAAGCAATAGCAACATACTAAATGATCAAGTGCTAAGCTAACGGAATGGGTCATGTCAATCACATCATTCTACTAATGATGTGATCACGTTAATCAAATGACAACTCATGTCTATGGTTAGGAAACATAACCATCTTTGATTAATGAGCTAGTCAAGTAGACGCATACTAGTGATATTAAGTTTGTCTATGTATTCACACATGTATTATGTTTCCGGTTAATACAATTCTAGCATGAATAATAAACATTTATCATGAAATAAGGAAATAAATAAAAACTTTATTATTGCCTCTAGGGCATATTTCCTTCAGTCTCCCACTTGCACTAGAGTCAATATTCTAGTTCACATCGCCATGTGATTTAACACCAATATTCATATTTGTATATGATTAACACCCATAGTTCACATCGTCATGTGACCAACACCCAAAGGGTTTACTAGAGGCAATAATCTAGTTCACATGGCTATGTGATTAACACCCAACGAGTACTTAGGTGTGATCATGTTTTGCTCGTGAGAGAAGCTTAGTCAACGGGTCTGTCACATTCAGAGCCGTATGTATTTTGCAAATATTCTAAGTCTACAATGCTCTGCACGGAGCTACTATAGCTAATTGCTCCCACTTTCAATATGTATCCAGATTGAGACTTGGAGTCATCTGGATCGGTGTAAAAGCTTGCACTGATGTAACTCTTTACGACGAGCTCTTTTATCACCTCCATAATCGAGAAACATTTCCTTAGTCCTTACTAAGGATATTATTGACCGCTGTCCAGTGATCTACTCTTAGATCAAAATTGTATTCCCTTGCCAAATTCAGAGCAAGGTATACAATAGGTCTGGTACACAGCATAGCATACTTTATAGAACCTATGACTGAGGCATAGGGAATGACTTTTCATTCTATTTCTATTTTCTGCCATGGTCGGGTTTTGAGTCTTACTCAACTTTACACCTTGTAATACAGACAAGAATTCCTTCTTTGACTGATCCATTTTGAACTATTTCAAAACTTGCCAAGGTATATACTCATTGAAAAATCTTATCAAGCGTCTTGATCTATCTTATAGATCTTGATGCCCAATATGTAAGTAGCTTTACTGAGGTCTTTCTTTTAAAGAACTCCTTTCAAACACTTCTTTATGCTTTCCAGAAAAATTCTACATCATTTTTGATCAACAATATGTTACTCACATATACTTATTAGAAAGGCTGTAGTGCTCCCACTCACTTTATTGTAAATAAAGGCTTCACTGCAAGTCTGTACAAAACTATATGCTTTGATCAACATATCAAAGCATATATTCCAACTCCGAGATGCTTGCACCAGTCCATAGATGGATCGCTGGTGCTTGCACATTTGGTTAGCACCTTTAGGATTGACAAAACCTTCTGGTTGCATCATATACAACTCTTCTTTAATAAAACCATTAAGGAATGCAGTTTTGACATCCATTTGCCAGATTTCATAAAATGTGGCAATTGCTAACATGATTCAGACAGACTTAAGCATCGCTACAGTTGAGAAAATCTCATTGTAGTCAACACCTTGAACTTGTCGAAAACCTTTTTGCGACAAGTCGAGCTTTGTAGATAGTAACACTACTATCAACGTCCGTCTTCTTCTTGAAGATCCATTTATTTTCTATGGCTTGCCGATCATCAGGCAAGTCAATCAAAGTCTACACTTTGTTCTCATATATGGATCCCATCTCAGATTTCATGGCCTTCAAGCCATTTCATGGAATCTGGGCTCATCATTGCTTCCTCATAGTTCGTAGGCTCATCATGGACTAGTAACATGACTTCCAGAATAGGATTACCGTACCATTCTGGTGCAGATCTTACTCTTGTTGACCTATGAGGTTCGGTAGTAACTTGATATGAAGTTTCATGATCAATATCATTAGCTTCCTCACTAATTGGTGTGGGAATCACTCGAACTGATTTCTGTGATAAACTACTTTCCAATTCGGGAGAAGGTACAATTACCTTATCAAGATCTACTTTCCTCCCACTCACTTCTTTCGAGAGAAACTCCTTCTCTAGAAAGGATCCATTTTAGCAACGAATATTTTTCACATAAGCATCGCAGCCCCAAACTTTAAGAAACGACAACTTTGGTTTCTTGCCAAACTACAGTTAATAAGGCGTCGTCTCAACGGATTTTGATGGTGCCCTATTTAAAGTGAATGCAGCTGTCTCTAATGCAT
Source organism: Aegilops speltoides (assembly GCA_021437245.1). NCBI lineage: Eukaryota > Viridiplantae > Streptophyta > Magnoliopsida > Poales > Poaceae > Aegilops > Aegilops speltoides. Next base: position 139,147,848 of record CM038147.1, read on the forward strand.
AACCCCAAAACGATTATGGTAAATCGGTAAGATACATCATAGATCGCACCATATCCAATAAAGTGTGGTCATGACGTTCGGACACACCATAACGCTGTGGTGTTCCAGGTGGCATGAGCTTGTGAAACTATTCCACATTGTTTTAATTGAAGACCAAACTCATAACTCAAATATTCGTCTTCGCGATCAAATCGCAGAAAACTTTATTTTCTTGTTATGATGATTTTCCACTTCACTCTAAAATTCTTTGAACTTTTTCAAATGTTTCAGACTTATGTTTCATCAAGTAGATATACCCATATCTACTCAAATCATCTGTGAAGGTCAGAAAATAATGATACCCGCCATGAGTCTGCATGCATCAGTATGTATTATTTCCAACAAGTCAGTAGCTTGTTCCATTGTTCCGAAGAACAGAGTTTTAGTCATCTTTCCCAAAAGGCACAATTCGCAAGCATCAAATGATTCATAACAAAGTGATTCCGAAAATCCATCTTTATGGAGTTTCTTCATGTGCTTTACACCGATATGACCCAAACGGCAGTGCCACAAATAAGTTGCACTATCATTATTAACTTTGCATCTTTTGGCATCAATATTATGAATATGTGTATCACTATGATCGAGATCCAACAAACTATTTTCATTGGGTGTATGACCATTGAAGGTCTTATTCATGTAAACAGAACAATTCTCTGACTTTAAATGAATAACCGTATTGCAATAAACATGATCAAATCATATTCATGCTCAACGCAAATGCCAAATAACATTTATTTAGGTTTAACACTAATCCCGAAAGCATAGGGTGTGTGTGACGATGATCATATCAATCCTGGAACTACTTCCAACACTCATCGTCACTTCCCCTTTCAACTAGTCTCTGCTTATTCTCAGAACTCCTGCTTGAGTTACTAATCTTAGCAACCTAACAAGTATCAAATACTCAGGGGCTACTATAAACACTAGTAAGGCACACATCAATAACCTGTATATCAAATATACCCTTGTTCACTTTTCCATCCTTCTTATCCACCAAATATTCAGGGCATTTCCGCTTCCAGTGACCATTTCCTTTGCAGTAGAAGCACTCAGTTTCAGGCTTTGGTTCAGCTTTGGGATTCTTCATGTGAGTGACAACATGTTTGCCATTCTACTTGAAGTTTCCCTTTCTTTCCATTTGCCTTTTTCTTGAAACTAGTGGTCTTGTCAATCATCAACACTTGATGCTCTTTCTTGATTTCTACCTTCGTTGATTTCAACATCACGAAGTGCTCGGGAATAGTTTTCATCATCACTTGCATAATATAGTTCATCACAAAGTTCTACTAACTTGGTGATGGTGACTAGAGAACTCTGTCAATCTCTATCTTATCTGGAAGATTAACTCCCACTTGATTCAAGCGATTGTAGTACCCAGACAATCTAAGCACATGCTCACTAGTTGAGCGATTCTCCTCCATCTTTTGGCCATAGAACTTTTTGGAGACTTCATATCTCTCAACTCGGGTATTTGCTTGAAATATTTAACTTCAATTCCTAGAACATCTCATATGGTCCATGACGTTCAAAACGTCTTTGATGTCACGATTCTAAGCCGTTAAGCATGGTGCACTAAACTATCAAGTAGTCATCATATTGAGCTAGCCAAATGTTCATAATGTCTACATCTGCTCCTACAATAGGTCTGTCACCTAGTGGTGCATTAAGGACACAATTCTTCTGTGCAGCAATGAGGATAAACCTCTGATCACGGATCCAATCCGCATCATTGCTACTAACATTTTCAACACAATTTTCTCTAGGAACATATCAAAATAAACATATGAAAGCAACAACGCGAGCTATTGATCTACAACATAATTTGCAAAATACTACCAGGACTAAGTTCATGATAAATTTAAGTTCAATTAATCATATTACTTAAGAACTCCCACTTAGACAAACATCTCTGTAGTCATCTAAGTGATCACGTGATCCAAATCAACTAAACCATGTCCGATCATCACGTGAGATGGAGTAGTTTTCAATGGTGAACATCACTATGTTGATCATATCTACTATATGATTCACGTTCGACCTTTCGGTCTCCGTGTTCCGAGGCCATATCTGTATATGCTAGGCTCGTCAAGTTCAACCTGAGTATTCCGCGTGTCCAACAGTTTTGCACCCATTGTATTTGAACGTAGAGCCTATCACACCCGATCATCACGTGGTGTCTCAGCACAAAGAACTTTCGCAACGGGGCATACTCTGGGAGAACACTTCTTGATAATTAGTGAGAGATCATCTTAAAATGTTACCGTCAATCAAAGCAAGATAAGATGCATAAAGGATAAACATCACATGCAATCAATATAAGTGATATGATATGGCCATCAACATCTTGTGCTTGTGATCTCCATCTCCGAAGCACCGTCGTGATCACCATCGTCACCGGCGCGACACCTTGATCTCCATCGTAGCATCGTTGTCGTTACGCCATCTATTTCTTCTACGACTATCGCTACCGCTTAGTGATAAAGTAAAGCAATTACAGGGCGTTTGCATTTCATATAATAAAGCGACAACCATATGGCTCCTGCCAGTTGCCGATAACTCGGTTACAAAACTTGATCATCTCATACAATAAAATATAGCATCACGTCTTGACCATATCACATCACAACATGCCCTGCAAAAACAAGTTAGACGTCCTGTACTTTGTTGTTGCAAATTTTACGTGGCTGCTACGGGTTGAGCAAGAACCGTTCTTACCTACGCATCAAAACCACAACGATAGTTCGTCAAGTTAGTGTTGTTTTAATCTTCTCAAGGACCGGGCATAGCCACACTCGGTTCAACTAAAGTGAGAGAGACAGACACCCGCCGGTCACCTTTAAGCAACGAGTGCTCGTAACGGTGAAACCAGTCTCGCGTAAGCGTACGCGTAATGTCGGTCCGGGCCTCTTCATCTCACAATGCCGCTGAACCAAAGTACGACATACTGGTAAGCAGTATGACTTGTATCGCCCACAACTCACTTGGTGTTCTACTCGTGCATATGACATCTACGCATAAAACCTGGCTCTAATGCCACTGTTGGGGAACGTAGTAATTTCAAAAAAATTCCTACGCACACGCAAGATCATGGTGATGCATAGCAACGAGAGGGGAGAGTGTTGTCCACGTACCCTCGTAGACTGAAAGCGGAAGCGTTAGAACAACGCGCTTGATGTAGTCGTATGTCTTCATGGCCCGACCGATCAAGCACCGAAACTATGGCACCTCCGAGTTCTAGCACATGTTCAGCTCGATGAAGATCCCCGGACTCCGATCCAGCAGGGTGTCGGGGAAGAGTTCCGTCAACACGATGGCGTGGTGACGATCTTGATGTTCTACCGTCGCAGGGCTTCGCCTAAGCACCGCTACAATATTATCGAGGACTATGGTGGAGGGGGGCACCGCACACGGCTAAGAGATCAAGAGATCAATTGTTGTTGTGTCTAGAGGTGCCGTCTGCCCCCGTATATAAAGGAGCAAGGGGGGAGGCCGGCCAGCCCCTTGGGGCGCGCCAAGGAGGGGGGAGTCTTCCTCCTAGTAGGAGTAGGACTCCCCTTTCCTAGTCCAACTAGGAAGAGGGAAGGGGGAAGGAAGGAGAGGGAAAGAAGAGAAGGAAAGGGGGTGCGCCCCCTTGCCCTAGTACAATTCGGATCCCTCAAGGGAGGGGGCGCACCACCTCTTGGGCTGCTGCCCTCTCTCTTCCCTAAAGCCCACTAAGGCCCAATACTCCCCCGGGGGGTTCCGGTAACCCCTCTGGCACTCCGGTTTTCTCTGAAACTACACGGAACACTTCCTATGTCCGAATATAGTCGTCCAATATATCGATCTTTACGTCTCGACCATTCTAAGACTCCTCGTCATGTCCCTGATCTTATCCGGGACTCCGAACTCCTTCGGTACATCAAAACTCATAAACTCATAATAAAACTATCATCGAAACCTTAAGCGTGCGGACCCTACGGGTTCGAGAACTATGTAGACATGACCGATACACGTTTCCGCTCAATAACCAATAGCGGAACCTGGATTCTCATATTGGCTCCTACATATTCTACGAAGATCTTTATTGGTCAAACCGCATAACAACATACGTTGTTCCCTTTGTCATCGGTATGTTATTTGCCCGAGATTGGATCATCGGTATCTCAATACCTAGTTCAATATCGTTACCGACAAGTCTCTTTACTCGTTATGTAATGCATCATCCCGCAACTAACTCATTAGCCACATTGCTTGCAAGGCTTATAGTGATGTGCATTACCGAGAGGGCCCAGAGATACCTCTCCGACAATCGGAGTGACAAATCCTAATCTCAAAAATACGCCAACTCAACATGTACCTTTGGAGACACCTGTAGAGCTCCTTTATAATCACCCAGTTACATTGTAACGTTTGGTAGCACACAAAGTGTTCCTCCGGTAAACGGGAGTTGCATAATCTCATAATTGTAGGAACATGTATAAGTCATGAAGAAAGCAATAGCAACATACTAAACGATCAAGTGCTAAGCTAACTGAATGGGTCATGTCAATCACATCATTCTACTAATGATGTGATCCCGTTAATCAAATGACAACTCATGACTATGGTTAGGAAACATAACCATCTTTGATTAAGGAGCTAGTCAAGTAGAGGCATACTAGTGATATTAAGTTTGTCTATGTATTTACACATGTATTATGTTTCCGGTTAATACAATTCTAGCATGAATAATAAACATTTATCATGAAATAAGGAAATAAATAATAACTTTATTATTGCCTCTAGGGCATATTTCCTTCAATAAGAATATCATACTTTTTCTTGACAGTAGGGACAGGAAATTCAAAACCTCCAAAAATGATAGTTGGAACTTTTTCAATAGAGTTGATGCTATGAACTTGAGATTGTTTCCTCAGAATGTATACCGTATGCTCATTACCATTAACATGAAAAGTGACATTGCCTTTGTTGTTATCAATAACAGCCCCTGCAGTATTAAGAAAAGGTCTACCAAGGATAATAGACATACTATCGTCCTCGGGAATATCAAGAATAACAAAGTCCGTTAAGATAGTGACATTTGCAACCACAACAGGCACATCCTCACAAATACCGATAGGTATAGCAGTTGATTTATCATCCATTTGCGAAGATATTTCAGTAGGTGTCAACTTATTTAATTCAAGTCTACGATATAAAGAGAGAGGCATAAAACTAACTCTGGCTCCAAGATCACATAAAGCAGTTCTAACATAATTTCTTTTAATGGAGCAAGGTATTGTTGGAACACCCGGATCTCCAAGTTTCTTTGGTATTCCACCCTTAAAAGTGTAATTAGCAAGCATAGTGGAAATTTCAGCTTCCGGTATCTTTCTTTTATTTGTAATGATATCCTTCATATACTTAGCATAAGGATTTACTTTCAGCATATCAGTTAAGCGCATACGTAAGAAAATAGGTCTAATTATTTCAGCAAAGCGCTCAAAATCATCATCATCCTTTGACTTGGATGGTTTAGGAGGAAAGGGCATGGGTTTCTGAACCCATGGTTCTCTTTCTTTACCATGCTTCCTAGCAACAAAATCTCTCTTATCATAACGTTGATTCTTTGATTGTGGGTTATCAAGATCAACAGCAGGTTCAATCTCTATATCATTGTTTTTGCTAGGTTGAGCATCAACATGAACATTATCATGAACACTATCACTAGGTTCATGTTCATCACCTGATTGAGTTTCAGCATCAGAAATAGAAATATCATTGGGATTCTCAAGTGTGTCTACAATAGGTTCTCTAGAAGCATGCAAAGTTCTATCGTCATTCTTTTTCTTCTTTTTAGAAGAACTAGGTGCCTCTAAATTATTTCTCTGAGAATCTTGCTCAATTCTCTTAGGGTGGCCTTCAGGATACAAAGGTTCCTGAGTCATTCTACCAGTTCTAGTAGCCACTCTATCCGCAAAGTAATTTTTATTATTTAATTCATCAAGCAAATCATTTTGAGCTTTAAGTACTTGCTCAGCTTGAGTAGCAACCATAGAAGTATATTTGCTAACACGGTGAAGTTCATCTTTAACTCTAGCCAGATTATCGTTTACACCTCCTATCTCGAAAGCATTATTCTTTAACTCTCTACCAACATAAGCATTAAAACTTTCTTGTCTAGCCATAACGTCATCAAATTCATCTAAGCATGGGCTATGAAATTTAGTTGAGGGTATTTCAACTTTATCATATCTATAGAGAGAATTTACCTTTACTACTTGTGTCGGATTATCAAGATAATATGGTTCTTCAGGCGGTATATTAAGACCATGTATTTCTTCAATAGGAGGTAAATTCTTAACATCTTCAGCTTTAATAACTTTTTCTTTCATTGATTTCTTTGCCTCTTGCATATCTTCGGGACTGAGAAATAAAACACCTCTCTTCTTCGGAGTAGGTTTAGGGATAGGCTCAGAGTTGGCTCAATTGGTTCAGAATTACTTGAGGCGGCTCGGGAAGAGTCCAATTATTTTCATTAGTCAACATATTATTCAATAGTATTTCAGCTTCAAATCATTGTTCTTTCCCTGAAAACACAACCAGCACAACTATCCAAGTAGTCCTTGGAAGCATCGGTTAGTCCATTATAAAAGATATCAAGTATTTCATTTTTCTTAAGAGGATTATCGGGCAAAGGATTAAGTAACCAGAGAAGCCTCCCCCAAGCTTGTGGGAGACTCTCTTCTTTGATTTGCACAAAATTATATATTTCCCGCAAAGCAGCTTGTTTCTCATGAGCAGGGAAATATTTAGCAGAGAAGTAATAAATCATATCCTAGGGACTACGCACACAACCAGGAGCAAGAGAATTATACCAAGTCTTAGCATCACCCTTTAATGAGAACGTAAATATCTCAAGGATATATAAATAGCGAGACTTCTCATCATTAGTAAACAGGGTGGCTATATCTTCAACTTGGTAAGATGTGCCACAACAGTTTCAGATTCAAGGCCATAAAAAGGATCAGATTCAACTAAAGTAATAATATCAGGATCAACAGAGAATTCAAAATCCTTATCAGTAACACATATAGGTGAAGTAGCAAAAGCAGGATCGGGTTTCATTCTAGCATTAAGAGACTGCTGCTTCCATTTAGCTAATAATTTCTTAAGATCATTTCTATCATTGCAAGCAAAAATTTCCCTAGCAGCTTCTTCATTCATAACATAACCCTTAGGAACAACAGGTAATACATAATCATTGGGGGAACCTTCATCATCACTATCATCAATAATAGGTTCTTCAATATTTTCATTTCCCCTAACTCTAGCAAGTTGTTCATCTAGAAATTCACCTAATGGCAAAGTAGTATCACGCACAGAAGTAGTTTCATCATGCATAGCAGAAGTGGCATCATCAATAACATGCGACATATAAGAATTCATAGCAGTAGCAGGTTTACGTGTCGCAAGACTACTTATAACGGAAGGAGAATCTAGTGCAGAGCTAGATGGTAGTTCCTTACCTCCCCTCGTAGTTGAGGGCAAAATCGTAGTTTTGTCGTCTTTCAAGTTCTTCATAGTGATCAATAGATATAAATCCCAGGTGACTCAGAGAATAGAGTTATGCTCCCTGGCAACGGCGCCAGAAAATAGTCTTGATAACCCACAAGTGTAGGGGATCGCAACAACTTTCGAGGGTAAAGTATTCAACCCAAATTTATTGATTCGACACAAGGGGAGCCAAAAAATATTCTTGAGTATTAGCAGTTGAGTTGTCAATTCAACCACACCTGGATAACTTAGTATCTGCAGCAAAGTGTTTAGTAGCAAAAGTGGTATGATAATAATAGTAACGGTAGAAAAAGTAAAGATAGATGTTTTGGGGTTTTTGTAGTGGTTGTAACAGTAGCAACGGAAAAGTGAATAAGCGAAGAACAATATGTGAAAAGCTCGTAGGCAATGGATCAGTGATGGATAGCTATGCCAGGTGCGATTCCTCATGTAATAGCTATAACACAGGGTGACACAGAACTAGCTCCAATTCATCAATGTAATGTAGGCATGTATTCCGTAAATAGTCATACGTCCTTATGGAAAAGAACTTGCATGACATCTTTTGTCCTACCCTCCCGTGGAAGCGGGGTCCTTACGGAAACTAAGGGATATTAAGGCCTCCTTTTAATAGAGAACCGGAACAAAGCATTAGCACATAGTGAATACATGAACTCCTCAAACTACGGTCATCACCGAGAAGTATCCCGATTATTGTCACTTCGGGGTTGTCGGATTGTAACACATAATAGGTGACTATAGATTTGCAAGATAGGATCAAGAACACACATATATTCATGAAAACATAATAGGTTCAGATCTGAAATCATGGCACTCGGCCCTAGTGACAAGCATTAAGCATAGCAAAGTCATAGCAACATCAATCTCGAACATATGCTACATCTTGAGCTTCTGTTGGTTTTCCTCGAAGAGGAGAGGGTGATGCAGCAAAGTGTAGCGTAAGTATTTCCCTCAATTTTGAGAACCAAGGTATCAATCCAGTAGGAGGCTCCTCAAAAGTCCCACGCACCTACACAAACAAACTGAGAACTCGCAACCAACGCAATAATGGGGTTGTCAATCCCTTCACGGCCACTTGCGAAAGTGAGATCTAATAAAGATAGTATGATAAGATAGATATATTTTTGGTATTTTATAATATAGATGCAAAAAGTAAAGATGCAAATAAAGGTAGATTGAAAGAAAATATGATAAGAGATAGACCCGGGGGCCATAGGTTTCACTAGAGGCTTCTCTCGAGATAGCATAAGTATTACGGTGGGTGAACAAATTACTGTCGAGCAATTGATAGAAAAGCGCATAGTTATGAGATTATCTAGGCATGATCATGTATATAGGCATCACGTCCATAACAAGTAGACCGACTCCTGCCTGCATCTACTACTATTACTCCACACATCGATCGACTCCTGCTTGCATCTAGAGTATTAAGTTCATAAGAACAGAGTAACGCATTAAGCAAGATGACATGATGTAGAGGGATAAACACATGCAATATGATATAAACCCCATCTTGTTATCCTCGATGGCAACAATACAATACGTGCCTTGCAACCCTTTCTGTCACTGGGTAAGGACACCGCAAGATTGAACCCAAAGCTAAGCACTTCTCCCATGGCAAGAAAGACCAATCTAGTAGGCCAAACCAAACTGATAATTCGAAGAGACTTGCAAAATAACTCAATCATACATAAAAAAATTCAGAGAAGATTCAAATATTATTCATAGATAAACTTGATCATAAACCCACAATTCATCGGATATCGACAAACACACCGCAAAAAGAGTTTACATCGAATAGATCTCCACAAGAGAGGGGAAGAACATTGTATTCAGATCCAAAAAGAGAGAAGAAGCCATCTAGCTAATAACTATGGACCTGTAGGTCTGTGGTAAACTACTCACAACTCATCGAAGGGGCAAGGATGTTGATGTAGAAGCCCTCCATGGTTGATTCCCCCTCCGGCCGAGTGCCGGCGAAGGCTCCAAGATGAGATCTCGCGGATCTGTAAGGTACTGGCGGTGGAAATTGTGTTTCATGGTGCTCCTGGATGTTTTCGGGGTATGTATGTATATATAGGAGGAAAAAGTACGTCGGTGGCCGCCCGAGGGGCCCACGAGACAGGGGGCGCGCCCTACGGGGGGGCCCTATCTCGTGGGGCCCTTGGAAGCTTCTTGACTTGCACTCCAAGCTCTCTGGATCACGCTCGTTCCAAAAATCACGCTCCCGAAGGTTTCATTCCGTTTGGACTCCGTTTGATATTCCATTTCTTCGAAATACTGAAATAGGCAAAAAAAACAGCAATATGGGTTGGGCCTTCGGTTAGTAGGTTAGTCCCAAAAATGATATAGATGTGTAAAATAAAGGCCATAAACATCCAAAAGAGGTAATATAATAGCATGGAACAATCAAAAATATAGATACGTTGGAGACGTATCAAGCATCCCCAAGCTTAATTCCTGCTCGTCCTCGAGTAGGTAAATGATAAAAAGAGAATTTTTTATGTGGAATGCTACCTAGCATAATTCATAATGTAATTTTCTTTATTGTGGCATGAATGGTCAGATCCAAATGAATACAAAATAAAAGTTCATATTGATAAAAGAAATAGTAACACTTCAAGCATACTAATCAAAGTAATCATGTCTTCTCAAAATAGCATGGCAAAAGAAAGTTCACCACTACAAAATCATATAGTTAGGCTATGCTTCATTTTCGTCACACAAAGATGTTCCCAACTTCTATACCCCCGATGACAAGCCAAGCAATTGTTTCATACTTAAATAATCTCAAACTTTTTCAACCTTCACGCAATACATGAGCGTGAGCGATGGATATAACACTATGGGTGGAATAGAATATGATGATGGGGATTGTGTGGAGAAGACAAAAAAGGAGAAAGTCTCACATTGACGAGGATAATCAATGGGCTATGGAGATGCCCATCAATTGATGTCAACATGAGGAGTAGGGATTGCTATGCAACAGATGCACTAGAGCTATAAATGAATGCTCAACAAAAGAAATCTAGTGGGTGTGCATCCAACTTGCTTGCTCATGAAGACCTAGGGCATTTGAGGAATCCCATCTTAGGAATATACAAGCCAAGTTCTATAATGAAAAATTCCCACTAGTATGAAAAAGACAACTTATGAGACTCACTATATGAAAAACATGGTGCTAATTTGAAGCACAATATATGAGACTCACTACATGAAGAACAAGGTGCTACTTTGAAGCACAAGTGTGGAAAAAGACATAGTAACATTGCCCTTTTTATTTATTTTCTTTTTTTGGGCCTTTCTTTTTTCTTTTTGGCCTTTCTCTTTTTTTGTTGGGCAATGCTCTAATAATGATGATCATCACACTTCTATTGATTACAACATATGAATTGCAACTCGGAACTAGAACAAGATATGACTCTATATGAATGCCTCCGGCGGTGTACCGGGATGGTGCAATGAATCAAGAGTGACATGTATGAAAAATAATGCATGGTGGCTTTGCCACAAATACGATGTCAACTACATGATCATGCAATGGCAATATGACAAAAGTAAAGTATGTCATGATGATGATGCGCGGAACAGTGGAAAGTTGCATGGCAATATATCTCGGAATGGCTATGGAAATGCCATAATAGGTAGGTATGGTGGCTGTTTTGAGGAAGGTATAGGGAGGTTTATGTGTGATAGAGCATATCGTATCACGGGGTTTGGATGCACCGGCGAAGTTTGCACCAACTCTCAAGGTGAGAAAGGGCAATGCACGGTACCGAAGAGGCTAGCAAAGGTGGAAAGGTAAAAGTGCGTATAATCCATGTGCTCAACATTAGTCAAAAGAACTCATATAAAAATCAAGTACTACGCGCATGCTCCTAGGGGGATAGATTGGTAGGAAAAGACCATCGCTAGTCCCCGACCGCCACTCATAAGGACGCACAAGCCAAGTACACTTCATGTTTCAAATTTGTTACACAATTTTAACCATACGTGCATGCTACGAGACTTGCTAACTTCAACACCAGCATTCTTTAAATTCATAATCACCAACTAGCATGACTTTAATATCACTACCTCCATATCTCAGAACAATTATCAAGTATCAAATTGATCATATCATCCAATTCACTTTCTATGATAGTTTTTATTATACCCAACCTGGATGCTCATCATTCTAGGACCAACTTTGTAACCATAGCAAATACCATGCTGTTCTAAAAGACTCTCAAAATAATATAAGTGAATCATGAGAGACTAGCAATTTCTTCAAAATTAAGCCACCGCCGTGCTCTAAAAGATATAAGTGAATCACTAGAGTAAAAACTATCTAGCTCAAAAGATATAAGTGAAGCACATAGCGTATTCTAATAAATTTCAATCAAGTGGGCTTCTCCCAAAAGGTGTGTACAGCAAGGATGATTGTGGTAAACTAAAAAGCAAATACTAATATAATACATGACACTCCAAGCAAAACACATATCATGTGGCGAATAAAAATATAGCTCCAAGTAAAGTTACCAATGAACGAAGACGAAAGAGGGGATGCCTTCCCGGGGCATCCCCAAGCTTAGGCTTTTGGCTATTCTTTAATATCTTGGGGTGCCTTGGGAATCCCCAAACTTAGGCTCTTGCCACTCCTTATTCCATAGTCCATCAAAGCTTTACCCAAAACTTGAAAACTTCACAACACAAAACTCAACAGGAAATCTTATAAGCTCCGTTAGTGAAAGAAAACAAAACCACCACAAAAGGTACTGCAATGAACTCATTATTTATTTAATTTGGTGTTAAACCTACTGTATTCGAACTTCTTTATGGTTCATAGACTGAATTACTAACCATAGATGCATTGAAATAAGCAAACAACACATGAAAAACAGAATCTGTCAAAAACAGAACAGTCTGTAGCAATCTGTAACTAACGCAAACTTCTGGAACTCTAAAAATCCTACCAAAATAGGAAGTCATGGAAAATTTGTTTATTGAACAGCGGAAAAAAGAATCAACACAAAAGCACGTTCCTGTGATTTAACAAAATTATATTCATGCGCACAAAGTTTCTGTTTTTCAGCAGAATCAAATCAACTATCATCGTAGGTTATCCTATAGGTTCTACTTGGCACAAACACTAATTAAAAGATAAAAACACATATAACCAGAAGGTAGATGCAATATTTATTACTAAACAGGAGCAAAAACAAAAAACATAAAGAAAAATTGGGTTGCCTCCCAACTAGCGCTATTGTTTAACGCCCCTAGCTAGGCATAAAAGCAAGGATAGATCTAAGTAGTGCCATAATAATAAGATAGATCTTGAAAGCTCATCTCATATTCTCTACGTTCGGCAGCAAGTTTTTTTTGAGGCAAGCAAAATTAATCAAAAGGGCTAAATTTAGTGGGACAAAGGTCCCCAAGATCAATCACAGGAGGAACGGGTTCCTCCTTTAGCCCTTCATAGTGCACAACTATTTCATCACTAAAAGCATTCTTTTGGCAAAATCTTGTGAGCCTATACTTAAGCGAGTATCCCAGCTCATTGTTTCGAAGGGCAAAATCATTATTAAGCTCGTTAATGCAATCAACCAAGACATTGGTAGGAACCTTTTTTCTAAGGTTTTCATTAAAAGCGACATAGTCCGAAGATTAAAAACGTCTAATTTCCTCTTGGTCATAGAGGATCGCTTCTATGGGAGGACGACCGGCGTCCACCCTATAGTGCGCAAAGATTTCTTTGGCTTCTCTTATGATAAATCTAAACTCATGAGCCAAAAATATAGTAACAGCGCGCTTAATAGAAGAATGCTCAATATTAGAGAATTCTAGGAAAATTCTTTGTATGCAAGGATGCATATGCATAAATTGTCTTTCAAGTTCAACTACAAGCATAGCGATAGCATCCGCAAGACTACTGGTTCTATGAAGAATAGAACAACCCATGGAAGGTAAAGCACCGACACAAGTAAAGAAATCTTGAATAACACCTTTGCCAATGATGTTACCACTACCGATTCGAAACTTTTTAGTATGCAAGATAGGGGGTTCATCGGTCGGAGCCTCGGGATTTTCTGTGTTATCATTATTGTCCATATCGACGATAATCTCCCCAATTTCAGACATAGCGGCAAACAAAAGCAAGGCGGAAGAAAGCGAGCGAAAAAGAGAGGAGGAGATTGGGAAAGAGAGGGCGAATAAAACGACAAGGGTGAAGTGGGGGAGAGGAAAACGAGAGGCAAATGGTAAATAATGTAAATGCGAGGGAGATGGGTTTGTGATGGGTACTTGGTATGTCTTGACTTGAGCGAAGACCTCCCGACAGCGGCGCCGAAATCCTTCTTGCTACGTCTTGAGCTTGCGTTGGTTTTCCTCGAAGGGGAGAGGGTGATGCAGCAAAGTTTGCCTTAATTTTTTCCTTCAGTTTTGAAACCAAGGTATCAATCCAATTAGGAGGCTCCTCAAAAGTCCCACGCACCTACACAAACAAACTGAGAACTCGCAACCAACGCAATAATGGGGTTGTCAATCCCTTCACGGCCACTTGCGAAAGTGAGATCTAATAAAGATAGTATGATAAGATAGATATATTTTTGGTATTTTATAATATAGATGCAAAAAGTAAAGATGCAAATAAAGGTAGATTGAAAGAAAATATGATAAGAGATAGACCCGGGGGCCATAGGTTTCACTAGAGGCTTCTCTCGAGATAGCATAAGTATTACGGTGGGTGAACAAATTCTTGTCGAGCAATTGATAGAAAAGCGCATAGTTATGAGATTATCTAGGCATGATCATGTATATAGGCATCACGTCCATAACAAGTAGACCGACTCCTGCCTGCATCTACTACTATTACTCCACACATCGATCGACTCCTGCTTGCATCTAGAGTATTAAGTTCATAAGAACAGAGTAACGCATTAAGCAAGATGACATGATGTAGAGGGATAAACACATGCAATATGATATAAACCCCATCTTGTTATCCTCGATGGCAACAATACAATACGTGCCTTGCAACCCTTTACATCCTTTGGGTAAGGACACCGCAAGATTGAACCCAAAGCTAAGCACTTCTCCCATGGCAAGAAAGACCAATCTAGTAGGCCAAACCAAACTGATAATTCGAAGAGACTTGCAAAATAACTCAATCATACATAAAAAAATTCAGAGAAGATTCAAATATTATTCATAGATAAACTTGATCATAAACCCACAATTCATCGGATATCGACAAACACACCGCAAAAAGAGTTTACATCGAATAGATCTCCACAAGAGAGGGGAAGAACATTGTATTCAGATCCAAAAAGAGAGAAGAAGCCATCTAGCTAATAACTATGGACCCGTAGGTCTGTGGTAAACTACTCACAACTCATCGGAGGGGCAAGGATGTTGATGTAGAAGCCCTCCATGGTTGATTCCCCGTCCGGCAGAGTGCCGACGAAGGCTCCAAGATGAGATCTCGCGGATACAGAAGGTTACGGCGGTGGAAAATGTGTTTCATGGTGCTCCTGGATGTTTTCGAGGTATGTAGGTATATATAGGAGGAAAAAGTACGTCGGTGGCCGCCCGAGGGGCCCACGAGACAGGGGGCGCGCCCTACAGGGGGGCCCTATCTCGTGGGGCCCTCGGAAGCTTCTTGACTTGCACTCCAAGCTCGCTGGATCACGCTCGTTCCAAAAATCACGCTCCCGAAGGTTTCATTCCGTTTGGACTCCGTTTGATATTCCTTATCTTCGAAATACTGAAATAGGCAAAAAAAACAGCAATATGGGCTGGGCCTCCGGTTAGTAGGTTAGTCCCAAAAATAATATAAATATGTAAAATAAAGCCCATAAACATCCAAAAGAGGTAATATAATAGCATGGAACAATCAAAAATTATAGAATCGTTGGAGATGTATCACACAACGGCGACGAATCCCCCTCTCCGGAGCCCCGAACGGACTCCAGATCAGCCGTCCCGAGAGAGATTAGGTCTTGGCGGCGGCTCCGTGTCGTAAAACGCGATGAAACTTTCTCCCTGATTTTTTTCTCCCCGAACGTGAATATATGGAGTTAGAGTTGACGTCGGTGGAGGTCCAGGGGGCCCACGAGATAGGAGGTCACGCCCTAGGGGGGCGCCCCCCCCCCCTATCTCGTGGACAGCCTGTGGGCCCCCTGGCATTAATTCTTTCGCCAAAAATTCTTATTAATTCCAAAAGGTGCCTTCGTGGATTTCCAGGACATTCCGAGAACTTTTCGTTTCTACACATAAAACAACATCATGGCAGTTCTGCTGAAAACAGCGTCAGTCCGAGTTAGTTTCATTCAAATTATGCAAGTTAGAGTCCAAAACAAGGGCAAAAGTGTTTGGAAAAGTAGATATCGTTGGAGACGTATCAGGCGCTGGTCGTGGCGCGGGGATGCCCCGGGCTCCCCTCGTCAGATATGAGGCGTTCTGGTCTGCTCGTGATGCATGACCTCCTACCGGCCTGGATCTCCGGTGTGCACTCGCCTGCTGATGTTGTGGCTGGTTCGGAGGTGGCGACAGGGTGCTTGGCCAGGGGAAACCCTTGGCCGCCGGTGGCGGTCACGGCGTCGATGGCGTCCCGGACGCCATTCCCTCCTTGGTGGCAGCGCCGAGGCTCAACCTCCCCTACCTTCCCCCTTCCCCTGCGCCCGGGTGAAAACCCTAGCCCCGGTGGCTAAGCGGCGGTGGCGCCACAGTGTCGTCACCTTCTTGAAGGCGCTGACTTGGGCATGGGGATGCTGGGCGTGCATGGCGAGTTTGTCTGGTTCCTGGTGGCGGCCCGTCTGATCTACCGTGTCGCAGCTCTGGGCAGTTATGTCTCGTGGCTGTGGTGCTCCTCTTCCGGCCGTGTCTCCTATGGGGACCTCTCCCTTCCTCACCTTGTACATGTCGTGGTGGAGCGGTACTTCATCTCACTCATTGAAGGCGGCGGAGATCGGCGGCATGGCGCTGTGGAGGCTCGGCGTCCGATGCGCGGAGATGGACTCGCGTAGGAGGAGGTAGCTGTCTGGCGTCATGGTAACGTCGATGGCAGAGTGCCCAGACAAGGTAGAAGACTCAATATAATCTGAAGATGGACCTGCGAAAGATGGCTGCGACGACACAAGAGTGCGTCTGTCTGGATTGTGCCCCAGACCCGGTATGTGGCTCGGCTGGGGCTTCTGACTTTTGATGTTAGGTTTAGGTGAGTGGTTTGGGTAGAGACCCAACTAGCATTCCTTCATCATATGGATAGGAGTAGCGGTATATGTTGCCAAGATGGTGGATTCAGGTATATTGTTTGTAATACTTTGTAAGGTCCTCAAGAATAATTAATAAAGTGGCCGTAGGCATCTCCCAGATGCAGAGGCCGGGGGTCATCCTCCTTTTCTAAAAAAAAACTTCGCCTTCACCAGGAAGGTGCTAAGAACAAGCATAATACAAATCCTGCAATATCAAAAATCTATTACGCTCAAAAACAAAAAAAACAAAAAAAATCTATTACGCTACAACCCCTTCCCATCAATAGAAAAAAGAGAAGAGAACGAGTATGTGAAGAGAGAAGACAGTGCCATGCTCCTCCCTGGCCTTGACTCTTTGCACTCCCAAACCAAACAAGCCCCAAGTCCAAGAACATCTAGAGGCCGAGCTCGAGCTTGATCTGTGCGCCGAGGTCGTGGAGCTACAACAACCTAGAGCTCTGAAAATTAAAGAAACATTAGAGCAAATTCATCAGGGTATTTCTTTTTAGCACATCAATAGTAACAACCAAGCAAATCGTGGGGAAAATAATAAGGATTTTCATCATTAGATAAAGAGATATCTGCATCCATCCTCTGCTTGGATCAAACAAAAAAGAAGGAAGAATAAGGCAGATGAAGGGGGCTCTGTGGATCACACCTGCATACTTTCTCAAGCTGCAGCGGCCTCTCCTCCTCTGGCCAGGGCAGCTCCTCTTTCCAATCCTCATTTTCGCCATCGCCATCCGCGGATCCGTAGCTGACTAACAAAACATGGGCATGAGATTCCGTGGGATTTAATTCATTACAAAACATGGGATTGGAGATCCGGAGGACTATGCTCAGTCGCTCACCCATCGTCTTCCTCCTGTGCCTATCCTCGTGCTGGGACACACGCCAGAGTGCAGGGAGGTGGCATCCGGAATAGAGATTGAAGGCCATGTCGGACAATGCGAGGAAAAGAACTTCTGAGAGGACAAGCCTGAGCAGCAGATCCATGGGTGTCTCCGCACCAAGATCCATTTGCTCAATCGTGAAGAATCATGGGAGATTCAGCAGCCGTCGTCGCAAATGGGGGGTCATGTTGGCTCACGGCGATGAGGCTGCATCTGCCTGAGGGGATTCAAAATTGGAAATATGAGTGACTCGGGTGGATGGGGTAGCTGGGACACGGTTTAGGCGGGTACTCGTAGGTAGTACTACGTGCATAGGGTTGGGGACAGGTACGATATGACTATGGCTGGCGTATAGCATTGGAAAAATCGAAATATGGGTTGTTGGATGGGGCCAGGTGGGCCTGCTCGCGCGGATCCACACGAAGCAAGGACAACCGCGATTGGCGTTGCGCGTGCAACTGGTTAGGATTCACCATATTCGATTCCAAGCGGGGATTGTTAGTTCAAGCCACCTTCATTGTTAAAAAGATGTCCTTTTGGGCTACATGAAAAGGGTTGGCCATGGGTGCGGTGGCCTCAAAACGGACCACGAGCTCCTCCGACACGGTGAAGGTGAGCTCTGAGGCCGCGGCTGCAGGCTCATCACATGTGGTTATGCCAGTCTCATAGTTGCGGCAATGGCAGGTTCCCCGTCCGCGAGATCTAGGGCGACACGTCTGCGGGGTGGGAGCCTAGCTTGGCGACGACATTAGGAAGGGACCAGCAACCGTGCAAGGTAGGAGTAGGGCCGGTGGCGGCGCGAGGAAGGGGAAGGAGACGACGACAACGCGGGGGAATGGAAGGGAGAGGACAGGGACGTGCAGCGGCAGCAACGGTTGGCTTTTGTCCATGTGGGAGAGAGTCCATGGCCGCTATACGCAACGCTGCTCGCCCTGCGGACTGTACGTGCATATCATTAGTTCTAGAATTAAAATTGAAAGAAATTAAAATCCACATATGTGCCTAATGAGTAGAATCATAATTTATGGTTACAATGCCTGGAAGAACATATGGTATTTTCAGAGTCTATGTCCATGAATCCAACGTTGATAACGACGAGGCATGACAAAGTGTTGCATCCTATATCGGTGAACAACACGATGGGCGAGTTGGGCCGTGAGCCTATGACCCCGATCAAAGACAATCGCGCGAGTAACATGTGTACTGATGATCTTGATTGGAGTTTGTCGATGTTGAAAAGGAGAGGAAAATTTTATAAGGTAAATAGTACAATATTAACCAATCTCTTAGTATACATAATGAATCAATTGTTTTCAAATAATTATACTACATTGTTGATGTCGTTGTGTATTCCATCTACGAAATAGAATAATATGAATGCACCTTTATATCAAAATGTGTCAAAGGAAGGATGTATTTTCAATCTGAAGAAAAGGCATGCAAGTTCTATAACGCGCATGCTAAAATGAAAGGATTTAGTGTCAGATGGAGACATGAATAAATGAGAGTGGATAGTACCTTATCTGCCATATTTAGTTTGTAGAAGAGGGTGCGAAGGAGAAACATGGAACACATGAGACGAGGAAAGAGAAGCTTCTACGAGGACGTCTTGCAAGGCTCGTGCTTAGTTCCATATTTGTCTGGCGGGTGTTTGGAATATTTAGAAAGTTTTCATTGAGCACAATCATCATATGATATCTCCGGACAAGGCACACAAGCTAAGATCATAATGACAACTAGTTGTTGACAAACACTAGATCAACCACATGCGGTCAGCAGGAAAAAGACCTGCTAAAATATATAATTATTATGAAGAATGGTGTGATCAAGCCGAAAATGTGCCTTTCTTAGAGATGGATTTCAATAACTACATAACAAGAGAGCGTAGGAAGTATTTGAAAATAAAAAATGTCCAAACTCTCATGGAGTATTTGAAGAACAAAAAGCACAAGATCCTTTGGATTTTTATGATGTGCAACTTAATAAAAAGGATGGTAGAATAGCAAACTTCTTGATGGATAGTCAATCATGGATTATTCTTCCTTTAGAGATATTATTTCTTTTAACACCACATCCTCCATCAATAAGTTTGAAATGCCATTTTTCCGGTGCTTGGTTTTAACCATCACAAGTAGACTATTGTTTTTGGTGCTGTAATAATATTCGACGAAACTATTGAGTCCTCTATGTGGGTTTTTAGCACCTTCCTACAAGCAATGCTAGATAATGAGGCAGGAATAAATTACACTAATCAATGTGTTACAAGCATCAATGATATTGAAGAGGTATTTCCAAGCACATGCCATCACCTTTTTTATGGTATTTATACCAGAATGTTGTTAAACATCTAAGTCATGTCATCGCCAACCACCCACTATTTCTTTCGGAACTCAAGTGGTGTGTATATGAAGATAGGCCATTTGCACATTTTGAATTGGGATGACATGATTTATTGGGTGAATATAGCCCTCAGGGAAATTCTTGGATTAACAACATGTTCAAATTTCGTGAGAAGTAGGCAACTATATATAGCCGAGATTCCTTTAGTCGAAACATGAAATCGACCCATAGGGGTGAAGGGATGAACAATTACTTCAAAACAACATTCAACGAAAAACTCTCACTTCTAGAGTTGCTAGAAAAGTATGACAAGTGTGTCACACGTCTTCTTCGGAAAAGGAAGTGTGAAGGCTTTAGATTGCGCCATACAAACCCATTGTTTTGCATGCCTAGACATTCTTTGTTGAGGGCGGAAGCAGAATAGTACATGAGGGCACTCTATGCTTATTTTGAAGAGGAATTCCAGGGGCGCTTACTTTTCATGCATTATGTTGTCTACTGAAAGCACAAGCAACATTTAGAAATATACATTTTTAATCAAGAGGATGATGAAGCCATGGTGAATTGTAACCCAACAACTTTGGAGAAAGCTTCATCATCCTCTCGATAAAAAGATGTAATTTTCTAAGTGTTGCTTGTGCCTTCAGTAGACAACAAAATGCATGACAAAGTAATCTGCCTCTAGAAGTCCTCTTCAAAATAAGCACAGAGTGCCCTCGTGTACGATGCAGCAGTTGCCGTCTTCAACAAAGATATGCAAATCACTTGGTTTGTAAGGCGCAACTTAAAGTTTCAGACTTTTCTTACAGGCAACGACGTGTGACACACTTGTAACATTTTTCTAGCAACTTTGAAATTGAGAGTTTTCTGTTGAATGTTTTTTCTAAGGCATGGTTCGTCCCTATACTCCTATGGGTCGATGTCCTGTCTGCACTAAAGGAATCTCGCCAAAATATAGTTGCCTGATTTCATGAAATTTGAACATGTTGTTAATCCAAGAATTATCCTCGATGATGCATTTTTACCAATAAATCACACCATCTCAAGTCAAAATATACAACTGACCTATATTCATATACACACCGCTTAGCAGATGGTTGGCATAATATAACTTAGATGTTTAACAACATTTTGGTATAGATGACATAAACAAAGGCGATGTCTTGTGCTTAGGAATACCTCTTCAATAGCATTGATACTTCAACACATTGATCGGTGAAAAAATGGGCTCCTTGCCCAACATTGCTTGTAGGAAGGTGCTGGAAAAGGCACACAAATGACTGTAGTTTCGTCAAATATCATTGCAGCACCCAAAACAATAGTCTAATTGTGATGGTTAGCACCAAGCACCGGAGCAAATGGCATTCCAAACCTATTTGTGTAGAATGTGGTGTCAGAAGAATAATCCATGATTGACTGTATCCATCTGCTCAGGAAGAAGTTTGCTATTTTACCGTCCTCTTTATTAAGTTGCACATCATAGAAATAATGAAAGATCTTGTGCTTGTTTATTCTTCAAATACTGCATGAGCGTCTGTGCATCTTTGACTTTCAAATACTTCCTACGCTATCTTGTCATGCAGTTACTGAAATTCTCCATAGGAAAGGCACATTTTTGGCTCCATCACACCATTATTCATAATTATTATATATTTTAGATTGTTGTATTCCTGTTGATCGGATGTGGTTGATCATGTGTTTGTCGACGTCAATGTCGTTGTGATCTTAGCATGTGTGCCTTGTACGGAGATACCATATAATGATTGTGCTTAATGACAACTTTCTGAATATTCCGAACACCCACCGGACAAATACAGAACTAAGCACGAGCCTTGCAAGATGTCCTCGTAGAAGCTTGTTATTCCTCGTCTCATGTTTGCCATGTTTTTACTTCACGCCTTCCTTGTTGCAAACTAAATATCTGGCAGATAAGGTACCATCTACTTTATTTTTTTATGTGTCCACCAACACTAAATCCTTTCATTTTAGCATATGCATTATAGAACTTGTATGCCTCCTCTTTAGACTGAAAAACACATTCCTTTCTTTGACACATTTTGATATAAAGATGCATTCGGATTATCCTCCTTCACTCATGGAATATACAACACCATCAACAATGTAGCATAATTATTTGAAAACAATTGATGTATAATTTATGCTAAGATATTTGTTTATAATGTATTTACCTTAGTTACAAAATTTTCCTCTCCTCTATGAGCATCGACAAACTCTAAATCAGGACCATCAGTACACATGTTGCTCGTGCCATTATCTTTGCTCTGTGTCATAGGCTCGTGGCTGAACTCACCTATCGCGTTGTTCGGCGATATAGGATGCAACACTTCAGCATGCCTCACCGTAATCAACATTGGATTCATGGACACAGCCAGAAAATACCATATGTTCTTCTGGGAAGTGTCATTTGGTTTCTAGGCGTACACCCAGGAACCAAACGTTCCTGCCCCACTATTCACACCTATTTGACCATAATTTTTCTTTTGTTTTTTTCTTTTGTGAGTTCTTTTCAGGAGTACAACAGGTCAGGTTTTCAAAAATATTTTTAGAATTCCTTTTACTATTTACTTGATTACTATCTTTTGCATGTAGCTAGGGTGTATATTATACACCCAGGAACTAAACGTGCCATGTTCTTCCTGGCACTGAAAGTCTGAAACTGCATAATCTTCAACATCATTAGGTTAGTGTCTTGCAAGTTTAATTATAGAACTAACGATGCAATAGTTTGGCTTAGCATCCGATTACTATAATGCATGGCAGCGGTACTGGAATTTATCAACCAAGCTAGCACATGGCAATTCACTCACATGTACTATATTCTATGCAGGCATGCATCTCACACTGACCTGACGGAGTAATCCTCGACGAGGAGTACGATCTTGCACCGGCATCGGCGCCTCGCACGGTCGGAGTTGGTCCGGCCATCCCCCTCAATGTTTTGGCGCACGGCCGCTGTGCACGTGCGGTCCGCCGGGCCAGCGGCGGGGCGTACAGCGCTCCTCCGACGTGACAGCGGGAACGGGCTCCTTCAGCGCGGTCGGCGCGACTCTGGACGAGGAGTCGTTGCTGAGTCGTGGCGCGCGGCGGCCGTCGCCAAAGTCCTTGGGCGCGCCGCCATGGACGTGAGCGAGGAAAAGAAAACCCTAGAGCTACAGCTACGTATCTGTTCGAGCCCACAAGCTTTGGGAAGTTGGGATTGCAATCAGGAATAGCTACTCGTGTTTAAGTGCTTTGGGATTAGAGAGAAGCCACGTGTCATCCATCCGACTGGGTCTAATTTGTTGGCCCGCTCATAGGAATATTTTTCCTAAGCCTTACCCACCGCCAGGACTCTACCTTTCTGCAGGCCGAATGACCTTGTAAGCTCACTGGGGTTGAGCTCGGCAACCCCGTCCTGTGAAAAGCTGACCACCGCAACCGCTCCATCCTCCACTGAAATCTGCATCCTCTGGTTACTTAGCGCTTAATAAACTTACTAGCGATGTCACAGTCTTGATAGGACGTACTCCGTCTGTAAACTAATATAAGATCATTTAGATCATCGTCTGATCTAAACAATCTTATGTTAGTTTACAAAGGGAGTAAGAACCAACCAACTTCTGCATGTTGAGAGGTTTGCAGTGAGATGACACTAATGTTCTCACATCCCCAGGAAATTCAGAGATCCAACTTCCAACAAGTTTGATTCCAAATCAGAGCAATGACTATGAGCAAACTGCTTTACAAACCTGACGGAAGTTTTGCTCTGAAGTTGATTCTTGATTTTTGGGAAGAGGCGGCCGGGGACGCATGGATCTCGTTTTCCAGCGACATGGTGAGCGGCGGGCCGGATGCACCTCAACGCGACGCGCCATGCCCCCCGCGCCCACGCTCTTGCGACGCGCCGCTCCGGCGCCCGCAGCCACCAATAGCGCCGCCGCCGCTGCAACCCGCAGTCCTTCTTCCTCGACTTCTCCTCGGTTCCCGCAGGGATTCCCCTCGCCGCAGCTGCTGCGGCTGGATCTGGTGGCCCGGATTTTCCCCCAGCTTGCGTCGGACCCGTCAGATCTGCATCGCCATGCTCCTTCCCCCCAACCTGAGGCGGCCGTTCCCGAGGTGGCTCGGCGGGTCTGCTTCGCCTTCAATGCGGAGCTCCTCCAAGGCACGTCTCCCCCTCCCATTCATGGCGCGCTCCGCCCTTGCCTCAAGTCCGCGTCTGCGGCCTCATTCAAGGCCAGATGTGATGCGGGGTTCTCCCCCTCGAGCCCTGCGCCGAATTCAAGACGCCATGCCTCCGATGCGACGGCTCCGGCCGCGGCTCCCCTGGTGCATCAATGGCATTTGGTTAGGCCGGCGCATTGGTGGCGAAAAGGCCGCTCCAACAACCAGCAATCAAAGCGTCGAGCTACCGCTTCTTATTCCCCTCTTCGGCGACAGAGCAAGTTCGTCAGGATCCAGGACAGGGAGTGCCACCGCTGCTTGCTCAGAGGCCACTGCAAGGCCAGCTGCAGAAATCCGTTTACATGCCGGAGATGCCGTCAAATTGGGCATAGAGCGAGGGACTGCACCAACTCTCGTTCCCCCTCGGCGTCTGTTCCTGCCACATCCCAGGGCCCGTCCGCTCCATCGCCTCCGCTGCGCGCCATGCCGCGCCACGGCCCCCGCGTTGGCGACCCTTCGCTGCGCCCTGAGGAGGGGAGCGTCGTCATCATCATCACGCCGGAGATGGAGGCCAACGCTGCAAGTCTGTCCTCTCTTGGAGCTTTTCTGTGGCTTGGCGGGCGCAGGCCGGCTGTCAGTGCCGCAGAGATCAAGGAGGCCATCGACGTCGAGTTTGGTGTGAGCGGCGTCAAGGTGGTGCCGCACTACCCTGAGGACCTCTTCGCCCTCTTCGACTTTCAGCACCAGCGCGACAAGGTCACGGCGGCCGGCAGATTCCGGCACAACGGCCTCGACATCCATGCCGCCAATTGGCGCCTCGACGCCCACTCCGACGTGGTGCGTGCGGACTTCCACGTCCACCTATGCATCGAAGGAATCCCGCTGAGCGCCTGGTGCGATTCTGTGGCTGCGCAGGTGCTTGGCCCGGACACGTTTGTGCACTACTTCGACATTGCAACATTGCGCCGTGAAGATACTTCAAGCTTCATGCTCTGGGCGTGGTCGGCCAACCCATCGGCCATCCCCAAGGTCCTGCAAGTGACCATTGCTCCGCGTGTGCTCCCGGGTGTGGGAGGTGCGCCGTCCACGGCTGTTGGACATGGTGGTTTCCGGCGTCGTGCAATCGTCCATCTGGACCGGCTGGAGGACTACACGCCAGATGCGGCAGGCAACATCCCCCGGCGCCCACACACCGACCCATTCACTTGGCGCTACGGTGTGGTGGACGGCGAATCCAGAGTCCGTGACAGGCTGGAGCCTCCTCCAGGGGCGCACGAGGATGAAGACCGCCACCGCCGTGATGATGACCAAGACAGGGATGACCGGCGAGGCCGCGACAATGATCGTTCACGGTCTTCCTGGTGCGACCGTTTCTTCCGGAGCCGCTCCCGCGCCCCAGTGCGTAGGGCTGATGATGACCGCCATGGTTCGCATCGCGAGGAGCGTGGCGGGGACCGTGGCCGAGACGACAGGCGCCTTGCAGAAGGCAGCTCAAGGGATCGCTCGGCTGGAGCTCGCAAGATGGTCCGTGGACGCTCCCTGCCGCCTTCCCCATGCACTACCTCCAGCGACATCATTGAGATTACCCCTGTGAGTTCGGCTTTGGGATGGCTCTGCGGCACGGCTTCCAGAGTGTCCAAGGTGCAGCCGTCGCTCACCATGGACAGCACCAAGACCACTCTTGATCAAGCTTCCTCCTCCACGCCTATGACTGATATGGATTCACCAACTCCACCTGGCCTGGATGCTGTGCCTGAGGATGCTCCTGAGGTCGCGCTCACCCCTACGGCTGAGTTCTTCCTCGACACTCCAACACCACCATGCCTTGCTGAGACAACCCTGCCCATCGGCGGCTCTTCTGTTCTCTCGGAGGAGGAGGGAGGCACGCCCCTCTTCATCCCACGCATGCCGGCTCTTCTGCCTACTCCATCACCACGCTCCACTCCACCAAGGCTACCCAAGACAAGGCGCAAGACCTTGGCCGGAGTCACTGGATTCCAGCTGCCGCGCCATAGCCCGCGTCTCCGGGTCAAAAACAGGAGCATGCCCATAGCCAAACTTGCAGAGCAGCTCCTGTGTCATCGTTTGGGCATAATTGCTGAAGGAGAACAAGTCACTGAAGAGGCCATTGGCAAGTTCGCGGCAATGTTCCAAGGATGTCCGGATATCACAGTTGCTGCCCTTCGAGCTCTGTTCAAGATGGACTGCGATCTCTCTGCTGCGGTTGATGAAGCACTAATCCAGTATGGAGGGGAAGGAGGACCTGACCTGAGCGCTCCCGTTGTGGAGGAGGACTGAATGTCGAGAGAGTTCGTTATGCTGTAGCCTAGTTTTATCATGTTAGCTACAACCTGCTATGATGTGTGTTTGCCTGTTTGTGGTGGCGTGTGTGCTCCACTGATGTTGGCCCTGGCAAGGCAAAGCTCGTTTCAGTCTCAACCTGATGTAGCTCCTGTTTCAAGATGTTAGACATCAACTTATCAATCCTATGTTGGAATGTTCGTGGACTAAACAGCCCTGACCGTCGTGCGACGGTACATGAGACTATTGCTTCTTCCTCATGCCATCTAGTTTGCATCCAAGAATCCAAACTCCAAGCCATCGACCAGTTCACGGCTGCGTACCTTGGGGGTCAGCGTCTAAAATCCTTTGCACAGCGACCTGCTGATGGTACAAGAGGGGGTATCTTGCTCCTTTGGGACGACAATGCTGTGTCCATTACCAATGTACATATTGGTGCCTACTTTCTTTCGACCTCTGTTTCCATGAAAAACTGCAACCATCCACAATCCTTCAAGCTTACTACAGTTTATGGGCCTACTCGCAACAATCTCAAAGACGCTTTCTTCCTTGAGCTAAACTCTCAAAAGCCTCCTGTAGGAACCAAGTGGCTGGTTAATGGTGATTTCAACCAAATCTACAGGGCTAGAGATAAAAACCGTGCAAATGTAGATCGTTCTCGACTTGTGAGATTCCACAACGCACTCAACTCCTGCGAGCTAAAGGAAATCCCCTTGCAAAATAGGAAATTCACTTGGAGCAACGAACAAAGCGATCCAACGATGAACAAGCTTGATGGTTTCTTCTGTAACGAAGAGTGGGATGTTGCTTTCCCTACTCACATTCTTCAAGCCCTATCATCTTCGCTCTTGGATCACTGCCCTCTCTTGCTTGCCAATGCATCTGGACCGAAGAGACCCAAATCATTTCGTTTCGAGAACCACTGGATCAAGATGCCTGGGTTCCAGCAGGTTGTTAGTGACTCCTGGAATGAGGATTCTCCCCATGGTGAGCCCTACCAATGGCTTTTCCATAAGCTTAAGAGAACAAGTAGGAGGTTGCGTACTTGGAGCAAAAAATTGTTCGCTGCTTCTAGACTCCAACTCCATATGGCACTGGAAATCATCCTACACCTAGATTTGGCACAAGAACGTAGAGACCTTTCTCCTGACGAGAGGGACCTTAGGAAGAGACTAAAGAGGAAGGTCATTGGCCTGGCGGTCCTGGAGAAGGCTAGAAAGCGTCAAAATTCCAGAGTTACCAATCTTAAGGCAGGAGATGCCAACACTCGCTACTTCCATCTCCGTGTCAACCGCAGAAGGAGGAAGAACTTCATACAACGCCTGAAAAACAATATAGGTTGGGCTACGGAACATGCTCACAAAGAGGACATCGTGCACCGGCACTTCAAAAACATTGCCAAAAAGCCCCCTCGCGCAACATAGGCTTCAATTGGGGGATCCTGCATACCCTTGATTGTGATCTTCATGAGCTGGACAATGCCATCACAGAGGAGGAGGTGAAGGCTGCTGTGTTCTCCATGCCAGGAGACAAAGCCCCTGGACCGGATGGTTTCTCCGGTGCGTTCTTTAAGGCATGCTGGAGCACCATCAAGGCGGACATTATGTGTGCCATCAATCATTTCTCTGATCTACATGCATCCCATTTCCACTGGCTGAATTCGGCAGATGTTGCTTTGATTCCTAAGAAGGATGGTGCTGATGACATCACGATTTTCGCCCATCGCCTTATCCATGCCATTGCCAAGATTATTTCCAAAGTGATATCCAACCGCCTTGCACCACACATGGATGACCTTGTCTCGCAGGCTCAGAGTGCTTTCATAAAAAAACGATGCATTCATGATAATTTCATGTATGTTCGCAACCTAGCGAAACGCCTGCACCGCAAAAAGACCCCGGCACTCCTACTCAAACTCGACATCAAAAAGGCATTCGATTCGGTTAGATGGGACTTCCTCCTCGACTTGCTCAACCACCTTGGGTTTCCTCCGAGGTTCAGGGGCTGGATGTAACTCCCTCGATGCGGCTATATCTCCCACGTGTCGAAGCACGACTTAGAGGCATAACCGCATTGAAAGCAATGTCGCAAGTGAGGTAATCTTCACACAACCCATGTAATACATAAGGGAAAGAGATACATAGTTGGTTTACAGTCGCCACTTCACACAATACATAAATAAACATCCATCATCCAGAATACACTCAAGGTCCGACTACGGAACCAAAATAAAAGAAGACTACCCCAAATGCTACACAGATCCCCGATCATCCCAACTGGGCTCCACTACTGATCGTCTGGAAATGAAACATAGTAACGACCAAGGGCCTCATCAAATTCCCACTTCAGCTCGGGCTTCGCCATCTGCTACCGTATCCTCGGCACCTGCATCAGTTTTGGTAGAATCTGTGAGTCACAAGGACTCAGCAATCTCACACCCGCGAGATCAAGACTATTTAAGCTTAAGGGAAGGGTGGTGTAATGAGGTGGAGCTGCAGCAAGCGACTAGCATATATGGTGGCTAACATACGCAAGAGAGAGCGAGAAGAGAAGCAAGGCACGGTCGTGAAGCTAGTAGCGATCAAGAAGTGATCCTGAAACTACTTACGTCAAACATAACTCCAACACCGTGTTCACTTCCCGGACTCCGCCGAGAAGAGACCATCACGGTTACACACGCGGTTGATGTATTTTAATTAAGGTCAACTTCGGGTTTTCTACAACCGGACATTAACAAATTCCCATCTGCCTCATAACCGCGGGCACGGCTTTCGAAAGATAATACCCTGCAGGGGTGTCCCAACTTAGCCCATCATAAGCTCTCACGGTCAACGAAGGATATTCCTTCTCCCGGGAAGACCCGATCAGTCTCGGAATCCCGGTTCGCATGACATTTTGACAATGGTAAAACTAGACCAACAAGACCACCCGACTATGCCGACAAATCCCGATAGGAGCTGCACATATCTCGTTCTCAGGGCACAACGGATAGGTCAGCCTACGAGTAAAACCAGCCCTCGAGTTGCCCCGTGGTGGCCCCTGATCTGCCGGTTCGACCAACACTCGAAGGAGCACCGCCCGGGGCTAAAATAAAGATGACCCTCGGGCTCGCGAAAACCCAAGGGAAAAAGGGGTATAGGTGGCAAATGGTAAAACCAAGGTTGGGCCTTGCTGGAGGAGTTTTATTCAAAGCGAACTGTCAAGGGGGTCCCATAAATCACCCAACCGCGTAAGGAACGCAAAATCAAGGAACATAACACCGGTATGACGGAAACTAGGGCGGCAAGAGTGGAACCAAACACCAGGCATAAGGCCGAGCCTTCCACCCTTTACCAAGTATATAGATGCATTAATTAAATAAGAGATATTGTGATATCCCAAAGTATCCATGTTCCGACCAGGAACAAACTTCATCTTCACCTGCAACTAGCAACGCTATAAGAGGGGCTGAGCAAAAGCGGTGACATAGCCAAACAACGGTTTGCTAGGAAAGGATGGTTAGAGGTTTGACATGGCAATATGGTTGGCATGACATAGCAAGTGGTAGGTAACGTAGCATAGGCATATCGAGGGTATGGTCATCTTGCCTGAGATCCCGCAAGGAAGAAGAACGAGTCCAAGAAGAAAACAAACGGACATAGTCGAACAATCCTCACAACTCCGGAACGAAACCGAAGCTAACGAGAGAAGCAAACCGGAAAGAAACAAACAACATGGTAAACGCACAAGCATAAACATGTCATGATGCACAAACAAGTATGATGCATGTCCAGTTTAATGAGGCATGACATGGCAAGGTGAAACAAACAACACTACAATTTAACTGGAGCTCAATATGCAACG
The DNA here is from genome assembly GCA_021437245.1 of Aegilops speltoides. Lineage (NCBI taxonomy): Eukaryota > Viridiplantae > Streptophyta > Magnoliopsida > Poales > Poaceae > Aegilops > Aegilops speltoides. The sequence goes on from CM038147.1 coordinate 139,178,200, forward strand.
AGTTGCATATTGACGGAACACCACATCAATTATTTAGTTTCTCTCTCGGTTATGAACAAGACAAGATTAAATGTTGGTTAACATGGCAAGAGGTGAAGCATAATTAAACTACATATTTAGGCAAGTTTAAATGAGTCCAGAAACACAAACAACACTTCCGGAAAATCCCCATGTTATTTAGCAATTTAAAGCAAGCAACAATTTTAAACATTTTAATTGTTGTTATCCTGATGCGGATGACATATGCAAGTTTTATGCAATTTTTATGAAAATGTTGACATAAGCATGTTATGAAGCATTTGGTCACTATGGCGGAACAAAACGGGTGCCACGGCAACGAATCCGAAAATGATGCCACGGCAACATATCGGTTTCGGTAGCTCACGGAGATACCGGTGCAAAAGGAAGTGAGCGCCGCCGAAGTCATGCAAGATGGTGGGAGCTCCCGCCACGGGTTCCCACGGGTCGACGGCATGGCAAACAAGGAGGAACGTGCACGAAACAAACGGGCACGATGCAAACATACGGTTCATCTCATACAACATGCATTCGTTCACGGGCATCGTCTCGGCGTTATACCTTCGAAGCGTGCATTTCAGGCGGATCGAGTTCGTAGTGGAAGTAGTCGTTCACGGGTCGTCGTGGGAAGTAGTTGTTCACGTTTCGTAGTCGTACATGTCGGCGGTAGTGGAAGTAGTGGTACACGCGACGGTAGTGGAAGTAGTTGTACACGTTCATTTCGGAGAGGTACTTGACGAATCCAACGTCTTCGGGGCGACGGTAGTGGTACACGTTGTCTTGTGGAACTTCACGGTTTGTTGTGTAGTCGTACACGGGTCCTTGCCGAAGATGGCCGCACACGCACGTAGATGAACCATTCATCGACCTCCTGGTACTTGGCGAAAATCTCAAAGATGGCCTTGGCGTTTCTGGTTCGGTGGTCGTGGAGGCAGTGCGGAGCCCCGGAGGAGGCGGAGCAGTGGCGCGAAGGGGCTAGTGGCCGCCAAGGCGCTGGCAGTGGCGTCCGCGAGCAGATGCGGGTGGCGGAGGCCATGGAAGGCGCTCGAGCGCGAGGGACGCAGGGACCGCGGGCGAGCTCGCTCGGGGAGCTCCTCGGGCGCATCTGGTCGGAGTAGAAGCCGACGAGGCGAGGGCGACACGGCGGGCGGACTTGACGCAGGGGGGAAGGATGGCGCGGAGCGGGGTCGCAGGAAACCGAGGCGAGGCAGGGGTAAGGATGGCAATGGGTAGGGTATGGGCAGGGTAGAGCAATACCATACCCGTACCCATGGGTATGAAACTTTACCCATACCCATACCCGACGGGTACCCGTACCCATTGGGTACCCAGCGGGTAGAACAAATAGCACATAAGTTGTTTACATTTTTACACTCACCGATAGAAAATTTGACAAAAAACAATTATCTTAGCTCAATAACAGGTAGATGAGTACAACATACTCATAAGTCAATAGGAGTAGAAAAGCCACATGAAAAATTAATGATTAATTGATGACAACTTAACATTATTTCACAAACGGGCAGGGTATGGGTATACCTGCGGGTACAAGATTATACCTGTACCCTACCCATGACTTAACGGGTAGGGTATGGGTACTATCCATGGGTATAAAAGTGTGCCCACACCCTGCCCATACGGGTACGGTACCTGCGGGTACCCGTACCCGTGGGTAAAATTGCCATCCTTAGGCAGGGGCGACGTGGGAGGAAGCAGGGGCGACGCTTGGGGCTCGGGGTGGCGCTCGACAAAAGGAGCAGCTCCGGCGATGGAGCAGAGGCGTCCATGGCCAATGACCCAAGGTGTCGAAGATGGCCGGATCCGGGCCAGCTCGGGTTGGGGAGGCGAGGTAGCAGGCCGGTGGCGGGGCTTGGCACAGGGGAGGTCGATGCAGAGGAGGGTCGGAGACGCCGGAAGAGGACGACGGAGGGGCGGCGGTATTCGAGGCGGAGGTGGCTCTCGGGGAGGCGCGGGGCGACGAGGAGGAGGCCGCAGGTGAGGGAGGAGGTAGCGAGCAAGAGGAGGGAGGAGCGTGGGGATCGGCTAGGGTTAGGAGGGGTGGCGACTGGGCCATGATGCAAATGGGCCGGCCTGGTTGCTGGGCTGCAAGGCTGCTGGGCTTCTTCTCTCCCTCTCTACTCTTAAAACAGAGAAAAAGAAAGGAAAGGGAAGAAAGGAAAAGGTTAGAGAAAGAGTTGGGCACGGGGATAATTTCCACGGACTCGTAAAAAATGTGCACGGTCCATGAAAAATAGGAGTGGCAAGATTGCAGGAATTAAATTCAAAGCCATTTGAATTTAATTCAAAAGGTTTGAGCAAGGACTAGGAATTAGAGGTTTCCAAAAATGTTGGGATTTTTGGTGGAGCTCCGGAAAATGATGAAAGAAATTATGGCAAGGTTGGAGACCAAGAATTGAGATAACAAAGGCATTGGGATATTTTGCAAGTGGGTTATGGTTAATTCCAAATAAATGGAATAATTTTATTATAGCTCCCTAATGATAGTAGGAGACTTTGAATATGTTTTAAAGAGAAATCACCATGTGAATATTCCTCGATTTAAATAGATCAACGATCTATGCAATTTATTTAGTTGAGGTTTTAAAAATTAAATGATATGATGGCATGATGACATGATGCAATGCACATGATGCAAGGATGAATGCAACGAACAAAACAAATCACACGACGAATCTCGGAATACAAGGAAGGCATCTGGAGCGTCGGTCTCGGGGCGTTACACTGGATCTCGACTTTGCTTTCTTCAGCGTCCTCTCGTATTCTCCTTAATGGGGTTCCTGGGGCCCCCATCAAGCACGGATGTGGTCTGAGGCAAGGGGATCCGCTTTCCCCTCTCCTATTCGTGCTTGCGATTGATCCGCTACACCTAATCCTCCAGAAGGCCATCGCCCAAGGAAAACTGCACCCCCTCGATGGTCAGGCTATGGCAATTCGGGCTTCTCTCTACGCGGACGACGCAGCCGTTTTCCTTGCCCCCATCAAGACGGATGTTGAGTTCTTTGCCCACACCCTAAAGAGCTTTGGGGAAGTCACTGGCTTGGTCACGAACTGTACCAAAACCTTGGTTGCTCCTATTCGATGTGAGAACCTGGACCTGACGGACATCCTGCACTCTTTCCCGACTAGCCGTACCTCCTTCCCAATGAAGTATTTGGGCCTACCTCTATCGGTCAAGAATTTGAAAAGAATCCACTATCAACCGCTTGAAGACAAGATCGCAGCCCAATTGGCACCGTGGATGGGTAAACACGTTGCCTCTCCAGGACGTGTGGTGTTGGTCAAATCCGTGCTTACGGCCATTGATATCTATTATATGACGGCGCTGAACCTCCCGGTTGAGGTGATGAACAAGATTGATGCCCTCCGACGGGCATTCTTGTGGGCTAGATGTGACAAAGTCACTGGTGGAAAATGCAAAATTAATTGGGAGCAAGTCTGTAAGTCAAAACTTCATGGTGGCCTTGGCATTCTCAATCTGAAAAAATTTGCATCTGCTCTGCGCATTCGTTGGCTCTGGGGTGAGTGGCTTACTCCCACCAAGCCCTGGGTGGGACTAGGGACGCCGTATAACCGACTGGATAGAGACATCTTTGCGGCCTCCACAAAAGTCGTCGTGGGCGATGGTACACGTGCCATTTTTTGGGAGTCTGCTTGGCTTGATGGTTTGCGACCCAAGGACATTGCGCCAAAAAAATTTGAGTTGTCACAAAGAAGGAATTGCACGGTCCAGAAAGCACTCCTCAACAATTTTTGGGTGTCTCAGGTGAAGATCTCTCAGGGCATGACTGTTGACCATCTTCATGAGTTCGTCAACCTATGGGAGAAGCTATCTCATGTTCAGCTAATTCCCGACATGCCTGACTCCATCATTTGGAAGCTCACCAAGGATGGTCACTATTCTGCAGCAATGGCTTACAGTGCGCAGTTTCTCGGTTTAGTTGACTCGGACTTGCCTCAAATTGTTTGGGCAACTTGCCCCCCCAAAATGCAAGTTTTTCGCTTGGCTAGTCATCAACAATAGAATCTGGACGGCAGACCGGCTTCAGAAGCGAGGGTGGCCTAATTGCAACATGTGCCCCCTGTGCAAGCAAGTACAGGAATCGGCGGCTCATCTGCTTTTCAAATGCCGCTACACGGTTAGAGTATGGAACATGATTAAAGCGTGGCTTGGCCTTCATGACATTCACCCGCAGAACTGGGCCATGGTTGACACGGTGAAGAGCTGGTGGAGCGCCACCGCTTCCAACACGACGCAATCTCGACGACCGCTTACCTGCCTTATGATGCTCGTCTCATGGGAAATTTGGAAAGAGCAGAATGCTAGGGTATTTCGTAATGTCGCAGTGCCTGTTGGGGTTTTAGTAGCTAGAATCAAAGACGAGACGACGCTAGGGTGTCTGGCCGGTGCGAAACATTTGTGTAATATCATGCCGCGAGAGTGATACATTGTATTTGGCCTTTGGCCAAGACCCCTAAGACTCCTTCTTATTCAATTAAAACGGCAAATCTTTTGCCTTGTTTCAAAAAAACAACAACAAAAAGAACGCGTGAACTCTGCAGCATACCAGCAGCTCTTGCAGCTTGGTGATACTCTGCAGCAACTCCAACTCAAGAGAAGCTCATCCAAAGAGGACTACCCCCCGCGTCGTCTCCCTGAGGCGACTCGGGCGGGCACCTCACCGGCCGGCGGCTAAGCCCCTTCCCCACCCACATCCCTCGCCGCCGCAAACGACGCCGGCAAAGCCTGCCGGCGGTCGGGCGGCGGCGGATCCGCTCTGCCCAAATGGCTTCGCCATTCAACACCCCCGTTTTCCTCACTCCACCTCCCACCATGCCGGCCATCTTCTCCGTCTGCCCGGATCCGACCGTCCTCCCCACTCATCCGTCTCGGTGCTCGCCGGATCTGGCTGAGGGCGCCCTTTGCGGCGTGTGGTTGCCCTCGGGCCGATGCCCCACGCGTATGCAGATCCATTTGTGCTGCGACCACGTCCGCTCGATCTGCTTCGCCCTCCCCGGCTCTGTCTGCTCTGGCTGCGCGACATGCGCTCCAGTTGGCGCCCCTTCGTTCAGTGTGTGACCCCCAACCGCGGTGGTCATTAGGCTGGCTCGGGGTCTTCCACCTCTGCGCCCGTGCGCCGCATCCCTCCGCTCCGGCAAAACTCCACTCCGGCGTGTCGTGCGTCCTGCTGCTCTATGCCTCCCAGGCTGGGCTGTGCCGCTGCTGGCGTGGCGCGTGCGTCCACCGTCGCCCACACCACCCCTCCCTCAGATCCATGCTCATGGGTGCTGGGTGGATTGTCGCGGTTCCCCTGCCTCGGGCGGGCCATACGGCTCCGGCGCCCTCGGTCTGGTCGCCTTCGCGGCCGGGCATTTCAGCTGCGTCTGGTGTGTGCCCGTGTCAGCCGCGTTTAGCATGGTGGACTGCTGCCCCTGGCCGCAGTTCCCTGTAACCTTTGGCTCTCTGTCTCCGAGAGAAATCCCTTCGCTGGTTCCTTGCCAGCGGCAGCAACGGCGACGCCTTCCCGGCGCCACTTCATCTTCTTGGAGGCGCTGCTGTGGAGTTCAGTGCAGCTATGGTTTTGGACGAAAGTCCTGCGATGATGGCGCATGTGGGCGTCATTCAACCTTCCTGAAGGTATCGCGAAAACCCATGCTTCAATCCTCTCACCTACGCCCGTCCATCCCATCATCGACTTTTGTCTCTCCATCGAGCCAGTCATCAATCCATTCATCTGGTGTTCGTCTTCGGTGTTGTTCCCCGGTGTCAGCCATGTTGTTGTGCATGTTCAAGCCCCTCCCACGGTGGCCTTGTGCTGCGGTGAGCTTAGTGCTCTTGGTGTTGTTCCGGTTCATCTTTGCTCTTCGACGACGCAAGATGCCTCCCCAACTTGCTAATCGTCCCGAATTCCCGTGGCGGAGCTCCCAGTCAAGGTTCGTGTTGTCACTCGTTGGTCGTGGATGCTCCTGAGTAGTGTCGTGAGGTTCGGTATGCACGCCGGTGCGGTGCGTTAGGTTGCTTGCTTAGTCTTGGTATTGTGATCCTTAGATGACACCCCTCTTCTACTTGTGCCTCCGTGGTGTTGGTCGTTTGGTCTGCTAGCTAGGTCATTCCTTGTCCGGTGCGTCCTTTTTCTTCTCTTCTTCGCTATTGATGTGCGCCATTTTCTCTCTTCTTCAGAACCTTGTTGCTCAGACGGTTTTTGGCCCGGTTTCCCTTATAAACGGGGTCAATTTGTTTAGGTTTTCGATCCTGTTTCCCTTATAAACGGGATCAGCCAAAGTTAAGGGGTGACTCTTGGCTTTGGCAGCGTTTTGAGCAATATATTCAGGTGAGGATCCTCCCCGGGTGACCGTTCAAAAAAAAAGATAATTGGTATTACCCATGGAACTCTGCTAGCTTCTCCTCAATCAAAATGTACCAGTGTTTGCATAAGTATAATGAGGCTCACCCTTTCCTCAGAAGGATTTGGAAGAGTGCAACCATGTTGAGATACAAAAATTTTATTTGGCTGCTTTTCTATGATAGGGTGAACACCAGGAACCTCCTCCAGAGGAAGAGTTTCCATTTTACCTAGCTACAGATGTGAGTTGTGTGAGCTAAACTGTGAAGAAACCGCCCTCCATCTATTCTGGGATTGCCCATTTGCGCTCCAGTGCTGGGATTTGATTGCAAGTAACAGAAAGAGAGGGACCTGTGTCATTGACGAACTCATGAACTTGGCTGAGGTTTTCCCTGCTGATTTTGCAACAGATATCACCATCATGGCCTGTTGGCACATATGGATTCAGAGAAACGCAGAGATTTTTTAAGCAAAACTGTTTCTATTCAGTCTTGGAAATCTGCCCTTGCCAGAGATTTACAATTGGTCATTCTCAGTGCAAAAACTATTTCTATTCAGTCTTGGAAATCTGCCCTTGCCAGAGATTTACAATTGGTCATTCTCAGAGCACAAGAAAAAACGAACCGAGAGAGTATATGCTTCAGCAATTTTTAAAACAATGAGAGAAATTTATAGAGGAAGTTGTTGGTGAACAAAGTGGGAACTGCAATCTTGTATAGCTTTGCATCATCGTAAAGCAGTCTGCATCCACGGCCGCATCAACGGCCCATCAGAGGCGCCACCTGCACCCTACATCAAGGGCGGACACCAAGAATCAGAGGATTTTGGCGAGCGATCCGAAGCGTCGTGTGTTTGATGGGGTTTCCAGGAAACGAAACGAAAACCTTAGAGCGAAACCGCGCTGTTTGGGAGAAGGAAGAACATAAACCGTTGGAGAGTGTGAAATAGGCCTTCCTCCACCATTTTGAAACAGAGAAGAACGACCCAGTCATCTTATAAGAATTTTTAGAATCCCACGAATCAAAGAAGCCTTAGTAATTAGTGTTTGTTTATTTTAAGATATTAAGAAACCATCCTTGTTGCAACAGTGAGTAAGAAATTTGCTTCATGTTTGACTAATTAACAGTTCAAGGTCAAGCATGCATGTACGATTGATAGAAGTATGAGCCGACCTTTGAAGCCTTGGCAGCGCTGTTGTATGGACAAACTGACAAACCAAAGGTACATATAATAGCCATGACAAGTACGCACTAATCAATCATTCAATGGTTGATGAATAAAAACTATCTCAAAATTCAGATGACACCCAGTGTATTCTTCTTTTTTACAGCATGAAATATGCAATTGACTTATGTTCCTAGAATTTGATACTGAAGAAAGCAAACTAGCCCTATCTGATCTCCAGATCATCATTCTCCAGCATTCCCTCCCAGTTTATGTTGGTGCTATGTATGCTAGTCAACAATCAGGAATCAAACTTAAGTGGTACACAAGATTAAATCAATCTGATCTGGTCGACAGTTTCAAGATGCAATCACTCCAAGATAGGGGTAAATGGGACAGCTTAATCAGCAATACTATACATAAGCATGAAATGGTGGCAACCACAACTACTGGTCCATAATACATCAAGAACTGACATTGCATACATGCTTATAAGGTTTTGTTTCATAAAGTTGGGAAGGACACGACCATTCAATTGGTATGCTTATAAGAAACAATGGATTCTAGCCCTCTCTTGTTGAAGAAGCGATCATTTCTACTCCTCTCTCGTTGAGGGGGCCATCCCTGCTGATGGGCTGTCCGCAAAATACTCTGGATGTTTCAGATTAACACCATGCTGCAAGCAAAATTTCAAAATTAAATACATATCAGAAAGATGAAGCATACGCTCATACGCAGAAGCTCTAAAAGTGTTGGGTACTCGGCAGGGGTTAGGGTGGCACCTAGAGCCTCGTCGCCGACTAGCCAGATACCTAGGTATGCTAAATATGTGAAGTGAGAGGGTGTCGCCTCTAGGCAAACATCTTTGAAAACAGTCGTCTGTGCTGCATTGTATGAGTATCACAGGCCGGTGCACTGCCTTGTTTTTTGTATGGTGAACGTTGCAAACATATCATACATGAATGCGGTGGATTTTAGCCTGGTATTTGTCAGTGGTAACCACCAAAAATAAGTAGCCTAAAATGATCATTCTTGTGACAAAGTAGAGTACATCGATGACCTATATTGGCATCTCAGTATCGGCCATGGGAGTCATAAATGCTTTCTCTTTAAACAGATCACTTCTTTTTTGGATAAGATTAAACAGATCACTAGTGCATCAAGTGAACTAGGTGGTGCTTGTGGACAAGTTGGATCAGCTAAGCCGAAACAGGATAAAGATGCAACGTTGGGTTGCATTCCCTAATGATGGTGTGCTGAGAGAGAGAGAGTTCTCAAACTAGAGGTACGTTGCACTTGCACAAGCATGTCTGCTGGGAATTACAGTCTTTCTATATCAAACGAAGATTTTTCAGGAGGATGTCTGACAAGTGGATGAAGGATATTTCCCTCTGTATAACATCTTGAGCAATATCATACTACATTGCATGAGAAGCATGCCCTTGTGTGTGAGGTTTGGGTTGAAGGTAGATTGATTCTGAACCAGAAGATTACAAACAATTTCATCCTGACTACTTGCATGCAACTAAACATACGGAGAACTTGATTACTGATGAAGGTACCAAACTAGAGACCAGAAAAGGTGTGTGTGCAGAAGACATACTGTGTATTCAATACAGACTTGAAGGAAATCAGTTAATGACATTATAAGTTTATAGCTATCTGACAAGTGCCCCGATTGTTTGTGAATAATGGTTTGGCTGGTTTGTTCATTAACTGATTTCCTTCAAGTCTGATGATCATTCTCACTAAAGATGGTCAGAAAACAGATGTTAGATTACTTCTTTTGCTCATTTAATCGTTAGTGATTGTTCCATTACCCATGTTAACTGGAAGATGGTTATGATTTAAACCTTTGTAACACCATTCACATTGCCTCTCGTTTTCCTGCTTTTCTAATTAGGGCATCAATTCACAATTGATTTCATCTGCTTCAGTACAGAGAACACGATGTATTTATTATCTCTTTATAACCCTGTATGCCTCGGCTGCTTTGGAGGATGTACAACAACCATAACAGTAGATGTCTGTGTAGTTTCTTCTTATACAGATACAGGCCCTGTAACTCAATGTTAGTGTACTGTCACCGGTATGTCCTCCAAAACACGAGTAGAAGCCAGAACTATATGAAATTATTTGTCAATTAGGCATGTACTCCCTCCGTTGCTAAATATTTGTCTTTTTAGAGATCTCAAATGGTTACCACATATGGATGTACATAGACATATTTTAGAGTGTAGATTCACTCATTTTGCTCCGTATGTAGTCACTTGTTGAAATCTCTAGAGAGACAAATATTTAGAAACGGAGGGAGTAAGTGTCATGCTGTCACCATCCCAAGCATGTGCAACCACGCTTAAATGCTAATTTCGTGTAAGGTGTCTTTGTACTTGTAAGATGTTCATAGAACATATAAAACTGAATCCATATGATATTTTCTATTTTTGCCTCCTGGAACAAAACTACATCAAGCAATTCTCTTGGTCTACAAGGGTCAACCAGTGCAGAGATTCAGCTCCTAAGAATGTAAGTGGCTAATTGTTATTCTGTGTATGTGGGCTTCAAACATGAGAACAAATGTAATAAAGGGTGTGCTGTTGCATAGAATAAAAACTCATATGTAATAGAAAAATGGTTTACCTCACGCAAGGCTTTTGAAAGATCATCCATTGTCAATACAAGACGTCTATCCTGAAGTACAATAAAGGATGTCATCAGTAAACTCTTAGGAAGTAAGAATTGCATGCCAGGTCTCGTGGTAGAAGTAACATGGGAAAAAAAACTGACGGAAGTAACATGGAAATTTTAATTAAGAAGTAAATTCACCTTCGGTTGTTTGCTCTTGTTGTCTTTGATAGGTGCTGCAACCCTGGCTTTGCAGTGCCTAATTCAAGAGAAAGGATAGCGCAATATGAAACAGGTGCACGAGATATACTGCAATTCCTATGAGTTATGACATGCTCACACCAACAGACGAAATGCATCGAGGTGAAAAGGCAAACTAGTGAGGTTGTGGGTTCACGTACTGAAGGGAGTCGCTTGCAATGTCTGAAATGAACTTTTGAGCAGCTACAGCAACCAGCCTTGTTCTGCAGACCACCCACAAGATTAGGAAAGCAAAAAAGAAAAACATGCCATTCATGACTTCATGTGGACCAATAATCACCGCGTTGAAGGGGAAACTGTAATTTCTCTCAGATTATCACTATGCTTGGCAAATTTCAGTTCCAGATTAACCTAGAGCAGCGAAGGGGGTCTCAGCTTATCTACCGATCCAGACATTTAGCCTTCTCGGGAGAGAAACTGGAGGTGTGTAAGGGGTACTCACAGGCGTATGTCGGGGCAGTGGAAGCCGCTTCGGCCGAGGTAGTGCTCCACGAGCTCGTCCGGGATCTGCGGCGCCACGGAATCAAACACGGAACTGGGCATAACGAGAGGGGATTAGGGCAGATGGCGGCGGCGTACCGTGGGATTGTAGTCCATGAGGGAGGAGAGGAACTCGGTGAGCACGGCCTCGTCGTCGTGCCGCCCGTCGCTGCCGCCGGCCCCCGTGCCCGGGGCCATCCCTCCCCCTCCCACTGCGCCGCCGGGGTTGTTGCTTCCCATCATCCTCCCGTCCGCCGCCCTGCTGCTGAGCTGGGTCGAGTGGTGGAGAAGAGGAAGTCGCGCTGGAGGTGAGGACGATGGCGGCTTGGAAGAGGGGTCGCCGGGGGTCCGACGACGGGAGACGAGAGGGGAGCAGCGGGCCGAATCCGGGCTTCGCACCTGCGCGGACTAGTGAAATCACCAGCCGAGATTCAACACTAATCTAGACCGATTTTTCGCGTCTAGACCAACTTTGCTAAAAAGGTGCTCTAAATCAGTTGGCTTTTCAGAATAAAAACCCGAATTTCCAGAAAATGTCAGATTTTTAGCATATAGCAAACCAAAAAAAAAATTCATGGCAAATTATGTATAGCCGTGGGAAGTTTAGTTGATGAGAATTTCGTCGCAGTTCATTTTATTGTCAGAAAATTGTTGTGCTCGCCGTCTAAATTTGACGTCCTCATGCCTACATAAATTGTCAAAAAATATGTTTGATTTGTCATGCCTTAAAATCTGACGTCAAAGTAAAATAGAAAACACTCCAAACTAACGTTCTTACATAACTTCTCGACAATCTAATTTCAAAATGACTCATTCTTGCTTCTTAATCTTTTAAGCCAACGTGTAGTTGTTAGAGTGTTATTACAGGGAATAAAATCTACTCCCTCCGTTCCCAAATAATTGTCTTTCTAGCCATCTCAAATGGACTACAACATATGGATGTATGTAGACATGTTTTAGAGTGTAGATTCACTTATTTTGCTCCGTATGTAGTCACTTGTTAAAATCTCTAGAAAGACAATTATTTAGGAACGGAGGGAGTACAAAACTACACATCTGAATATTCGAATTACAACTATCACAAGACTATTCGCAAAAAAAAATGATCACAAGACTGGAGATCTAAGAACTTATTTGTTAGTGTAAAATACAATTTCATGGAATTGCAAATAGAATCGTTTATATCACAAATTTTAGGTTTCATATTTTTTTCTGAATACGTCATGTAGCATGTGTTCAATTCTATATTTCATATATTTCCTAGTTGCATAGGTTTTGTAAAAATGCATCATAGATATGCAGTTTGCCATATATTTGGTTCTAAAATTCATATTCACACATGACATTTTAAGTTTGAAATGTTGTGAGTAACTAATGTATGAATCTGCAAACAATGTCAAAATGCCCTATATACAGCAAAATTGAACACTGATATAAAACTCATCAAGGGATCCCAATCTTTAGGACACTAGTCATATTAAAAACACAAACTTCTTAACTTTTGTTATCACATACCATAGTTTTTGGGACAAGATGTATTACACAGTCCAAAATATCTTCTACATTGAATTGATCACAAAAACCGAGGGCATGACCCCCATAGCAGCCCCCCATATGCCATCCAACACAAGTCAACTACAAAAATCCCTACCAATATGAACAACCCAAGATAAACATGACCATTTACAATGCCAATTTCAACCAAAGTTCTATTCTTCTGTAATCTTAAAATTTGTATAATCCTAATCATAGTACCAAAAATCTTTATATCATCTTGCAACATGGAACCTACATACCATGTGGGTTGGGAATTTCATTTTTATATTAGTTTGATGAAAGAGTTAATTTGGGTTGTGTGATGCATACTGGACCAAAGGTTATAGTTTTGATAAAATGTTAAAAATTTGAGGCTTTGTAGTAGCAACTTGCCGAATTTTTATCCGGTACACACATAATGTACCACTTAGCATAGCAGCCACACAACAAAATGGGCTTGCCGCATTGGCAGGATAGCATATTAGCAATTGCAGTTTGTTTTGTATTGTGCCTTTTTGGTAATAGCAAAGCCATAATGCACTGGGTGATCCCTCTTTGGCCAAGTTTATTGCTTTAACTCGCATAGTATGGCCGGTGTAATGAATAAATTTAGGACAGTAAAATTGAACCCATTCATAGCCCTCTGTCGATCTGGCAGTTTCTAGCCACCCATTCCTGTCATCTAGCCGATCTGAGCCATTAGATGTGTTGTAAATTTCGACCTCCACCACTTTTTTTCTCGGCCAGCTGTCCTTTAAAGCTAAGAGGCTCACATATTTCGTTGTTCCGTTAGATGCCAGTCATAGGTTATTGAAAGCTACGAACTTAGTTGAGCCATTGGTCATAGCAGAGTCATTTGGCATTGGTAATGATTGGGTAGAGGCATTGGTTATTGAAGCTACAAACTTAGTTGAACTATCTTTTGGTTGGGAAAAAACAAGTCTCGCCTCGGGCCTTCTACTCAGACAAGTTCTTTTTATAAGTGTATTGGACTCCTATTATTTAGTTATGTACATCAGTTTCTATCTTCTATCGACGAGGAATCTTTTTTTATCTAGTTGATTGCTTAGCACTTGTCTACTCTTCTAGCATGCCACTCATAATATTTTGTTTGGATTTTGTTTTTCACCATTCTTGTGTGAGTGGGCTTTTTTCTGTTATTCATTGTCATGGATGTTTAATGTGAGTTGTTTCTATATATATTTGTTGGATGTTATCGCGTCTCGGTGTCATGTGGCATTTCATTTGTACTTGAAAGAAGCCATGGATGATGGGAATGTGCTTGGAGGAGTTGAGCTTGAGATTGATGTTCCCAGAAGCGATTCCCTGAGTATCAGGAAGTTTTTTTGGGCCCTAGACAAGGAAGAATAATTCTTGGTTTACGAAAGAGCTGATTTCCAAAAAATTTGCTTTTTGTAGGGTTTATATGGGTTTATGGTTTTGGATTATAATTATGAGTGTATGTCTACTTACATGGGGCTTGCTCGCTCCGCGGTGCTTCTGGTTGCTTCATTAACTCGATCGTCTATTCATGTTGTCTATGATGATGGCACTGTCGTTGTGGTGAGCCTAATGTTGTTGTGCAACGACGGATGTGGTACTCCAGATTGGTCACAACGGCTTCCAAATTTTAGCGTATGTGTTGTTTTATTTTGTTGCGGGTAAGCTATTGAATGGTGTCATTTGGATAAATAAAGTAATTGTTACTAATTCCTTGGTGAACCATCTACTTATATTATTTCGGACAATAAGGTTCATGTGCCAATTATCTTACTGGACACCTTTTAGCTTTACATGGTTGCCTGTGGGCAAGCTACTAAATGGTGTCGTTTGGATAAACAAATTATTTATCACTGATTTCTTGGTGAACCGTCCACTTATATGATTACCGACAATAAGGCTCATGGGACAATTATCTTACTGGACAACTTTATCTGTTCCTTACACCAGCCATACTATGCGAGTCAAAGCAAAAATAAATTAGCCAAAGAGGGATTACTAGTACATTATGACTGGAAAGGTGCAAAGAAGGATCATCCAAAACATGTTGCAATTGCTAATAGGCTATCCAGCCAGTGTGACAAACCCTATTTTGTTGTGTGGCTGCTATGCTAAGTATTACAGGATGTGTATTAGAACAGTCAGCATGCTTCCATTACCAACATATAAAAATATGGCAAATTGCTGCAACAAACAAATAACTATGAAAATACATGGAGGCAACACAAGGAAATAGAAAACGGTACAAGAGAACCACCTGTAACAATAGCGTGGTCCAAGGAAGTGGCAAACTCTAACAATGACACCAAACATAAGCAGTAGCAGGAATGTTCCCCAACAGGTCCAATAGCAAGATCTCTAGAAAGCACATAGAAGCCTAAACACATACATGTGCACATCAAAAGAACAAACCTAAATAAGCACCACATATGGCTAGCAGCAAACAACAACTTAGATGACAAGACCATGCCAAGAACCACATCATCCTGAGCACACTGCACAATGTCTGGCAACTAGGGCGAGGTGGTTGAGTGGCAGGAGGCTTGCTTGGCTTGATGTCTCCTTGTGGCGTGGCTCTGGCATGTCGCGGGGCCTTG
This sequence comes from Aegilops speltoides, assembly GCA_021437245.1. Classification (NCBI taxonomy): domain Eukaryota; kingdom Viridiplantae; phylum Streptophyta; class Magnoliopsida; order Poales; family Poaceae; genus Aegilops; species Aegilops speltoides. The sequence continues at coordinate 139,193,243 of CM038147.1, forward strand.
AGGCAGCAATGTGGTGGACTAGGACTGCTTGGATCCGAGGATCCAATATGGGAGTTCTCGATCCGGCTATCGCAGGATTAATCGGGCCGGTGGGCCTTGGCTGGGATAAGTTGATCGCATTGTGGGTTGGGGGTCGTGTGGAGGGTAGGTGGTCCAGCTGGTTTGGTCTGGAGAGTGGGTGTCATCACCGGGAGAAAGCTTGCTTGCCACCATGGCCAGAGCCGAGAACATCGACTTTTGTGGGTGTCACACCCTTCTTGAAGGTGTTGTCTTGGTGTGGTGCCCTCTCCCATATCGACTTTTTCTGCAAGGGAAACCTTGGATCTATTCTCTAATCACACGGTGGTGGGGCCTTGCACCCTGCCCTTCTTGAGGGCTTCGTTTTCGGAGAATGGCATCATGGGACCAGTGGTAGGTGCGCCGAGCTAGTATGATTGGTAGGGTGTCGCCTGTTGCGGGGATGACCCCAGATAGGCCCAAGATGGTATTCAGACACCGGAAGTGTTCCGAAGTGTATCGGGTATTTTTTGGAGTACCGGAGGGGTTACCGGAACCCCCGGGGGAAGATATATATGGGCCATATGGGCCATGAGAGGGGAGCACACCAGCCCACAAGGGGTGGCGCCCCCTATGGCAGGAAGCCGAATTGGGAGAAGGAAGGAGGGGGTTCAGCCCCCCTTCCCTTTCTGTCTTCCCCCTTCCCTTTCTTCTCCGGTGAAGAAAGGCAGGGGCGCCACTTGGGGAAACCCCAAGTAGGATTCGGATCTTACTTGGGGCGCCCCCCTGGCTGCTCCCTCCTTCCCCCACCTTTATATATGTGGGAGGGGGTGCCTAGCACACCCAAGACATTATCTTATCCGTGTGTGGTGCCCTCCCCCTCCCCCCCGCAGTTTACGCCTCCGGTCATAATTTTGTAGTGCTTAGGCGAAGCCCTGCGGAGATCACTTCACCGTCACCGTCATCGCGGCATCGTGCTGATGGAACTCATCTACTACCTCGACATCTTGCTAGATCAAGAAGGCGAGGGACGTCACCGAGCTGAACATGTGCAGAACTCGAAGGTGTCGTACGTTCGGTACTCGATCGGTGGATCACGAAGAAAGTTCGACTACATCAACTGCGTTGTGAAACACTTCCGCTTACGGTCTACGAGAGTACGTAGACACACTCTTCCCCTTGTTGCTATGCATCTCCTAGATAGATCTTGCGTGAGCATAGGAATTTTTTTGAAAATGCATGCTACGTTCCCCAACACTTCGGATAATAGCCATATATTTCCCATACAAGGCCACCCACGCCACACGCACTCACACTCATATGCTTGAGGCATGGAGCTTGTAGCTCTCCACTGCCTTCTGTAAAACAGCTCCAGGAGCAACTTTGTACTGCCATATACTACATATATATTCCAGACATGCAGGAGTAGGGGTGTTACCTCCCCGTGAGGGCCCCGAACCTAGGTCAACCACCGCATGATGTTCGCCCAATCCTATCCCGGATCTCCATTGCAGCCTTGCCCTCACCTCAAGCCACCTCTGGAATCTGCCATGACGCGACTCACCCCGCGAGAACACCACGACAGTTGCCGCCGGCTGCAACCCACAGCTGACCGCCATCATCAACCTCTACTATAACAATCGCGAAGACCCTCCATCCGACTCTTTGATTCGCCCAAAGGCTCGAAGGCTACACCCAGTGGGTGCGCTTGCACGCTTCCATTGGAAACAACTAGCTGGCGGGCTCCGCGTCCGTGCCTGGCAGGGCCCCACGCCCACCAGCCGGCGGACTCCGCGTTTGTGCTCGGTAGAGCCCTGCACCCACTAGCCGGAGACACCGTGTCCGTGCCAGGCATCCTCGATGCCGCCGTCTGCTTCATCAACAACCGCGAATACCCACTACTGCAGGATGTTGCTAATGCGACACTACGATCAGAGACCCTTCGACGAAACTGTGTGCGATACAATAGTCGCAAACGGTGATGTAAGAAACAATCAAAAAAGATGAAAAAACATTTGCGATGACGGATGCATAAAACATGGTTCAGAATTTAGTTGCATGTGTGATGAGGGGCATACGGTTCAGTTCAATGAACCGTTTGCGATGAGGAAGAAGAACAGAAACGGGCAACCATATGAAGGTGTGTGCGATATACAACATATGGTTCACTCGGATGAACTATTTGCGATTGATGAATTCATCGCTGACGGGTTACCTAGTGCGGTCCATGTGTGTTGTGATATGCTCTGTCTGCAGAACATGTATGCTCTATGTACAGAAGAACAACATATATATACTTGTAACATGACATGATTGCAATACCAAATTAAACATCCAATTACGTTATATAACAAATACCATAAATATTGCAAGGTTCAAATTCAAAGATTACAATGCCCAAATTCAAACATTGCAAACATCGACATTTCTGCAAAGAGATCAGCCGCTGACAAGTCATGTATGGGTTTGACACAATGACCTCCAATTGCTCTGCCATATGCTCTTCCAAAATGAAGTTTAGCTTTTTTGGAGCCTCTTCCATTCTGCAGTACCTGCCGGCTCTGATAAACATACCTTTCATCTTTCCTAATTAAATGCGTGTTCAACCTCAGTACCCTCAACACCTTTGCTCTGGCAAGAAAGAACCCGACGACTGTAATTTCCGGTAAGGTCCCTCGGTAGGAGTTCAAAGTAATATTTGAGAGATGCAGATCCAGGCATTCGATGTGATTGTTGTTATAAACATTATCCACCTCCGGGCCTATTATTATCTGCAAAAGAAGAGAACATGTTAGTGCCTACATGCAGTTTTGAACACTACCACACGCCTATTTGGTCTGCAGGATTTGTAAAATGCACCAATGTGCCATCTTCGATCTGACATGATTAACATGGGCATTTGATTACAATCTAGAAACATGTAGCCTTCTTCACAAGAGGTTAGATTGGATGAAAAAATCCCTAAGAAAACTAGTACATATGAATCCGAAGGAGATATGCTTATGGATTGTAACCATAGGAATCAAGCAACCAATCTGTGGTGTGGGGTGTATGTCCTGAAATCCTCCAAAATTCCTTTAGAAATCATAGTACATTGTCATTGTAAACTTGGGAAAAGGTGCAAAAAATTGAACTCCCTTGTGGTTAACATTTAACAGGAAAGGAACATCACCTCAATATACAGCTTCTTCAGGGACGGAAAGCATCTCAGGCAACTGACAACTTGGTCCAGGTTGGGGCTGACAGATTCCAGTGCCAAGACCTTCACTGTGCCCAGAATCTGGGTGAAGCTTTGCTGGATGACAGACGGACATACATCTTCAAAACTAGAAATAATGTTGATATCAAGAAAGAGAGGTATAAGGCGACTGTTGTACCTGAAAGTAGTAGTATTTGACAGACTAGTAGCCCACCACTGTCAATTTCGACGCCGAAATGACATTGATTCTTGTTGGACCTTGTTGATCAACTACAAGTAATCTCTCAAGTGAAGGTGTGTCCTCAGTGACCATATTGTGGTCCACCTTTTGTCATCTCTCGTTGCAGCACCAGCAACACACATAAATAGTCCGGAGAGTCCTGGAGGTGATGTGGAAGGTACTCGACCAATTCATCACCTAAAGACGAAGGAACCCGAGTGTAGTATATCCGCGGAGCAGGCGCTCCATGTCATCCTTTGGGATGCAGACGGTGACGAGCTCAAGGTGCATTAGTCGTGGTAGAAAAAAAGCGGGCACGTCATTAAGGGGGGTGGCAGTTCATGAACTTGGCGAGGCGCAGCATGGGCGCGAAGCGGAGCGCGGACGTTGGCAGCGAGTACATATGCCCATCATTAAAACTAAGCTTCTCGAGCTGATCTATGGTGGGGGATCAGAACCACTCGTCAATCTTGGCTCGGTCCTTGCCATTGGAATGGAACTTGCCCGTGATAATGCCTCTGATTGGGCCATGGTGACTGCCGAGGATTTGGGAGAACGCATCCAAGCTTTTGCGATAGCCATGCTAGAGCTCGTGGGCGTCGAGGAGGTCGACACGGGTGTAAGGGCATATTTATTCCCCAGTGGTTTTGGTGATTGATGACAATGCTTTTGCGGACTAATCATGTGCGTTAAGTTCTTTCAGAGAATCATCCATTGGCACGAGACGATTTCCTCCCCTCGGTGTTTTATTCAAGATGGTGTAACTCCGGCGCTTCGTTGTTGGTGGACTAGTTTCGTAGGAGTCATCGTACTATTAAGAGGGGATCCGCTTTGGTAAGACTAGGGTGGAATCAACACGTACACATCCCTATCACACCCGTCGTCTTCCCTTCGCATCATTGGAGCTGCACTTCTCTTCCGTTATCTGCTTCGCCCTATGCCAGCGGTAGTACCGCGATCTACAGCGGTAGTTCCGCCGAAGCCCCCTAGCGGTAGTACCGCTCCACCGAGCGGTAGTACCGCTCCGTTGAGCGGTAGTACCGCTTGACGGTTCGGCCGTAGTACCGTAGTAGTACCGCGCCTACTACCGCCTCGATTCGAGACGGTGTTTTCTCGTGTCGGGTTTTGCGGCACTACAAGCGGTAGTAGAAGCGGTAGTACCGCTCCGAGCGGTAGTACCGCTCCTACTCCCGCGGTAGTACCGCTCTAGGGCGATGGTTCTGCTTCCTTTCCGTGCGGTAGTAGTACCAAGGGCGAGGAGCGGTAGTACCGCTCTCGTGTAGTACCGCCTGCCCAGCCAGTAGTACCGCTCTCTGCGGGGCTGCTCAGTGGGGTAATGGTTGGATGTGTTCCCCCACTATATAAAGGGGTCTTCTTCCTCCTAGTTGACCTACCTCTTTCCCCCAAAGCTCCATTGTTGCTCAAAGCTCCATTTTCGCCCGATCTCTCTCCCTAGCCAATCAAACTTGTTGATTTGCTCGGGATTGGTTGAGAAGGCCCAGATCTACACTTCCACCAAGAGAAATTTGATTCCCCCCCACTTATCCCTTGCGGATCTTGTTACTCTTGGATGTTGAGCACCCTAGACGGTTGAGGTCACCTCAAAGCCATACTCCATTGTGGTGAAGCTTCGTGTTGTTGTTGTTGTTGTTGGGAGCCTCCGATTGTTGTGGAGATAGCCCCAACCTTGCTTGTAAAGGTTCGATCGCCGCCTTCAAGGGCACCAATAGTGGAATCACGGCATCTCGCATTGTGTGAGGGCGTGAGGAGAATACGGTGGCCCTAGTGGCTTCTTGGGGAGCATTGTGCCTCCACACCGCTCTAACGGAGACGTACTTCCCTTTAAAAGGAAGGAACTCCGGTAACACATCCTCGTCTCCACCGGCTCCACTCTTGGTTATTTCGCGCCTTTACTCTTGCAAGCTTACTTGTTGTTACATCCCTTGCTTGCTTGTGTACTAGTTGTTATTGCATCATATAGGTTGCTCACCTAGTTGCACATCTAGACAACCTATTTTGTTGCAAAGTTTAATTTGGTAAAGAAAATGTTAAAAATTGTTAGTTGCCTATTCACCCCCCTCTAGTCAACCATATCGATCCTTTCAATTGGTATCAGAGCCTCGTCTCTTTATTAAGGACTTTGTCGTCCGAAGAGTATGGTTGACACCAACGATGGTGCGGAGGAACACTCTGGTGTGAATCCCATCTCGTCTAAGGCCGAAGGGGGAACCTCGGTCTCTCGTGAGGAATTCAATGTGGCTTTAGACACATTGAAAACCTCCATGACGGCCGAGGTTAAAAGCATGTTTAATGATTTTCTAGAGGGACTTAAACTATCTACCGCGCCTATGAAAGTGGGTGATCCCACTAACAAGGTGACGGATGCTATCTCCGACAAGGGGGAAGCTAACAATGAAAAGAGTCCTTCTACTAGTGGTAGAAATGGCACCGGCATCTTTGCCCATGTGGAACCCCCGGTTTATGGAGGGCCAATCCCCTCCACTCATTTGAATCATGCCGGTCCACCTCCTAAATATGAGAAACATGAAGATTTTGATAATTGGGTCTATTGCTTTAAGTGTCATTTGAAACATGTGAACACTAACCTTTGGAGAGTCATTGAAGAAGGTTTTTATCCTCATGACCCAAGCAACTTCACCCCTCGAGAAGCCGTGGACAATCAATTCAATGAGAGTGCTCTCTTCATCATCCAAGATGCAATCCTTCCCGAAGATCTCCCTCACCTTCGACCCCATGTCGTGGCTAAAGAAGCATGGAAATGTGTCGAGGGTCTCTATCGTGGAAGTGCTAGCATTCAACGCTCCAACTATGAAGTGGTGCAAGATGAAGCCGATGAGTTTGCAATGAAAGAAGATGAAGAACCTCGTGAGCTCTTTCGAAGAGTGACCAAACTCGCGGTGGCACTTCGAGATCATGGAAGCAAGGACACGGATGACAATTGGATCAAGCGGAAGTTCCTCAAGGCCATGATGCCTTACAACAAGGCCATGTCCTCCGTCATTCGTCAACGACCGGACTTCCACACCATGACCTCAAGTGAAGTGTTGGATGAGTTCGTTGCAATGAGCATTTTGGACAAGACCGCCGACAATGCGGTGCTCCGTTCTCAAAGAGCAAAGAAGCCTAACCTTGCTTTGAAGGCCAAGGTTACTATGGAAGAAGAGGAAGATGAGGAAAGCAACCCCGAAGACACCAAATTTGACTACCATGAGCACATGGCCCTTGCTTCAAGACAATTTTGGAGCAAGAAGAGCTCAAGACCCAACTTCAACAAGAACAACTCAAGTGGCGTCAAGGGCAAGCAACGAGTTAGAACTTGCTTCAACTGTGGAAATGTGAGCCATTTCGTTGCGGATTGTCCTTATGAGAAGCGGGAAGACAATGGTGGCAAGTTCATTCGGAAAGACAAAGCCAAGTCCTCCCCCAACAAGAACAACTTCGCCAAGAAGACTCCCACTCGTGGGTTACCAAGAGGATGACGATGATGATGAAAATGAAGAAGCAACGGCCATGGCGTCCATTGCCATTGCTACTCCCCGGGTGTCTCTCTTCGAATCACCCAACGAAAACATCACCACTAGTTGTCTCATGGCTAAAGCTTCAAACAAGGTAACCCCCAACATCACAACCACCATCATTACTAATCCCTCCTTGGAGGATTGCGTTGATGGACATGTTGAGTCTAATGAGGAAGTGAATGAATTTGAGTCTTTTATGAGTAAGCTCAAGGGAAAGTCCAAGAAGCACTTTGTTGCTCTCTTGGAACAACTTGGTGAGGCCAATGACATGATCGAGGCTCACGAAGAAACCATCTCCAAGATGGAAGGTCATAGTCATGACTATGCCGATGAGATATCGGATCTCTTTAATGCTCTTGAGGAAGAGCGTGTGCATCGTTTGACTCTTGAGGAGTCACACAATGATGACCATGCTAAGTTAAAGAAAGATCTTGATCATACTCTTGTTATGTCTCGTGTGCTAACCTCCGAGAAGGCTAAACTTGGGGTTGATCATGCTAGACTCAAAGAGGAGTTTGAGATACTTGACAAGGCCCACAAGGTATTGAAGGGTACTCATGCTAGTCTCAAAGAGTCTCATGCTCAACTCCAAGTCAAGCTAATCAAGGAAAAGGCCACCTTTCCTCATATGGTATTAATTGATAATGCATGTGCTACTAACCCTTGTTGTGAGCATGTGCATCTTGTGGAGGAAAATGCCAAGTTGAAGGATCAACTTGAGAAAGGCCTTGTGTCTTGCATTCAAGGTGAGAAAAACCTCAACGACCTTTTGAGCAATCAAAAGGAAGTTGTGGCCAAAGAAGGAATTGGGTTTGCACCCAAGTCCAAGAGCAAGAAGAAGAACAACAACAAGGCCAATCATCCTCCTCCTCTCAAACAAATGTTCGTGAAAGAGGGGAGGGTGCTTCTAAGAAGAAGAAGGAGAAAGTGAAGGAAGTTGATGTCCAAAAGGGCAAAAGCATTTCCTCAAACAAAGCCGGCGATTTTAACCCTTCATATGTGTTGTGCCGTGCTAGTGATGGACATGTTTATGCTAGATTTGTTGGTTCTTCTTATGAGTACATTGAATGGTCTATTTGGGTTCCCAAGACCCTTGTTACTAACATCAAAGGACCCATTACTAAATGGGTACCTAAAACCAAGCATTGATCTCGTGTAGGTGTTTGCTTCCTGTGGGGGATCATGGTTGCTCGATAGTGGAGCAACAAATCATATGACCGGGAGCAAGGACTTGGTGGTGGACGTGCAAGAGATTCCATCTATGCCCACCAATGTCGAGTGGGGTGATGCATCACATTCTAAGGTATTGGGCCTCGGCAAGGTTGTCATTTCTCATGATCTAACGATCGAGAAAGTCATGTTTGTTGAGTCCCTTGCATTCAATTTACTTTCCGTTCGTCAACTTGCACTCATGGGCTTTGCTACATTCTTTGATATTGATACCGTGGCCCTCTTGTGGAGCAAGACTCTTAAAGTAGCCTTTGTTGGGCATGTCGAGAACGGTCTCTATGTGGTTAACTTTTCGGAGCGACCCACTAAGACCGCGACATGCCTAATGGCTAAAGTTGACGTGGGATGGCTTTGGCATCGCCGTTTAGCCCACGTCAATATGAGATCTTTGCAAAGTCTTCTCAAGGGGGACCATGTTCGTGGACTAAAAAATGTTAGTTTTGCCAAAGATCGTGCTTGCAGTGCTTGTATCGAAGGAAAGCTTCATGAAAAGGCTCACCCTCCTTCAACCATCATCTACTCGAAGAGACCCTTGGAGCTCCTTCACATGGATCTCTTCGGGCCTCCATCTTTTGATAGTCTTGGAGGAAGAAAGTATTGCCTGGTGATTGTGGATGATTATTCAAGGTACACTTGGGTATACTTATTCAAGAGGAAGAGTGAGACTCAACAAACCGTCATCGACTTTGCAAATGAAGCTCAACGCCAACATGATGCAAATATCTTGACAATAAGAAGTGACAACGGCACCGTGTTCAAGAACTACACCTTGGATGAGTTTCTTAGTGATGAGGGGATCAAGCATCAATACGCGGCACCTTATACCCCTCAACAAAATGGTGTTGCAGAGAGGAAGAACCGGACGTTGATGGATGCGGCAAGGACCATGATGGCGGAGTTCAAGTCTCCGTACAACTTTTGGGCCGAAGCCATCAACACCGCATGTCATGCATCCAATCGGCTCTATCTTCGCAAAGGCTTGAACAAGACTCCTTATGAGATACTCACCGGCAACAAGCCCAACCTCAAGTACTTTCGGGTGTTCGGTTGTAAGTGTTTCATTCTCAAGAAAGGTGTTCGTTTGTCTAAATTTGAGGCTAGAGCTCATGAGGGCATATTTGTTGGTTATGCTACAAACTCTCATGCTTACCGTGTCCTCAACAAGTCCACCGGACTCATTGAGGAGACGTGTAACATGGAATTTGATGAAAATAACGGCTCCCAAGTGGAGCAAAGTGGTTCTTGTGATGTAGGTGATGAAATTCCTCCCCAAGCCATAAGAAGAATGGGTATTGGTCAAATTCTACCCATTGAGGAACCACTTGTGGCCGAAGGAGAAGGACAATGCTCTACTCAAGTAGAGCCATCACCTCATCAAGACCCACACGCTTCCGAAGAACAAAGTGAAGGCCCTCAACCTTGTGAACAAGACCAAGGGCAAGATCAACCTCAAGATGGTGGAGAACCTCTAAATGGATCCCAAGGTCAAGTTCTCCCCCTCGAGCAAGTTCGAGATCAAGAGCAAACTCAAGATCAAGAACAAGCTCAAGACGGCGCTCAAGATGATCAAGTCAACCCTCCTCCCTCCACATCCGAGGAGGAATTAGAGCGTCGCGCCGCGAAGATTGCTTCCAAGCTCACCACTCAAGGCCATCTCATGGAAAATGTAGTTGGAAGCCTAAGAAAGGGGGTAAGCACTCGTAGACAATTAGCAAACTATTGTGAACATCACGCGTTTGTCTCTTGTGTTGAACCCCAAAAGGTCTATGAGGCGCCAAGACTCGGATTGGCTCAATGCCATGCATGAAGAACTCAACAACTTCGAGTACAACAAAGTATGGAGATTGGTGCCAAGGCCATCGGGGAACCACAATGTCATTGGAACCAAGTGGATCTTTAAGAACAAGCAAGATGCTCATGGGAACATCATTCGCAACAAGGCAAGATTGGTAGCACAAGGCTACTCCCAAGTCGAGGGTATCGACTACGGTGAAACCTTTGCTCCGTTGCTCGCCTTGAATCCATACGTTTGTTGATTGCCTATGCTTCTCATCACAACTTTAAGTTGCAACAAATGGATGTGAAAAGTGCTTTTCTTAATGGTCCTATTAATGAGTTGGTTTATGTCAAGCAACCCCCCGGGTTCGAGGACCCCTACTTCCCGGATCATGTGTATCAACTCGATAAGGCACTCTATGGCCTTAAACAAGCCCCACGTGCGTGGTATGACCACCTTACCGAGTTGCTACAAGATTGTGGATTTGAAGTAGGGCTAATCGATCCCACTCTTTTACTAAGAAGGTCAACGGGAGTTGTTTGTATGCCAACTATATGTTGATGATATTATCTTTGGTTCTCCTAACAAAGCTTTCAATGAGGAATTTGCCGCTCTCATGACCTCCAAGTTTAAGATGTCTTCGATGGGAGAGTTGAAGTTCTTCCTTGGTTTTGACATCAAACAAAGAAGAGAAGGAACCTTCATCAACCAAGCCAAATACACTCAAGACATGCTTAAAAGATTCAAGCTAAGTGATGTCAAGCCGGCGTTTACACCAATGCCTACCAAGTGCCAACTTGACATCGATCCCAATGGTAAAGTGGTGGATCAAAAGGTATATCGCTCCATGATTGGCTCCTTGCTTTACCTTTGTGCATCTAGACCGGATATCATGTTGAGTGTGGGGATGTGTGCATGTTTTCAAGCCGCACCAAAGGAAAGTCACTTTGTGGCGGTCAAGCAAATCTTTCGATATTTGGCTCATACCCCAAACTTTGGCTTATGGTACCCAAGAGGAGCGAACTTCAAGCTTGAAGGTTTCACGGATTCCGATTGGCCGGGAGACAAAGTGGATAGGAAGTCCACTTCCGGAGGGTGCCAATTTCTTGGTTGCTCTTTGGTAAGTTGGTCTTCCAAGAAGCAAAGTTGTGTGTCTCTCTCGTCCACGAAGCGTAGTATGTGGCGGCGGTAGTTGTTGTGCTCAACTCCTATGGATGAGGCAAACTTTAAAGGAGTACGGTGTCATTTGTGACAAAGTGCCTCTTTGGTGTGATAATGAAAGTGCCATCAAGATTTCTCTCAACCCGTGCAACACTTCAAGACGAAGCACATTGAGATTCGGTATCACTTCATCCGGGATCACATTAGGCGAGGGAGATCGAGCTCAAGTATGTCAACACTCATGATAACCTTGCGAGATATTTTCACGAAGCCCTTGGATGAAGCAAGATTTCATGAAGTTAAGGCATGAGCTAAATATCATTGATTTGAGCAATGTGACTTGAACCCATGCACCCCCACCACACTCAACTTGTTGTCTAGTTTAGATGTAGGCATGGACATAGGGGGAGTGTTGTTCTCTCAATGAACTCTCCCTCCCCCCATTATGCATAAAACGATCAACTCTTTCACATTAGCCATTTTTGATGGTACTTGTGCTTCAAAGACGAGTTTTGGTCATGGGCCCAAGGATAATTCTTCGCGGTGCCATACCAATTGACTCAAACATAGGTAGCTCCGGCCACCGCCCTCTCTTGAGAGAGGCCAGAGCCCGCTTCTCTTTTGTTTGGTTGCCTTGAAGGAGTGGGTTCCGGTTCGTTACTCGTGTTTTTGGTGTCTTGTTGATCTTTGTTTTTAGTTTCTTTGCTTTCCCGTCCTTTTCGTGCATTTTTTGGTCTAGTAGCAGTGTTTGGTTGCTGGCGGTACTACACTTGGCGGCAGCAGTACTACCGCTCTAAGCCAGATTACTACCGCCCTTGCCAGGTAGTACTACCGCCGAGGCGTGGGCGGGGGTTATATCGGGGGCAGGGGGAGTTTCTTCTCCCCCATACCCATTCGCACGCCCCCTCGCCTGTTTCTTCTCTCTCTGTAGCAACCGGCGCCGCGGGAGGGCTCTAGCGGATCTCCCTCTCCGGTCCGTCCCTCTCCATTCCCTTCGGTGGAAACGATCCCCACCTCGTCCTCTTGCCATGGATGCCGGTATTGCCCCGTTCTCTTTGTTCTTTTTGTCTAGGTTTACAATCTAGCATCTTAGGGGCAGTAGCAGTTGCATCTTTAGATTTTTGGCCAAATCTAGGCTTGAGCAGGATGGAGAATGCTTCTAGGCAGTGTGGATTGATGTTTGGTTGGAGTATTTTTGAATTTGGTAGGACGGTAGTGCCGGATCTGTCCACGGTAGTAGGAAACTGCTGTTTCTCGCCTCGAAGCAGTACTACCGCCCTCTTGAGTGATATCTTGCCGCTTGGAGCGGTACTACCGCTCCCTGTGGAGCGGTACTACCGCTCATGGCGGTACTACCGCTCATGGCGGTACTACCGCTAGCATGTCGCGGTACTACCGCCCTCTACCACATTCCACTCCACTTCTACCTTTCATTGATCTTTTGCTCGTGTTTTGTGGCTTATGCTTGTGCTTTGTGGTTGTTTGCGTGTTCTTGTGTGTGGTTCCAGGTGATGAGGTCCCTGAGCATCAGGCTCGTCGTGTCAATCCCAGACGTGCCACGTCCAAGCGCTACCGTACCACCGAGCCTGCCGGAGGATCCTCAAGTGCTGCACCTCCACCTCCACCTCAACTCCAGAAGAAGTAAGGGGTCAAGCCCAAGCCCGGCAAGACTGTGCCAGAGATGCCACAAAAGGAGTTCTGGGCAAGGCGCCGCCGCAATCCGTATGAAAATGCCCAAGAACCCACTTTGGTCAACCGTCCGTTCTGGTCCAAGTTCCAGTTTGCCATCTTCTTCGATGTTCTCAAAGCCAAGAAGAATTTCTTTGTCAATGTGCACTCCATCGACACTGACCATATGGAGCAAGATCCTCGACTACTTTGGTGAAGCTCTTGGATGTGCACTCAACTGAACATTCTTGGGGTCATGAAATTCAACAAGGACTTTGATGCTGATATTGTGGCCCAATTCTATGCCACGGTTCACCTTGGGACTGATGACGACATGACTCTCACCTGGATGACCAATGGCAAGTTGCTTTCCGTCAAGTGGAAAGCGTTTATGCAATTGATTGGGGTGCAAGATCTTGGACTTGAGTCTCCTGTTGGCTTTCGCCCTCACGCCCGCGCCCATTGCACCCACAAGCAAGCTCTCTGGCCCTACTGCACTCTGAAGGTCAACCAGGAGACAAAGAAGGAAACCTATGAGCTGCCTGCCTTTCTGGATATCCTTCACCGCATCTTCAGAGAGACTCTTTTCCCTCGCATTGGGAATCTGGACTAGGTTCACTCTTATCTTGTGGATATGCTCATTTTCTGCCAGCGTGAGAAGGAAAATCCCACCGGAGAGTCTTTGGATATTTCTCATGTGATGTGGTCTGAGCTGTTGTCTGCTATCTCTGAGCGCAAGTGCCCGATCTATGGTCCCTTCATCATGTTGCTGATTGAGAGAGCCTGGGATCATATATATCCTAATGTGCCACTGGAGTGTGGAGAGTTGATCTCCCATGATGTCAAGCGTCTGAGGAAGAAGGATAACTGGGGCACTCAGGCTCCTAAGACTGGAGTCCCTTCGTCTGCTGCTGCCATGGAGACAGAGGAGGAGCCTGCAGCTGATGATGATGAGGATGATGACTACATGCCTTCTGAGGCAGAGCCCTCTTGGGCCAAGAAGCTCAAGTCTAAGATGAAGAAGCTGTTCTGCATGGAGGCTCACGGTCAATACATGACTCATGTGGCTGAGAAGAAGGCTCGAGGTCGTCACAAGGAGCTCATGCGCCAGTTGGGTGCTACTGCCCAGAGTGGATCTGAGGACCAGCTTACTAAGGAGGAGGACTGGATTCAGCAGCACTGCCCGTGGACTGATTCTGAGGCCAAGCACTTCCAGACTGACGACAGTGGTGCCGATGATTCCGTTGGGCTCTGATGCATGTGTTCCTCATTTGCTCTCACCTGGAGCCGTAGCAACACTCCCTCTCCTTTTTGGTGTCTCGATGCCAAAGGGGGAGAGAGTTTAGGGATTTGCGAGTGTGTCTTTCGTCTCCTATTCGTGTCTTGTTCGTGTTTTCCTCGCATTTGCTTTGGTTGGTTTGTCTGTGAGACCTAAGTTCGAGTGAGACTTAAGTTCGAGTCATATGGTGTAAGACATATGCTACCTTCATTTCCAGTATCATTATCTATGTCTATCTAGCTTATGAGTTGCGTATTTATCTTGTTATATCATCTATGCTGCTCTCATACACCATGCTTAGATTATTGGTCTCTAAAATGTAGGGGGAGCTTTGATCCTAGTGTGTGTACTGTGCAGTCCAAAGCACTTATCTAAACTAGCACACATCTAGGGGGAGCCCATCTACATGTTAGGACCGTGGGGTTTGTATGCTTACTATATATATCGTGTTTACGCAAATCCCGTATTGTCATCAATCCACCAAAAAGGGGGAGATTGTAAGGGCATATTTATTCCCCAGTGGTTTTGGTGATTGATGACAATGCTTTTGTGGACTAATCGTGTGCGTTAAGTTCTTTCAGAGAATCATCCATTGGCACGAGACGATTTCCTCCCCTCGGTGTTTTATTCAAGACGGTGTAACTCCAGCGCTTCGTTGTTGGTGGACTAGTTTCGTAGGAGTCACCATACTATTAAGAGGGGATCCGCTTTGGTAAGACTAGGGTGGAATCAACACGTACACATCCCTATCACACCCGTCGTCTTCCCTTTGCATCATTGGAGCTGCACTTCTCTTCCGTTATCTGCTTCGCCCTGTGCCAGTGGTAGTACCGCGATCTACAGCGGTAGTACCGCCGAAGCCCCCCAGCGGTAGTACCGCTCCACCGAGCGGTAGTACCGCTCTCAGCAGTAGTACCGCTCCGTTGAGCGGTAGTACCGCTCGAGGGTTCGGCCGTAGTACCGCAGTAGTACCGCGCCTACTACCGCCTCGATTCGAGACGGTGTTTTCTCGTGTCGGGTTTTGCGGCACTACAAGCGGTAGTAGAAGCGGTAGTACCGCTCCGAGTGGTAGTACCGCTCCTACTCCCGTGGTAGTACCGCTCTAGGGCCAGTGGCTTGGCTTCCCCCTTCCGCGCGGTAGTACCACTGGGCAGGGAGCGGTAGTACCACTCTCAGCGGTAGTACCGCCCTGCCCCAGCGGTAGTACCGCTCTCTGCGGGGCTGCTCAGTGGGGGTAACGGTTGGATGTGTTCCCCCACTATATAAAGGGGCTTCTTCCTCCTAGTTTACCTACCTCTTTCCCCCAAAGCTCCATTGTTGCTCAAAGCTCCATTTTCGCCCGATCTCTCTCCCTAGCCAATCAAACTTGTTGATTTGCTCGGGATTGGTTGAAAGGCCCAGATCTACACTTCCACCAAGAGAAATTTGATTCCCCCCCACTTATCCCTTGCGGATCTTGTTACTCTTAGGTGTTGAGCACCCTAGACGGTTGAGGTCACCTCGAAGCCATACTCCATTGTGGTGAAGCTTCGTGTTGTTGTTGTTGTTGTTGTTGTTGTTGGGAGCCTCCGATTGTTGTGGAGATAGCCCCAACCTTGCTTGTAAAGGTTGATCGCCGCCTTCAAGGGCACCAATAGTGGAATCACGGCATCTCGCATTGTGTGAGGCGTGAGGAGAATCTGATGGCCCTAGTGGCTTCTTGGGAGCATTGTGCCTCCACACCGCTCTAACGGAGACGTACTTCCCTTTAAAAGGAAGGAACTCCGGTAACACATCCTCGTCTCCACCGGCTCCACTCTTGGTTATTTCGCGCCTTTACTCTTGCAAGCTTACTTGTTGTTACATCCCTTGCTTGCTTGTGTACTAGTTGTTATTGCATCATATAGGTTGCTCACCTAGTTGCACATCTAGACAACCTATTTTGTTGCAAAGTTTAATTTGGTAAAGAAAAGGTTAAAAATTGTTAGTTGCCTATTCACCTCCCCTCTAGTCAACCATATCGATCCTTTCAACGGGTGAGGAGCCATTGGGGGCGCCACCGCCGAGAAAGGGCGGTTGTCCTCGCCCCATATTTGATTGGGAGGAGGGCTATGATGACTCTCAACATATCATCAGGGAGGTTGATGATGAAGTCTAGGCCTGCTAGAGTCGCTTGCGGTTCTTTCTCAACCCACCTCCGCTTGTTGGCAGCCTCGTTCTCCACCTCATCGGCGGCGATGGAAACCTCTATCTCTGTATTCACGTCGTGCTCCGGTGCACTTTGAGGACTGAGAGCGGCGTCGAGGATGCGAGCGGAGAGAGAGAGAGGATTGTGTGTGTGCGAGGATGGGGGTGCGGCCGCTTGGGCGCGCCATTAATACAAACCAGTGGGAGCGAGGCTGGTGGTGGTCAAAGGTTGTCTCGCTTCCCGGTGAGCCTGCACGATGGACTTCTGGCATTCCTATACCATCATTTCACGGAGCGTGGCGGACACACCATTAATATGGAGGAGTGGGAGCGAGATAGGCGGCGGTCAAAGGGCTGGCTCGCCTCTCGGTGAGCCTGCACGGCGGACTGCTGGCACGCCTACTGTCATTTTACATAGCTACTAGCACGCCCCGTACGGTGAGTGTGTAGCGAACACACACATGAATTAGATAGTGCTAGTGATTTTAGTTGCAAAAATTAGATAGTGGTAGTGATTTTTAGCCGCATATTTTGAAAAATCATAGTGTCTCTTGGTTTAGCGCCGAAGTCTGGCTTTAATTTGCATATCGTATTCAATCTGAACTGTTTGCATTGAAGAGATGCACAAATCCTGCATTGAATAGCTCGCACGCCTCTCGGTGAGCTTGCGCACCGGACTGCGCTCGCACGCCTCCCGTTCAGTCAAGCAGCTGTCCACACGGCACCTCCTATAGCCATTAAAATGAAGACACGTGGCATCACGTAAATGGTTAACAGAACACACACGATTTGAATTATACAAACATTTGAGATATTAAAGTGGCAGCTATTTTTCCAAAATGCCTTTGTTGGCTATTATTCGAGTGCGTCTTCTCTCAAAATGGACACGAAAAATACCACATCATGTCGGGTGCCATTCCATGATAGCATGCCAAGTTTCATGAATTTCAGACGAGTTTTGGATTTACTAGAATTTAAAAACAAAGTATCTCAACGTTTTGCCGGCAATCAATGGTGCCCTTTTGTTTGAAATTCATTCCCATTTCTTGCATGGGGCCTAAGCATGCACCCAATGACAGAGATTTGATTTTCCAACCAATTTATATGCACTGGAGCATGTGCATGTAGTTCAAATTTGAATTATGCCCATAAAATGCCTAGAAAACCCAGTTAATGTATAAAAATGTCCGAACGAACCCCGAAAAATTCCAAAATTTAACACAACACTCCTGTTGTTCTATGTTGACACTAGGAAAATTTTGAAAGCAATAAGAGGCAGGGGATATCGTTTCATCCCCAAAGGTGGGATGTTCCCTACTGAAACCATCATGCTTGTTGTGAGAAGCTCTGGTTTGTGAGAAACTTATGCGCAAACCTGCCCCAAATGGGACAAAAAATTTACCACGACATGTTGATGCCGCTCCATGATAGCATACTAAGTTTCATGAATTGTAGAAGAGTTTTGGATTTACTAGAATTTAAAAACCAGGTATCTCAATGTTTGCAGCCAAGTGACGATGGCAGAGTGTTTGACAATCATTCCCATTTCTTGCATGGGACCTAAGCATGCAACCAATGACACAGATTTGAACTTTCAACCAATTTATGTGCATTAGAGCATGTCATGTAGTTCAAATTTGAATTATGCACTGAAACTCAATTAATGCATAAAAATGTCCAAACGAACCACGAAAAATCCCAAAAATTGACACAACACTTCTGTTGTTCTATGTTGACAAGAGAAAATCTTTGCAAGCAATAAGAGGCAATGGATATCGTTTCGTCCCCAAAGGTGGGACGATCCCTACCGAAACCATCAGGTTTGTTGTGAGAAGCTCTGGTTTGTGAGAAGCATATCCCCAAACCTGCCCCAAATGGGACAAAAAAATACCACGACATGTTGATGCCGCTCCATGATAGCATGCCAAGTTTCATGAATTTCAGACGAGCTTTGGATCTACTAGAATTTAAAAACCAGGTATCTCAATGTTTGCGGTCGTGTGACAGTGGCAGGGTGTTTGACATTCATTCCCATTTCTTGCATGGGACCTAAGCATGCAATCAAGGATACATATTTGAATTTTCAACTAATTTATATGCATTAGAGCATGTTCCTGTAGTTCAAATTTTAATTACGCACGTGAATTCATAGAAAACTCAGTTAATGTATAAAAATGTCCAAGTGAACCCTGAAAAATCCCAAAAATTGACACAACACTCGTGTTGTTCTATGTTGACACGAGAAACATTTTGAAAGTAAGAAGAGGCAACGGATATCATTTCGTCCCCCAAGGTGGCACGTACCCTACCGAAACCATCAGGCTTGTTGTGAGATAAGCTCTGGTTTGTGAGAAGCTTATACCCACACCTACCCCAAATGGGACAATATTTTTACCACGGCATGTCGCTGCCGCTCCATGATATCATGTCAAGTTTCATGAATTTCTGACGAGTTTTTGATTTACTAGAATTTTAAAACCATGTATCTCAATGTTAGTGGCCGAGTGACAGTGTCAAGGTGTTTGACATTCGTTCTCATTTCTTGCATGTGACCTATTCTTGCAACCAAGGACAAACATTTGACTTTGCAACCCGTTTTTATGGACTGGAGCATGTGCATGTAGTTAAATTTTGAATTATGCACATAAATGCCTAGAAAACTCAATTAACGTATAAAAATATCCAAATGATCCCCGAAAAAATCCAAAATTTAACACGACACTCCTGTTGTTCTATGTTGACACCAGGAAAAATTGAAAGGAAGAAGAGGCGACGAATATCATTTTGTCCACAAAGGTGACACGTTTCCCTAATGGAACCATTAGGCTTTCTTGTGAGAAGTTCTAGTTTGTGAGAAGCTTATCCCACAACCTGCCCCAAATGGGACATTATTTTTTACCCCAGCATGTTGACGCCATTCCATGATAGCATGCCAAGGTTCATGAATTTCAGACGGGTTTTGGATTTACTAGAATTACAAATGCAAGTACCTCAGCATTTGCCGGAGAGCCACGGTGCCGTGGTGTTCGAAATGCATCCCCATTTCTTGCATGGGACATGAGCATAAACCCATGGACACATATATGATTTTACAACCCATGTTGGTGCACCGGAGCATGTGCATGTGCTTTAATTTTGAATTGTGCACCTGAAATGGCTAGAAACCCAATTTAATGTATAAAATTTTCAAACGAACCCAGAATAATTCCAATTTTTTTATGACACACATATAGTTGCATGTTCACTGCAGATAAAAGGTCTAGCAATTCAAACACTTTCCATTGCCATTGTGACCCCATTATGTAATTCAAATCAAGACGAAAAATCAAGTAGATCCCACACAGTTTATTATCGCCAACCGTGTGAGATGCAGCACAAAATATCTTGGAGCATCGTCGGAGTATAGTACGCATACGGCTTACGTGAGAAGGTGCAATGGCTACAGTCCACAGCCCGCTCTGAATAAGGGACTGTGTCCGATGACACTGTGAGTGCCAGTTTTTTTGCTGAAGCGATTCCAAATTTTCGGCTTCCGCGGAAATATCTACCTCCCTGCCGCCTCCCCCTTACCAAAACCCACATTTCCCGTGTTTCCGCCTTCCTTTCCAAGTTCAAACCTTCACTCCTTGCTTGCAGGGTTGCCTCCTCGTCGGCGACCCTCCTTCACGCTTCTCGGCCTCGCCGACCCCTCCTCCTCCTCCTTCTCCTTCCACATCCCACACCCGACCCCCATCCTCCTCCTCCTTCCACATCCCACATGCCCCGACCGCCGGCGCGACACCTTCCACCCAAATCACTGACCCCTCCACCAAATAAGCGCCGCCCTAAGCCATGGTGCACGCAATATAGCCAGGATCTAAAGGAGCATTTGGCAGTGGAGAAGCAAATCGCGGGCGCACGCGCGGATGAGGTCGCGATGGCTGCCATTTGTGCCGACTCCCAGATCTTGGAGGAGCACCTTGCAGTCGAGGCCACCATCGATGCCTCGCACG
This sequence comes from Aegilops speltoides, assembly GCA_021437245.1. Classification (NCBI taxonomy): domain Eukaryota; kingdom Viridiplantae; phylum Streptophyta; class Magnoliopsida; order Poales; family Poaceae; genus Aegilops; species Aegilops speltoides. The sequence continues at coordinate 139,213,471 of CM038147.1, forward strand.
CCGACGCCGTGGCGTGGTTGGCTGCTTTAAACAACAGTTTGTGGAGTTTTCTCAAGGCCACCCTCGGTGCCTTCGACGAAGACTACGAGGTGTTTTCTCAGCATGCACGTGCTTACCTCATCTTGAGAGCTAGCAGGTTGGTGCCCAGAGCGGCTCAGGCAACTCACCGCTACAACAAGGGCACCCACGATGCAGAGGCCTCGCCCTCTTCCATGTCCAAGGAGCCAATCGTCATCGATATCTCCGACAATGTGGAGTAGCTTGTCTTATTAGCTCACTATAAGGACCCATGTTCAGTTTGCTAGCTACTGCCTTTCCTTAACAAATTCTTGAATTGTGCTATATTTCCAACTTGTTAAGCATCCTTGGTTTGTTTAACTCTTTGATCTTCTATTAGGAGTATGTTATATTGTGCAATGTGGTGCTTAGTTAACATTTGGTTCATTTGTTGTGGTGTTTAGTTAACTGCTTGGTTCAATTCTGCAATGCGATGTTCAATTTTTGTGGCTGCATTATGTTATTGTATACCATGTGAGAAATAAATCGAATTTGGCTATACTAAATACATGAGAAACAAATACAATTGCTATATTTCCAAGTTGTTAAGCATACTTGGTTTGGTTAGCTGTCTGGTCTTCTATTAGGAGTATGTTATATTGTGCAAAGTGGTGCTCGGTTAACGTTTGGTTCATTTGTTATGGTGTTTAGTTAACTGCTTGGTTCAATTCTGCAATGCAATGTCCAATTGTCGTGGGTAGAATTTTGTATTGTTGTGCTTCTGAGGAATAAGTTGAATTTGGCTGCACTTAATACATGAGAAACATATACAAGTCTATATTTCCTAATTCTTAATCATGCTTGGTTTGGATAAATGGGTTTTCCATGTGGCTTGAATTAATCTGATGAATCTGCAATGTGCTTATTTTTCATCAACATATTTTACTGATAGCATGCGAACCCTTACTTAACCTGATGACTAACTACCTTATATGTGTTGCAGGGAAACAATGGGAAGCACTGAAGTTTACAATCGAGGTTAGCACGTGCATGGTCCGTTGTCTAATAGCGCATTATTGTGCAATTGCAAGAACAAATCTGATATTTAGGTTTTTAACAATTTGGTCTTGCACAGGTAGGTCCTGCTGCCAGAGGTTTTGACCCACCGTTCGACACTTTTTTCATATGGGGAAATGCGTTGTCCATGAATATCAATCAAGTCAAGAAACTCAGAAAGATTGTTAGGATAAAGAAATTAGCGGCAAAAAAACAACAAAATCTTTGCCTGCACAATGAAGAAGACATCAGTTCACTATAAGATGGTACTAACTATTATACCTTGCCTTTTTTATTCCTTTGCCCCGTTTTCAATATAGAGAAGATATTTATGCACATCCTTGTTTTCAGGCATTTCCAAAGCAGTTCACTGTTGATTACCTCTCAAACCACCTCTATAGTCAGGAGGCAAGGAAAGTTTTCATACAACACCCACAGTTCAATATTGAAGTGTTCCTGAAGAGGACGAAGGATGTGAAGGAAATATGCCCTAGAGGCAATAATAAAATTATTATTTATTTCCTTATTTCATGATAAATGTTTATTATTCATGCTAGAATTGTATTAACCGGAAACATAATACATGTGTGAATACATAGACAAACATAGTGTCACTAGTATGCCTCTACTTGACTAGCTCGTTTATCAGAGATGGTTATGTTTCCTAGCCATGGACAAAAGAGTTGTCATTTGATTAACGAGATCACATCATTAGGAGAATGATGTGATTGACTTGACCCATTCCGTTAGCTTAGCACTTGATCGTTTAGTATGTTGCTATTGCTTTCTTCATGACTTATACAATGTTCCTACAACTATGGGATTATGCAACTCCCGTTTACCGGAGGAACACTTTGTGTGCTACCAAACATCACAACATAACTGGGTGATTATAAAGGTGCTCTCTGGTGTCTCCGAAGGTACATGTTGGGTTGGCGTATTCGAGATTAGGTTTTGTCACTCCGATTATGCGAGAGGTATCTCTCGGCCCTCTCGGTAATACTCATCACCTAAGCCTTGCAAGCATTGTAACTAAAGAGTTAGTTATGAGATGATGTATTACGGAACGAGTAAAGAGACTTGCGATGCTTGAGATTGAACTAGGTATTGGATACCGACGATCAAATCTCGGGCAAGTAACATACCGATGACAAAGGGAACAACGTATGTTGTTATGCTGTTTGACCGATAAATATCTTCGTAGAATATGTAGGAACCAATATGGGCATCCAGGTTCCGCTATTGGTTATTGACCGAGAATAGTTCTAGGTCATGTCTACATAGTTCTCGAACCCGTAGGGTCCGCACGCTTAAGGTTTTGATGACAGTTTTATTATGAGTTTATGAGTTTTGATGTACCGAAGGAGTTCGGAGTCCCGGATGAGATCGGGGACATGACGAGGAATCTCGAAATGGTCGAGACGTAAAGATCGATATATTGGACGACTATATTCAGAGTTCGGAAAGGTTCCGAGTGATTCGGTATTTTTCGAGTACCGGGAGTTACGGGAATACGGGAAGAGTATTGGGCCTTAATGGGCTTTAGGGAAGGAGAGCAGGGAGGCGTGCACCCTCCCAAGCCCAGTCCGGTTGGACAAAGGGTTTGGGGCGGCCCCCTCTCCCTTCCTTCTCCACTTCCTTCTTTCCTCCTTGACCTAGTTGGACTAGGAAAGAAGAATCCTACTCCGGTGGGAGTAGGACTCCTTGGCGCGCCTCCTCCTAGGGCCGGCCTCCTCCTCCTTGCTCCTTTATATCTGGGCAGGGGGCACCCCATGACACACAAGTTGATCTACGGATCGTTCCTTAGCCGTGTCGGTGCCCCCTCCACCATATTCCACCTCGGTCATATCGTCGCAAGCTTAGGCGAAGCCTGCGTCGATAGAACATCAAGATCGTCCCACGCCATCATGCCGACGAACTCTCCCTCGACACTCGGCTGGATCGGAGTTCGAGGGCGTCATCGAGCTGAGCGTGTGCTGAACTCGGAGGCTCCGTGCGTTCGGTGCTTGGATCGGTCGGATTGTGAAGATGTACGACTACATCAACGCGTTGTGCTAACGCTTCGCTTACGGTCTCACGAGTGCGTGGACGAACACTCTCCCCTCTCGTTGCTATGCATCACCATGATCTTGCGTGTGCGTAGGAAATTTTTTGAAATTACTACGTTCCCCTACAGTGGCATCCGAGCCTAGGTTTTTATGGTTTGATGTTATATGCACGAGTAGAACACAAGTGAGTTGTGGACGATAGAAGTCATACTGCCTACCAGCATGTCATAGTTTGGTTCGGCGGTATTGTTGGATGAAGCGGCCGGACCGACATTACGTTATGCGCTTCGCGAGAGGCTGGTTCTATCGGCGTGCTTTGCACACGTGTGGCTGGCGGTGTCGGTTTCTCCAACTTTAGTTGAACCGAGTGTGGCTACGCCCGGTCCTTGCGAAGGTTAAAACGGAGTCTATTTGACAAACTATCGTTGTGGTTTTGATGCGTAGGTGAGATTGGTTCTTGCTTAAGCCCGTAGCAGCCACGTAAAACTTGCAACAACAAAGTAGAGGACGTCTAACTTGTTTTTGCAGGGCATGTTGTGATGTGATATGGTCAAAACATGATGAGATATAAGTTGTTGTATGAGATGATCATGTTTTGTTGAAGTTATCGGCGACTGGAAAAAGCTCTATGGTTGTCTCTTTGTTGCATAAGATGCAAGTACCAAATAATTGCTTTACTTTATTGCTATGCGATAGCAATAGTTGCAAGAGCAATAGTTGGTGAGACGACCATGTGATGACACATTGATATAGATCAAGATGATGAAGATCATGGTGTCGCGGGGAGGTAAGACCCCTACTCCTGCATGTTTGGAATATATGTGGAGTACATGGTAGTACAGAGTTGCTCCTGGAGATGTTTTACAGAAGGCAGTGGAGAGCTGCGAGCTTCATGCCTCATGCATATGAGTGTGAGTGTGTGTGGCGTGGGTGGCCTTGTGGCTGAATGGGCCTGGATGGATGTTGTGGCCAAGTAAGCCCGTGAGAGTGTGGATGGATGTATGAGCTTTTGTAGTTTATGCGTGAGTGCATGCCTCCTTGGCCAAGTAAATGCCTTCTTGGCCAAGGGAGTGACTTCTTGCCCAAGGGAGTGCCCCCTGGTCACTATATATACTAGTGGCCAGAGACAAGTAGCACTATACATGATGTCGCGTATGAAAAGTGAACAATGTATGCGTTATCAGCAATAGTGTCTGCAGTATGGTCGTCTTGACCGCATCGTGTCAATGTTGCGGCCGACTCCGCGCAGCAGGCTTTTGTGGCGTCGCTAGTGTGGTGAGTGGTCACGACATGGTTGCAATAGTCAGCTCTTCTTCCGACATGTTTGTCAGATCGTCTTGGGTTAGTTGTTGATGAGAAATTGGAGTTGTGGTGTGATGTCTGCTAGAAATACATTGGTATTTCCCCAAAGAGGAAGGGATGATGTAGTATAGCGACGGTAGGTATTTCCCTCAGTGATGAGACCAAGGTTATCGAACCAGTAGGAGAACCTCCACACACCACGTAAACAACACCTGCACACAAATAACAAATACTCGCACTCCGACGTGTTAAAGGAGTTGTCAATCCCTTTCGGGTACGGCGCCTCAAGATAGGCAAATAACGTGAGTTAGAAGTGGTAGATAGGATAAACAGATCGCGGAACAAATAAATTGCAGCAAGTTATTTTTGCATTTCTGGTTTAACAGATCTGACAATAAATGCAAATGAAAATAGATCGCAAAGGCAAATATGATGAAAAGAGACTCGGGGCCGTAGGTTTCACTAGTGGCTTCTCTCGAGAAAAATAGCAAATGGTGGGAAAACAATTACTGTTGGGAAATTGATAGAGCTTCAAATAATCATGACGATATCCAGGCAATGATCATTATATAGGCATCACGTCCAAGATTAGTAGACCGCTCCTGCCTGCATCTACTACTATTACTCCACACATCGACCTCTATCCAGCATGCATCTAGTGTATTAAGTTCGGAAAAACGGAGTAATGCAATAAGAACGATGACATGATGTAGACAATATCCGTTTATCTATTGCGAAGATATAGATCCCATCTTATTATCCTTAGTATCAACAACACATACGTGTCGGTTCCCCTTCTGTCACTGGGATCAAGCACCGTAAGATCGAACCCACTACAAAGCACCTCTTCCCATTGCAACATTAATAGATCAAGTTGGCCAAACAAAACCCAAATATCGGAGAAGAAATACGAGGCTATAAGCTATCATGCATATAAAAGATCAAAGAAGACTCAAATAACTTTCATGGATGAAAAAATAGATCTGATCATAAACTCAAAGTTCATTGGATCCCAACAAACACACCACAAAAAGACTTACATCATATGGATCTCCAATAGACCATTGTATTGATAATAAAGAGAGAGAGAGAGAGAGAGAGAGAGAGAGAGGAAGCCATCTAGCTACTAACTACGGACCCATAGGTCTACAAAGAACTACTCACACATCATCGGAGAGGCACCAATGGAAGTGGTGAAGCCCTCCATGATGGTGTCTAGATTGGATCTGGTGGTTCTCGACTCTGGGGCGGCTGGAATTGATTTTTGTCGACTCCCCTAGGGTTTCTGGAATATTGGGGATTTTATAGAGCAAAGATGCGGTTCGGGGGGCACCCGAGGTGTGCACAACCCACCAGGGCGCGCCTGGGCCTCCTAGCGTGCCCTGGTGGGTGCTGCTCCCCTCGAGCCACCCCCAGGTGCTTCCTTGTCCCACTAGATGCCTTCTAGCCCAAAAAAATACTCCAGGAGTTTTGTTGCATTTGGACTCCGTTTGATATTGATTTCTACGATGTAAAAAACATGCAGAAAACTACAACTGGCACTGGGCACTATGTCAATAGGTTAGTACCAAAATATGATATAAAATGACTATAAAATGATTGTAAAACATCCAAGAATGATAATATAACAACATGGAATAATCAAAATTATAGATACGTTGGAGACGTATCAACATCCCCAAGCTTAATTCCTACTCGTCCTCGAGTAGGTAAATGATAAAAACAGAATTTTTGATGTGGAATGTTGCCTAACATGTTCATCACATTTCTTTTCTTTATAGCATGGACATATGGACTTTTATATGATTCAAAGCAATAGTCTAGTTTTGACATGAAGACTTTAATACTCAAGCATACCAACAAGCAACCATGTCTTTCAAAATATCAGCACTAAAGCAAGTTATCCCTAGCCCATCATGCTCAATCATTGATCCATTCATGAAACACACTCGAATATTAGCTACACCCAATGCTCAAATAGGATCATAGTGCCCCTTAGTTGGTGCTTTATAAGAGAAGATGGAGACTCAAATTCAAAATAAAAATTGCATAAGTAAAAGAAAGGCCCTTCGCAGAGGGAAGTAGGGATTTGTAGAGGTGCCAGAGCTCAAAGCTTAAACTAAGAGATAAAAATTATTTTGAGAGGCATACTTTTCCCACCAACGAAAATGACTTGGAGCATCCCAACACTTTCCATGCTAGATACATCATAGGCGGTTCCCAAATAGAAAATAAAGTTTATTCCTTTTTCCACCATTACTTTCACTTTCCATGGCTAGCCGAATCTACGGTTGCCCTCCAAACCAACACTTTCCAAGGAATTTATTATGTGACAACATAAAGTAAATTCATTATTCATTTCAGGACTAGGCATCCCTATTACCTTTGCCGTACTCTCGTGCAATGAAAAGTGAATAAACACTCATCGTGAGAATAACACATCTAGCATGGAAAATATTGGCTACCCTTCAACGCCTCATGAGCGGTAAAGCACACAAAAGAGAAATTTATTTTGAAAATTAGAGATGGCACATGCAAATTTTGCTTAGAACAGCATGGAAATACCGCATATAGGTAGGTATAGTGGACTCATAAGGCAAAACTGGTTTAAAGGGTTTTGGATGCACAAGTAGTGATCATACTTAGTGCAAAATGAAGGCTAGCAAAAAGATTGAGAAGCGACCAACCAAAAAGCAAAAAATCTCGTACCCAAGCATTAAGCATAAGTAACACCAAATAATGCACCATAAGCAGGATATAAATTTCATTGCATAACTATTGACTTTCGTGCTTGCATAGGGAATCACAAACCTTAACATCAATGTTCTTACTAAAGCACAATTACTCATCAAATAACTCACATATCATATCATCACATCTCAAAACCATTACTAAGAATCAAGTTTATTTTGTCTAATGATCTTCATGAAAGTTTTTATTATATCCTCCTTGGATATCTATCACTTTGGGACTATTTTCATATGTTGCTTTTGATAAGCTCAAACAAATATAAGTGAAGATCACGAGCATAATTTTTTTTCTCTAAATAATCTAAGTGAAGCAAGAGAGAATTTCTAAAAAAATTACTAACTCCCAAATAAATATAAGTGAAGCATGAGAGCATTTCTTCAAAAATAACAAAGCACACTGTGCTAAAAAGATATAAGTGAAGTACTAGAGCAAATCCATGGCTCTAAAAATTTAAGTGAAGCATAGGAGCAAGCATAGCATAATTTTTGGATCTCTCAAAAGGGTGTGTCCAGCAAGGATTCAACACTTAAGATTTAAAGCAAAACAAGCAAAGACTCATATCATACCATACGCTCCAAGCAAAACTCATATTATGTGACAAATAAAAATATAGTTTCAAGTAAAATACCGATGGTTGCTAGAAGAAAGCGGGGATGCCACTCGGGGGCATCCCCAAGCTTAGTTGCTTGCTACTTCTTTGAATATTATCTTGGGGTTCCTCGTGCATCCCCAAGCTTATCTTTTTGCTAATCCTTATTCCTTCATCCATCATAAGATAACCCAAAACTTGAAAACTTCAATCACACAAAACTCAAACAAAACCTTCGTGAGATCCGTTAGTATAAGAAAACAAACCACTACTATAAGTACTGTAGCAAACATATTCTTATTTTGTTTTTCAGTATATCTACTGTATTTCGACTTTTCTATGGCAAAAACTCATCAAAGAAAACCATAGAATCATCAAAACAAGCACACAACGCAAAGAAAACAGAATCTGTCAAAAACAGAACAGTCTATAGCAATATGAATATTTTTAATACTTATGTAACTCCAAAAATTCTTAAATTAATTGGTGGACATGAGTAATTTGTCTATTAATCTTATGCAAAAAGAATCAACTCAAAATCACTTATCTGGTAAAAATGACAAATAATCTCGTGAGCGCAAAATTTTCTGTTTTTCAGCAAGATCAAATCAACTTTCACCCAAGTCTTCCCAAAGGCCTTGCTTGGCACAAAAACTAACTAAAACACAAAAAACACAATCATAACAGTAGCATAATTTTTCTAACACACAAGAACAAAAAGCAAAAAAAGCAAAAATAAATTTTATTCATTGGGTTGCCTCCCAACAAAGCGCTATCGTTTTACGCCCCTAGCTAGGCATAACGCGTAGGATCTAAGTGTTGTCATCTTTGGTTCTAGATCCATAAGATTCCCTCATGATTGATTCATATGGTGGCCTAATTCTTGTTCTAGGGAAGTGTTCCATTCTCTTGCTTAGTGGAAATTGAAATTTAATATTGCCTTCTTTCATATCAATCACGGCACCCATAGTATGCAACAACGGTCTACCAAGAATAGTTGGACAAGACGGATTGCAATCAATATCAAGAGCAATAAAATCTATGGGCACATAATTCCTATTTTCAAGAATAAGAACATCATTAATTATTCCCAAAGGCTTTTTAATAATAGAATCCGCCAAGTGCAAATTTAAAGAGCATTCTTCAATATTGGTAAGACCAAGCACATCACATAAAGATTTTGGAATTGTAGAAACACTAGCACCCAAGTCACATAAAGCAAAACACTCATAATTTTTGATCTTGACTTTGATAGTAGGTTCCCACTCATCATGCAATTTTGTAGGAATTTAAACTTCTAATTTCAACTTTTCTTCAAAAGCTTTCATCATGGCATCAACAATATGTTTAGTAAAAGCTTTATTTTGTTCATAAGCATGGGGTGAATTTATCATGGATTGAAACAAAGAAATACAATCAACCAAAGAGAAACTATCATAATTAAAGTCTTTGTAATCCAAAATAGTGGGCACATCACTAGTTAAAGTCTTGACCTCTTCAAACCCACTTTTATCAATTTTCTCAACAAGATTTTCACCCTCCAAATCATAGGGACGCCTTCTAACTAAAGTTGACTCGTCTCGAGTCCCTTTTTAATCAATCTTAAATTTACTAAACAAAGAATCAATAGAGGGAACACCAATCATTTTAAGATCTTCATCACTTTTATGATAGTAATCACTAGAAAACGCTCTTTCTAAAAATTCTCTTTTAGCTGTAAGCATAGCAGTTCTTTTATTACTTTCATCCATAGACACATAAAGAGCTTTAATTGATTCTTCAACTTTAGGCAAAAAAAATTCATTTTGAGAGTTTCTATATCATGAGAAATTCTATCAACACTTCTGGACAAATCATCAATTTTATTCAACTTTTCTTCTATCGAAGTGTTGAAAGCCTTTTGTGTATTGATAAATTCTTTAATATTGATCTCAAGATCAGAGGTGTTTCTATTATTATTATTATTATTATAGGTGGGATTACCATAGGAATTACCATAATTATTAGAGGAATTACTAGGAAAAGGCCTAGGATTAAAATTACCTCTATAAGCATTGTTATTGAAATTGTTTCGCGAGACAAAATTCACATCTATGGCATCACTATTTTGCTCAATCAAAGTAGACAAAGGCACATCATTAAAATCAATATGATCACTTTTATTAGCAACCAACTTCATAAGAGCATCAACTTTTTCACTCAAAGAATTTATTTCTTCTACTGAATTGAGTTTTTTACTAGTAGGAGCTCTTTCGGTATGCCATTGCGAGTAATTTGCCATAATATTGTCTAGCAATTTAGTAGCTTCACCCAAAGTAATTTCCATAAAAGTACCCCTCCCCCTTGGTGAAATCTAAAGGATTACAAGAAAAAAAGTCAACCCCGCACAAAAATGTTGTATGATCATCCAAAGATTTAACCCATGAGTTGGGCAATTTCTTAGCATCAATTTCATCCTTTCCCAAGATTGTGCAACATGCTCATGTTCAAGTTGCTTGAAATTCATGATCTGGGTTCTAAGGGAAATAATTTTTGCGGGCAGAAAATACTTAGTGATAAAAGCATCTTTGCACTTGTTCCAAGAATCGATACTATGGCGAGGCAAAGAAGAAAACCAAAATTTTGCACGATCTTGCAAAGAAAACGGAAATAATTTCAACTTCAGAACATCATTGTCCACATCTTTTTTCTTTTGCATATAGCATAATTCCACGAATGTGTTAAGATGGGATGCGACATCCTCATTAGGAGTACGGCAAATTGATCTTTCATGACAAGATTCAGCAAAGCAGTATTAATATCACAAGACTCCACACTAGTGGAGGGAGGAGCAATCAGAGTGCTAATAAAATCATTGTTGTTGGTATTTGAGAAATCACACAACTTGGTGTTCTCTTGAGTCATGATGGCTACGCAACAAGATTGCACTAAAAAACAGATCTGACGAGAAAAAGGCGAACGAAAAAGAATGCGAATAAAACGTCAAATTTTTGTGAAGTGGGCGAGAAGAAAATGAGAGGTAAATGGAAAATAATGTAAATTGCGAGGAGATGATATTTGTGATTAGGAACCTGGTTGATGTTGCAGATACTCCCCATCAACGGCGCCAAAAATTCCTTTCGATGTCTGCTAGAACTACGTCAGTATTTCACCAAAGAGGAAGGGATGATGCAGTATAGCGACGGTAGGTATTTCCCTCAGTGATGAGACCAAGGTTATCGAACTAGTAGGAGAACCTCCTCACACCACGTAAACAACACCTGCACACAATAACAAATACTCACAACCCGACGTGTTAAAAGGGGTTGTCAATCCTTTTTGGGTACAACGCCTCAAGATAGGCAAATAACGTGAGGTAAAAGTGGTAGATAGGATAAACAGATCGCGGAACAAATAAATTGCAGCAAGGTATTTTTGTATTTTTGGTTTAATAGATCTAAAAATAAATGCAAAGGAAAATAGATCGCAAAGGCAAATATGATGAAAAGAGACCCGGGGGTTGTAGGCTTCACTAGTGGCTTCTCTCTCGAAGAAGAGATACGAGGCTATAAGGAATTATTCATATAAGAGATCAAAGAAGACTCAATTAACTTTCATGGATAAAAACATGGATCTGATCATAAACTCAAAGTTCATCGGATCCCAACAAACACACTGCAAGAAGACTTACATCATATGGATCTCCAAGAGACCATTGTATTGATAATAAAGAGAGAGAGAGAGAGAGAGAGAGAGAGAGAGAGAGAGAGAGGAAACCATCTAGCTACTAACTACGAACCCGGAGGTCTACAAAGAACTACTCACGCATCATCGGAGAGGCACCAATGGAAGTGGCGAACCCCTCCATGATGGTGTCTAGATTGGATCTGGTGGTTCTGGACTCTACAACAGCTGGAACTGATTTTCGTCGACTCCCCTAGGGTTTCTGGAATATTGGGGTACTTATAGAGCAAAGAGGTGGTTTGGGAGCACCCGAGGTGGGCACAACCCACCAGGGCGTGCCTGGGCCTCCTGGCGCGCCCTAGCGGGTGGTGCTCCCCTCGAGCCAGCCCCCAGGTGCTTCCTTGGCCCACTGGATGTCTTCTGGCCCAAAAAAATCCTCCAGGAGTTTCGTTGCATTTGGACTCTATTTGATATTGATTTCCTGTGATTAAAAAAACATGCAGAAAGCAGCAACTGGCACCGGGCACTATGTCAATAGGTTAGTACCAAAAAATGACTATAAAATGATTGTAAAACATCCAAGAATGATAATATAAGAGCATGGAACAATCAAAAATTATAGATATGTTGGAGACTTATCATGGTGGTGGGTTTTGGTTGGCAATGGTTACGGGCAACAGGTGGTCTAGTCGTTCATCTCCCGCGTCTCCAGCCTTGCATAGTTCTCCTTCATAGCTCTCTTCAGAATTGGAGTTGTGTTGTCCCCGTTGCGGGTGGCTGAGTGATTGGCATGGAGCTACATGTGGCACTGGCGCAGAGACCTGCTATACAAATGGTTTTTGACCCCTTTCCGAGATGGCATTTGGAACCGTTGCCAAGTGAGTGTAAGCAATAGGGGGGGTCCTTCCCACACGACCCAAAAAACTATCGGGGATAGGCCCTCCCAGCACACAGGCTGGGGCAAAATGAGCTTGTGTGTGATCTGGCGAGGCATCGAAACCCAATCGTTTTCGTTCGTATGTACATCCCACACAGTGAATCCCAGAAAAACATTTCCGTTCGTATGTATATCACACATAGTTTCTTGTGTGGAAACGTTTGTGCAAGGTGGCCTAACGCAAACAGTTCTCTACCGAAAGTCGTGTGTGATTGTTAGTTGATCGAACATGCCTACTTTCTAGAAACCGTGTGGGTTGTTTGAGTTCATCACCCACGGTGCTGTCTGAGTAACCATATGCAATAGAAAACCACAATAAGCAGGGTAATTATCCTATTATTGATAATCCATGTAGTAATCAAATTGATATTTCTTATAAAACACACCAGATATTTCATATCTGTATAAAGGCAACCAGGATTTCATAATCGAATTACATCAGATAGCTTTGGCACTTGATACGTCTTCAACGTATCTATAATTTTTGATTGTTCCATGCTATTATATTACCCTTTTTGTTTATGGGCTTTATTTTACACATTTATATCATTTTTGGGACTAACCTACTAACCGGAGGCCCTGCTCGTATTGCTGTTTTTTGCCTATTTCAGTATTTCGAAGAAAAGGAATATCAAACGGAGTCCAAACGGAATGAAACCTTCGGGAGCGTGATTTTTGGAATGAACGTGATCCAGAGGACTTGGAGTGCAAGTCAAGAAGCAGCCGAGGCGGCCACAAGAGGGTAGGGTACGCCCCCTGTCTCGTGGGTCCCTCGGGCGGCCACCGACGTACTTCTTCCTCCTATATAAACCTACGTACCCTGAAAACATCTAGGGAGCCAATGAAACACAATTTCCACCACCGTAACCTTCTGTATCCGTGAAATCCCATCTTGGAGCCTTCGCCGACGCTTTGCTGGAGGGGGAATCGACCATGGAGGGCTTCTACATCAACACCATAGCCCCTCCGATGAGTTGTGAGTAGTTTACCACAGACCTTCGGGTCCTTCTCTCTTTTTGGATCTCAATACAATGTTCGCCCCCTCTCTTGTGGAGATCTATTCGATGTAAACTCTTTTTGCAGTGTGTTTGTCGAGATCCGATGAATTGTGGGTTTATGATCTATGAGAAATATTTGAATCTCCTCTAAATTATTTTATGTATGATTGAGTTATCTTTGAAAGTCTCTTCGAATTATCAGTTTGGTTTGGCCTACTAGATTGATCTTTCTTGCCATGGGAGAAGTTCTTAGCTTTGGGTTCAATCTTGCGGTGTCCTTACCCGAGGATGTAAAGGGTTGCAAGGCACGTATTGTATTGTTGCCATCGAGGATAAAAATATGGGGTTTATATCATATTGCTTGAGTTTATCCCTCTACATCATGTCATCTTGCTTAATGCGTTACTCTGTTCTGTCTGAACTTAATACTCTAGATGCAGGCAGGAGTCGGTCGATGTGTGGAGTAATAGTAGTAGATGCAGGCAGGAGTCGATCTACTTGTTGCGGACGTGATGCCTATATACATGATCATACCTAGATAATCTCATAATTATTCGCTTTTCTATCAATTGCTCGATAGTAATTTGTTCACCCACCGTAATACTTATGCTATCTTGAGAGAAGCCTCTAGTGAAACCTATGGCCCCGGGTCTATCTCTTATCATATTTTCTTCCAATCTACTTTTATTTGCATCTTTACTTTTTGCATCTATATTATAAAATACCAAAAATATATTTATCTTATCATACTATCTCTATTAGATCTCACTTTCACAAGTGGCCGTGAAGGGATTGACAACCCCTTTATTGCGTTGGTTGCGAGTTCTTTGTTTGTTTGTGTAGGTGCGTGGGACTTTTGAGGAGCCTCCTACTATATTGATACCTTGGTTCTCAAAAACTGAGGGAAATACTTACGCTACTATTGCTGCATCACCCTTTCCTCTTCAAGGAAAACCAACACAAGCTCAAGACGTAGCAAGAAGGATTTCTGGCACCGTTGCCGGGGAGGTCTTCGCTCAAGTCAAGACATACCAAGTACCCATCACAAACTCATCTCCCTCTCATTTACATTATTTGCCATTTGCCTCTCGTTTTCCTCTCCCCCACTTCACCCTTGTCGTTTTATTCGCCCTCTCTTTCCCAATCTCCTCTCTCTCTTTCGCTTGCCTTTTTCTGTTTGCTCGTGCCTTAGATCGTTTACCTTGTCGTCATGGCTAGTCCTCCTATCCTTATTATTACTCCCGAACAAGAAATTCTCAATTTTAAGCAAAGGGAGGGAGAAAATTTAAAATATGCTTGGCATAGAATTTGCAATGCTCAAAATAGATCTACTAGGAAGCTTTCTACTTTCGTTCTTCTCCGCAATTTTTATGTAGGCATCACTCCTTGAGATGTGTTCTTGATACTGTTGCCGGAGGTGATTTCTTGAGTAGCCATACGTTTGATGCTTATAATGCTATGTTAGATTTGTTTGGCCCACCACCTCTTTTGGTTAATGGAACTATTTTAACTTTAGAGCACGTTATGCAACGGCTTAATATTATTGAAAATGAAGTTGCTACCGTTGAGTTGGTTGAAAATTTGGATAAAAAGATTCATAATCACATTACTCAATATGGATCTAGGGTTGGAGTTACTTTGAAAAATCTTAAAGAGAAAGAACCTATAGTTAATGAAAAAGTAGATCTAGATTCTGCAAGAATTGGTAAACTTGAGGATATCATTACCAACTTAGGTTCCACGTTTTCTTCCATGAAAAACACTCCAAAACCCCCTACCAAGACTGCTAAGTTTATTTATATTCCTAAAAATAAGGGTGAATCTTCTAGTAAGGGAGACGCGGATCTCAAATCCATAAGTGTTCATCCCAATTGTCTCTCCATCGTTAAGGAACCTTTTGCTACAAACGAATTTCTTGAATTTTTGCCTAAAGGTTTAGTCATTACTAAAAAGGGAGAAACCCCTAAAGATTATAAGTGCTCTATTGAGGAATTGAGTGCCAAAGATGGCACTACTTAGATCTATCTTCGCTTTTATGCCTAGCTAGGGGCGTTAAACGATAGCGCTAGTTGGGAGGCAACCCAATTTTCTTTGTGTTTTTTGTTTTTGTTCCTGTTTAGTAATAAATTTTGCGTCTACCTTCTGTTTAGATGTGTTTTTATGTTTTAATTAGTGTTTGTGCCAAGTAGAACCTATAGGATAACCTATGATGATAGTTGATTTGCTTCTGCTGAAAAATAGAAACTTTGCGCGTACGAATTTAATTTTGTTAAATCACAGAAACGTGATTTTGCGTTGATTCTTTTTGCTGCTGATCAATATACAAATTGTACAGGACTTTCTATTTTGGTAGGATTTTTTAAAGTTCCATAAGTTTGCGTTAGTTACACATTGCTACAGACTGTTCTGTTCTTGACAGATTCTGTTTTTCGTGTGTTTTTTGCTTATTTTGATGCATCTATGGCTAGTAAAATAGTTTATAAACCATATAGAAGTTGGAATACAGTAGGTTTAACACCAAAATAAATAAATAATGAGTTCATTACAGTACCTTATGTGGTGGTTTTTTTTTTCTTTCACTAACGGAGCTTATAAGATTTCCTGTTGAGTTTTGTGTTGTGAAGTTTTTAAGTTTTGGGTAAAGCTTTTATGGACTATGGAATAAGGAGTGGCAAGAGCCTAAGCTTGGGGATGCCCATGGCACCCCAAGATATTCAAGGACAACCAAAAGCCTAAGCTTAGGGATGCCCCGGGATGGCATCCCCTCTTTCGTCTTCGTTCATTGGTAACTTTACTTGGAGCTATATTTTTATTTGCCACATGATATGTGTTTTGCTTGGAGCGTCGTGTATTATATTAGTCTTTGCTTTTTAGTTTAGCACAATCATCCTTGCTGTACACACCTTTTGGGAGAAGCCCACTTGATTAGAATTTGCTAGAATACTATATGTGCTTCACTTATATCTTTTGAGCTTGATAGTTTTTGCTCTAGTGCTTCACTTATATCTTCTAGAGCACGGCGGTGGATTAATTTTGAAGAAATTTCTAGTCTCTCATGCTTCACTTATATCCTTTTGAGAGTCTTTTAGAACAGCATGGTATTTTCTATGGTTACAATTTGGTCCTAGAATGATGAGCATCCAAGTTGGGTATAATAAAAACTATCATAGAAAGTGAATTGGATGCTATGATCAATTTGATGCTTGATAATTGTTTTGAGATATGGAGGTAGTGATATTAAAGTCATGCTAGTTGAGGTGATTATGAAAAATTCTTGTGTTGAGGTTTGTGATTCCCGTAGCATGCACGTATGGTGAACCGCTTTGTGATGAAGTTGGAGCACAATTTTATTTATTGATTGTCTTCCTTATGAGTGGCGGTCGGGGACGAGCGATGGTCTTTTCCTACCAATCTATCCCCCTAGGAGCATGCGTGTAGTACTTTGTTTTTGATGACTTGTAGATTTTTGCAATAAGTATATGAGTTCTTTTGACTAATGTTGAGTCCATGGATTATACGCACCCTCACCCTTACACCATTGCTAGCCTCTCTTGTGCCGCACAACTTTCGCCGGTACCATACACCCACCATATACCTTCCTCAAAACAGCCACCATACCTACCTATTCTGGCATTTCCATAGTCATTCCGAGATATATTGCCATGCAACTTTCCACCATTCCGTTCATATGACAAGCATTAATTTTGTCATATTGCTTTTTGCATGATCATGTAGTTGACATCGTATTTGTGGCAAGGCCACCTTCATAATTTTCATACATGCCGCTCTTGATTCATTGCATATCCCGGTACACCGCCGGAGGCATTCATATAGAGTCATATCTTGTTCTAGCTTTTAGTTGTAATTCTTGAGTTGTAAATCCATAAAAGTGTGATGATCTTCATTATTAGAGCATTGTTCCAGTGAGGAAAGGATGATGGAGACTATGATTCCCCCACAAGTCGGGGTGAGACTTCGGACTTTACAAAAAGAAAAAAAAGAGAAAGGCCAAAAAGAAAAAAGAAAAAAGAAAAAAGAGAAAGGCCAAAGAAAAAAAGGAAAAATAAAAAAAAGAAAATAAAAAAAGAAAAAAGAAAAAAAAGAAAATGAGAGAAAAAGAGAGAAGGGACAAAGCTACTATCTCTTTTTCCACACTTGTGCTTCAAAGTAGCACCATGATCTTCACGATAGAGAGTCTCCTATGTTGTCACTTGCATATACTAGTGGGAATTTTTCATTATAGAACCTGGCTTGTATATTCCAATGATGGGCTTCCTCAAAATGCCCTAGGTCTTCGTGAGCAAGCAAGTTGGATGCACACCCACTTAGTTTCTTTTGTTGAGTTTTCATATATTTATAGCTCTAGTGCATCCATTGCATGGCAATCCCTACTCACTCACATTGATATCTATTAATGGGCATCTCCATAGCCCGTTGATACACCTAGTTGATGTGAGACTATCTTCTCCTTTTTGTCTTCTCCACAACCACCATTCTATTCCACATATAGTGCTATGTCCATGGCTCACGCTCATGTATTGCGTGAAAGCTGAAAAAGTTTGAGATTATTAAAGTATGAAACAATTTCTTGGCTTGTCATCGGGGTTTTGCATGATTAAATACTTTTTTGTGATGAAGATAGAGCAACAACCAGACTATATGATTTTGTAGGGATAACTTTCTTTGGCCATGTTATTTTGAGAAGACATGATTACTTTGATTAGTATGCTTCAAGTATCACTATTTCTTATGTCAATATGAACTTTTATTTTGAATCATTTGGATATGAACATTCATGCCACAACAAATAAAATTACATTGAGAATTATGCTAGGTAGCATTCCACATCAAAAATTCTGTTTTTATCATATACCTACTCGAGGACGAGCAGGAATTAAGCTTGGGGATGCTTGATACGTCTTCAACGTATCTATAATTTTTGATTGTTCCATGCTATTATATTACCCTTTTTGGATGTTTATGGGCTTTATTTTACACATTTATATCATTTTTGGGACAAACCTACTAACCGGAGGCCCAGCCCGTATTGCTGTTTTTTTGTCTATTTCAGTATTTCAAAGGAAAGGAATATCAAACGGAGTCCAAACGGAATGAAACCTTCGGGAGCGTGATTTTTGGAACGAACATGATCCAGAGGACTTGGAGTGCAAGTCAAGAAGCAGCTGAGGCGGCCACGAGAGGGTAGGGCACGCCCACCCCTATAGGGCGCGCCCCCTGTCTCGTGGCCCCTCGGGCGGCCATCGACGTACTTCTTCCTCCTATATAAGCCTACGTACCCCGAAAACATCCAGGGAGCCAACGAAACACAATTTCCACCACCGTAACCTTCTGTATCTGCTAGATCCCATCTTGGAGCCTTCGCCGGTGCTCTGTCGGAGGGGGAATCGACCATGGAGGGCTTCTACATCAACACCATAACCCCTCCGATGAGTTGTGAGTAGTTTACCACAGACCTTCTGGTCCATAGTTATTAGCTAGATGGCTTCTTCTCTCTTTTTGGATCTCAATACAATGTTCTCCCCCTCTCTTGTGGAGATCTATTCGATGTAAACTCTTTTTGCGGTGTGTTTGTCGAGATCTGATGAATTGTGGGTTTATGATCAAGTTTATCTATCAGAAATATTTGAATCTCCTCTGAATTCTTTTATGTATGATTGAGTTATCTTTGCAAGTCTCTTCGAATTATCAGTTTGGTTTGGCCTACTAGATTGATCTTTCTTGCCATGGGAGAAGTGCTTAGCTTTGGGTACAATCTTGCGGTGTCCTTACCCAATGACAGAAAGGGTTGCAAGGCACGTATTGTATTGTTGCCATCGAGGATAAAAAGATGGGGTTTATATCATATTGCTTGAGTTTATCCCTCTACATCATGTCATCTTGCTTAATGCGTTACTCTGTTCTTTATGAACTCAATACTCTAGATGCAAGCAGAGTCGGTCGATGTGTGGAGTAATAGTAGTAGATGCAGGCATGAGTCATTCTACTTGTTGCGGATGTGATGCCTATATACATGATCATGCCTAGATAATCTCATAATTATTCGCTTTTCTATCAATTGCTCGACAGTAATTTGTTCACCCACCATAATACTTATGCTATCTTGAGAGAAGCCTCTAGTGAAATCTATGGCCCCCGGGTCTATCTCTTATCATATTTGCTTCCAATCTACTTTTATTTGCATCTTTACTTTTTGCATCTATATTATAAAATACCAAAAATATATTTATCTTATCATACTATCTCTATTAGATCTCACTTTCGCAAGTGGCCGTGAAGGGATGGGCAACCCCTTTATTGCGTTGGTTGCGAGTTCTTTGTTTGTTTGTGTAGGTGCGTGGGACTTTTGAGGAGCCTCTGTCACGCCCAATATGCGATACTATCCTAAAGAGACTCGAAGGTCCCACCAAGGATAGAACCGCATATTGATATGCTTTTGCAAGGTGGATATCATTACATCAACATTACATAATAGATGGGGATACTTACAAGAGGCATACAATGCCGTACGAATACAACAACATACATAAGAGCAACATCCGACTATGGATGAACACAAACAGAAACTCAACGACATCCACCCTGCTAGCCCAGGCTGCCGACCTGGAACCTATCCCCTGATCGAAGAAGAAGCAGAAGAATAACTCCAAAACAAGCAAACATCGCTCTCGCATCATGATCATCACATAACCTGTACCTGCAATTGTTGTTGTAGTAATCTGTGAGCCACGAGGACTCAGCAATCCCATTACCATGGGAATCAAGACTAGCAAAGCTTAATGGGTAAGGAAGGGGTATAGTGGTGAGGTTGCAGCTATTGGGGAACGTAGTAATTTCAAAAAATTTCCTACGCACACGCAAGATCATGGTGATGCATAGCAACGAGAGGGGAGAGTGTTGTCTACGTACCCTCGTAGACCGAAGCGGAAGCGTTGACGCAACATAGAGGAAGTAGTCGTACGTCCTCCCGGTCCAACCGATCCAAGCACCGTTACTCCGGCACCTCCGAGTTCTTGACACGCGTACAGCTCGATGACGCACCCTCGATCTCCAATCCAGTAGAGGCTCGAGGGGAGTTCCGTCGGACGACGGCGTGGTGATGATCTTGATGTTCTCCTGTCGCAGGGCTTCGCCTAAGCACCGCTATAATATGATCGAGGTGTAATATCGTGGAGGGGGGCACCGCACACGG